>OX387245.1:241909822-242534822 GCA_947561735.1 Cenchrus americanus
AAGGTGCTAGACATAGCACCGTTGATCATGGTCACCCTTCCGACGGTGTCTTCCTTCTTCTCCACTTGTGGGTGCTTCCTTCGAGGTGGTTGATCTCCCTCCAGAGATCTCCCTCCTCTCTCTCTAGCTTGTGGATGGCCTCCTAGTGCGAATGGATCTCTCCCCTGCGAATGGCGGCGCCTCCAGGGTTTTAGGGTTGAAGATTCTTCGGGTGCAAGGAAAGGGGGGCCGAACCGACGCCAGAAGTGGGTTGGGCCGGCCGGCCTGGGCCAACCGGCCCAGGCCCATTTCGGCCCGGTTCGGCCGCCCCTTCGCTCCCGTGGGTCCTCAGGTGATTATGCACTTTGTCCCTTCCACTTGCATGATTTTGACGATGTCATCCTCGCGTCCAAGATGGAGGTTCTCCGTGCATGAAGTCCAGTCTTTTACGCTTCAATCCCCGGGGGTGTTCCTACGTAGCACTTCGGTCCTCACCACCATTGGAAGTGATTTCATCAAGCTCATGAACACGAACAAGACTCCGTAAATACTCCTTTGAACTTGTTGCAAATCTGTCCTTTATGTCCATGTTTTCCTATATAAACACAACACTTCCAAATGCATGCACATAGATGAACTTGTTATATGATTAGTGTGCCTAGTGGCGGGTTAGTTCCATAAACAAATCCAAACCAAAGTGTAATGAACATGTTTAGTGTACCAAAATACACTGTCAACATCTCCCCCACGCTTAGCTCTTGCTCGTCCTCGAGCAAGTACTCGTAAAAGAACTTCGTCCAAGGCGTTGTAATCATGTTCCACTAAATCTTTCCTCACAAGTTAGTCAATCATTTATATTTAATACATAAACATAAAGTAATGATCATCAAACATAAACATGGGTGTTTAGAATCTTTACCACATCAAGATTTACCCCACGACTCAAACTCTTTACTCGAAGTCTTCAATTTCAGCCATGCTTACTTCTTTGCTTCCATCGGAGGGTTTTTATGATTTTTCAAAAACAAATTTCCAGCAACAAGTATTAGACAAAAACCTTTCTTCAAGCTCTCTCAAGTCGCTCATATAAAGTGGCTATCCTAAACAAATTTTATAAAACTCTCACCTCCCATAAATCTCTCATATGACATGTAAAGTGGAGCTATAGGTAGGGCTAGTGCAATGAACACAAATATTGTTAAACTAAGAACTTCCTCTAATGGTTGTTTACCTTTCAAAGCCAATGATCATGAGAATAAACCATATGTAGGGATATCAAGGACGAGAAGATTTAGAATGGTGGACATGTGCAAGGGCAAAAGAAAATTATGACTACGAGGCACCGATGACGTCCTCGTTGTCGGATTGCACATGGTTGGAAAAAGAGTGAAAGTTTCGTCTCTCAACAACGTGACATCCTTCCCTGCATTTTATTTTTTCTTTCACTTGATTCATCCCTCTCATATCTTTCTTGCCACTCCTCTTCTCTCTTTTTCTTCTTTTTCTTTTGTTCTTTCATATTTTTTTGTCTTTCTTTACTTTTCTATTATTATTTTTCTTTCTTTCTTTTCCATACTCATACTTTTCTCTTTATTTTTCCCTCTCTTGACATCTTTTCAAAGCTCTCAACTCCTCTCTTTCTTGCATGCATACAATCTGAAATTTTAAATAAACCATGCTAGAGACGAGACGAAACTTTGGGAGTAGGTTGTGTTCAAGGAATGCGATGTACAAAAAATATGTATAGGGTTGGGTATGGAATTCGGCGATGTACGGGACTTCCGATGTGAAAGTCATGTTACCGAATACATGACGAGGCTAGCGACAAATGATAAGCACAAGGACATGATCATTGCTTGAAATTAAAACTCCCAAGAGAGAAGGATCCTAGCCCAACGCATCATGCTAATCACACTTATGGTGGAGCAAAATATAAATTGGATTTGTATAGGATTTTTTTCTTACTCTCAACTTGGAAAAAGATGTTTTGCTAACCTTTATTACAAGGTTTTTTTAGATAATTTTCAGAACTGAAATCCTCCAACTTTTAGCATTGAACATAGCACAACCAACATGTGAAGCTCAAGATCGAAGTGTGGTATGAGTACTTTTAGTAGTAGCAATTCCACTAAGCACCGCGGTAAAACGTTTTTCAAACCATACACTTATGTTCATATATCAAGAATTAAAGATAAACAAATGAATGAATAAAGATAAGCATCACACAAGACACAAAATTTAAAGGACTCTTTTTATTTGATTTTCTTTGACTCAACACTACATTAAGACACTTCAAACTTGCAAAAATTTAAAAACACACTCAAAAACTAAAGACTCTTAAACTCTAAAACTCTCTCGAAAACTAAACCGAACCAAACTAAACTTGAAGTTCAAAAGCTAGCTAGCTCTCCCCCACTCTTAAATCATATGACGTCCTCATCGTATCTTACAAAAATCCTAAGGGGGAAAACTAAACCTAGTGGTACTTTCCGCAACTATTGCACCACTTGCCTCTCATGTTCCCAACCATGCCAAAAAGTTTGCGCACGTTGCGGTTTAGGAACTTGTAGTCGTCTTCGACCACGCGCTCCAAATCCTCCATACGCTGCCTCATCGCCTCCATGGCCTGGAAACATTCGTCGACCGTTGCGTAGAGCTCCGAGATGGAGTGATGGCAAGCCGCACAACACATCGGATGCATCCCGAAAGGGTCGTTGTCGCCAGGGTCTCCGTCGTCGTCGCCGCCGTCATCGCCATCACCGTTGTCATCGTCGTCATCGTCGTTTCCGCCGCTGTTGGGGCCTTTGGGAGTCTTCTCCTTGGGCACCTCGTCCCAAATGTAAAGATCGTTATCATCTCTTCCGGCGGCCGCCCACGAGCTCAGGCTACGATCGTCAGAGTAGTCGCTATCCCCATAGTCCTTAGGCTCAGGCGACACCTCCTTGTAGTCCTTCCGCTTCATGCCACGGATGCGCGCCGACCTTCGAACGTGAGTAGGGACCTTCTCCTCTTCGACGGGGTTGCGAGATGCGATAGCTCTGGTCGAGACATGCCCTCCGCAACGGATGCAGGCGGTCCTCTTGATCTCGATAGGTAGCTTGAGCTCGCATCGTTGCACCTCCTCCATCGATGGCTCCTTGGCGCCTTGCTTCAACTCTAAGCTCCTCGGGGACGCCATGGCTGCTGCGTGGGTGCAAAAGTATGCTTGATGGGATGGATTCCCGAGCTCCCAATTTGGTCAAATAAATAGCCTGAAGAGGAAAACCCTAGGAACCTCAATTTCCTTATTCAAACTTCCCTTAAAATTTTCTGACCGAAGAAGGAAGTCGAAAAGGAGCAATTCGGGGAAAACCGGGGCGAAACGCCGCCGAGGCCCACCAGGCCGGTCGGGCCGACGGGCCGGCCGGCCCACCCTGTTCCGGGGGCCGGTCCGGTCCGGTTTCCCGTGTACCGCCCTTTTTTCGCTTTCTCGGCCCATGGGAAAAAGTTGGCCTAGTTAATCTTCGCGAGAAACTCCAAAAATTAAAGGAAAAAGTATTTACAAAAATCCATGCCTTGTTTTTCAGCCTAGGCCGGATGTTCGGGCTCTTCTTCCATAGTGAAGACATCAACATGGTGAAGGGGCACAACGTCGGGTTCGTAGTAAACCTTAAGCTGTTGACCATTCACCATAAATTGATCGCCTTTTATATCCATAATTGTTACCGCTCCGTTGGAGGGCACCAAATGCACAACATAAGGTCCATCCCACTTGCTTTGCAATTTCCCCTTTCCGAAGGTTTTAAACCTCGAATTGTAGAGGAGGACCTTATCTCCTTCTTTAAACTCCTTTTTCTTTAACCTTTTATCGTACCATCTTTTGATTCTCTCTTTGTATGCTTGCATTTTCATAAGCTTTCAACCTCATCTCCTCTAGCTCGCTTATTTGAATTGTTCGTTTCACCACCGCGGCATCGAGATCAAGGTTCATCTCTTTAATCGCCCAATAGGCTTTATGTTCCAACTCAACCGGAAGGTGGCAAGCTTTTCCATAGACGAATTGATAAGGGGGCATACCTATCGGTGTCTTGAACATCGTTCGATAAGCCCACAAAGCTCCGTCTAATTTCTTTGACCAATCCTTGCCTCCCTTCTCTATGGTTTTATTGAGAATACTTTTCAATTGCCTATTCGATGTTTCCGCTTATCCGTTGGTTTGTGGATGATAGGCCGTAGAGACCCTATGTTCAATTCCCAATTTGGACAAGCAATTTTTGAAATTCTTCCCGGTGAAGTGAGTTCCTCTATCGCTTATCAAGATTCTCGGTGCACCGAAACGAGGAAAAATCACGTTCTTGATCATAGTAATGGACTCCTCCGTGGAAGCTTTACGACATGGCATGGCCTCTACCCACTTGGATACATAATCAACCATGACTAGAATGTACTCATATCAGTGTGAGTTTTTGAAAGGCCCCATGAAGTCTATACCACACACATCGAATAAATCGATTTGTAGATTGTATTTTAAAGGCATAGAATTTCTTTGAGAGATGTTTCTGGTCCTTTGGCATTCAGGGCATGATGCAACATATCTTTTAGTATCTTCATGCATCTCCGGCCAATAGAATCCGCTCGACCACACTTTTTTTGGGTCCTAAAGTGGCTATAGTGTCCACCGTACTCTGCCGAGTGGCACTTCCTCAAGATTTCTAGCCTCTCTTCTCTTAGCACACATCTTCTCATGACTCCATCATTGCCAAGTTTGAAGAGGTATGGTGCATCCCAAAAGTACTTCTTACTTTCGGAGATTATCTTTTTTTGAGAGTTTTTATATAGATGATCAAGAGGCATCTTCCGAATCGCTCGAATGATGTCAATCATCCAAGTGTCTTTATCGAGCACTCGATAGAGGTGGTCATCTCTCATCTTATCTTCTATGGGCTCTTTACCATCTTGTCCACAATTCATCCTAGACAAATGATCGGCCACAACCTTCTCCACCCCCTTCTTATCACGAATTTCAACATCAAATTCTTGGAGAAGAAGGATCCAACGAATCAAATGTGGTTTAGCTTCCTTCTTAGCCAAGAGATACTTGATGGCTGTGTGATCGGTGTAAAAAATGACCTTTGAGTTCACGATGTAAGATCTGAATTTTTCGAAGGTGAATACTACCGCTAGCAACTCCTTTTCCGTAGTGGCATAGTTTAATTGTGTCCCATTAAGAGTTTTACTAGCGTAGTAAACGACGTGAACTCGGCCTTCCTTTCTTTGACCCAAAACCGCGGGTACGGCGTAGTCACTTGCGTCACACATAATCTCGAAAGGTTGGCTCCAATCCAGAGGTTTAATAATGGGAGCACTCACCAACGCACTTTTCAAGGTCTGGAATGCCACTAGTCACTTCTCATCAAAGTCGAAAGCCACATCCTTTTGAAGGAGATGCGTTAAAGGCTTATGATCTTTGAGAAGTCCTTAATAAATCTTCTATAAAATCCGGCATGGCCTAGAAAGCTCCTCAAGGACTTAACATCTGTCGGAGGTGGGAGTTGCTCAACCGTCTCTACCTTAGCCTTGTCCACTTCAATGCCTCTCTCGGATATAACATGTCCGAGCACTATGCCTTGCTTAACCATGAAGTGGCACTTTTCCCAATTCAACACCAAGTCTACCTCCGCACACCTCGTGAGGACCTTATCCAAGTTTGCCAAACAATCCATGAACGTCTCCTCATAAACAAAAAATCATCCATGAACACCTCGACAATTTCTTCGATGAATTCCAAGAATACAACCATCATGCAACGTTGAAAATAGGCCGGAGCATTCCATAGACCGAAGGGCATCCTTCTATATGCAAACATTCCATAAAGGGCATGTAAATGTTGTTTTGTGTTGATCGTCCGGGTGAATGGGAATTTGCATGAACCCCGAGTACCCATCGAGAAAGCAAAAATAAGCGTGGTTTGCTAATCTCTCGAGCATCTCGTCGATGAACGGTAGGGGGAAGTGATCTTTCTTCGTTGCCTTGTTAAGCTTACGATAATCGATACACATCCGCCACCCGGTCACGGTTCTTTGCGATATCAATTCATTCTTCTTATTCTTCACCACGGTTAAACCTCCTTACTTCGGTACACAATGTACCAGGCTCACCCATTCGCTATGCGGAACCGGGTAGATGATTCTGACATCAAGTAACTTGATGACCTCTTTCTTTACTACCTCTCGCATGGCATGAGTTAGCCTCCTTTGGTGGTCCACTACGGGCTTACATTGGTCTTCCATTGGTATACGATGAGTGCAAAAGGCTGGGCTAATACCTTTGAGATCATTAATCGAATACACAATCACCTTCCTATGTTTTTTCAATAAAATCAGCAACTTCTCATTTTCTTCGGGACTCAACTCGTCGCTCACAATGACTGGATAAGTCTTGTATGGGCCCAGAAATTCATACTTTAATCCTTTGGGCAAAGGTTTAAGGTCTACCTCGGGCACTTGTGGCTCCTCGGGTTTAATCTCTCGTATGTCCTCGAATTTTTCTTCCTCCACGCTTCCATCTTGTGGTTCTAAGCCTTTTGTTGCTTCTTCTAGCTCTTCATCTTGTTGATCATTAATTTGATTTTCCATCGCACTTTGCAGCGGGTCTCTAAGGGTTTCAACAAAACAAAGACTATCTACCTCCTCTACTTCTTCGTCTTCGGAAGGAAAGGGTGTAGGGTGTTTAGAAACGCGAAGAAAGTTATATGTGTACTTTTTCCATTAAGGTTCATTGTTACTTTGCCTTTTCCGGCATCCAACACGGCATCAACCAACTTAAGAAAGGGCCTACCTAGAATTATGTGATCATGATTACTATGGTAAGCATCAATAACAAATAAATCAGTTGGTATACATTTTCCACAAATTTTTACATTCATGTTGCAAGCAATACCTAGAGGTCTAATAGTTCTACCATCTTCCATGATTAATTTTGTTGATGTTGGAGCCAAGTCTAGGTTGTGGTCTTGAACTTTATTGTAAATTTTAGAAGATAGGACACTTACTTGGGCTCCGATGTCGCATAAAGCTTTGCATTGAACTCCGTTGATCTCGCAACTCAAGTGTGGTGTCATCTTCTCTTCTTCTTCGGATCCTATCGCGTAAACTTAAGCGAGGCGAGCATACGGTGATGCTTCGGGCTTGATCCCCATGATTCTCTTCACCTCGGCTATGTGTTCCGGATCCACTTCATCATCTCCAAAGAGTTTTTGAAAGATCTCACCGGTGGTTTCAAGGTCATATGAATCTTCCGCCTTCCTTTCCAGTGGGAAATCCACTTCCAATGCTCTTGCCATCCCCTTTTGATTAGGGAACGGTCTTCTCTTGTTGAATACTTCTCCGTAATCGATTGGAACCCAATCCATTGGTTCGAACTCCCTTAGTGGCTTCGCGCTTGACATGCTTCTCTTGATTGTTTCATTTGATGCGGCGAAGTCAACGCTCGGGGTAGTTCTTGACTTGATGTGCACTTCTTCAAGCTTTTCAGGATCGGCTCATCTTTTGCGACTTCCGGGGTTGCCTCTTTAGAAAATTCAGCACACGTCTTCATCCTTGAATTATATTCCGGCTCTTTCGCAAGTCTTGTTTCCCAATCTCTTCGCATGGCAGCCGCTTTACTAATTTTTTGTAGAAGTTGGCGGCTTTCGTGAGTGTTTTCTCCATGAGATCCCCACCTGCACACATTTGGACGTGTTGCATGCAACTAGGGGTTAGGGAAAAGAAAAAGTATGCAAAAGTACGTCATCGGAGAAGCCGAGTCTTGGTCCTTGTTCGATCAACTCATTAAACCTATTCCAAGCTTGGTCTATCCCTTCCTCTTCTCCTTGCGTGAAAGTGATCACTTGCCTCCTTAGATGTTGAACCTTGCTAATTGGAAAGAACTTCTCGCAAAACTTCTTTTGTCAACTTGTTCCAATTGCCTGCAACTTCAAAGGACTCAAACGAGTACCATGTCTTTGCTTCACCGGCAAGTGAGTAGGGAAAGAGATTCCATTTGAACCATTCATCGGGAACTCCTTCTTGACGCACCGTGTTGCATAGCGTCGTGAAATACCTTATGTGTCTATATGGGTTCTCCAAAACCATCTCTTCAAACGGGTTTGCCGCCACCATCTCGATGATCTTGGATTTGATTTCATACTTGGTCGCTTCGAGCTTCGAACCCGACTCTTTTACTTTTATGTCTTCACATCGAGGGCTAGCGTAATCCCTTAGTGATTTCTCCGGTTCCTCCACGGGTTGATTGATGAATGCCATCTAGACAACAAGATAAAAACAAAAACAAAAAACAAACAAAGTGGTTTTCTAAATAATATGTGTTAGATATAGCAAATAAAAGATAAACTAAATATATAACTAAGTTAAATGCAAACCAAACGATGTAAACTAGCTTGCTCCCCGGCAACGGCGCCAGAAAAAGGGGCTTGTTGACGGATAAAAGACGTATCCCTCTACGATCCGCAAGCGTACGGACCTACACCTTTTTCACCACGAGATTCCCAAGGTTCTTGTCAATCCGCGGAGCAAGGGGATTACAAGCGTTCGATCCACCTTTACACTCTAGCTACTCAAACCCTAACTATGATTAAACTAGAAAACAACTAAACTACACTAGAGAGAATGATTAAGCAATTCAAGATAAAAGACACTCGCCCATGGGTTTACGATACTAGAACATGCAATCGCTTTAAACATGAAAACCAATCTAATCTATCGGGGGTTGTGACCACGGTTTCGCCCTTTCCCTCCTCTCGTATTGTCACTACGTGAAGGTATTCGTGACTAGACCTATGATGGACACTGCGTATTGAATGGATCTAAGGAAGCATTGGAGCTCTAATCCCTTTACGGCATGGTAGCTAACCTTAAGCAATAAAGTATATTCAACACAAGATGATAGATAGATAATCCAACAAAGTATGATTACATCTCAAGATCGATTACAACCCATGGACGAAAAAGGAGATTACCCCATCAAGGTGCTAGACATAGCACCGTTGATCATGGTCACCCTTCCGACGGTGTCTTCCTTCTTCTCCACTTGTGGGTGCTTCCTTCGAGGTGGTTGATCTCCCTCCGGAGATCTCCCTCCTCTCTCTCTAGCTTGTGGATGGCCTCCTGGTGCGAATGGCTCTCTCCCCTACGAATGGCGGCGCCTCTAGGGTTTTAGGGTTGAAGATCCTTCGGGTGCAAGGAAAGGGGGGCCGAACCGACACCAGAAGTGCGCTGGGCCGGCCGGCCCATGCCGACCGGCCCAGGCCCATTACAACCTGGTTCGGTCGCCCCTTCGCTCCCGTGGGTCCTCAGGTGATTATGCACTTTGCCCCTTCCACTTGCATGATTTTGACGATGTCATCCTCACATCCAAGATGGAGGTTCTCCGTGCATGAAGTCCGGTCTTTTACGCTTCAATCCCCGGGGGTGTTCCTACATAGCACTTCGGTCCTCACCACCATTGGAAGTGATTTCATCAAGCTCATGAAAACGAACAAGACTTCGTAAATGCTCCTTTGAACTTGTTGCGAATCCGTCCTTTATGTCCATGTTTTCCTATATAAACACAACACTTCCAAATGCATGCACATAGATGAACTTGTTATATGATTAGTGTGCCTAGTGGCGGGTTAGTTCCATAAACAAATCCAAACCAAAGTGTAATGAACATGTTTGGTGTACCAAAATACACCGTCAACAAAGGTGGACAATGACGCAGATTTGACTCTGTCGGATCGAGCAGGTCGCAGCGGGGTCGAGGGTGCGCCTCGATTGTTTCGGCTGGCGGCGGGAGCCAACGACCAGGGAGAATGGGAAGAATGCGACAAGGGATGCAGTCGTCTGCCGGAAGGCTTACCATTTTAATTTGCAGCAACAATTTCTTCTATTTCCTTCTTCATAGGTGATGCATATGCAGAACCTTGCTGGAGACAGTCTTAGCCACTGGCGGAACCGGGGGCCACTAGGGGCCATGCCTCCCCCCTCTATGACCGTGAAATTTTTTAACCCCTTCAATTCTTTGGTCAAAACTCAACACACAATTAATTAATGCAAACAACTCTTCCTTGAATGCGATGCTCCTTTAGCTAGTACTAGCAGGTACTCAGTCAACAGTTTAACACCAATGACCAAAAGACTTAACGTTATGGTCTACAGTCAACAGTTTAACACCAATGACCAAAAGACTTAGCGTTATGGTCTTCAGGGTATGGGTGTATAAGGAACTGTTAGGCATTCGTTTATGCATGACAATTGACAGCTTGTCTTTGAACTGCGAGTGCATACCGCAGTACGAAATGCATGCACACCAAGCAGTATACAAGGCAATCATTTGACAATTATGCAAAGCACCTGCATCAGGAGGCTTTCTTGTTCCTCCTCCTCTTCTCTCTCATCCCAAGGCTGCGCCACACCACCCGCCACCCGAGGCCTCCAGTGTGCACTTACATTGACCCGTGCCGGAGCCCACCACGTGACCGCATTGTCGGGAGCTTCATAGGATCACTAGAAAAGACATAGGTGTAGTGAAACAACTACAACACGCGGTAGCTAGGGTGGTTACCCCACTTTGCCTATAGAGTGACTCTGCGCGGTGCATGATGAGTTGTTGATAGTGTTTGATCGGCCCCCTACTCAAAATCCCTGGTCCGCCACTAGCCTTAGCGTCCGAGCGATTTTCAAAACTGCTGAGATGAGCAGGGTTTTTAATACCGACCGGTCGGGTCGAACCGGTCGGGTCCGGTAACGGTTTACCAGTCCGGTTCGTCCGGAAACCGGTAGAAACCGGAGAAATTCAAATTTCAAATCAAAATCCTAGTTCAATCGGTTCCCACCGGTATACCGACCGGTACGACCGATATACCAGTCCGGTTCGACCGGGAACCGTCGTTTAAAAAAACGAATTAGTGGAGAATTTGACGTGTTTTCAAATTTGAATTAAAAATTGAAAAAATAAAAGAAAATTTTCTAAAAACATTGCAAGGTGCATAGAATTAATGGTGTCAAAACATTTCAAATATTAGTGCATTTAGTATTTTTTGCGGGGTATTAGAAGTTCAACCGGCCAATTTGTTCTCATTTTTCTTTTTTAGTTGAACTTCGTATGCACGCAAACTCTACTAAACGAACGAATATTTGAAAGTTTTTTACACCATTTGATTGTACACACCTTGAAGTATTTTTGAGAATTTTATGAGATTTTTTCATTTTTTGAATTTAAATTCAAATTTTGAATTTGGACCGGCCGGAACCGGGACCGGACCGGTTCCCACCGGTTCGGTTAACTCTGGAGATGAGACTTTTTTTTTCATGTAGCCATGAACCCAGTTGCCTCTGCCTAATGGAGCCGCCGAGCCGGCCTAATAGTTAACGCGAAATGAGGTGTGATTCGGTTGGTTACGTTACGAACCCTTGTAGCAGGAGAACATGTCACGTGCTCTTTGTACTAGACATATTCGTTTACATGGGGCTCGTATTATTTGATCCAAGCTCCAAACATATGCGCGTTAACTAGAAAAAAAGAAAGAGAAGGACGTACAACAATTGGATCAGCTGAGCGTGATCCACAACCACATGACCCAAAACGTGACCAGTCGAGGAAAAAGGAGCATGGAAGAAAACGTGACGATGTTAACAAAGAAATCAACGGCGATAGGTCGGAGTTGGGAGTTCAAGGCGACACGTACGAAAGCGACGCCCTGTTCGTGTGGCTTATCAGCCACCAGCCAGCAGTACTTTTCTCTCACAACAAACCAGCCACCAGCAACCAGCCAACAGTACTTTTCTCTCACAACAAATCAGCACCAACCATCAGCCACCAGCTAAACGAACGTTGTCGCCCGGGATGGGCGCGAAGGTTATCTCTCCACGTCACTCCCAGCTGGGTCCAAGACGCACTAGCAGCAGCAGCCCAGCACACTTCAGCAGCAGCGTCGTGAGCTGCTTGCTTTGCTTGCCCAAGAAATCGAATTACTCCCATTCCCGGCTGTCCGGAGCGGGCAGCTCAGCTCTCGGGGAGGGAGTCCGCTTCTTGCCTTGTTTGGGGGTCGATGGCTGCTGCGAAGGCGCTGAGGGAGGCCGGGAGGAGGAGAAGCTGGGCGGCGGAGGTCGGCCGGCGGTGCTTCTCCGGCGGGGCCGCGGGGACCGCGGTGCCAGAGCGGAAGGACGGGGGTGCTGGAGGAGGGAAGGCGGTGAACCTGTTCACGGCCGTCAACCAGGCGCTCCACATCGCCCTCGACACCGACCCGCGGTTAGTGAACCTGCCGGCGGCGGCGGTTCCCCGATCCGCGCTTCCTCTGTTCCTCGAGTCTCAGCTTAGAGCTCCCGATTCAGATGCCATGTCGATAGCACACCTGAACAGCGGAGCATTCCGATTCACTTTTCAAATGAATTTACCTTCGCTTCGTTCCAAAAATTCCAATCCGGGGTTGCTATGCACGCAGCTGATGGAGATGGTTTTCGTTTCTGACAGTGCTTATGTCTTCGGCGAGGATGTGGGTTTCGGCGGCGTGTTTCGCTGCACTACCGGGCTCGCCGACCGGTTTGGCAAGAACAGAGTGTTCAATACGCCGCTATGTGAACAGGTGAGCCTTTTGCTTGGCATGTTTGCTGACGCTTGTGCCAATTTTACTGTACTGTCTGGATATTCAGTTGCAAGATCAGGCTAATAAGCAACTTATTTCTGGGAAGAATATCCCTATTCTTTTTTTTGTGGGTTGAATATCCCCATTTTTGATGATTCTATAAATTGCTTTACTGAACTTTGATTGGTTTCAGTAGTAGGACTGCTTTTGTTACTGCACCTTCATTTTCCTGACCACTTCTGCTCAACAGGGTATTGCTGGATTTGCTATTGGCCTAGCAGCAATGGTGAGTTCCTACAATGTCTAAGTCTTCTATGTAATGATTTCATGAGAACCATATGAGGAATCCTATAGAATTAATTGTTTTTTCTAAAAAAATTGAAACCACAACTTGTAACAAAGAATAAATAGATGACCTTTAGCACAAACAAAATTCAAAAGAAATTAATTTATTCAATACATACTAGATGGTCCATGGTAGGTTTTGTGCCTGATGCAATGTTTCGGTACTAACGCCTTGGTAGTAAATAGTAATTATGACATACAATGTGTTGGAACCTGATTTCTTTTTAATATGACATCATCCTAGTTTCCTATGGGACTCGGTCACACTTGAGCTATCTGTATGAATAGTTTGAGTACAGTTCAATTATTTTCTTCAAACATTTTTGCATTAATATATGAATGAAATAAAACGAAACCATCTTAGACAAGATTAAGCTCATTTACCTCTTTATTGCAGGGTAATCGAGCTATTGCGGAAATCCAGTTTGCAGACTATATCTTTCCAGCCTTCGATCAGGCATGTCTCTGATTTATTCAGTATTATCTTGCCAACCATAGTTTGTTTTGTCAATCTGGATGGTTATTAGTACGTTCATAAACTTCATCTGGTGGACCTCGTGATACTATCTCCATGTCAGGAAGTTTTTTTTTGCTCCCAACAATTGTTGATTATTTTTCTTTCCAGAATTGAATCCTTTTTTTCTGCACAAGTTTTTGCAAGGCTTCACTTTAACTCTGTTGTTTAGTTCCAATAGAAATTATTTCCCAATCCAATGCATATTTTTGTTTGAAAACCTAATTCATACAACTTTCTTGCAGATTGTCAATGAAGCAGCTAAATTCAGATATCGGAGTGGAAATGAATTTAACTGTGGAGGTATTTCTTTTCTCTAAACATTTTGAATGGTGTATCACCTTTTCAGAAATCAGATGGATTGCTATAAGTTTCATGCTGGATTCTGAATCAAAATATCTGTCTTTTCTAGGCTTAACAATTAGAACTCCTTATGGTGCTGTTGGGCATGGTGGTCACTACCATTCACAGTCACCAGAGGCTTTCTTCTGTCATGTTCCTGGGCTCAAGGTTAAGTTTGTGGCTCTAGCAAACTCCCTTCAGGAACTACTATCTTTCTGTCGGGGACCGCCCTAGGGGTCCCCTCAAACAAGGGGGAACCCCTACTTAAATTCCCGCATCCATATAAGCTAAGCCTAACCACGCAGAAACTAACCCCGGGACACGGCCCACGCAGCGAGGACTTCGGAGGCCCACCAAGGCGGCCCGCCTAGGAAGACCCCTCGAGCGAGGCTCCGCCTCGCCCGAGGGCATGCCCCTCCTTGAACAAAGCTCCGCCCCGTTCGAGGGGCGACTCCCTCCTCGAACGCTTTACGCCCGCTCGAGGGGCGACCCTTCCCTCGAGCGGCCCCCCGCCCCGCTCGAGGGCGCGCTCCCCTCGAGCGAGTCCCGCCTCGCTCGAGGGTCCGCTCCGCCCTCGGCCGGGGCCCGCCACGATCACGGGCGCCCCCGCACGCGTGCGCCGCCCCGTACCTGGGCATTTAACGCCCGACGCCGCGGGACGGCGCCATCATGCGCCGGGGCTCACGCCCCCGTGCCGCCGCACCAACTCCCCGGGGAAGGAGCCCATCCCCGCCACCGTGGGATGGACCGTGCGGTACGGCCGGTGTCGGTCCCGTGACACCGTGCGCACGCCGCCGTACGACTAACGCGCCCGACCCTCGAAAGGGGCCGGCGCACCCTCGTTTCCACTTTCTCGTGACCTTGCGGGTTAGGTGAGGGGCGCTAGGCGGGTGGGTGGCCATCCCGGCCACCGCACGGCGCGGCCGCCGTACCCACGCGTGCGGCGCGCGCCCGACTCCACGGGGGCACGCCCAAGCACCGCAAGAACCGCTCCGCCACCGCGAGCTCATTGGGAAGGAACGCCGTTCGCCCGCTCCCCGTATCCCGTACCGTCCGTCATCGCACCTCCCTCGAAGCCTATCGAAGAACGCCATCACCATCCGCCGCCTCCTACCCTCGAACCGCCACCGTTCGGCACGAAGCGAGCCATCATGGCCGGATCGCGCGTGGATCATCCGGGACGATCGCCCGCTCTACACTATAGCACGACGTGCTCCCACACGTAGCTAGGTAGCGCGGCGCGCATGTAACTCGCCGCCCCCTTGGCCTATAAAAGGGGAAGCGAGCCCCCGCCCGCGGGGGACGAGTTCGCAGGAGTTCGGCTCTACACAACACACTCGTGCACTCACTCTCTTATTCTCCCACAACATCTTCAACCACTCACCGGGGACTTGGAAGCCACGCTTCCTCTCCCACCTTGCTTGTACTTGCCCCACTACAAGCACCCCCGGTGCCGAGCAATATAGTGCCACGAGCACGCCACCGCTGCGGACGTACGGCCCCCTCGGCGGGAACCGGGATAATCCTTGTGTCATTTGTTGCTTGGCATCGACCATAGAGGGATAAACTTAGGCGCTATCTACCGGTTAGTGTCGGGACCATATTCCGCACCGACGCTGGCGCCCACCGTGGGGCGAACGAGCGCCTAAGGTCATTTCGCCGACTCCCTCCATGGTGATTCGCACCGAGTACCGTAGCACCCGCTACAACATGGGTAGCTCGGACCCCCTTCCGCCGGGTTCGAGATCCGCTTCGGGGACTTGAACTTCCGTGGGCCACGGGGAATGGCTATCTCATGCGCCTCACCAACCGTGAGGAGCCACGCGCGCGCGGGGAGGCCGTGTCCGCTGCGGTCACCGCCGCACGCACGACACCGCGCGGTACCGCAGGCACGGATGCCGGGGTCCGTCGACGCCGCGACGCCGTCGCCGCTCCGGGCTACGCTCGCGTCGGGCACGGTCCGAGCGGCGGCGGCCGAGCGCGCCGCCACCCGGCGCGATGCGCCCACCGTCACGACGGCCGCCACCGCCCCGGCGGGACCGCGCGCGGTCTCGGACCACGCGTCCCCATCGGCCGCGTGGCGCCACTACGGCCTACAACGCCAACGTCAACACGACGATGCGCGAGGGTTCCGCCCGGTCGGCACGTCTTCGTCGCCGGGGAATCCCGACACCTCGGCCGGCGGACGAGTCGTCCCCGGGCTCCGTCGACACGATGCCACCCGCCAACCGTCATGGGTACGCGAGTGGGACTTCTCTCGGTGTACGGACCCCGGTCGCGTTCGGGCGCTTCCTCGACGCCACGGACCTGCGGTTCGGCCGCTCCCGACGACTCCCGGCACGGGAGCTACGACCCCACGCGGGAATGCCGCGCCGTCATCACCAACGACCCGCCAACGCCGCCGGTGCGGCGGCGCGCGGAGATGGGGAAGTCACGCCGGCCCCGGGGGTTGCCACGCGCCCGGCCGCGGGCCCAAGTGCACCCGCCGGGGCCGACGTCGACGCGCGGTGGCCCAAGCTCGCGAGCTCGAGGTCAAGCCGGCGAGAGGAGTACGGACCGTGCGGGCGCTCCGCGCCTCGATGGCGGGGAGAGGCCTCCGCGCGCGGCGAACGCGCGCGGGAGCCGGGCCGACGGTCCGCGACCGCCTCAACCCCGTCCCCAACGTCGACAACGCGGATACTCCCGCCGCGGGCGAGCCAAAAGCTCATCGCCGCCGCAACACCTGCCGCGCGCCATGCGGCACCCTCGACCCCCGAGGCTCGAGAAATGCACCGCGAGGTGCGGACCCTCCTTGAGCAAGCGGCCGTCCGGCGGGCCGAAAGCTCGGCCTCACGCATCCGCCAACGGGGGGACGCGCGGGGTGATGATCGGCACCGGGGGGCGAACCCTCGGTGCATGCGGGTCGACCCCTGCCGACCGAGGACGCACGCCGCCAAGGAACGCCTCCTCGACACGCGCAGGCGCCGGATGGCGACGCCCGCAACGTCATCAACGCCAGGCGCACCAGCAAGGCGGACGCGCGAGCGGCCAGGGGCTACCACCCTCGAAGGGGTGGACGCTACGACGGCGGTGAGGATCGCTCCCCAACGCCGGAGCCCCCCGGCACCCGCGTGTTCGGCGGGGAGATCCGCACGGCGGCGTTCCCCCAGCGCTTCCGTCAACCCTCGACGATCACCAAATACAACGGGGAGACGGACCCTCGTGTTTGGCTCAACGATTACCGCTCGGCTCGTCGGTGGGCGGGGCCACCAACGACGAAGTGATCATCCGCAACTTGCCCCCGCATTTGGGCGACGCGGCCGGGACATGGCTCGAGCACTTGCCCGCCGGCCCGCATCCACAACCGGGACGATCTAGTCCACACCTTCGTGGGCAACTTCCGGGGCACATACGTGCGCCCGGGAACTCTCGGGATCTCGCGCTCCCGCACGCGAAGCCGGGCGAGTCGGCTGCGCGGACTTCATACGGCGCTTCTCCAAGCGTTGCACGAGCTCCCCGGCGTGGCACAATCCGAGATCGTGCACGCGTTCCTCGAGGGCACCACGTGCGGGACCTTGTGCGCGAGCCGGGACGCCGCCCGCCCACGGACTCGAACGAGCCGTTCGACATTGCCACCGGCTTCGCCTCGGGGAGGAGGCCGTGGGGGCAATCTTCGACGGCAAGAAGGGCAAGCGCTCCGAGGACACGCCGCGGAGGGCGGCGGGTCCAAGGAGCCGCGCGCAACGACAAGCGGGGCAAGAAGGGGAAGAAGCCGCGCGCGCGGCGCGCGAGCGAGGGCGCAACGGCGGCAACGCCGAGGCCCTCGGCTGTTGACCCGCCCGACGGGGGCCCTCGGCCGGCTCCTCGAGGCCCGGGGGTTTTCGACGACATGATGAAGAAGCCGTGCCCCTACCACAAGACCCCCGTGAATCACACTCTTGAGCAAAGGCGACATGCTCAAGAAGTTCTATGGCCGTGCCGCCGCGAAGGAGGCGAGAGGCCAAGAAGGATGGGGGCGACGGCGACGCGGGTGGCTTCCCCCGCGGTCGAAAATGTGTTCCTCATTTTTGGGGGACCCACCGTCGACATGTCAACCGGCGGCGCAAGAAGGAGCGGCACGAAGTCCTCGCGCGCAGAGAGGGCACCTCCGCCTTTCTCAAGCCGGTCGAAGGATGCCATCACCTTTAGCCGGGATGATCACCCAAACCGCATCCCGAACCGGGCCGGTACCCCCCGGTGGTCGATCCCATCATTGGGAACGCCGGTTTTCGAAGGTCCTTATGGACGGAGGCGATAGCCTCAATATCCTCTTCGCGCATACATTGCGCCTAATGGGGATTGGGGCCGGACCGGCCGCGGCCCGGCACGAAGCCGTTCCACGGCATCGCGCCCGAAAGCGAGTTCAACCCCTCGGGCGGATCGATCCGCCCGTCCGGTTCGGGACCCCCAAGAATTTCCGCAAGGAAACCCTCACCTTCGAGGTGGTGGGATTCAAAGGGGCCTACCATGCCATCCTTGGGCGACCATGCTATGCCAAGTTCATGGCGGTTCCCAACTACACTTACCCGAAGATGAAGATGCGGGTCCAAACGGCGTCATCACCGTCGGGTCGTCGATCGAGCATGCATTCGACTGCGATGTCGAGTGCGTGGAGCATGCGGAGGCACTAGCGCTGGATGAAGCGCTGGTAAACACACTGGAGAAGATGGTCAACGACGACCTCAGCTCCGCCACCAAGCACGCCGGCACGTTCGAGGCCGCCGAGCAAACCAAAGGGGTCCCCCTCGACCCATCGGCCCCGAGGGCAAGGCTTTGAGGGTCGGCTCGACCCTCGATCCTAAATAGGAAGCGGTGCTCGTCGACTTCCTCCGCGCCAACGCCGACGTTTTCGCGTGGGAGCCCCTCGGACATGCCGGGCATTCGAGGGAGGTCGCCGAGCACTCCCTTGATATCCTGCCTAACGCTCGCGCTGTTCAGCAGCGGCTGCGCCGCTTCGACGAGGAACGGCGACGGGCGATCGGAGTGGAGCTGCGGAAGCTCCTCGAGGCCGGATTCATCAAGGAAGTGTTCCACCCGACGTGGTTAGCTAATCCTGTGCTTGTAAAAAAGAAAAATGGGAAGTGGAGGATGTGCATTGACTACACAAGTCTCAATAAAGCGTGTCCAAAAGTTCCTTTTCCTTTGCCGCGCATAGATCAGATCATTGATTCCACTGCTGGGTGTGAACTGCTCTGTTTCCTTGATGCCTATTCGGGCTATCATCAAATAAAAATGAAGGAGTCCGACCGGCTCGCGACTTCGTTCATCACACCGTTCGGGACGTTCGTTACGTCACGATGCCTTTTGGCCTCAGAAACGCGGGCGCAACCTATCGGCGCGCATGCGGCACGTTTTTGGGGACCATATCGGGCGAACGGTCGAGGCTTACGTAGACGACATCGTCGTCAAAACCGAGAAGGCGGACGACCCGGTCGGCGATCTTGGCATCGCATTCGGTTGCTGCGGGCCAACGGGGTCAAGCTCAACCCCGAAAAATGTGTCTTCGGAGTGCCGCGGGGCATGCTCCTAGGATACATCGTCTCCCGGCGGGGGATCGAGGCCAATCCCGAAAAGGTCGCGGCCCTCGAGCGAATGGGTCCAATTCGGGACCTCAAAGGGGTGCGAAGGTGCCGGGGTGCCTTGCCGCCCTGAGCCGCTTCATCTCGAGGCTCGGTGAGAAGGGCCTACCCCTCTACCGGCTGCTCAAGAAGCACGAGCGCTTCTCTTGGACCGCCGAGGCCCGGGAAGCGCTCGACAAGCCGAAGGCATCACCGACGCGCGCCCCCAATCCTCACGCCGCCGCGAGACGGCGAGCCCCTCCAACTCTACGTGGCCGCAACCACCCAGGTGGTCGGCCGCCGTGATCGTCGTGGAGCGCATGGAGGAAGGGCATGCCCCGCTCGTGCGAGAGGCCGATCTATTACATCAGCGAAGTCCTGTCGGACACAAAGACGCGCTACCCTCAGGTCCAGAAGCTGTTATACGCGGTGGTCCTCGCGCGGCGCAAGCTCCGCCACTACTTCGAGGCCCACTCAGTTACGGTGGTCTCTTCCTTCCCGCTAGGAGAGATCATTCGCAACCCCGATGCGGCAGGCAGAATTGCCAAGTGGTCCGTGGAGCTGATGGGCGAAACGCTCGCCTATGCTCCGCGCAAGGCCATCAAATCGCAAATCTTAGCAGACTTCGTCGGCGAGTGGACGGACACACGGTGCCGCCCCCCCTCAAATTCAAGCAGAGTGCTGGACTCTGTTCTTCGACGGCTCGGTGATGAAGACGGGAGCGGGCGCGGGCCTGCTCTTCGTGTCACCCCTCGGGGAGCACATGCGCTACGCAGTGCGCCTCCACTTCCCCGCATCCAACAATATGGCGGAATACGAGGCCCTCCTCTGCGGCCTCAAAATCGCCATTGAATTGGGCATCAAGCGCCTCGACGTGCGAGGGGATTCGCAGCTCGTGATCGACCAAGTCATGAAGAACGCGAGCTGCCACGACGACAAGATGGAGGCCTATTGCAAGGCCGTGCGGGCCCTCGAAGACAGATTCTACGGCATCGAGCTCAATCACGTACCCCGCCGGTACAACGAGGAGGCAGACGAACTTGCCAAGATCGCGTCCGGACGGATCACCGTTCCCCCCGAACGTGTTCGCGCGTGACATCGCGCAGCCATCGGTCGCCTTCGAGCCCTACCCCTCGGGCGACAGCGGACCCTCGGGGGCTCCCTCGAATCCAGCGGGTGCGGAACCCATGGAAGAGGACCCCTCGAACGAGGCGTACGTGCTCTCCCTTCTCGAGGGGTACGGCTCCCACGAGGCTGTCGCGATGGACATCGAGCCGGCTCCCGCCCAGGCGGACTGGCGGGAGAAGTACATCGCCTGGATTGCTCGAGGGGAGCTCCCCGCAGACCGGGCCGCAGCCAGGCGCATCGCCAGGATGGCCAAGTCGTTCACCCTCATTGACGGCGAGCTGTACAAGCGCGCCGCGTCGGGCATACTCCAGCGGTGTATACCCATTCCCGAGGGGCGCGAGCTCCTACGGGACATCCACGCGGGGATCTGTGGCCACCACGCCGCGCCGCGCACCCTCGTCGGCAACGCGTTCCGCCAAGGCTTCTATTGGCCTACCGCGGTCGCGGGCGCCAACGAAATCGTGCGCACTTGCGAGGGGTGCCGCTTCTACGCCCGCAAGACCAACCCGTCGGCTCACGCCTTACAAACAATCCCCCGCTCACGTGGCCGTTCGCCGTGTGGGGATTGGACATCGTCGGGCCCCCGCGGAAGGCGCCGGGGGCTTCACCCACCGCTCGTCGCAATCGACAAGTTCTCCAAGTGGGTGGAGGTGCGCCCCATTACGAATTTGAGGGCCGAGCGGGCGGTCTCGTTCTTCACCGACATCGTCTACCGCTTTGGAGTGCCAAACTCCATCATCACGAACAACGGGTCCCGGTTCACGGGCGGAAGTTCTTGGAGTTCCCGTGACAAGTTCCACATCCGTGTGGATTGGGCGGCCGTGGCACACCCACGGACCAACGGCCAAGTAGAACGCGCCAACGGCATGATCCTACGGGGCCTCAAACCCGAGAATTTTCGACCGGCTCAACAAATGCGGCGGGAAATGGCTCCGGAACTACCGGCGGTCGTGTGGAGCCTAAGGACCACCCCAAGCGAGCCACGGGGTTCACCCCGTTTTTCCTAGTCCATGGCGCGGAGGCCGTCCTCCCCACGGATGCGGAATACGGGTCGCCCAAGGTTCGAGGCTACAACGAGGACGCTAACCGGCGAGCCCGCGAGGACTCACCTGGATCGGCCTAGGGACGAAGTACGCCTCGTGGCGTTGATGCACTCCGCAAGATATCAACGGTCCCTACGGCGCTACCAAGCACGCAAGATACGTCGCGGGGATTTCGGCGAGGGGGACTTGGTCCTAAGGCTACGCCAAGACAATCGAGGGCGCCACAAGCTATCGCCCCCATGGGAGGGACCCTACGTCGTGGTGAAGGTGCTCAAACCGAGCACGTACAAGCTTGCCAACGAGGACGGCGAAGAACTCACCAACGCTTGGAACATCCAACGGCCTACGTCGCTTCTACCCTTAGCTAGGATTTCCAAGTATTTTTCGTTGTACAAACACACGGCCAACACCCCGCTGGTGTCACCTATGTAAATACTCCAAGTATAATAAAAGGGCAACTCGGCTTTCCCCCCGAAACCCAAGTTACCCTCGGGGGCTACGCGGGGGGGGCACCCCCCCCAAATGGTCCCATTTTTTCGCGCAAAAAACGTAATAACACGCGCTAAGTTTGTTTCCTACTTCAACCACGAGCTACGATTCGAACGGGCGCGGGCGGCACGGCGGAAGGAGCGCGCGAGCCGAAGGCCGCCCTACGCCGCGCGGCTATGGCCCGTCTCTCTCGCCTCCAACCCAGCGGGCCCCTGCGAAAGGCGGACTTCCCTAACTAGAATCTACTCAGGAGGAAGAGGAAGCAAAAAGCGCAATAAACAAGCGATTTCATTTACAAACTGTCTATGATTCACGAAACTACTTGTTTAATTACAAGAGGCCACGAGGCCACAATTCTGATACACTTAAACAAAAAAAAAACGGGCCTAGCGCCCAGGTGCTTTCAGGCAGGCGGAGCGGCAGCATCAGCGGCGTCCGGGAAGAGGAATTCTTCGAAGGCCTCGGCAAGCGACTCGGCGGCGTCAGCAGCAAGCGCGTCCGCACGCTCCATGGCCACCTCGTCCTCGACGCCCTCGGGCACGATGTAGCCTTCCGCTACCGCCTCGAGGTTGACCTCGTAGTGGGATCGCACCACTCCGAGGGCCTTCGCACGCCCGGGTGCAACGCCGGCGCACCCGCTCCGTGACGTGGCCACCGAGGGCGCGCAGGCGGCCGGCCGCAGAGCCGCCGGCTTGGACATCGCCTTCCTCGACGGCGTGACGGTCTCGAGGGCCGCGTTCCGCGGCTCCCCGCAGCCTCTGCTCGGAGGAGTTGTAGGAGGCTTGCGAGGGCCTCGCCCGCCCGACGCATGCCCCAAAGCCGTGCGCAGTCCGGAAGCAACAAGTTGACGAGAAATTAGAAAGGGGGAAACGGATCCTCTAAAACGAAACTAACAAGCAGGGTCAGACAGCAACTTACCCTCGACCTGCCTCTTCTCCAGATCGAGGTCGCGGCGCACGGACTCGAGCGCCAGCTCGAGGCCCCGGACGGTCTCGCCTTGCTCGACGAGGGCCATCTCTTGGGCAGCATTGCGATGCTGAGCGCCAGCGCCTCGTCCTCAACCTCGGAGAACGCGGCGTTCGCTCCTCCGGCGACTTCTCCCCGCCGGTCTCGCGCGCGACGCGCTCCCGCTCCGCCGTCCGGCATCGCGAAGGGCGGCTCCGCTCGCTCTCGCCGGAGCCGCCCCTCGGCCCCTTGGCGGGCGATGCGCTCTCGCCGGAGCCGCCCCCTCGCCGGCGACGAGAGCCGCGCCTTGACGTCGAGGGCGGCCTTCGTGGTCGTCGGCCTCCTTGGCGCGGCGTCGCTCCGGCCCGCGCGCCCGCTCCTCGCCCGGCGCCTGCCGCGCCCCGCGCTCCCTCGAGCGACGTGCGGAGCCTCCCGGTCTCGGCGCGAGCGGTGGCCACCTCCGCCTCCCGTGTGGCGGCCAACGTCCGCGTCTTCTCCGGTCCTCGCGCGCGTTCCACGGCGCCTCGTCACGATCGACGAGGGGCTGCGCGGATCCGCCCGAGGCTTGGGTCACGCGCCGCGTCTCGCCCCGAGCTCTCGGGGAGCACGTCACACCACGCCAACGCCGGTAGACCGGCCACCGTCCCGGCGTCCTAAGGGCCTCCGCAAGCGCGTCGAAAGCGCCGCACCGCTCCCGAGGGCCGGCGGGCCTCGGCGTTCACCTGGTCGAACGCGCTGTACTTCTCGCGGGCGCGGCGCTCAAGCTCCTGGCATCCACGCATCGAGCCTCGTCAGCGCCAAGTCTTGAATACAGCGCGTGAAAGCGAAAAAGAGAAAGAAGAAAGGCAACCGTGGCTCACCTGGAAGACGATCCAGGCCGGGCCGCTGTGAACCCGCAGCGCCTCGTTCAACGCGCGGTTGAGCGTGGCGCCGTGGCTCATGAGCTCGCCCCGCAGCTCTCGCTCCCTCTCGGGCGTCGCCGAACGCCGGGGGATCCTCCACCGCCCCCCCACCCCGGGCGGGGCGACCGGCATGGGGAGGACGAGGCCTCGGCGTCGTGCCCTCGGCCCCCCACTATCATACGACCCTCGTGACGCCTCACGAGGGCCCTCCCCCGGGGCTCGGGGAGAGTTCGTGGGCCGGCCGGCCCACCGGTTCCACCCGTGCGGCGAGGAGTCATCCGAGAGCTCCACCACCTCCGCCCGGGGACCGCCGGCGGGCGGAGCCGCCCGCTCCGCCTCCGCCGGCGCCTCCACCGCGCCTCCGCGGCCGCGGGCGCCCGCTCCGCCTCCTCCGCAAGGGGCCGCCGCCGCGCGCGCACCTCCGCCGTAGCCGCCGCCGCGGCCCGCGCCTCCATGGCGACCGGCGCCCGCCCGCCCCCCGGCGACCTCCGGCCGCGGCGCGGCGGGTTGATCCACCGGCCGGGGCCTCGAAGCCCCGGCCGGGCCTTGCGCGCTCGTGCCCGCCGCCGCGCCTCGTTCCCCGGGCGCGACCCCCTCGACGAACGCCGCCGGTGGGGATCGACGCATCCGTCCTCGACACCTTGGCCGGGTGCAAGAGGAGGGACGGTGGGCACCGCCCGCGAAAACGCGAACGGAGGATTAGAGCGTCTAATAACCAAACAAATTAAGGCCAAGCAAAGGAAGAGCGATTCCTTACCTCGCGGGAGGAAAAGGCCCGCTTCCTTTTCCTCGAAGCCTCCGACGAGGCCGGCGCGGGGGCCGCGCCCGCCGCGGCGCTCCCCGACGGTGCCGCCGCGCGCGCGCGCATGCCCGCCTCACGCGTAGGCACGCCCGACGCCGCCACCGCGCGCGGGGGCACGCTAGCCCCGCGCGCGGCGCGCCCACCGACGCACCCCTCGACGCGGACGCCGCGCGCGCGGACGCGCGCTCCCGCCACGCGCGCGGCACGCTGACGCGCGCGCGCGTGCACGTCGCGCGCGCGCCTCCGTGGCGCGCGCGCGGCACCTCCGCGCGCGCGAGCCGCCCCGACGATGATTGCCCGACGACGGGCGCCGCGCGCCCGCCCCCGTGCAAATCCACCCCCCCGACGCCGCGCGAGATCCGGCGACGGGGCGCGGGCCGCCACCGCTCCGAGGGGCCCTCCCCCCTCGTACTCTTCCTCCCTCGTCCCCGATCCGAGGACGAGGGCTCCCTCGATGTCGGGGGAGGAGAGCCCCGGCTCCTCCCGCCGCCGTACTACGCGGACCGTGCGTCGCGGCGCGCTTGGCGCCGCCTTGCGTGCGCCCTCTTGCGCGCGCGCCCGCTCCCGTTGCTCCCGCCGCGCCGCCCGCCGAGCGCACGGGAATCGGGGGGTGGGTGGAACGGACTTGGCGGCGTTGAACCGCACCGACTTGCGCACGAGAACAACGGCGGCACATCGGGGAAACGGAATCAAGAACGAGGACTAAAACAGGGTAGAAAACCACACTCACCAACGGGCCGGTAGGGAGCATCTCGAGGTCCCACGGGGTCCGGCCGCGCAGCGCCGGCGTCCGGGTGTCGACGGCGCTCCGCGCCGGGTGAGCGCGTACGGCCGCTCCGGGGCCGGCGTCGGGAGCATCCGCGACCTCGCCGGGGTCGACGGGGTTGGCCGCCTCCGTCATCTCGAAGATGCAGAGCGGCCTCTGCATCAACGGCACGATTCGCCGGTGATGGAGGAAGGCGAGAACGCCCATCGCGTTGAGCCCTTCCCTCGCCAGCCGCTGCAAGGCGGCGAGGATGGAGTCCTGGCGCGCCCGGTGGTTGGCCGTAGGCAACCCGTAGCCCCGGCGGTCCGCCTCTCCTTGAACACCCGCCCGTGTAGGGAGGGAGGCGGGCTCGGCGTTGCGCGAGGTAAAACCATCCCCGCTCCCCGGCCCGGCGTTGTTCGTCGTCATGGTGCGGGGATGTAGGAGTTCTTGAGCTGCCCCCGCACGCGACAGCGACATCCCGCCGCGCGCACCGCGCGCGGGTCCTCGGCTCCGTCGTAGGCCGCGTGATGAGCTCCGCGCGGAAGAGGTGTACCCGCAGCTCCCGCTGACCGGGGATCCCCGGTACCCTTCGCAGACGCCCACGAATGTAGCCGCCTGCGAGATCGCGTTGGGGGCGAAGTTGTGCAGCTCCACCCCGTAGTGGAAGCACAACGCCCGCATAAATGTGCTCGCCGGCGCGTTGAAGCCGCGCTCATGATAGCGGAGGAAGCTCACCACGTATCCCTCCGGCGGATTGGGCTCGAGGTGCGACGATGGCGGCACGATCCACTCCGCCGGGCGCCCTTCTTCGTTGGCCGAGAGCTGGCCGGCGGCGACCAGCTCGCCCAGGGCGAGCCGGGTCACGGTCGACCTCTCCCAAGCGTACGGCTCCGGGACCGGATCGGGAGCCGAGGCGGCGCCATAAGGAAGGACGAACGAGCGCGGGGGCGGAGGACAAGGAAGCGAGAAGAAAGCTCTAAGCAACGAAACGCGCGGCGGCAAGAGCAAAACGAAGACGAAGCGACGGAGGATTGAAAACGGTGAGGAGCCAAGGTAAAAACCGCCACCTACTCCTCCCCGCGGTTTTATAGGCAACGGGCGAGTTCTCGGAGCGCACGCCCCGCCAACAATGAATCGCTGCAGGAATCTTTCCATCGCGTCGACGGGCGGGCCCCACCACGACTGCGGCGACTAACCCCGCGGGCGGGTCATCATTACGGCGAGACCGGCGGCGACCGAGGCGAAACCGTCACATCCGCCGGCCACGTCGCCCACTACGCGCGCGCGCGCGCGCGCCGCCTAAAAAGGCGCGCCCGCGCTGCAAAACCCGCGGCCACGCCGCGCGGGGCACCAAATGCCCGGCCCCTTGCCAAGCAAGGAGAGCCCTCGAGCGAGGCGAATCCTCGGCTCGAGACAAAGGTGACCCTCGATGGACGACGAGCGTGAGAAGGTCGCCGGGACCCTGCTCGGTGTAGAGTAGGCAACCGCGGGCACCCATGCCACGCGAAGCCCTCGAGCGGCATGACCCTCAACTCGAAACAAGGCGACCCTCGATGGGATATCGGCGTGAGAAGGTCGCCGGGACCTCGCTCGATGTAGAGCGGACCACCGCGGGCACCCATGCCACGTAGGACCCTCGAGCGGCATGACCCCCAACTCGAGACGATGTCAACCCTCCGAGAGAAGGCACGCGCGTAAGAGGATCGCCCGAGTCACGCTTGAAATAGAGCGACACCGAAAGCACTCATACCGCGCCACGCCGCCAACAAGCACCTCGAGGGCGGCACGCCCGTACCCCTCGACGGCCGCAAACGTGAAAAGACGGAGCCGTCCATGCACGGCCCCCGCACGGCCTTGCGATCGGGGGTTCGAAGCCCGACCCTCGACGGGTTCGAACGGGCGCCCCGCATCTCGCAGTTAGGGACGACGAGGGCACGCGCATTCGAGCCGTTCCTCGAGCCCGTCGGCTCGAGGGTGCCCCACATGTCGTGTTCGAGAGCCGGCGAGGGCGCCTAGCGGGGGGGATCCCACCGAGGGAGAGCTTCCGCGCCCCTCGGTCCCTAGCGAACGGGACCGAGCCCCACCTAGCAAACCCACGCAAGCGCTTCCATGGACGTGTCTCCGGACCGCGCGGCCTACCCTTATCGAACGGGGCATGGACGTCCACTTGAACTACCCGCTAGCGGCTCGAAGAGGAATCCGCGATTCGCGACCCGCTCGATGGGAGTCGTGGAAACCTCACCTCCCGACCCGCGGAGGGACGGCGAGGGCGCGATAAAAAACAAGTCGTCGAGCTCGACCCGATCGCCTCGAACAAAGCCAAGGCTCGGGGGCTTGACGCACGGCTACACCTCCTTGGAATTGCACCCGCCCGAGACGGTGACGGGGGAGCGTGCCACCCCCGATGCCGGCCGAAACACCGCCGATGCCGGTTGGCATATGTGCCACGCCTTTCGACCGAATTGCTCGCGGTTAACCCCCGCAGGAGAACCCACACTCTGCGGGGCTTCGGGGCTAGACCCGCGGGTCCGCTAGCGCGGCCCCCGAAAGCGTTCGCAAACAAGGAGGGAAGAACGTCCTATCGGTGGTTTCCGGCATCCGGGGAGCCTCAAAGGCAAACCCGCGGATGCTCGGGGGGCTCTTGTCGGGGACCGCCCTAGGGGTCCCCTCAAACAAGGGGGGAACCCCTACTTAAATTCCCGCATCCATATAAGCTAAGCCTAACCATGCAGGAAACTAACCCCCGCAGACACGGCCCACGCAGCAGGACTTCGGAGGCCCACCAAGGCGGCCCGCCTAGGAAGACCCCTCGAGCAGGCTCCGCCTCGCCCGAGGGCATGCCCCTCCTTGAACAAGGCTCGCCCCGTTCGAGGGGCGACTCCCTCCTCGAACGAGTTTACGCCCCGCTCGAGGGGCGACCCTTCCCTCGAGCGGCCCCGCCCGCTCGAGGGCGCGCTCCCCCTCGAGCGAGTCCCGCCCTCGCTCGAGGGTCCGCTCCGCCCTCGGCGGGGCCCGCCACGATCACGGGCGCCCCGCACGCGTGCGCCGGCCCCGTACTTGGGCATTTAACGCCCGACGCCGCGGGACGGCGCCATCATGCGCCGGGGCTCACGCCCGGTGCCGCCGCACCAACTCCCCGGGGAAGGAGCCCATCCCCGCCACCGTGGGATGGACCGTGCGGTACGGCCGGTGTCGGTCCCGTGACACCGTGCGCACGCCGCCGTACGACTAACGCGCCCGACCCTCGAAAGGGGGCCGGCGCACCCTCGTTTCCACTTTCTCGTGACCTTGCGAGGTTAGGGTGAGGGGCGCTAGGCCGGTGGGTGGCCATCCCGGCCACCGTAACGGCGCGGCCGCCGTACCCACGCGTGCGGGCGCGCGCCCCCGACTCCACAGGGGCACGCCCAAGCACCGCAAAGCAACCGCTCCGCCACCGCGAGCTCATTGGGAAGGAACGCCGTTCGCCCGCTCCCGTATCCCGTACGGTCGTCATCGGCACCTCCCCTCGAAGCCTATCGAGAACGCCATCACCATCCGCCGCCTCCTACCCTCGAACCGCCACCGTTCGGGTCGAAGCGAGCCATCATGGCCGGATCGCAGCGTGGATCATCCGGACGATCGCCCGCTCTACACTATAGCACGACGTGCTCCCACACGTAGCTAGGTAGCGCGGCGCGCATGTAACTCGCCGCCCCCTTGGCCTATAAAAGGGAAAGCGAGCCCCCAGCCGCGGGGGACGAGTTCAGAGGAGTTCAGTTCAACACAACACACTGTGCACTCACTCTCTTATTCTCCCACAACATCTTCAGCCACTCACCGGGGACTTGGAAGCCACGCTTCCTCTCCCACCTTGCTTGTACTTGCCCCACTACAAGCACCCCCGGTGCTGAGCAATATAGTGCCACGAGCACGCCACTGCTGGACGTACGGCCCCCTCGGCCGGAACCAGGATAATCCTTGTGTCATTTGTTGCTTGGCATCGACCATAGAGGGATAAACTTAGGCGCTATCTACTGGTTAGTGTCGGGACCATATTCCGCACCGACACTTTCTCCCAGGAAATCCTAAACCAACATTTTCCTGAATGGATACCTCCTTGATATTCTTCTCAACATCTCTTCAACAGCGGCAGCAATACTTGATGCAGTTAAACTGTGACTGTCACTAGCTTATCTTCAAAAGAAAACTGAAAATATGTGCCTGAGAATATTATTCTTATGGGTGTATCTAAGGTACATTTTACTGTAGTCCTGCCTGCTAAGAAAATGAATCCTTTCAGGTTGTCATACCACGAAGTCCACACGAAGCTAAGGGATTATTGTTGGCTAGCATTCGAGATCCAAATCCAGTTGTATTTTTTGAGCCAAAGGTGGGGAAAGTTTAGAAACTGAGTTCTAACAGTGCATGAGTGAATCTGAATATCTGTTTTGCTTTGCTGAGACTAAAATTCCTGTCTTTCTCTAGTGGTTGTATCGTTTGGCTGTTGAAGAAGTTCCTGAGGAGGATTATATGCTGCCCTTATCTCAGGCAGAAGTGAGTATATTTGTATAAAGTTTATTGCATCGGTCATCATTAAATCAAAGTACTTATGCAACTTATATACTTATAAGGTGATTAGGAAAGGAAGTGACATAACACTTATCGGCTGGGGAGCTCAACTTGCAGTGCTTAAAGAAGCTTGTGAAGATGCAGCAAAGGTCAGTTATTCCCACCTTATTACAATTTGGGTGAAGTCCAACAAAGCCAAATATTCAGCTTTGCTTTGTTTTAATACAACAATGGCAGAGAAATGCTATTGCTACTTGATTCTATATATGAACCATGTACGATGGGAGTAGCACTGGATGAAACATTAGTCGAAATACACATTGCTCATCCAGAAAGACAGATTTTACTTTTAGGTGCTAATTCAGAACAGAATGGAACCTGAGATTCTGACTTGACAATTCTGACGAGTGATATTGCCTACATCAGTTTTCACAAAGGCATGGTTCTTTTTCTGAAAAAGCATTTAGAGACAACATTAACTGCAAAAGATACTTTTGGTTTCCTTGTAGTTTTTTTTATTGTTTCAGTAAATTCTGATATCCATCTCTCCATGATGTTCTTCAGTTTTCCTTGGACTACAGCTGACACGGTAGTATATGGCAGGATGGAGTATCTTGTGAGCTCATTGATCTGAAAACTCTGATACCGTGGGACAAGGAAACGGTAGAGGCATCAGTAAAGAAGACTGGAAAGCTCCTCGTAAGTAGTTCCTTGCTCATGCTTATATTCACCATTTATCATTTAGGGAATAATAACTCTAAATCATTTAGGCAATACATAAACTACTGTTAATATCTCAAAAAATGCTGTAACAGGTTAGCCATGAGGCTCCGATCACCGGGGGATTTGGTGCAGAAATTGCTGCATCTATCGCCGAGCGCTGCTTCCAAAGGGTAATATATCTTGAAATACCACGATTCAGTGAAAAATATGAGGAAAAAAAGGTTTGTTACAAAATCTTCATTCTCATCGGGTCACATTCCTGGATTGCGCTGTTGCAGCTAGAAGCACCTGTGGCGCGAGTCTGCGGCCTCGACACTCCTTTTCCTCTCGTCTACGAACCATTTTACATGCCCACAAAGAACAAGGTAGGGTCCTTTATCACTAAGATCAGTGTAGCTTACCGTACTTCGCTATGCAGCTGTAATGTCTAACTCAAGAAGTGTATTGCAGGTCCTGGATGCCATAAAAGCAACTGTGAATTACTGAAATGCAGCAGGACCAAGCCTTCATTCATATGTATATATATGCACTCAACATATTCATGGCCAAAAACAGCTTATTCAGTAATACCATTACAGCAATAAAGCTGCAAGGAGCAAATGTTAGCGGTTGTCCTGCAACTATATGTCTGGCAACTAGTATCAATCAGTATAGGTGAAATAACATGTGGCGCCGTTTGTTCTAGGAATCAGAGATCGAGGCCCTGCACTATTCTGCATACAGTTACGATGCCAGGCTCTGAGTTGTCGGTGGTGGTACGGGTTCAGAGTATATACAGAGCAGCTGCAACCGTGCCGGGCCACTCCTATTCCTGGACTGAGAATTTTTACAGAGTCCTTTGTAGAGCTGCACGTAGCCGCCCGTTCAAGGCGACGACGCGGTGCCAAGGCCTCAGTGGCGGTGGCGGTGGCGGTGGCAGCGAGGGACGGATGCTCGTTGTCGAGCACGCCGGCGGCGTTGGCGACGAGGATGTACGCGCGGCGCCTATAACGCGCGCGGATCGCGGACCCGGCCGCGTAGAAGAACGACCACGCGGCGGCCTCGCCGGAGACGTCCACCCGCACGGTCACGGGCCACGGCTCGGGGCAGCGACGCGCCGAGCGCGGCGGGCTCGTCGGCGCGCGACGCGTAGCCAAGCACGAGGCTCTCGCGTCGAGGGAGGAGAGGTGCGCCGCAATGACGCGCCCGATGCCCCGAGACGCGCCGGTCACGATGGCCACGCGCGCAGCCAGAGGCTGCTGTTGAGAATATTCTTAATGATCAATTATAAGATAGTTAAGGGATGATTAGCAACTGCTAATGGCAGTTACCAAGTGCCTTTACATCCTACAAACTGCCCCTTGGGCATGTACTATATATATGTGCCATTGTTCATCAATAAAGATTAAGACTTGATTACTATTCATTGTTACTGTTTTCATTTACTATTACAACACGTTATCAGCGCTCTCCACTGAGTAGAGAAGGGCGGGAGCAGTTCGCCGGAGTTCGCCGGAACTTTGCCGGAGTAGTTCGTCGAAGACGTCCACAGAGGAATCGCCGGCGATGGATCGTCGGCGTTGCTGTCTCCACTGCATCACGCATTGATGTCTCCACTGCATCACGCGTTGCTTTTTCCTGAGAAGAAAGCAGACGAACAGTCCGTTCTTATGCTTATTGACCGCTATGCCAAATAAAGAACAAGAACAGAGAAAGGAGCAGCGGAGACAAATATCAATACTGTAAGCATTCATGCAATTCTTACATGCTTTTGGTGCGTTACCCATGGCACTCCCTTCTGTTTTTGCTTTGTGGCCTTCACGGTTGCCTTGGTGATTCATGATTGCACAAAACCTACCTGGGAGAGGCAAAGTAGTACTTGTCCACCCAGGGAACAGCGGTGGTGCTCCGCATGTTCCTGCAGCGCGCCGCCATAGGGCAGCAGCAGCCTCCTCCTGCTTGAGCGGCGACCGAGCCATGGGGGCTGGTGGTGGCTCCTTCCCTGATCTGCGCCGGGATTGACCTCCTGTGACAGAAGGATGGCGGGAGGGCGCCAGATCCAGCACCGGATTGACGGGCTTGGCAGCCTGCGCGGGCAGCCTGCGCGCGGCAGTGACGACTTGAGCGTGACGCAGTCGATGGCTGCTCGGCGGAATCGTCCACGGCGTCGGTTGGCTGCAGTCCGAGGCGGACACGGCGGCAACCGCGGCAGGGGCTCGGCCTCTCCTTCAAGGGGGAGGCACGCTCCTCCCTCGGCCTCAACGTCGACCGGAGCGGGAAGAAGGGGGGCCGCCGGCCCGAGCTGGTCGACGACAACCGAGCTCCGGTGGCCGGTGGCGGCCTCCTTCCTCGATCCGTCCCGAGGACGGCACCGGCGTCGGAGACCGGCATGCGCGCGGCGGTGGCCGGGACGTCGAGCACACGGTGGTCGAGGCGGGCGTTCCACGGCGGGAATCGGCGGCGGTGGCGCTCGGCATGGGACCCTGGCTGCGCGGCGGTTTGAAGGGGGCAAACCCTAACCGTGCCTCCTTTATACGGGTCGCCGGTTGCAGCTTGGGCCGGCTGGGCCAGGCGTTGGCAGCACGAGCCCTGGGGGCCGTAAGCCAGCGGCAGCGGCGGGAGCCAGCTAGGCCCTAGCGGCTACGAGCTGGTAGGCTGGGCCGGGCGTTCAGGCTGCGATGAGGCGCTGCAGGGCCGGCCCACTTATCCTTCTATGTTGTTGTTGCTACTGAGGCAGGCTGGGCCTAATTGCTAGGCGGGCCACATTGATTTCATTCATCTCTGTTATATTCTAGAGTTTATAAATTTCCAGTAATTTTAGTCTACAATTCTTGTATTAGACTATATTTAATTACTGTTGTCCATCATTATTAGTGTCTATATTTTATGATAATTAGACGTATGATGTGATGATATATATGTACAAATGTTTTTATTATATTTGTACACACGCAATTTTGAATTCTATTATAGAATGCAAATATGTTTGTATCATTTTATGTGCACTTTCATACTCAATTTTCGTTATTGCAATAATTATTATCACATACACCATCTCAATGCCGTGATTTTACTCACTAGTAAAATATTACTAGTGATTTTTGCAATTAATTTATGCATTTCTCAAAATTTTGGGATACAAACATTATGTGATAGAGATCATATCCATGTATATGGATTTTGACGGTCTATTACTAAAGGTCTACATCATGCTCATTTTGAAGATTGATGATTACATGTAGAATATTCCCAAAACAAGGATTAAATATTAAAATATTACAATGGCTAACACTGTTGAAGTGATTACCATTGAGAATTTTGGCTAACACTATTGTAGTGATTACCAAAGTCAACGCTCAATCATTAACTTGAGTATACATGTGGTGTGATAGAGACCTTAGCAAAGGTTGCATTTAATTCAAGATGAATTACTTGCATTAAGACCATGCTTTGGCAGCAAATTATTGCCCATCATTTCGATCTACTCTATGTCCTATGGCATTTGAGATTATCTACCATGTATACGAGTTGATGAGATTAAAAAATTGAGGGTTTACATGCTATTTGTTTACCTTGTACTTTCTTAATCCTTGAAGAGTTATGTTATCCGAATTAATTTGCATTTATTACAACATTGTTTAGCCACTTGATTATATTTCATGAATGAATTATTGAATCATGTGGTCCTACTTCGTAGGCTATGGCCATGGCAAAAAGAGTTTGATGAACTTGCCATTAATGGCCACAATTACCCCACTTGGGCTTCGGATATAAAGATTAGCTTTGCATCCCGCGGACTTTTGCCATACCTTAGCGAGCCTACTGCAGGTGTCGTTTTGGATGAACAAAAGAAGTACGGTGCCTTAATGCTATTAAGGTTTTACATCCATAAGGATCTCAAACAAGAGTACCTTATGGAGATGAATCCTCATGTTTTGTGGCTTGCGCTAAAAGAGCGTTATGATCAGCAGAAGGAACTCATTTGGCCGGAGGCTAATCATGAGTGGAACCATTTGCGTTTGCAGGACTTCAAGTCTGTTGCAGACTACAATCATGTTGTTCATAAGATTTGCTCTAAGTTGAAATTTTGTGAGAAAGAACCAACGAATGCTGATAAGATTGAGAAAACTCTTTCTACCATGCTTCCTGCGGATCGAGTCTTACAACAACAGTATCGGGCTAATAAATACACTCAGTATTCTCAACTTATCCACACATTGACTCAGGCTGAGAAACATGATGAGCTTCTAATGAAGAACCATCATAAGCACCCAATTGGTGCAGCACTTCTACCTGAGGCTCATAGTGTGCAGGGTAAGAGAAAGTTCAAGGGATCCAATTCTGGTGACCCAAAGAACAAGCTCGAGAAGCAAAATTTCAACAAAAGGCAAAAGCCCAAACACAAGGGTAAGCGAGGTTGTGATGCTAAGGCCAAAAAATGACTATAAATGTCATAGATGTGGCACTTTCAATCACTTTGCTAAAGATTGCCGTACTCCAAAGCATTTGGTAGCTCTCTACCAAAAGTCCTTAAAGGATGCAAAGCAAAGCAAGGACAAATCGCCAAGATATGAAGCACATTTCAATCTTGCTTCTGCTGTGACTAAGGAAGTGGGTTGCTCAGACAACAATGACAACCTAGATCTCATGACGGAGAAGCTTCCAAGTACTAATGACATGCTCATGGAGTTCACCTCAAATGACATGTTTGGAGACTTAGAATAAATTGTCTCAAGACGAAGCTACTATCTATTTCATTATAGTGTGGGATTGTTGAATTGTTGTAATAATTTATATTGTGCAAACTCTAAGTGATTTGAAGAGTTGCATTGCAAACTTGCTAGTGATGGATGTATTGTGAGTACATTTGTATTGTAATGTCATACTCATATGTTGGACATTATAATACATTTGTGTGATTATGTATGTTTTTTCTATATGTTTAATAAGAAGTTCTTTTTAGTATGCATTCTTATTAGACTATAGAATACATTTGATGTCAATCCAATTTAGGATGGAATTATATATTGTTAATAGTGTTACTTGAAAATATATTCTTTGGGAGTTGAATCTTTCCGGACTCTTGAGAAAAGAGAAGGAAAGATTATCAATGTATGATACTTCAATCGTTGGTTCAGTTTGAACCACTATTACTCTCCCTAAGAGTGCTCAATTAATGAGAGAGGATAACTTATTGTATCCAGGATTAACTTGTACCCTATGCTATAAAGATATCCGTAAGAATGGTCTTCATGTGGAAATACATGTAGATGGAAAAGAAGAATTAATTTACTTCACTAATCTTACGGGCTATGGCAAACAAATTTATGAAAATTCCATCCCTTGAATATGGATTGCACTATACATACATACAACCTATATTTTTGTTGCATATAAGGTAATCTTCCGAAATGCAAATTCATTCCAAGCATGGCATGATAGTCTAAGTCATCCTAGAGTTGGAATGATGAGGAAGATTATTGGCAATTCCATTGGTCTTGATTTGCATAAAGCAAAGTTCCCACAATCTTTGGATTTGTATGCACTACATGTGCTAAAGGGAAATTGAATGCTGAACCAAAACAAATTAATTGAAGGAATTCAAGGTGATATTTGTGGATTGATTCAGCATGACAGTGGATTGTTCAGATAAATCATGATATAGATGCATCTATAATATGGTCTTATGTGTGTCTTTTATTGACATGAAATCATGAATAAAGCTAGCTAAAATATTGTCTCAACTAATGAAGTTGGAGACTCATTATTCTGAACATCGAATCAATTGATTCGAATGTATAATGCTGCTGAATTTTCTGTCGGAAATTCAGGTTTAGCATTTTGTACAATATATCCACACAAAAAAAATGGCTTGCCTAAGCCATTGATTAAAGAGTTTTAAACTCGTATCAGGACCAATATTGAGAAATTGCAAGTTGCCTACATCGTGTTGGGATCATGCAGTACTACACACTGCTGAATCAATCCAACTACGACTAACTGCATATTAAAATCCCCCCTTACGTTGGTACGTGGAAATTTATAAAGTATTTCCCATTTGCGTAATTTTGGTAAGTTGTTTATGTACCCATCTCACCACATCAGCGGCAACAATGGGGCCATTAAGAAATTTGGGGATCTTTCTGGGATTTAAATCTCAGTCGATCATTAAGTATATAGAACCTATGACAGGTGATCTATGTACGGCCTGTTTCGCTGATAGTATTTTTAATAAGGATCATTTTCCGGCATTAAGGGGGAGAATTGTACCATAAATTTGAATGCCTGGAAATTGATTGTAATGCAAGAAGCATGTCCTTTGGAATGCGAGAAGCATGTCCTTTATGATCCACGTACTATGGACACTAAACTTTATGTTTAGAGACTTATAGTTTTGCAAGCGTTACAAATAATCTGCCAGATTTGTTTACCAATTACAAAGGTGTCGTTAAACCCTTTTATCTTGCAAGGAACATGCCTGGAAGAGTGAAAGATCCTAAAGATAATCACTCGAATAATCTCTCTTGGACGCAAGAGGGGGAGAGGCAATTCTAAGATGCAAGATGAGAAATAAAATAAAGTGGTAAACGAAGATCAACTTTTGTTGATATAAGTCTTTTAGTAATCAATTCTTTTGAGAGAGATTTGATTGTTACCCAGCTCACATATGCGCATAAATTATGAGACTGGGAAATCTGAAGACCCTAGATCGATTGTTTTGGGAAATCATGATGATCTATTAAAGGGTTTGCCATTAACTACATAAAGACTGGAGAGTCTTATTATCATTGTCGACAATTATTTCTCTGATAAATTGCTGAAATCCTTCAAAGTGATCCAGGTCTAAAATCCATGGTAGAGTGCCTGATGCGCTCAGACTGGAACACATAGAAAGGATGCAATAGAAACAGAGATAGCCTTGCTCACTAAGGGAAGTGTTTTCTGGCGTTAAGCCAACACCTCCTAGTGTCCATCCTATCGGATATAAATTTGTTTTGTCCGGAAACGGAATGAAAACAATGAAGTGGTGAGATATAATGCAAGGCTAGTTACAAAGGACTTCACGAAAGGTCTGATGTTGATTTTCAACGAAATTTATTCTCCAGTTATGAGTGGCATAACACTTATATACTTAATATCTTTGGCAGTACAAAATCGTCTATCTATGCAGTTGATGGACGTAGTGACCACATATTTGTATGGGTCATTGGATTCTAAAATATACATGAATGTTACTGATGGAATAGGTATATCAAATCCTAAGGCAAATAGCAACATGTTTTGTGTTAAGTTGCAGAAGTCATGATATGACTTAAAACAATCAAGCCGAATGTGGTACGATCGGTTGAGTATTCCTTAAGCACAAGGGATACATAATCAATGACGATTGTCTATGTGATTTTATCAAGAGAACTACAATGTATATTAGCATTGTGTCTGTCTATGTTGATGATATTAATATCATTGGTAAAAGACTTGACATAAATGAAGCTCGTCATCATCTGACGGAGTTTGAAATGAAAGATTTGGGTGAAACCAAATTTTGTTTAGGCCTACAGCTTGAACATTTACCATCTAGGATATTTGTATACCAAGGTGCTTATATTCAGAAAATGTTGGAGAAATTCAACATGGATAAAGCTAACCCGTGTAAGACTCTTATGGTAGTGAGATCTTTGGATATTGAGAAAGATCCTTTCAGACCATAGGATGGTGGTGAAAAGATTTTGGGACCTGAGGTTCCTTATCTAAGTGCCATTGGAGCATTGATGTATCTTGCTAATAGTACCCGACTGGACATTGCATTTGCGGTGAATCTACTAGCAAGACACAATGCAGCTCCTACGAAACGACATTGAGTCGGGGTTAAGATCGTATTCAGGTATCTTAACGGCACTAGAGATCTTGGATTGTTCTATCAAAGAAATCCAAATCATAATCTTTTAGGCTATGCGGATGCAGGCTACCTATCTGATCCCCATAATAGTAAATCCCAGACATGTTTTGTCTTCATGAATGGTGGAACTGCTATCTCTTGGAAATCATCCAAGCAGACTTTAATATATCCACTTCCACTAATCGTTCTGAGATAATTGCTTAGTATGAAGCATCACATTAATGTGTTTGACTTCGCAGAATGATTGACCACATATTAAAATCATGTGGAATTGGTGCATTTGATGCACTAACAATTATCTTTGAAGATAATGCTGCTTGTGTTGCACAAATGGAATCGTGTTACATCAAAAGTAACTTGACTAAGCATATTACTCCCAAGTTATCTTATTCCCATGAGTTATAATAGGATGGGGGATAGAGATTCTGCAAACTATGTCATGTGATAATCTTGCTGATTTATTCACAAAAGCTCTATCATATTCATCATTTCATAAATGTGTTGAAAGAATTGGTATGAGAGACTTGCGTAAATACGGGGAGTAAATTTGAATAAATAAATCCTTTGTGCATCGTGTTGTACTCTTTTCTTTATATGAGTTTTACTTTGATGGTTTCTCATATGAAGTTTTTAACGAGGCAATATCGGATTATGTATGTCATATCATCTTGTTTTTCCCCACGGGGGTTTTTTAGGAGATGATATTGTACGGGCATACGCATGATTATCATGGTGTTTTCTCCTATATTTTCCCATTGGGTTTTAAGGAGTTTTATCCCGATATATCAATGTATATACAAGTTTTTCCCACGGTGGTTTTTCAAGAATTAATAACTATGATGAACATTGGAGATTCCGGAAGATAATTGATCGGGGGAGTGTTGAGAATATTCTTAATGATCAATTATAAGATAGTTAAGGGATGATTAGCAACTGCTAATGGCAGTTACCAAGTGCCTTTACATCCTACAAACTGCCCCTTGGGCATGTACTATATATATGTGCCATTGTTCATCAATAAAGATTAAGACTTGATTACTATTCATTGTTACTGTTCCCATTTACTATTACAACAGCTGCGCAGCGATGGGCTCCGGGCCTCCGGAGACGCCACCAGGTCCGATCCCAGCCGTTCAGACGCCATCCTACGGCTCAAAACCGTTCCACCCCGGACGGTAAATGAAATACCGTCCCCCCTGGACGGTGAACGAGATACCCGTCCGTGCGCCCCCGTGGTCGCGGTCGGGGCCGCGGCCGCCGGCGCTGTGGCGCACGCTGCCGGGGCGCGACAACGGCGCTCGCGCCGGCGTGGCGTTCTCCTCTGCTCCGCGCACGGATCTCCGACACGATTGCCTACGGAATTCTTTCTCGCAGTTACTTTCTGCACGGCCAGCTGGATCACCCGGCCGGTTCTCGCTTGTCGCTAGTGCGCGCTGGTGAGTCACCCGTGGCGTGGCGTGGCGATGCGCCCGAAACACCGTCCTCGCCTCCTTCCTCACCAGCTTCGGCGGTCACGGTGGCGCCCGCCTCCGCCTCCTCCCTCGACCCTGTCGCCGGCGTCGATCGGCGACGACGTCAAGCGCTGCCAGTCCTCGCGGAGCAGAGGAGAACGCCACGCCAACGCGGGAGCAGCGCCAACTACTCGTCTGCTCCCCGTTCCCTTCCCCGCGCCTGCAGCCCGCCGGTGACGCAACGCTCGACGGTGTCGACTTGTACATCGACCAGGGCGGCGCGGAAGACTACGGCGAGCAGCGAGCTGGCCAGGAGCCCGTGAACAACGAAGCAGAGGATGTGTTCTTGAGCGAGGCACCCTCATCTGGTGACCAGTGGCCCTTGATATAGCATGCACGATTCCAGGGGACTGCAGCCCTGCAGGAAGGGAGTAGTTGACGCTGCCCAAAGCACGAGCGCACGGCGTGGTGTGTGGGCCTAGTCCCCAAGTCTCTATCGCGACGGAGGCGGCGGCGGATGCGGGTGCCTCGCCGGCGGCGGCGGGTAGCATTGCCGCCGTGGTCGGTATCTCATTTACCGTCCACCCACCCCTGGGCAAACTGACGGCCGTCGAATCCGCAACCGACGGCCAGGAGCACACCCAATAGGGACTCCACAGCAGGGCGTGATCCCGCGGCGCTGCTACGCCGGCGTCCGGCGAGCTCCTCCAAGCCTTGCGTCGTGCTGGAGCCCGATCGAGGAGGTGTTGGTTCGATCCGGCCGCGGAATCTCGATAGCTTATGCTGCTCCCATGGCGAATTGGATCCGTTTTGTTGTTCCATCGCTATCAGAGCGCCCGCCCATCGTACGGATCTCCTCGTCGGGCAACGACGGCAAGGGAACGTGAACGGGGACCTCGCGCGCTCGCCGTGCCGGGCATTAGCGTCTCACCAGCTGCCGACCGTGTACGTGCTCCTTAACTGACAAAAAAAAACCCGCCGTATTGCACCGATCAGAAATCCAGAATACTGTCAAATCCCACTGTGCTCTTACTGGCCGTCAGGTCACGAGACTTGTTTCAGCCGTGCACGGTCCCCTTCGTCACCACCACGCACGACTCTGTTTCAGCAGCGCTCGGTGGTCCCCCAGAGTAACCTCACCACGCCGTGGCCGCGCGGCGCGATCCTGCTCCGAACGCGTGCCCACCGAGCGCAGAACGAGACGTGGAACGCGCGCGCGCCGCGCAAACGCCATGGAACGCAGAGCATCCACCGTTCCCCCGGTAGATACATACTAGCTTTCTGGACGCCCACGCCGGCACGCGACAAAACCCAGAGTCCCAGAGACAGAAGATAGGATGGCAGAAGCTGACGTCGCCGCCGTAGCTGCCGCCGCCGCCTCGGCCTCGGCCTCGGCCCCGGCGCAGCAGCCGCTGGCGGGACGGGTGGCCATCGTGACCGGCGCGTCGCGGGGCATCGGTCGCGCCATCGCGGAGCACCTGTCCTCCCTCGGCGCGAGCCTCGTGCTGGGGTACGCCTCGCGCGCCGACGAGGCCGCCGCGCTCGCCGCGTCGCTGCCGCCCGGCCGCGCGGTGGCCGTGCGCGCCGACGTCGCCGACGAGGCCGGCGTGCGGTCGCTCTTCGACGCCGCGGCGTCCGCGTTCGGCGGCGGCCCCGCGCACATCCTTGTCGCCAACGCCGGCGTGCTCGACGACGCGTACCCGTCCGTTGCCGACACGGCCACCGACTCCTTCGACCGCACCGTCGCCGTGAACCTGCGCGGCGCGTTCCTGTGCCTCCGGGAGGCGGCGCGCCGGCTGCCCCGGGGCGGCGGCGGGCGGGTCGTGGCCGTGACGTCGTCCGTGGTGGGGAGCCTCCCGACGGGGTACGCGGCGTACTCGGCGTCCAAGGCGGCCGTGGAGGCGCTGGTGCGGACCATGGCCAAGGAGCTCAAGGGCACCCGCATCACCGCCAACTGCGTGGCACCGGGGCCCACGGCCACGGACATGTTCTTCGCCGGGAAGAGCGAGGAGATGGTGCGCCGCAACGTGGTGAACAACCCGATGGAGAGGCTCGGGGAGCCCGGCGACATCGCGCCGGTGGTCGGGTTCCTCTGCACCGACGCCGCCGAGTGGGTCAACGGCCAGGTCATCCGGGCAAACGGCGGCTACGTGTGAGTGTGAATGTGTGTGTTACTCCTGTGGCTGCTCGCACTGCCGCCATGCCTTGCCGGCGCCGCCGCTCGCTCGCTGACTGAGGACGAAAACAAAACTTTAGAAGAATAATTTGCGTGATTGCATTTGGTATGCGTGTCTGAACTTCAGCGCTCCAATCTTAGCAACGCTGCCCATCTTGTTGTTTGTTTTTCTCGCTCCAATGCAGTGCGATGCGAAAGAGTCCCAGCCTCCCAGGTGAATGGAATTTTGTGGAAAATGGCAGGTTTGTTAAGATCTGATGATGCAAAATTGTTGCATGCTTGAACAAATTAATCCCTTCATACATGAATCGTACATGATTACAAATTAGATACGGAGAGCTAGTCAAGTATCTCAAATCGTTTTGATCGACATGGAGGGGATGGGGGTGTCGTCACAGCTTCAACGTCAAGGAAACGGCGGCGGCGTGAGGTGTGATGGTCCTTTCGCGACAGTGCAGATCGCGGCGGCGACTGTCAACGACTGGCCACCAAGGCCTTGACCCGGCAATGGTCGTGGTGGCCAGTGACAGTTCGCGTGGCGTGTGGTTCCATGGGAGTGTGGGGGTCGCCATGTAGCCCAGTCAGGGTTAACAGAACCGGTAGGTTCGGCCGGTTCCCGTTGGTACCAGTCCGGCCTGGTACCTAAACCGGCTCGGTTCCCCCCAAACCGTGTCTATAAATTCCCAATCTCGGTGAACCGGCCGGTTTCACTGGTAAACCGGGTTGGTTTTTTCCTTCACGGAACCGGCTAGTTCACAGCTGTGTTAACCCTGAGCCCAGGTCCATAGAGCATGCCGCCGCCGTGGAGTTGTTTTAGACTGGTCGCACTGGGTGCGGTTTAGCATGCGCTACTCGCGATAGGTTATGCCTTTGTCGTCCCCCCGCACTGGGGTACCCTAAAGCATACGACATGTCCCATTCGCCTGCCGGCAACGCCAAATGCAGCGTCGTTCCGCACGCACGCTACGTGCGGACGTGGTGTGTTGACGGTTAATAGTTGTATCAAAGTTCGTTTAGACTTGCAAGCAGACAAGTCTCCCGTCGTAGTCAAGGGACCCTTCTTCCCTTGAGTGGTGAACCCAAGGTATCGAATCCGTGGAACAAATGTGTGACGCAAAAGATGATCTAGTAAAGTGACACCCTAATGCATCTAGATAAAGAACACAAAACAAATCTAATCTACTAAAGACCGGAGATAACAAAGATATATAGGGTAGATAAACCGATCTAGAGAGATCGGGTTAAGCCTTTTGTTGAAGTTCCAAGCAAGAGAAAAAGTAGCAAATCGAATCTGATTAGAAGCCTCTTTAAATCGTGGTTTCCCGTCCGACTCCGAAAACGCCCGCCTTTCGGAACCCCCGTTCTGTCACAACGTATTCCTATTCATGCGGGTAGACGAGGGCGAGTCCAAGGACAAGTCGAGTTCTTTCGGAAGATCCGGCGTGTATCTCTAGCCACCGCGGCTACAAGAACACCCTATGTGATATATCTCGAGAATAGATCTAGAATAAGCAAAGCCGATCGAAAAACGAAGACATCGAAGAAACGCTTGATCGCTAGAAATCGATTCAACTTGATAATTCAACTAGTACAATGATACATAAACAAGATCACCATCGGGATCCTACCTTGATCTTGCTTCTAGCTGCGGGAACTCCGACGTGGTCTTCCTTGCAAGGTTCCCACGTCGGCTAGGGAGACCCTAGTCAACTAGCTCGACCCTCTCCTCTCCGAGATGGTGTCCCTCTCTTCTCTGTTCCTCGGCGGCCGATGATGAATTGATCGATGCGTGGCTCTCGACCCCGAGGCTATAAATAGCCCGAATGGCGGCTAGGTCAAAGGAGGGGGAAAATGGGCCCTGGACTGGGCTGGTCCGGCTGACCTGGGCCGACCGGCCTGGGCCCATCCAGGCCCAGTTCCCGGCCTCCTTCGCGTGGCGTCAGTTCCCGAGTCTTATAGATCCTTCCCCCTTCTGCATGTGGGCCCTTGTCGTCAGTTTCTCTCCGAGTTGGACGTAGCTCCTTTTCCCGCAAGATTCGACACTTTTTTGGGTAGGTCCTCGGAGTTTGTCATCTTCTCGGGTTAGGTCCCTGGGCTTCTTGGAGTCAAGTTTGCTTCATTGCATGACTTGTACGGGGCTTCAAGGTCTTGTCACAAGGTGCTTGATGATTTATCCCGGAAGTCTTGATTTCAACGCTAAAACCCTGCATAAACACTAAACTCCAAAACCGACATGCACAAATGAACTTGTTATACCACGGGGGTTAGTGCCAATGGATAAGGTACAAAACTTATGCAAACACTGAAGGTAAACTCATGGCTAGGTTGACGGATTTTCACCGTCAACATCTCCCCCATGCTTAAACCTTGCTCGTCCTCGAGTAAGCCTTCGATGGATATCATCGTTGGCCATCAATGTTTAAACCTTGCACTTGATCATACATGAGAAAACATAATGCTCTCGAAATTTTAATTCGTTAAAGTTCCATAATGTGCGAGCCTTTATCTCTACGGAGGGTAGATTCTTAATTAAGCTTACCCCACAAGTATTAACATGCTCCCAAAATATAAATAGATCTCAGAAATTTTGAAATGGAGAATGAGATGGGAAAGAGATAAACCAAGTTCACAAATTTAAACCATCTTGGATATTGCTCATGAACTCTCATCTCACTTGGTCTCTCAAGCCTATTTATTCTACTCCTTTCCCCCTCATAACATATATATGTGGTAGGCTTTATATGGAGCTTTGGGAAAGTTTAGTCCTACCAAGATATTATAAATGAGATGTTGTCAAAACAAGACAAGCTTCTCATGGTCTTACCGAGACTCGTCAAAAAGGTCATTGGAAAACAATGTTATATCAAGGAGGGGAAAGAGAAAAATACACACACTTGAGATGGGTGGACATGTGCAAATGGCAAAGAGTGATCCCAAGGCACAAATGAAGTCCTCGTTATCGGATTGCACATGGTTGGAAAAATGAGTATGGATCTTTTAATCTTGAAGCATTGAAATTCCTAATGCACTTTAGAGAACCGGAGAGTTCACTTTATTTTTATTTTTATTTTTACACATACTCATATTTTTTTCTCTTTTTCTCATATACATATATATATTTCTTTCTTTCTTTTGAAATTTTTATTTTATCCCCTTTGAACTCTAAAATTACATCGTACCTACCTCCTCCCCCATGCTTAGACGTTGCTCGTCCTCGGGCAAAGAGGTGATAAATAAGGTAGGTACCAGAAATATTTTTCCTTTGGAGAGATACTTGAGATCTTTAATCGTGGCACCGTCTCGCAATCTTCCTTGAATTGATGATCCGTCTTCAACGATAGGTTGTGGTCAAGGAGGTAATCACAAAAGATGACATTTGGTTTTAAGGGTGGATATCCGGCGAGGGTTGTGAGATCTCCAATGTGGGGATACACAATGCACGGATAAAAGGCTAGCAAAAAGATAGATACGCAAAAACGGAATGACCAGCTTCTTAGTCTCAGGCCAGAGAAATCATGTCCTGCAATAACACTCAAAAATAAATCTTGTACAATAAGGTTTATGCACTCAAATATATATAAGGCTCTGGATAGGTTGAGCAACACACAAGTGATATTTATGACAAGTTTAGCGATATTTTTGGGCATAAAAACTATCTTTAATCTATCTATAACTTGAGAGCACATAAAACACTATGAGTCTTTATTTTAATCATAACCTCCGCTAAAGATTAAGCTAGCATTTAGATAAATTCAGATTCGTATTTTAAGAGAGCACTAGCTTTAACATGCATAAATCAATTACAAAGATAAACAAAGCGGCAATTATAATCATATATCATCATGGCACAAATTTTATAACTTTTTCAATGGTGTAAATAAGGTGGTGTCTTTATTAATGATGAAAACAAGTTGAAATACAAGCTGAAAATAAACTAACACACCTGCTGAAATTTAAATGAAAACTGAAAACATTACGCAAACACAAGCAAACAAAAGCTGAAAATTACAGAAAAAGGGAAAAGAAAAGAAAACTAAAGTTCCTCCTTCTTCCTAATCCTCCGCCGGTAGTTGGTGTTGATAATCTTGGTAGTTGTACCCTTGCTCGTAGTAGGGTTGGGCATCCCCTCCAACGAATTGATCTGGCTGTACTAGGTGAAGGCGCCCAAGCTCATATGCAATATTTGCATTGCCCTCACCAAGTTGAGCCGTGTTGGATTGGATGGCTGCGACGTTTTGCATGTTTCTCGCAACATACCCTCCGATGCATAGGGCTCCGCGAAGGTTATGTTGGGCACCACATAATTTGGTGGGGGCACCGGTGCACCACCCCCCATGCTTGCATTTGTGGCCCTCCGTAATAACTTGGTGGAGCAGGGATCCCGCCGAATGGTGGCACATAGTTAGGTTGTGCACCACCCGCTTGTGCGGAGGAAGATCCCTCCTCTACAATTCTTCCTCTTTTATGTTTCTTTGTCGGGACAAGGAGTCCCTCCTCCAACCAATCTTCCTTCCCTTGAATGAAAAGCCTAAGCATTGCATCCGGAAGGGGTAGGTTCACCTTGGCCACATGAAATCCTCCTCTCTCATCTCCACTAATATATTTTCCTTGCTTCAAATACTCCAAACCGAGAGGGATTCCACGTAAAAGATGTTCGAGATTTCTTGTAATCCCCGGCCTTAAAGAGATGGCCAACATAGAGAGGTAGCACCCCGAACCAATATCTCCTGATCCCAATGTTGCCTCGCAATACCATCGGTTGATCATAAGGTATGAGGGGTCTATTGGCTGCTTGGAAATTAAAGCCGAGTAGAGCCAATTCAACTCCGTGTCGGTCACCTTCGTCTCCCTCATCCTCCCCACAACCCTCTTGCACATCCAAGAGTGGAATACTTGGATAATGGGGTTGCGAATGGAATTGTGTTGTTGGCGGGCTTCTCCGGAGATTAAATTTCAAAATCCATCTAACAAGCCGTCCGACACGTCGACTTTCTCCGGAGCTTCCTTTTGGAACCCAAGTAGCTCCCTAACATACTCGTAGGGAACCACTTGTTTGATTCCCTCCAAACGGAATGATAAACTTTGCACTCCCTCATCAAGGATAGGCACTATAGTCATCAAGATTTCCAAGGCAAACTCCTTGTGGGTGTTTGCCGACACCCCGTTGGAGAATTGCACCCATCCAAGGTGCCCCAACATATAATATATGTCCGTGCCGAAACCCAAATAGTTGAGTGCTTGATCGTTGAAATCGACGTTTGCCACAAGCCTCTTCTCAAGACGAGAGAGTTTCTTCTCCTCCTCCCCCGACAATATGATGAAGCCATATGTGGAATACCGCGGAGTGTATGGAGGTGGCGCGGATGAACGGGTCGATCGACGAGGTGGGGCGGGCGGCTCCTCCGTACGCCCTTGAGGTTCGGTAAACCTCATGGACATGCTCCTTGTTGCCCTCATGCCACCGAGGAGGAGAGTGTCGTTCCTCCTTGGCGGTGTCGTGTCCTCCTCCATGCTCCGAGGAGACACGGAAACCGAGTGCCTCCTCGAAGACGTCGTCGAAGACGGCTTGGACGACGATGACCCCTTCTTCTTGGTGAAGAGACTTGTGGTTTTCTTCCACATGATTGCAGCACTCTTCTCTCCACTAAAATTCCAGGTTGTAACCGGTAACTAGGCACTTAAAAACTTACTTCGGAATGTGGACTTTGAGTGGATTAAGGGTGTGTATTGTTTGAGATATCAAACTTGGGAAGGTTGGCTATGTCTACAGTGGTTCTGGGCACAAAAACTTGAGCACACAAACTGAGGAAGGAGAGGGATGCTTGCCTGCAGAAGACGGGAGCCGGGGGGCTCCTTTTGTAGGGGAGGCCGGCTGGCCTGGGCCGACCGGCCTGGATGGCCGCGTGCCTCCCCAAGGCTCCATTTTTCTCTAGCACGATCATTTCTCCTCCGTGACTTTCTTGCCCGCGTGCTCCACGAGTTGCACCGCCCAAACGCTCTCGTCCACTCCTTTTCTTGCATTATTGGTCCTTCCACTTGATGCTTCATGCTTTGAGTCATGTCCATGCCCCCTTGCTCCACTTGCTTCACATGCCACCATGAAATTCCTGCAAAGTCATGCTTGCTGCCCACCCATGCTTGTCCTTTGCATGTGGTCTTGATGAAAGTTGATGAAAGGGCATCCAATGGTGCATGCATGATTAACTTTAACTAGATTGCCTCCCTCTAAGTATGTTTAAGGTTAAGCACTCCTCTAATTTCGAAAATTAAAAATATTTTCAGAGCTATGGAAGAGCTCAAACATAAATTTAGAGAAGTTTTTAAACCATTAAAAACAAATGTAAGTCGAAAATATTTTCCGGCTATATTGATATCGGTTTCACCGGTATAGTTTGCCTTCATTGGTTGAGAGCAAACTTTTCCCGGCTTGATCATGGGGGCATAGGTTTAGGTTCTAATTTTGGCCAAATGAGAGAGATTTTTAATAAAATTAAATTAAATGAGGTTTAGAAAAATTCTAATCTTAGAGAAACCAAGGATATAGATTTTTAAACCAACCAAAAATTTAGTTTCTATGTTCACGCGAGTCCTACCACGTGCTGAAATTTAATTACCTAGGTTTAAGTCGTGGCTCTACTCGTGTGTTTTTAGCATGAAAAACAACTCAACCACAACAGCATAACTAGGATGAATGGTTGAGTTAGGTCCTGAATTTATTTGGTTGTGGTTTCTCGAAAAGAAACAAACAAACACATAGGAGGGTTCATGTAAAAGGGTTTATGATCAAGCAAAATATTCAACCAAGAATTATGTCTCTAATATTGTTCAACCACTTCTAAGTCTAATGACTTTGCGTAATAAAACTCAAGACTAAATTATTTAAAAAGACTCGAAAAACCTGGAATCGGGTTGTCCTCCCTGTAGCTTATTCTTGACTTGACGAAACGGGTTGCCTCCCGCCTAGCGCTTCGTTTATAGTCCATAGCTAGACTTCTTCACTTGATTACTTCGGATCAACGCTCTTTGCGGGCGTTGCAATCTTGGGTACCCACTTCCGCACCATCTTGGGCATGGGCTTGTCTTCTGGCTTGGTCATTTTTTTGGTCTTCACAGGCGGCTTTTCTTCCTTTGTCTTGACGGATGCAACATCTTCCTTGACTTTCTTCACGTCCTTCTTCTTCGACTCTTTCTTCTTTTTCAGCCTTTCCTTCTTCCTTGGTTCTTCCTTAACAACGCGACATTGAGGTGGAACATTTTTAACTTCAATCATATTACATGCCTTGAGTCGTGGTCGAAACTTGAAGGAACTCCTTTCTCCGTTAATATCGAACATGATCTCCCCCTTGCCAACATCAATAGTAGCTCCCACGGTCTTGAGGAAAGGCCTCCCAAGGATGAGCGGCGGCTTCTCCCTCTCTCGCATCTCGAGCACCACGAAGTCCACAGGGATGAAGTGGTGTCCGACCTTCACGGGTACATCTTCGGCGATGCCCAAGGGATAGCGAATGGAGTTATCTCCTAACTCCAAACACATACCCGTAGGCTCCAATGGTAGGCGTAGCTTCTCGAACACATCCCTTGGCATGACGCTCACACTGGCTCCAAGGTTGCATAACACCTTTTCGAAATTGAAAGAACCAACGGAACATGGAATTGTAGGGCATCCGGGATCCTTTTGCTTTTCTAGCCCATTAGCAATAGCGGCACTACACTCCTCGGACATCTTGACATGATCTACCCCGAGTGTTGCTATCTCATATTTATTTGCAAGTATATATTTAAAGTAATGAGAATATGTAGGTACTTGAAGGGCATCCAATAATGGCATGTTGATACTAAGTCTACGCACAACCTCTACAAACTTCTCAAAGTGGTTATCAAGTTTACCTCGGAAGTAGCGTGGCTTGAGTTGTGGTATCCTCATGTCTTCTCCCGGCATCTCAAACTCGGGCTCTTCGGTGACGATCCCCGTAACTTTTTCCTTAGCAATTTCCTCCGCCCCAGCGGTTGGTCTAGGCTTCCTTGCTCCCGCGGGGCGTTCCGGATTGTCGGTCTCCTTTCCCGAACGTGTTTGAATAGCCTTCGTAGATTCGGGACCTTTAGGTTGTCCCGGAAGCTTCCCTTCATCATTAGTGAGGCACCCGGCAAGTTGTCCCACTTGCGTATCGAGCATCTTCATCATGTTGAGCACTTGATGGTTGGAGCTCCCGACCTCCGTCACTTTGCTATCGATGTTCTCCAACACCTTGTCTATGGCCTTGAACTTGGTGACGGTGTCCTTGTTGATCTTAGCTTGCTCATCCATGAATTCCTTCAATTGTATACGGAGCGGAACCGAATTCGGAATAGATGAGCTTGCATTATATTAAGGTCTACCTTGCCCGTAGCGGAAGTTCGGCAATTCTCCCTTCCTCATGTAGTCGAGCACTTTGGCTTCCTCCGGACAATCTTTGTGGACATGGCCATACTCTCCGCATTCTTCGCATTTAGATCTTGCTTCGGCGGCCTTCAAGTCTTGAGCCTCTTTCTTTTCTATCTCCATCTTCTCCAACCTCCTCATGAGTGAATCAATCTTGCCTTCAAGTATGCTCTCCTTCTCCACTTGCAAGACTCCTTTGACGTTCCCAGTGGGTTGAACCGGATGTAGGCGTCCGGATGACGCCCATGTGTCATTATCCGCAATCTTCTTGAATAGAGTGAAAGCTTCCGTCGGTGTAAGCTCGATGATAGATTGTTGACGGTGAAATTCCGTCAACCTAGCCATGAGTTTACCTTCGGTGTTGGCATGACTTTTGTATCTTATCCATTGGTACTAACCCCCGTGGTATAACAAGTTCACTTGTGCATGTCGGTTTTGGAGTTTAGTGTTTACGCAAGGTTTTAACGTTGAAAGTAAGACTTCCGGGATAAGTTCATTAAGCACCTCATGACAAGACAAGCCCAGTACAAGTCAAGCAATGAAGTGAACATGACTCCAAGAGCCCAAGGACCAAGCCCGAGAAGATGACAAACTCCGAGGACCTAGCCAGAAAAGTGCTGAATCTTGCAAGACAAGGAGCTTCATCCAATTCGGAGAGGAACCGACGACAAGGGCCCGCATGCAAAAGGGGAGAGGATCTAGAAGACGCGGGAAGCAACACCGTGCGATGGAGGCCACGGACTGGGCCGAGATGGGCCCAGGCCGGTCAGCCCAGGCCGGCCGGCCCAGCCCATTTCGAGGCCCAGTCGGTCTCCCCTTTGACCTAGTTGCATCTTGGGCTATTTATAGCCCCCTGACCGAGAGCCACGCATCAATCAATTCGTCATCCGCTGCCGAGAAGCAGAGAAGCTTGAGGGACACCATCTCGGAGATGAGGCTCGTGCTAGTTGTCTAGGGTCTCCCTAGCCAACGTGGGAACCTTGCATGGAAGACCACGTCAGAGCTCCGGAGCAAGGATCAAGATCGAGGTAGGATCCCGGTGGTGATCTTGTTCATATAATCATTCATGGTGAAGTTTTTATAGTGAATCAGATTTCTAGCGATCAAGTGCCTTCTCGATGATTTTGTTTTCTTCTTGGTTTTGCTTCTTCTACAATCTATACTTAAGATAGATTACATAGGGTGCTCTTGTAGCTGCGGTGGCTAGAGGTGCATACCGGACCGGCCAAGTGATTTCAACTTGTTCTTATCGAACTCGCCCTAGACTACCCGCATGAATAGGGATACGTTGTGACAGAATGGGGGTTCCGAAAGGCGGGCGTTTTCGGAGTCGGATGGGAGGCCACGATTTAAAGATGCTTTTAATGACATTCGCTTTTCTATCTTCATCTATCTTGTTTGGAGCTACAACATAAGCATGATCTAGACTCTCTAGATCGGTTATCTCTTGCTTTCTCTTGCTACTTCTTTAGTAGATTAGATTAGATATGTTTTCTTTATGATATCTTAGATTAGATGCAATTTGATTCATCAAAGATAGCTTACCTTGCTTTACTAGATTGAATCCTTGCGTTGCACATTGTTCCACGGATTCGATACCTTGGGTTCACCACTCGAGGGAAGAAGGGACCCTTGACTACGACGGGGGATTTGTTCGCTTGCAAATCCATAAGAACTTTGATACTACTATTAACCGTCAACAAGCCCCTTTTTCTGGCGCCGTTGCCGGGGAACAAGCAATCAAGATCCAATCTAGTATCGCTTATTATTCTTTCAGTTTTTCTTTTGATTTTCTTTTGCATCTCTTAACTTTGATCATCCTCAAAAAGAAAAAAATCAATCTAATCTAGTTTTTGATTAACCCTAATTTTTCTTTTTAGATTTTTGTTTTATTGCTAACCCTAACTGGAGATGGTTGGCTACCTCTCCAAGAAACCCAAACTTTTTTGTGGATGATCCAGGAAAACTTTACAGGCAAAGGAGACGTGCAACACAAGCTAAAGGGTTGGAAACCCTAGATCCAAAAGCCAAAGTCGAAGGACCGTCAAAATCTCCAAGGGAATCACCACCTCCAAGACCAAAGGAAGATCAACCTCCACAACCGGAGCACGAGCTATGCACCCCGGACATCGTTGATCTACCTATCATAAACCTTCAAGATGCCGGAAGGCCGTTCAAGATCAAGAGGAGGATGGAGAAGATGGAGATAGAGAAAGAAGCTCAACACCTAAAGGCTGCCAAGGCAAGATCCACATGCGAGGATTGTGAGGAGCATGACCATGTCCAAGATCAATAAGGACGTCATCACTAAGTTCAAGGATATGGAGAAAATATTGAAGAATTTAGATGGCAAGGTGATGGAGGTCAGAAGCTCTATACATGAAGTGTTCATCGTGTTGAAGATGTTAGAGACGCAAGTGGGACAACTTGTTGGACACCCGATGGGTGACAAAGAATTTCCGAGACAACTCCAAGGTCCCAAGACGGCGAAGGCTACTCAAACTCATTCGGGAGAAATGGAGGATCACACTAAGGAGACCATGAAGATCACAACCGAAGGACCGGAGTTTGAGATACCGAACCACTACATGAAGGAAGTTGTTGCATCCGTCAATACCAAAGGACAAAGCCAGCCTGTGAAGACCAAAAATACGACTAAGCCGAAGAAGAAGCCCATGCCCAAGATGGTGCGGAAGTGGGTACCCAAGATTGCAACGCCCGCAAAGAGCGTTGATCCGAAGTAATCAAGTGAAGAAGTCTAGCCATGGACTATAAACGAAGCGCTAGGCGGGAGGCAACCCGTTTCGTCGAGTCAAGAATAAGCTACCGGGAGGACAACCCGATTCCAGGTTTTTCGAGTCTTTTTAATTCAGTTTTGAATTTTACTACGCAAAACATTAGACTTAGAATGGTTGAACAATATTAGAGACATAATTCTTGGTTGAATATTTTGCTTGATCATAAACCCTTTACATGACCCATCCTATGTGATTGTTTGCTTCTTTTTCGAGAAACCAAAACCAAAAAAATTCAGAACCTATCTCAACCATTCATCCTCTTTATGATGTTGTGGTTGACTTGTTTTACATGATAAAAACACACGAGTAGAGCCACGACTTGTATCTAGATGTTATTTAAATTTCAGCACGTGGTAGGACTCGTGTGAACATAGAAACTTGACTTTTGGTTGGTTTAAAAATCCTTATCCTTGGTTTCTCTAAGATTAGAATTTTTCTAAGCCTAATTTAATTTTATTTCATTCAAAATCTCTCTCATCTAATTAAAATTAAAACCTAAACCTATGCCCCCATGACCAAGCCGGGAAAAGCTTGCTCTCAACTAATGAAAGCAAACAATACCGGTGAGACCAACATAAAAGTAGTCGGAGATATTTTTCGACTTACATTTGTTTTTAATGCTTTAAAACCCCTCTAAATTTATATTTAAACTCATTAATAGCTCTGATTTGATTTTTTATTTTATATTTTCGAAATTAGAGGAGTACTTAGCATTAAAGCATGCTTAGAGGGAGGCACTCTAGTTAACCTAACCATACATGAACCATGATACATCATGTGATGCCCCTCTGTCGTATGGACCTCCCTGGGCCCACTACCCTGGTGGGTACCAGGACCGACTACTCGGTGGGCCCCTGGGACTACCCGACTTGCGCTGCACCGCACCTGATAACGTGAAGCACAAGGACTGCAGAGGAGTAGTACTCGGATAGGAAGCTGTACATGTCCCGCACTGTATGGAGGCCTCCTAGACATACTCGACTAGTACTCTCTCCCTGAACCGACTTGTAACCCTGCCTCCTGGACTATATAAGGCGAGGCAGGGACCCCTCCTCTCTCATCTCATCTCACGGCGTAAGATTGTATCATCTTGTAATCATACCCAATCAATCCAGAGCTACACAGCATACAGGATGTAGGGTATTACGCACCTCGCGGCCCGAACCTGTCTAAATTGTGTGCCACGTGTCTTTTCCTTCGAGTTACCGATCTCGGCGAGGCCATATTCATCTACTTCGGGTACTCCCCTTAGTAGGTTGCCTGTCTAAAACACCAACAGCTGGCGCGCCAGGTAGGGGATCTCGCCCGAGATCACATGGCGAACTCGACGGCTCCCGTCTACATCAAGCCAACCGTCGCCTTCAACCGCTGCGACACCTTCGTCTTCGGCGCCTGGGTCTGCACTGCTGACGGCGCTGGATCTTTCCAACGCCGCCTCACCATGCCGCCCAACCCGGAGACCGGCCTCGTTACGCTTCTCGAAGTAGTCACAGGCGAACTCGCCGGCAAGTTCGGCGAAATTTCGCTTTTCGACCAACACGCCGACTTCGAGCTTGGATCCGCCTCCAACTCGAACTCGACGTCCCCATGGGCCATCGTATGCGAGCCGGCTACTCAGCCATCGCATGTGCACAGCCTACCCCGCGAGCGCCTCACGAGTGGCCCTCGCAACGTCAGCAGGGCCCGCACAGAGGCTCCACCTGCACACCGGGCCGGCAAGGAGCCCGTACCCGAGTACAACTCGGACTCCGACACCGCCCCGGCCGCGCCTTGGACTCCAACCCCCTCTTCGGTTTCTACTCGAACTGCGCGTACGAGTTTGACTTCGGGTCGGACCCTGAGGATCCCGAGTCCGAGGACAACTCTACTGAGCAACCCTTATCAGGACCGGCTTCTGGGCTGGTTATAACATTCACACCCACCGGGAGATTCATCTACTGGCCAGACCGCAAGCCCGCCGACCTGATAGACGGGAGATTCATCACCTACCTCGACTCGCTTCCCTTCCAGGAGGGAACACCACTCACTCGAACTGAGGAGTACTCTCCAACTGAGGTGGCGAGCTCTGACTCCAGTCTTGGCAATCCCGATCGCCAAGTCTTCAGCTGCTGGCGACATGCCAGGAACTTCAGGGGCACAGGACCGGTACCTTCAAGACATCTCCGTAGAAGAGCTGTCTACTGAAGCACCCGCGGATGAGACCGACGCCAACAGGGACGCTCGACGTGAGCGTAACAGAAAGCGGAACTAACGGCGCCGGCGTCTCTGAGACAACCTCCCCACCCGCAACCTCGCAGAAGCCCTCGAACAAGTCAAGAGTAGGGTGCACACCACCCCAGAGCAATGCCTCATGTCGATCACAGCGATCGCACGCCAAGCTCAGGGGATATGTGCCAGAGAAGTCATCGCCAAGCTGGCAGAAGACGCCTACTTCATGCGAGTTGACAACAGGGTCACCTAGCCACCCCCCGCCAGGAACCGCGACAACGAGGCTACAAGTCACAACGCTGACCTCGGCCGTAACCGTACTCGAGCCGAGCTGCCGGCCCAGCCCAACCGCACTCGTGCAAACGCCAGTGGACCCTCTCAAGCTGGCAACAGCGCCGCAGCTGCTGCCAGCGATCGTGAGATCATCCCCCACCGCGACCCTGGCGGCGGAGGCAGTGACGGCGGAAGCTCCAACCATGGGGCCAACAGGAGGGCCGGTGGCGGAGGCGATCGCGGCGCCCGAGGCCACGCGAACAACCATGCCTCCGGAGCCTCACAAGGCATCTACGACGCCCTCCAGAAGATCGAAGAACTGCGGCGGAAGAAGTCCGCCACCGTAGGTGACAACGACGGCTTCCCCGCCTTCTCCCCCCCGGCTTCGCAACTTACTCCTCCCGGACAAGTTCAAAACTCTGGGAATCACAAAGTACGACACGAAGCAAGAACCCATCCAGTGGCTCAGATGCTACGCCCTCTCCATCGAGAATGCTGGCGGCAACAACGACACCAAGTGCCTCTACTTCCCCTTCTGCCTGGACCAAGCCCCGCTCACATGGCTCGAGTCGCTGGACAAGCACTCGATCGACAAGTGGGACCAGGGCGAAGGAGCGATTCACCAGCAACTTCGCGGGCGCAATGGGCCGATCGGGTACTCGCATGGACCTGGCCATGGTGAAGCAGGAACAGGGCGAGACCCTTCGCAAGTACATGCGGTGCTTCTTCGACAAGCGCGCCACCGTAGTCGACGTCACCGACAAGGAGGTCTTCGACCTCTTCCAAGACGGTCTCTACCACCGTCGCACCTTCGAAGACTTCGGTCGACGCCGCCCCAGGTCCATCCCCCATCTCAAGGACATGATCACGTCCTGGGCGGATGAAGAAGACAAAGCCAACGCCAAGTATGATGCCATCCGTGGCAAGAGCAAACAGAACACGGGTGGTGGCAGCAGCAACAACGGGAACCAAGGCGGTCGCAACAACAACAACTACTCGGATCCCAACCGCAAGCGCAAGCCAGACAACACTGTCGCGGCTATCCAGCGCCCTGCAAAGGAGAACCTGAAGAAGACCTCCGGTGGCTTCAAAGACTTGCTAAAAGAGAAGTGCCCGTGGCATCTGGACGACAACCACACTACCAAGCAGTGCTACCAACTTAGGCGAGCACTCAAGAGTACCCCAGAGCCACCGCACCCTCATGACAAGAAAGGCAAGAAGAAGAACGACGACGACAATGGCGATTTCCAGGAACCCGACGAGACAGTCAACGTCCTCTTCGGCGGACTACCCAGCAGACGGGAACAAAAGGCTACCCGTTGAGAAGTCATGAGCATTGAACCAGCGGTTCTGACCCCTCTCAGGTGGTCGGAGGTACCCATTACCTTCTCCCGCGCGGATCAATGGACAAGCTTCTCCGAACCAGGACGGTTCCCTCTCGTCCTGAAGCCGGTGGTCGCGGGCTCCAAGCTTAACAAGGTCCTCATCGGCGGTGGAAGCGGGCTCAACGTCCTTTTCGCCAAGACCTTGAAGAAGATGAAGCTCGACATCACCCACATGCTCACCAAGAGCACCTCGCCCTTCTACGTCATCGTCCCCGGCAACGCGGCTATCCCGCTGGGTCCAGTGGTCCTGCCAGTTACCTTCGGGGAATCTCGGGACAACTATCGTACCGAGTACATCAAGTTCGAAGTCGTGGACTTCGAAACCTCCTACCATGACATCCTCTGCAGACCAGCTATCGCCAAGTTCATGGCGGTACCCCACTACACCTACTTGGTACTCAAGATGCCAAGTCCAGCAGGTGTACTCTCACTGCAAGGGGACCTGAAGATCTCGCACGACTGCGACACGGAAGCTGTGGAGATCGCCTCCACGAATCAAATACCCAACGCTATGATGGAGATCTACGCTGCGTCGAAGAAGCTTGCCCCAAGTGAACTCGACATCCCTGAGAAGTCGGACAAAGCTAACAAGCCTCAGCCAGCTGAGGAGGTTCTGGTCAAAACAATTGACCTCGGGATAGGCGACATCAGCAAGACCACCACCATCGGGGCAGGTCTCGACCCCAAATAGGAAGACGCGCTCATCAACTTCCTCCGGGCTAACTACGACATCTTCGCGTGGAAGCCAGCAGACATGCCAGGGGTGCCCAGGGAGTTGATTGAGCATTCCCTCAACGTCGATCCTAAAGCTACCCCAAGCGATAACGCCTCCGCCGTTTCACCGACGACAGACGGGATGCCATCAAGAAGGAACTCGCCAAACTACTCGCGGCTGGCTTCATCAGAGAAGTCTTCCATCCTGAGTTGCTTGCCAACCCCGTCCTCGTCCGCAAGAAGAACTCGAACGAGTGGAGGATGTGCGTCGACTACACCGACCTCAACAAGCACTGCCCCAAGGACCCCTTCGGGTTGCCGCGGATTGATCAAGTCATCGACTCCACAGCGGGCTGCGACTCGCTCTCGCTTCCTCGATCGCTACTCCGGGTACCACCAGATCGCGATCAAGGAAGAAGACCAGGAGAAGACCGCGTTCATCACCCCGTTTGGCGCATACTGCTACACAACCATGTCCTTCGGGTTGAAGAACGCCGGCGCCACATACCAGCGAGCTATCCAGGCCTGCTTCAAGAGGCAACTCAACAAGAACGTCGAAGCCTACGGTCATGACGTGGTCGTCAAGACCAGAAACTCCAGCACGCTCATCGACGATCTTGAAGAGACTTTCGCATCCCTGCGTGAGTACCGCTGGAAGCTCAACCCGAACAAGTGCGTCTTCGGCGTACCATCGGGCAAACTACTCGGCTTCATCATCAGCCATCGCGGCATCGAAGCCAACCCCGAGAAGATCTCCGCCATCACCAGCATGAAAGCTCCCACGTGCATCAAAGATGTCCAGAAGCTGACTGGGTGCATGGCGGCACTGAACAGATATCTCGAAGCTTGGAGAACGGGGGCTCCCCTTCTTCAAATTACTCAAGCACCAAGAGAAGTTCGTGTGGACCACAGAGGCGGACCAAGCCCTTGCCTAGCTCAAGGACTTCCTATCGAAACTGCCAATCCTCACGGCTCCTCGCAAAGGCGAGCAGCTACTGCTCTACCTTGCTGCGACTACTCATGTGGTTAGTACTGCCATCATCGTCGAGCGGTAGGAAGACGGCCACGCCTATCCAGTCCAGCGCCCAGTCTACTTCGTTAGTGAGTCCTGTCAGAGTCCAAGGCACGCTATCAGCTAGTACAGAAGCTCCTGTACGCAGTACTCATCACCTTGCGGAAGCTACGACACTACTTCCAGGAGTACTCGATCTCCGTCGTCACCGACTACCCGCTCGGCGACATCCTGCGGAACCAAGATGCTACTGGAAGAATCTCCAAGTGGGCAGTCGAACTCGGTGCCCGAAACATCGACTTCAAGCCACGCACAGCCATCAAGTCGCAGGCACTAGTCGACTTCATGGCGGAGTGGTGGGAGAATCAACTACCTACTCCAACCGAGCACCCAGAGCACTAGGTGATGTACTTCGACGGCTCACTCAACCTCGAGGGCGCAGGTGCAGGGGTACTATTGATCTCTCCAACGGGCGAACAACTCAAGTACGTCCTGCAGATCTTCTGGAAGGTCTCCAACAACGAAGCTGAGTACGAAGCTCTGCTACACGGGCTCCGCCTCGCGGCTTCACTGGGCATCAAGCGGCTACTAGTCTACGGCGACTCCGCAGTGGTCATCAACCAAGTCAACAAGTCCTGGGACCGCAACAAGGAGAACATGGACGCCTACTGCCTAGAAGTCCTCAAGCTCGAGAACAAGTTCTATGGTCTCGAGTTCCACCAAGTCGTCCGCGACAACAACGTTGCAGCGGACGTTCTGTCGAAGCTTGGTTCCACTCGCGCTCAAGTACCAGCGGGTGTCTTCGTCCACGAGCTTCACGCGCCATCCATCCTGGAGCCGGCGCCACCAACCATTGTCCCAGCGCATCCCTCAGCTGGCCAGGAGGTCATGATGATCGACGTGGACTGCAGGCAGCCCTTCATCGACTACCTCAGCGAGCAGAAGGTTCCCTTGGACAAGAACTTGGCTGAGAAGCTCATCCGCCGTGCCAAGTCCTACGTCCTCGTCGGAGACAAGCTCTACAGGCGGGGCGCATCTTTAGGAGTACTCATGAAGTGCGTCCCCAAACAAGAAGGCAAGGACATCTTGGAGGAGATCCACAAAGGCGTCTGCGGCAACCACGCGTCCTCCCGCACGCTGGTCAGCAAGGCCTTCCGACGAGCCTTCTACTGGCCCACAGCTCTGGGTGACGCCGAAGAACTCGTCAGAAGGTGCCAAGGGTGCCAATACTTCGCCAAGCAGCAACACGTCCCAGCCTACAAGCTAGTCACCATACCGCCAACCTGGCCTTTCGCCTGCTGGGGGCTCAACATAATTGGGCCACTCCCAACTGCGTCAGGTGGATTCAACAGAGTACTGGTGGCCATCAACAAGTTCACCAAGTGGATCGAGGTCAAGCCGGTTACATGCCCCAAGGCTGACAGAGTACTCGACTTCTTGGATGAACTCGTGCATCGCTATGGACTACCCCATCGCATCATCACAGACCTGGGCTCCAACTTCAACAATCACCAGTTCTGGGAGTACTGCGAGAACAGCGGGATCGACGTCCGATATGTCTCAGTCGCCCATCCTCGGGCCAACGGACAAGTCGAGCACGCCAACGGGATGGTGCTCGACGCTCTCAAGAAGCGGCTACATGACGCTGTTAACTCTAAAGGAGGCAAGTGGATCAAGGAACTACCCAATGCTCTCTGGGGGCTGCGTACTCAACACTCCAAGCCAACGGACAATCTCCATACTTCCCTGTCTACGGCTCCGAAGCAATCCTCCCTGCTGATGTCATGTGGGACTCACCAGCAGTAGAGCACTACGACGAAGGCGTCTCCGAAGACAGCAGACGAGTTGACATCGACGGACTCGAAGAAGCTCGCTGCGCTGCCCTCGTCCAATCAACAAGGTACCTAGAGGGTATCCGACGCTACCATGATCGCAACGTCAAGGAACACTCCTTCAACGTTGGTGAACTTGTCCTCCGTCGCATCCAGAACACGGAATGACTACACAAGCTCAGCTCACCCTGAGAAGGTCCCTTCACAGTTGCAAAGGTGACCGGACCGGGCTCCTACCGCCTCCAGACGCTTGAAGGAGAGGACGTCAACAACTCGTGGAACGTCGACCAACTATGTCGGTTCTACGCATAGTCTACACGACTACCCTAGGGGCTCAAGTCTATACGACTACATCAATACCCCTTCGCTGTAAGCGGCCTCCGGGTCCAGGCACCAGTCTCCGGACTACTCTTCTCCAGAATCCAGCCCATGCGGCTACCTACGGATCCTGGGCTGCGACGAGCGACAAAGGACTCTAGCAGCAGTCTACTGAGAGACCATGTACTTCTAGATCCAGCCTACACGACTACTACGGATCTACTGCTGTAAGCGGCTCTACGCCCTAGCACTACTTAGCTGTAAGCGGCCTCCGGGTCCTAGCGACTACTCTGTAACAACGGTCCTGGCCATCCAGGTGTACTTCTTCAGTAATAAAGTTTGATTCTCTATCAACTGTGTTAATGTCTACTTCCCTCAACGGGACCACTTGTGAGTACGACTACTCGCGACGACTTCATGATGGGACTCCGCACTCAGAGATCGCGACAACGAGTACTCATTCATGGAAGTTCCTTTCATTCATACTTCAACAATTTCATTACAATTGTTTATGTACAACTACTGCTACGAGCTAACTATTACAGGGCTACTGGAGATTAAGCTTTTCGGCGACTTGTTCCGCATTAGGCGCCATCTGCTCCAGCAGCTCCGCGTACTGCTCGTCGGTGCAGTTGGCGGCTAGTCCGCTGGCGACTACGTCCACATGAGCTTTCGGGAAGTACGACTTCATGAAGGCCAGCACCTGGTTCGGGATCGACTTCGCCAAGTGCTTGACGTAGGCCACCAAGCGGCTGGGGGCTTCCTTCAGCCGGTCCACCAGTGGAGCTATCTTTGGACCGCCAGGGTGAGGCACCAGTAGCCTCGTGATGGGGAGCGCGGCTTCCTCGAGTTCCTTGAGTTGAGCCCGCAGTCTCTCGCAGTCCTTGTTCAGCTTCTGCAAGGATTTGTAGCAGTTGACGAGGTCACCATCTGATGCAATACGGAGCTCCATGTGCTTGTCGCACTCGTAAGCAAGCTCCTTATAATCGTACTCCAGTACCTGGCGGGCCTCCTGCTCTCGGTAGAAGAGGTTCTTCAGATCAGTCCCTGAAGCCTTCAGCTGATCGACCTTGGTCTCAAGCTCTGCAATCAACAGCGGCAAAGTGGGTCAGACTACCTCAAGCCACCATCAACAAGTACTCGACAAGGCGGTCACGTACCTTTATTCTTGTTGCGGAGAGACTTGTTCTTTCGCACCAGATCATCGCTCTTCGCCTGCATCTCTTGGATGTCATTGTGATACTTGGCGAAGGTGGTGTCCAGCTTCGACTGCATCGCGGCAGCGTGCTTCCGGGACTTCACAAGTTGCTCTTCCAAGGCTTCCGCCCGGAATACTGCATCGCCGAAGCCTTGAAGCATGTTGGACTTCTCCCGGGACCTCTCCGCGACGTCCTGCAACACACAACACATGTCAAATGGGTACTCAATGTTAAAGGATTGACTACTCAAGGGTGTCGACTACTCACCTTCATCCATTGTTCAGCCTGGCGCACCGCCTACAGGTGTCGAGCTACCGTCGCTGGGTCGACAAATTCATCCGCCAACAACTCGATCCCCCACGACTACTTGTTGCGGCTTCGGTCATTGGTGCCGAGCGAATTGGCTCCGTGTCCTGGATCTCCGGCGAGCGCACGACTACCTCCAGAGCGGGTTCTGGCAGCATTTCGTCGCCCACTCCTCCAGCCGTCGCGGCGGTTTCTTCGACGGCCTCCTCCACCAGCCCGGGGGCTCCTCTGGCAGCTCCCTGAGTCTCCGGTGCCACGTCTTCAACAGGCACCCCAGCCGGGATATCACTTCCCTCGGCTTCAGCACCTGTCATCAACGACAACTGTATCAGTCATACCTGGCGACTACGACTACTCTTCGGGGCCACTTGTACCTGAGAGAGTACTCACCTTCAACGACGTTGGCCTTAGGCAACGTAGCCTCAGCGGCCGGCGCCTCGGGCTCTACCTGAGGGGCGGGAGCGGACTTCTCAGCGGGCGGCGCGGTTTCCTCTTCTGCCACTGCTGTAGCGGGTTCATCCCCCTCCCAGGACAGGTCCGTCGATTTCCTGCAGAGTATACAAGATGGTTGTCAACCTAGTACGACTACCACATCTAATGTACTACTCGGGGAGGATCAACACTTACAAGCTCGACCGGACCACCGTCACGGTTGGGGCGCCGAGGATACTGGCGATGTCGACCAGTCCCGCCTCGACATGAGCCTCTTCTTGCGCCTCAGTAGCCGCTGCCTCTTCGGTGGCAGCAGAAGCTGGTTCTGAGCCCCCCTCAGCAGCAGGGGGCTGACGCGTCATCTGCACCAAAAGCTCTTCTACTGTGGGGGCTGGGCTACGACTACCCCCAGCTGGCTCCCCCACGGTGTCCCAATCGCCTTCGACGCCCTGTTCAATGGGGTCAGAAGGCGGCATCTCCTGCAATCAAGGGTACTTCGTCATCAACACACAAGATCGAAACATGAGTACTCGACTACTCTAGCGAAGACGGCTTACCTCCTGGGATGTGGTCTCAGTGACCTTCAATTTTTTGGCCACGCGCTTGCGGGCCACATTGCGCGGCTTCCTTGGCGGCGCGGGCAGACTAGCCTCTAGGCTAGTCGGCGGATCCTGAACGAGAGGAACGTGCGGCAATCCAGGGCGGCTAAACCTTGATCGCAGCTGGAAGTGCTCCTGCAGCGTCTCCTCATCATCGTCCTCCTCGGACGTGTCTTCGACAACAACTGTGTCGTCTCCTTCGCCAACCTCGCGTCGCTCCTTGGCCTTGGCCTTCCTTTCCTCTGGGACCTCGACAAGTTGAGGAGGCGAGGCCGGCTCGGAAACGAACTTCGCCAAGTCATCCTGCAAGACGCTCAACTCGTCAGCTCGACTACTCTTCAGTAATGAGTACTCGGCAATGCATAAAGGATAACAACCTTGTTTGGTGGGCGCGTGGTGGAGTACTCGCGTACCGGACACGGCGTGTACGCCGGCATATCCTTGAAGATCCTGCTCAGCCTGTCGACGATGTCGTCGTCGTGCACTTCATCTCCAGGCATCTGTGACGTGTCGTTGTCGCTGGTGTACTCGTACCCTAGGGTGTCGCAAGCCATCAGCGGCTGCACCCTACGCTTCATGAAGCTGAAGGCCACATGTTCGGCCCTCAGCCTGGCTTCTCTCAGCGCCTTCACCTTCGCAAGCAACTCGGGCAACTGAAGACCCTCTTGCATCGTCAGCTCCGAGTTCCACCACGGCCGGTGCTTGGGTTGTTTCCCGTTTGGTTTCGGCAGCCCGGGGTGGTGGTTGGTCACATAGAACCACTTCGCCTTCCATTCTTGATTGGAATCTATCAGCTTGTAGGAGAGGTATTGCTCGGCGGCATCCTCCCTCATCTGGATCCCTGCTCCTCCGACTACTCGCGGATTGCTGGCGCTGGGCTGAGGCTTCTGTCGGTGTTTTAGACCGGCAAACCTACCAAGGGGGTACCCGAGGTAGTAGATTGTGCGGTGGGGATCGTGATCGGGAGACCGAGAACTCGAAGGTGTGCGCATGGACACGGGACACAAGATTTATACAGGTTCAGATCGCCAAGGTGGCGAGCCCTACGTCCTGTTTGGGGGATCAAGTATGGCGCCCTGTGCTTGGTGTCGGTTGAGATCAGGTGCCCGGCTAGGTACCCGGCCCTCCTTTATATAGTCCAGGGGGCGGGTTCCTAGTCGGTTACAAGGCAGGAGTCCTAGTAGGATTACATAGAGCGAGTCCTAGTAGGAGTACAGGGGAATTCTAATAGGAGTCCGTCTTCTACTCTTCCTCCTTCCTTGCATGAGTACCCAGGGAGTATGCCCGACAAGCCCCCGAGCACGTTGGAGTCGAGAGTAGTAGTTCGAGTAGTCTTGAAGCCTCTTCGAGTAGTTCTTGAGCATCCTCGAGTACAGCTTGGAGAAGCCTTCAATAGTACTTGAACTACCACGAGGCTGGAATGTGGTCCAGCTCATCAGTCTTGAAGTCGAGATTAATATGGAAGTGCGATTGCAAAATCGCACTCCATATGGAGTAGCCCCCGAGACTTAGGTTGAGTTGCAGACTCTAGCTGAGGGTCAATCTTGATTCCGAATCTTGTCTTGAAAAAATTGAACAATGGGTGTAGCATAGCAGCCCCCGAGCCTTGATATGATTTGGTAATCAATCCAAGGGTCTTCAGTGATCGCGAAAGCCATCATCTGTCACACCCGATTTTCCATAGAAAACCGAATGCATCTCATATGTGTGCCAGGATCACAATTTCACACATATGATAGACTCATGAGTGTAATATCACAAGACATTGCTCAAAAACGTACAGAAAAGGTTTATTAACTTTTATTACACTCACGATGGTAGACACGAAGGTCTTTACACGAACAACGGTAACTATGAAGACGCGACTCCATCTTCATCTTCCACAGGCATCTGACTGGTTGATCGCATCCTCAGAACTCCTCGTAGTCGGTGAAGTACTCCACTCCAGGGTTCTTCTCTGAACAACGTAAGCAAGGATGAGTACACTTATGGTTGGTACTCAGCAAGGCCACAGGAATAACCGGAAAGCAATATTAATCCATCTTTAAGTTCAATTAATCATGTGAGGGTCCGGCCGCTCTTGACCGTGAGCACGCGCCGATCGATCGCCTTTACACTCGCGCAGGTTGCACACTTTTCCCACGGTTCGCGTAAAAGTTCCAAAGAACTTTGAACCCAACCACGCATGTGCTGATCGGCACAATACCACACTTCCGAGGTGTGATTGCATAGGGACGCTACGAAGCCTTTACAAAGATATGCAAAAGCATCAACAACCCACGACATTCTGACTCGGGGCGGACCATAACCCTCCCTAGTGGTCGCACCTTAGCAAAGGTCTGCTACCCCAAAAGAACCGGGCTATACCCCTCGCAACCCGAGCCCCCTGCGTTCCTTTCGGATAGGGTCGTCAATACAATCACACACCTAATTAATTGGCTAAGCCAGAGCCATATGGACTGTGGTTGCACTGTTTTCCTGGGTGGTTCTCCATGTTCCGATTAACTTATAGTAATCTTGATTAAAGCATAGGTAGAAGGGTGGTTAGGGTCACTTGCCTTTCTCCAACGATAAGCTACTTTCCTTATCTGCAAATCTCCGCACTTGAACTTCCTCGAACGGCGTGTTGGCTACGATCATGCAAGAAAAACATACAATAAATAAAACAATACATCAAACATTAACAAAAGACTAAAACAAGCTTTTAGAAATGACGGGCTCGGAGAGACGATCGCGTGGACACCAAGAACGCGTAAAACGGAGCTAGGATGGAAAAGTTATGGCTGAAACAAGGTTCAGGGACTAAATTGTGAATATCTGAAAGTTTTAGGGGTTTTTCTGCAAGATTTCAGGGACCTAAACATAAATATGTGTGAAACTAGAAGGTCTAATATGTAAAAGATTAAGGATGGACTAAAGAACATAGAAACTAAGGACTGCAGGGGCCTAAGCATAAAAGAAAGGACCTGATTGAAAGGCTTTTATATAGGTGGAAGGGTATATTTGTAATTATGGAAAATGCAGGGTTCTTTTTGCAAAGATGCCTGGGCGGCCGGCGGGTGAGTTATGGTGGCGACACGTGGCGGCTTGCGGTTGGCTGGCGCTGACGCAAGTGATGACACCAGCGTGACGTGTCTGCTGACGTCAGCGGTGGACCGGCGCGGTGGACCCGGTCCATCGGTCCACCGTGGACTGGATCAAAGGGGTACGCCCTAATTTAATCTGGGCCGTCGGCTTAGATCCTATGGCCACGGTTGAGTGTGAGCGGTTGGGCGGCGGCGGACGGCCGGCCGCGGCGGCCGCGGCGGCGGCGCGGCGGCGGCGCGCGGCGGTGAGCCAAAGTCGACCTCCCGGCCACCATTTTGCACGGGAAACATACCAGAAGAAAGAGGAGAGTGCGGGGAAGCTTACCCAGGGGTCGGAGGGGAGGGAACCGCGGCGGAGGAGGAGATCGGGCGGCGCGGTGGAGCTCCGGCGGTGAGCTCCGGCGGCGGCGCTGTAGAGGAGTGGAGGAGCTCCGGGGAGCGATGTGGTTTGGAGAGGGAGCTCGGTGCTCCTTATATAGGGCTGAGAGAGGAGCCGAGGGGGCGCGGTTGAGGCGGTGTGCGACGGGCACATCGGCGGCCGCCATTAATGGCGTGCGGGTGCGGTGGCGGCGGGTAGGGGAAGGGGTAGAGGCGGTGGAGTGGGGGCGGCGTGAATGCGGCGGCGCACTAAAGGGGGAGGCGGACGGGCGCGGGGACGGGGGAGGCGGCGCGGGGGTGCGGGAGCCGGCGGCCGGTGCGGGGAAGGGGGGCGCGGCGGCCGGAGGAAGAGGACGGGGCTGACGGGTGGGCCCCGTCCGTCGGTGAGAGGGAGAGAGGAGGCGGCGGAGCGGGCCGTGTGGGCTGAAAGTTGGTTGGGCCGGCGGGAAAAAGAAAGAAGGGTGAGGTGGGCCGCGGGGTGGGCTGGCTGTTTTGTTTTTTTTTTCTTTTCTCTGTTTTTTTTCAAATCCTTTTCAAACTAATTTCAAACCTTTTAAATTCAAATCTTTTTCATGTTTTCAAACTCAAATTTTAACACAAATTTCTCCACTATTTTAAAAGGCTTTTCACAAACTATTTGTAACAACTTTTGAAACATATTTTAAATTCAAACTTTCTTTCTTTTTTTAATTCAAACTTTTACACTAATTTTCATAATTATTTTTAAGGACTTTTTCACAAAAATTTTTAAGACTTTTCACAAGTGTTTTTTTAAGACTTTTAAAATCACACCACAAACAAAACTCATGCATTTCAACATGATGCACAAACACTTGATTGTTTCTAATTATTAAATGATGTTTAATTTAATTAAAGGCAAATTTATTTATTCAAATTTATTAAATCCTTAGAAAATAAAACTAAACCATGTTGCTAACAATATTTTATTGTGATGGAATTTTCGGGTGTTACAAATCCGAGAAGAACCCTGGAGTGGAGTACTTCACCGACTACGAGGAGTTCTGAGGATGCGATCAACCAGTCAGATGCCTGTGGAAGATGAAGATGGAGTCGCGTCTTCATAGTTACCGTTGTTCGTGTAAAGACCTTCGTGTCTACCATCGTGAGTGTAATAAAAGTTAATAAACCTTTTCTGTACGTTTTTGAGAAATGTCTTGTGATATTACACTCATGAGTCTATCATATGTGTGAAATTGTGATCCTGGCACATATATGAGATGCATTCGGTTTTCTATGGAAAATCGGGTGTGACAGAGTGGTATCAGAGCATTGCTGACTGTAGGACGCAGCCTCAGATAGAAATGGTCGATATTAAGGACTCTTTATCTAGAAAGCCTTTCCAGCATTCAAAATATCTTATTTACGCATAAAAAATATTTTATTCTTTATTCTTTATCAAAATCAAATCTTTTGTTTTCTTTTACACTGAATCTGATTCTTGTTCTTCCACCTTGAACTACCACACGTGTTTTATAGGATAGATTCTTAGGTTGCCTACCCTTCTATCAGTTTCGTTTCGATAGAGCCGTTCTTGTGAGGACGTGCGATGTGAATGCTTGTTGATTGTAAACATGCATGATTTGGATCTTTGACATGATTGAAATGTTTTTGTGTAGTGATGGCCACAAATACATCAATAAAATAATTAAAGTTAAAATTTGAATCTTAGCCCCTTTTCTCTTCATCTTTAACAATTCAATATCTTATCAAAAAATACCTTTTCCTAACAAATGGTAAACACCAGGTCAGGAGCTGGACAGGATATTCCATTCGTCATCAATCAGTTGAATCAAGTTCCCTCCTTCACCACAAAAATTAGCAATGGATCCCACGATGCAGCAGTTCTTTACGGAACAGATGCAATTAATTCGAACCTCACCGCCACCGCCCCGAGAATCTACGAGCACGGCGAGAACCCAGCCACCACCACAAGGACCCCCACCACCTCCACCACCAGTAAACAAGCATAGAGAATTCATGAGCCACAACCCGCCCACTTACTCTCATTCTGTAGATCCCCTCGATGCTGATGATTGGCTCAAGACCATCAACAAGATGCTGAATATCACCCAATGTAATGATCGTGAGAAGTTTTTGTATGCCTCGGGACGTCTGGAAGGTGCAGCCTCTGATTGGTGGGATGCTTACACCGTCGCACATGCTGCTGCCGACACCATTACCTGGCAGGAGTTCCAGGAGAGTTTTCGTACACATCACATCCCGACTCGGTGTGAAGAAGCTGAAGAAGAAGGAATTTCTAGCTCTAAAGCAAGGCAACATGACAGTTAGTGAGTATCTGGATCAGTTTACTCATTTGTCCCGCTATGCACCAGATGAAGTCAACACGGATGGCAAGAGACAAGAACGCTTTCTCGATGGTTTGATAGGTCCACTTAATTATCAGTTGCAGAGCCACACATTTCTTAACTTTCAGATGTTACTCAATAAGGCTATAGGCTTGGAGAATAAACGCAAGGAACTCCGTGAACAGAAGCGCAAGTTTCAACCTCAAGGTCAATCCAGCAGTAACACCCGCCCTCGTTACAACTCATCGCAAGACTCTCAGTTTCGTTCTAGCACACTAGGCGAAATCATGGACGAGTCAACGGTATCGTTCGTTTGATGAACCCGAAGAATCCAACCCAATGACACCTCGGGCTCCAAATCCTCATCGGAACCGTTCGTGGTGCACCAAGATGGAACACTACTCCGGTTCACCCCGGTGGATGCTTCAACTGCGGAGAATTGGGACACTATGCCGCTATTTGCCCTCGGCGTAATATGCGGACAACCCGGAGAGATAACGAGAGGTCAACGGAACAATATGCATGGTAGAGTGAACCATGTGACGGTGAAGAAGCTCAAGGAGACAAAGATGTTGTGCTTGGTACGTTTCTTATCAACTCGTACCCGCAACGCTTTATTTGATTCCGGGGCATCGCATTTATTTATTACTGAACGATTCGTGACAAAGCATGATGTACCCAAGAGTTCCATGAAGACACATTTGCTAATTAGTTCTCCAAACGGTGAAATGAAATCCACCTATGTATGCCCACAGGTCAATCTTAAGATCGGAGAGATAAATTTTGAAGCAGACTTAGTGATTCTTACATCCAGTGGAATAGATGTGATCCTTGGTATGGATTGGTTAAGCAAGCATGATGGAATCATTTTGTGTGCCAAGAAGTCGGTGCTCTTAACTACCCCGCAAGGAGATAGGATTGAGTTTGCCGCTACAAGCCCGAAGAAGAAGGAGAAGTGAACAAGCTCGTGATAGTAACCCATCATCTATCAAGAACATCTTGTATCTCCTCTTGTTTCCCGATCCCTCCGAATCTCGGGACGAGATTCTTTTTAAGGGGTAGGATTTGTAACACCCGAAAATTCCATCACAATAAAATATTGTTAGCAACATGGTTTAGTTTTATTTTCTAAGGATTTAATAAATTTGAATAAATAAATTTGCCTTTAATTAAATTAAACATCATTTAATAATTAGAAACAATCAAGTGTTTGTGCATCATGTTGAAATGCATGAGTTTTGTTTGTGGTGTGATTTTAAAAGTCTTAAAAAACACTTGTGAAAAGTCTTAAAAATAGTTGTGAAAAAGTCCTTAAAAATAATTATGAAAATTAGTGTAAAAGTTTGAATTAAAAAAAGAAAGAAAGTTTGAATTTAAAATATGTTTCAAAAGTTGTTACAAATAGTTTGTGAAAAGCCTTTTAAAATAGTGGAGAAATTTGTGTTAAAATTTGAGTTTGAAAACATGAAAAAGATTTGAATTTAAAAGGTTTGAAATTAGTTTGAAAAGGATTTGAAAAAAAGAGAAAAGAAAGAAAAACAAAACAGCCAGCCCACCCCGCGGCCCACCTCACCCTTCTTTCTTTTTCCCGCCGGCCCAACCAACTTTCAGCCCACACGGCCCGCTCCGCCGCCTCCTCTCTCCCTCTCACCGACGGACGGGGCCCACCCGTCAGCCCCGTCCTCTTCCTCCGGCCGCCGCGCCCCCCCTTCCCCCGCACCGGCCGCCGGCTCCCGCACCCCCCCCCGCGCCGCCTCCCCGTCCCCGCGCCCGTCCGCCTCCCCCTTTAGTGCGCCGCCGCATTCACGCCGCCCCCACTCCACCGCCTCTACCCCCTCCCCCTTCCCCTACCCGCCGCCACCGCACCCGCACGCCATTAATGGCGGCCGCCGATGTGCCCGTCGCACACCGCCTCAACCGCGCCCCCTCGGCTCCTCTCTCAGCCCTATATAAGGAGCACCGAGCTCCCTCTCCAAACCACATCGCTCCCCGGAGCTCCTCCACTCCTCTACTGGCGCCGCCGCCGGAGCTCACCGCCGAGGCTCCACCGCGCCGCCCGATCTCCTCCTCCGCCGTGGTTCCCTCCCCTCCGACCCCCGGGTAAGCTTCCCCGCACTCTCCTCTTTCTTCTCGGTATGTTTCCCGTGCAAAATGGTGGCCGGGAGGTCGACTTTGGCTCACCGCCGCGCGCCGCCGCCCGCGCGCGCCGCGAGCCGCCGCGGCCGACCGTCCGCCGCCGCCCAACCGCTCACACTCAACCGTGGCCATAGGATCTAAGCCGACGGCCCGGATTAAATTAGGGCGTACCCCTTTGATCCGGGCCCACGGTGGACCGGTGGACCGGTCCACCGCGCCGTCCACCGCCGACGTCGCCGGACAAGTCACGCTGGCGTCATCGCTTGCGTCAGCGCCAGCCAACCGCAAGCCGCCACGTGTCGCCACCGTAGCTCACCCGCCGGCCGCCCAGGCATCTTTGCAAAAAGAACCCTGCATTTTCCATAATTACAAATATACCCTTCCACCTATATAAAAGCCTTTCAATCAGGTCCTTTCTTTTATGCTTAGGCCCCTGCAGTCCTTAGTTTCTATGTTCTTTAGTCCATCCTTAATCTTTTACATATTAGACCTTCTAGTTTCACACATATTTATGTTTAGGTCCCTGAAATCTTGCAGAAAACCCCTAAAACTTTCAGATATTCACAATTTAGTCCTTGAACCTTGTTTCAGCCATAACTTTTCCATCCTAGCTCCGTTTTACGCGTTCTTGGTGTCCACGCGATCGTCTCTCCGAGCCCGTCATTTCTAAAAGCTTGTTTTAGTCTTTTGGTAATGTTTGATGTATTGTTTTATTTATTGTATGTTTTTCTTGCATGATCGTAGCCAACACGCCGTTCGAGGAAGTTCAAGTGCGGAGATTTGCAGATAAGGAAAGTAGCTTATCGTTGGAGAAAGGCAAGTGACCCTAACCACCCTTCTACCTATGCTTTAATCAAGATTACTATAAGTTAATCGGAACATGGAGAACCACCCGGAAAACGAGTGCAACCACGATCCATATGGCTCGGCTTAGCCAATTAATTAGGTGTGTGATTGTATTGACGACCTTATCCGAAAGGAACGCAGGGGGCTCGGGTTGCGGGGGTATAGCCCGGGTTCTTTTGGGGTAGCGCCTTTGCTAAGGTGCCGACCACTAGGGAGGGTTATGGTCCGCCCCGAGTCAGAATCGTCGTGGGTTGTTGATGCTTTTGCATATCTTTGTAAAGGCTTTGTAGCGTCCCTATGCAATCACACCTCGGAAGTGTGGTATTGTGCCTAATCAGCACATGTGTGGTTGGGTTCAAAGTTCTTTGGAACTTTTACGTGAACTGTGGGAAAAGTGTGCAACCTCTGCAGAGTGTAAAACTGATCAATCAGCCGTGCTCACGGTCAAGAGCGGCCTGGACCCTCACATGATTAATTGAACTTAAAGATGGATTAATATTGCTTTCCGGTTATTCCTGTGGCCTTGCTGAGTACCAACCATAAGTGTACTCATCCTTGCTTACGCTGTTCGGAGAAGAACCCTGGAGTGGAGTACTTCACCGACTACGAGGAGTTCTGAGGATGCGATCAACCAGTCAGATGCCTGTGGAAGATGAAGATGGAGTCGCGTCTTCATAGTTACCGTTGTTCGTGTAAAGACCTTCGTGTCTACCATCGTGAGTGTAATAAAAGTTAATAAACCTTTTCTATACGTTTTTGAGCAATGTCTTGTGATATTACACTCATGAGTCTATCATATGTGTGAAATTGTGATCCTGGCACACATATGAGATGCATTCGGTTTTCTATGGAAAATCGGGTGTGACATCATCCGAATACTCTTGCAGCATGTAGCCCTCGAGATAAGAGAGCTATATGAGCCACGTCGAGTAGTGATTGGTGAGGAGCCCCCGAGCTTGAGAGCGAGCAAAGCATGCTGAAGTTATCTTCGAGTAGTATGTGAAATGCAGCCCCTGAGCTGGAGAGATTCCAAGTAGTAGTTTGGCGTCGAGCCGTGGAGCATGAGAAGTACTCGTGCCGTCAGAGCGGACTTTAGTTGCGACCGAAGTCGACTTTAGATGCCGGCAGAGCGGACTTTAGAATGCGACTTAAAAACCGAAGTCGACTTTGTGCCGCGCGGAGCGGACTTTGAGATGCGACTTGAAATCCGAAGTCGACTTTGTGCCGCGCGGAGCGGACTTTGAGATGCGACTTGAAAACCGAAGTCGACTTTGCGCCACGCAGAGTGGACTTTGAGATGCGACTTGAAAACCGAAGTCGACTTTAAGTTGCCGCACAGAGCGGACTTTGATATGCGACTTTAGAAGTCGACTTTAGGATGCCGCACGGGGCGGACTTTGAGATGCGACTACAATAGTCGACTTTGTGCCACGCGGGGTGGACTTAGGGGGTGTTTGGGACTGCTCTGCTCCCATTTTTCCAGCTCCGCTCCAGCTCCACGATGCCAAACACATCTAGCTCCACGAACTCCGCTCCAAGAAAAACGTGGAGCTGGAGGCTAACTCCACGTTTTTCCTGGAGTACCTCAAGGGGTACTCCACCAACTCCACGTTTTTTATGGAGTAGCACATGCTCCACGAACTCCACGGTGGAGCTGCTCCATGGTGGAGTTCGTGGAGCGGAGCTGGAAAAACGGGAGCAGAGCAGTCTCAAACACCCCCTTAAGATGCAAAAAATGAAAAGTACTTTCCGGAAAGCCAAAGCGAATGAAAAACCAGAGAAAACGAGTAGTTTTGCCGCCGGAGCGGGCTTAAGATTGCGACCGGAGTCGGCTTGTGCCACCGGAGTGGGCTTGGGTGCGACCGTTAACGTCGACTTGTGCCACCGGAGTGGGCTTAAGTACCTGAGCCATGAATTTCAGACCCAAGGTACAGTTGCTGCCAGTGCGGGCTTGTGCCACCGGAGTGGTCTTGGGTGCGACCGGAGTCGACTTGTGTACCTGGGTCATGGATTTCAGACCCATGGTACGGGCGCCGCCAGAGCGGGCTTGGAGGTGCGACCGGAGTCGACTTGCGTACCTAGGCCATGGATTTCAGACCCAAGGTACGGAGCGCGAGTACTTAGGGTACTTGGACCCATGGTACAGAGCATGAAGACCACGTGCAGCTGGGTTCCATCATCGCCAGGACCCGAGGGCCGCTTACAGCTTGGTTCCATCGAAGCTTACACACGTAGTATGCCACCGAAGCAGGCGGAAATGCGACCGGAGTCGACTTTAAGTTGTCGCACGGAGCGGACTTTAGAATGCGACTTTAGAAGTCGACTTTAGGTTGCCGCGCGTAGCGGACTTTAGAAGCTGTCTCCTAGGGATAGCCCCCGAGTTGATGAAGTAGACTCGTGGCGACTTGATTGATATACCCCAAGAGTAGTCAGCAGAGTGTAGCTCCCGTGAAAACCCGCTGAGAAGCATACACAAATGAGTAGTCGGCAAGTAGTCCTACATGATGAGGAGAACAAGCCAAGAGAACAGTAATCATTTAAATAAATGACTTAGCCGTTCTTTGCGCGGGGCCGATGATGAAGCCGTGGCGACCAGCGATGGAGCCGCGACGGTTGTTGCTGAAGTTGACTAGTCAGAGTTGATTCCGACTAGTTGTTGGGGGCGTGACTGCCGTTCTCGGCTAGTTTGGAAAACTAGTCGAGATGAATGGTCGACGCGATGCGACCGGAAGACGACGTCGTGGCGGCGTGCGGCGCACTTGAAGTAGAGCCAGTGTTGCTGCAAGGCAAGTAGTCACCACGCACGGCGTGGCTAAAGTAGAGCCAGCGTGGCCGCAAGACGAAGTCGCGGAGCACGGAGTAGTCGAAGACGAGCCTGGGCGAGGCAGAGTAGTCGACGATGAGCCTGCGCGAGGCGGAGTAGTCGACGATGAGCGGCGCGACGTGCCGAGGCACCCAGACACGCGGCGAAGACGTAGTAGTCGACGACGAGCGAGCACGAGGTGGAGTAGTCGACGACGAGCGGCGCGACGAGCCGCATGACGAGCCGCGCGACGTGCCGAGGCACCGGGACACGCGGCGGGAGGCGAAGTAGTTGACGACGAGCCTGCACGAGGCGGAGTAGTCGACGACGAGCGGCGTAATGAGCCACGTGACGTGCCGAGGCACCCGGACGCGCGGCGGAGGCGAAGTAGTCGATGACGAGCCTACGCGAGGTGGAGTAGTCGACGACGAGCGGTGCGACGAGCCACGTGACATGCCGAGGCATCCGGACGCGCGGCGAAGACGAATTAGTCGACGACGAGCTTGCGCAAGGCGGAGTAGTCGACGACGAGCGGCGCGGCGAGCCGCGTGACGAGCCGCGTGACGTGCCGAGGCACCGGACGCGCGGCGGAGGCGGGCGAGTCGATGACGAGCCCGCGCGAGGCGGATTAGTCGACTACGAGCGGCGCGACGAGCCGCGTGAGGAGCCGCGTGACGTGCCGAGGCACCCGAACGCGCGGCGAAGACGAAGTAGTCGACGACGAGCCTGCGCGAGGCGGAGTAGTCGACGACAAGCGGCGTGACGAGCCACATGACGAGCCGTGCGACGTGCCGAGGCACCGGGACGCGCGGCGAAGACGAAGTAGTCGACGACGAGCTTGCGCGAGGCGGAGTAGTCGACGACGAGCGGCGCGACGAGCCGTGTGACGAGCCGCGCGACGTGCCGAGGCACCCGGACGCGCGGCGAAGACGAAGTAGTCGACGACGAGCTCGCGCGAGGCGGAGTAGTCGACGACGAGCGGCGCGACGAGCCGCGTGTTGAGCCGCGCGGCGTGCCGAGGCACCCCGGACGCGCGGCGAAGACAAAGTAGTCGACGACGAGCTTGCGAGAGGTGGAGTAGTCGACGACGAGCGGCGCGACGAGCCGCGTGACGAGCCGCGCGACGTGCCGAGGCACCGGGACGCGCGGCGGAGGCGAAGTAGTCGACGACGAGCTCGCGCGAGGCGGAGTAGTCGACGACGAGCGGCGCGACAAGCCGCGTGACGAGCCGCGCGACGTGCCGAGGCACCAGGACGCGCGGCGTAGGAAAATTGATTCCGCTTTGACAAGAGCAAGGCGACTTGCTTCAATGGATCTTGGCGAGTCGACGAGTAGATTGATCTTGTTGACGAGGGTCCTTCGAATTCGCCCGGTGATGATGATCATCCCTACCTGGCGCGCCAGCTGTCGGTGTTTTAGACCGGCAAACCTACCATGGGGGTACCCGAGGTAGTAGATTGTGCGGTGGGGATCATGATCGGGAGACCGAGAACTCGAAGGTGTGCGCATGGACACGGGACACAAGATTTATACAGGTTCGGGTCGCCAAGGTGGCGAGCCCTACGTCCTGTTTGGGGGATCAAGTATGGCGCCCTGCGCTTGGTGTCGGTTGAGATCAGGTGCTCGGCTAGGTACCCGGCCCTCCTTTATATAGTCCAGGGGGCGGGTTCCTAGTCGGTTACAAGGCAAGAGTCCTAGTAGGATTACACAGAGCGAGTCCTAGTAGGAGTACAGGGGAATTCTAGGAGTCCGTCTTCTACTCTTCCTCCTTCCTTGCATGAGTACCCAGGGAGTATGCCCGACAGCTTCACCCGGAAGAACTTCCGGAACAAGATCCAATGGGGCTTGATCCCCAAGAAGGCTTCGCAAAAATGTACGAAGACAAAGGTATGGAAGATACCGTTGGGGTTGAGGTTAAGGTACTCGATGCCGTAGTACCCCAGCAGCCCCTTGAAGAAGTCGCTCACCGGGAGGGACAGTCCGCGCTCCGCGAACCGGGTGAACATCGGAATCTCGTCCGGGTTCTTCTCCATGGGGTACGGATCCCCTGCGGCGGCTCTCCACATGTCTACCTCCTTCTCCCGGATGAATCCGCTGTTGAGAAGGGCCAGCAGATCCTCAGTCTTGGCCTTGGACTTCTTCCACTCGCGGTTTGGATCTGGTTGCGGCGGGGACACTGGCGGCGATGTTCCCGCAGCAGATCCGGCGGCCTCCTCACGGGCTCTTTTCTTCCCACCGGCGGCCTTCGTGGTCTTCGACGGTGAAGGCTTCATTCTCCAAGTACAAGGTGTCTTCATGCGCATTCGCTCAGGGGCTACAGCGATGGCTTCCTACGGCGGCACGCTCGGATCTACGCTTCCCTCAATGGCGGTAGCGCGCACTGATGGTGATTCCTGGCTAGATCTGCTGGGAATGGCTGCAACTGCGTAGGGTGAAAAACCCTAAGGTTTTTGGCTTCTATTTATAAGTCAACAGCGGCCCCTCCAACGGCCGGATGGATAAGTCTGCACTCGGCTGACTCAGCGGCGGCGCGTGACTCTTCAACTTCTACTAGTCAACGCGCCTCATCTCGGGGGCTCGGCTACTTCTACTCGACTCCCTGGATAGCGACTAGACTCAAGTGCAACTCAGGACACATTCTACAAGATGACCCTTCAATTCGAGAGGAAATACTCGACTCAAGGCTCAGGGGCTCCGTGCCACGTGTCCTTCGGTTTTTTCTCCGGACTTTTCGGGATTTTCTTGCCAAAACTTCATATGGACCCTCAGCCAGAGTCTACAAGTCAACCTAAGGCTCGGGGGCTACTCCATATGGAGTGCGATTTTGCAATCGCACTTCCATATCAGTTTCGACTTCAAGACAACATGGGCATTGTTGAAGACCTTCAAGAGCAGCACTCGAGGACGCTTGGAACTACTCGAGAAGACTTTAGGATTGTTCAAATGTCAGCTGGAGTACATTCCAGCCTCGGGATGCTTCGACTACTCGTTAAGACCGTCAAGACTACTCGAAGCTATCCTTCTCGACTACAAAGTACTCGGGGGCTTGTCGTATGGACCTCCCTGGGCCCACTACCTCGGTGGGTACCAGGACCGACTACTCGGTGGCCCCCTGGGACTACCCGACTTGCGCTGCACGACATCTGATGACGTGAAGCACAAGGACTGCAGAGGAGTAGTAGTCGGATACGAAGTTGTACATGTCCCGCACTGTATGGAGGCCTCCTAGACGTACTCGACTAGTACTCTCTCCCTGAACCGACTTGTAACCCTGCCTCCTGGACTATATAAGGCGAGGCAGGGACCCCTCCTCTCTCATCTCATCTCACGGCGTAAGATTGCATCATCTTGTAATCGTACCCAATCAATCCAGAGCTACGCAGCATACAGGACGTAGGGTATTATGCACCTCGCGGCCCGAACCTGTCTAAATTGTGTGCCATGTGTCTCTTCCTTCGAGTTACCGATCTCGGCGAGGCCATATTCATCTACTTCGGGTACTCCCCTTAGTAGGTTGCCGGTCTAAAACACCGACACCCTCCAACATCTTTTATCACACCACGTGCAAGGACAAGCATGGGGGGCAGCCAAGGCTTTGTTTTGTAGGAATATCATGGAGGCATGTAAGGCAAGGGAGTATGGAAGTGAGTCAAAGCGAAAACATCAAGTGGAAGGAATAATAATGCAAGCGAAGGAGTGGACAAGAACGTGGAAGGTGCACACGGTCGCGAAGAAACAAGTGCGCTAGAGAAGAATCGAGCCAAGAGGAGGAGAGATGTAAGTCTCCCATCCGACTCTTTGTTCATGTGCTCTAGTTTGTAGTCCGGAACCACCTTAGACTTAGCCATCCACCTCGCTTGTTTCGTGCAACAAATCACATCCTAATTCCACTCAAAGTCCAGACTCCAAAATAATATTTGTGTACCTTGTTACCGGTTGAAAACCCCAGATATATATTTGTGAGGGAGAGTGCTGCAATCATGGAAGAAACCTACAAGCTTTTTCACCAAAGAAGAAGGGATCATCGTCGTCTGAGCCATCATCGACAACCTCTTCGAGGAGGCACTCGGTTTCCGAGTCTCCTCGGAGTATGGAGGAGGACACGGCACCGCCGAGAAGGAACCACACTCTTCTTCTCGGTGGCATGAGGGCTACATGAAACTCGTTTATGAGGTTCACCAAACCTCAAGGACATAAGGAGGAGCCGCCCGTTCGACCTCGCCACTCGACACGATCATCCTCTCCACCTCCATAAGCTTCGCAGTTCCGAGGGGTATGTCATCATGACGGAGGAGGAGGAGAAGAAGCTCGGTCGCCTTGAGTAGAGTCTTGTAGCGAATGTCGACTTCGACGACCAAGCTCTCCACATATTGGGTTTTCATACAAGACACCGAGGATTGGGTGCAATTCTCTAACGGAGTGTCGGTGAACACCCACAAGGAATTCGCCTAGGAAATTCTCATGACCATGGCGCTTATCCTTGATGAAGGAGTGCTGAGTCTCTCATTCTGTTTGGAGGGAGCCCACAAGTGGAGAAGAAGGAAGACACCGTCATCCATGGGTTATAATCGATCTTGAGATGTAATCATTCTTTGTTGGATTATCTATCTATCATCTTGTGTTGAATATACTTTAATGCTGAAGGTTAGCTACCATGCCGTAAAGGGAGTAAGGCCCCAATGCTTCCTTGGATCCTTTTAACACGTCATGTCCATCATAGGTCTAGTCATGAATACCTTCGCGTAGTGATACGAGGGAAGGGAAAGGGTGAAACCGTGGTCACAACCCCCGATAGATTAGATTGGTTTTCATGTTCAAAACGATTGCATGTTCTAGTATCGTAGACCCATGGGCGAGTGTCTCCTATTTTCAAAAGGGAGCTCCGGAACAAGTGGATGTGCATGAAGGCACATGGGAAGGTTTTTGGAGTATGATCACGAGAGGAGACCATCAACGAAGAAATATTATACGGAACCCCATCATCCAAGTGTGTCACTTTTGTGCAAGTGGATTTTTGGGAGAATGAGAGAAACAAAGATAACCAACATGGAGTTGAATTGGCTTTACTCGGCTTTGCCAGGCAGCCAATCGACCCCACTCACCTATGATCAACCGGTGGTGTTGTTAAGCAACATCGAGTTCGGGAGATATTGGTTCGGGGTGTTGCCTCTCCATATTGGCTATCTCTTTAAGACCGGGTATTACAAGGAACCCGAAGCATCTCCTACCCGGACTTCCCTAAGATTTACAAGTGAAGATGAGAGAGGAGGCTTCAAAGTGGCCAAAGTAAATTTGCCCCTATCGGATGGAAGATTAAGACCTTTTCTTGAGGGGAAAGAAGATTGGTTAGAGGAAGGACTTCTTGTGTCGGCGAAGAAAAATAAAAGAGAAGGATTATAGGAGAAGGTTCTTCCACGGCCCACGAAGGACGTGCGCAACAAAATTATGTGCCACCATTTGTAGGAATTCCGGCGCCGCCGAGTTGTTACGGTTGTGTACCAATGCAAGCATGGGGGAGTGGTGCAACCATGCCCCCACCAAATTTCGCGGTGCCCAATGTAGCCTTTGCGGAGCCATATGCACATCTTACTCAACCGCAAAAAGTGGCCACCATTGGAGGATACGCTGCAAGAAACGTGCAAATTATTGCAGCCATCCAAACCAATGCAAACCAAATGGGTGAAGGGAATGCAAACATCGCTTATGAGCTTTGACACCTTCACCTAGCACCGTCGGACAATTCAGAGGAAGAGAGGCGCAATCTTATTATGAGTAAGGGTACAACAACCAAGACTATTAATATCAACCACCGGCGGAAGATTAGAGAGAGGAGGAGCTTTAGTTATCTTTCCTTTACCCCCTCTTCTTTAATTTTCAGCTTGTATGCGCCTTTGTATGCGTAGTGTTTTCAGTTTTTATTTAAATTTCAGCATGCGTGTTAGTTTATTTTCAACATGTGTCTTAAGTTTTTATTTTCATCATGAATAAAGTCACCACTAAGTTTTTACCATTAGTAAAGTTACAAAGTTTGTGCCATGATGATATATGATTATAATTGCCGCTTTGTTTATCTTTGTAATTGTTTTATGCATGATTAAGCTAATGCTCTCTTAAAATAAAAATCTGAAATTATCTAAATACTAGCTTAATCTTTAGCGGAGGTTATGATAAAAATAAAAATCCATAGTGTTTTATGTGCTCTCAAGTTTTAGATGGATTAAAGATGATTTAGTTTTGTTCTTAAAAGTAATGCTAACCTTGTCATAAATACAACTTGCGTGTTGCTCTACCTATCCAGAGCCATATAAATATTTGAGTGCAAAAACTTAGTATACAAGATTTATTTTTGGGTGAGTTATTTCAGGCCTTGATTTCTCTGGCCCGAGACTAAGAAGCTGGTCATTCCGTTTTTGCGTATCTATCTTATTGCTAGCCTCTTATCCGTATCCCCACATCGGAGATCCCACAAACCTCGTCGGATATCCACCCTTAAAACCAAATATCATCTTTTGTGATTACCTCCTTGACCACAACCTATCATTGAGTATGGATCACCAATTCAAGGAATATAGCAAGATGGTGCCAAGATTGAAGATTTCAAGTATCTCTCCAAAGGAAAAGTATTTCCGGCACCTACCTTATCTCTATCACCTCTTTGCCCGAGGACGAGCAACGTCTAAGCATGGGGGAGGAGGTAGGTGCAATGCAATTTTAGAGTTCAAGGGGAGCAAATAAAAAATTTTGATGAGAAAGAAAAATAAAAAATGAGAAAAATAAAGAAAGAACAAACATATGAGTATGAGAAAAAGAGGAGAAAAGAAGAAAAAATATGAGTATGTATGATATAAAAATAACATAAAATGAACTCCCCGGTTCTCTAAAGTGCATTAGGAATTTCAAGGTTTCAAGATTAAAAGATCCATACTCACTTTCCAACAATGTGCAATCCGATAACGAGGACTTCCTTTGTGCCTCGGGATCACTCTTTGCCATTTGCACATGTCCACCTATCTCAAGTGTGTGTATTTTTCTCTTTCCCTCCTTGATTTAACATTATTTTCCAATGACCTTTTTGACGAGTCTCGGTAAGACCATGAGAAGCTTGTCTTGTTTTGACAACATCTCATTTATAATATCTTTGTAGGACTAAACTTTCCCAAAGAGCTTCATATAAAGCCTACCACATATATATGTGTTATGAGAGGGAAAGGAGTAGAACAAATAGGCTTGAGAGACAAGTTGAGATGAGAGTTCATGAGCAAGATGCAAGGCGGTTTAAATTTGTGAGCTTGGTTTAGCTCTTTTTCATCTTGTTCTTTATTTCAAAATTTCTAAGATCCATTTGAATTTTGGGAGCATGTTAATACTTGTGGGATAAGCTAAATTAAATATCTACCCTCCGTAGGGATGAAGGCTAGTACATTATGGAACTTTAACGAACTAAACTTTTGAGAGCATTATGTTTTCTCATGTATGATCAAGTGCAAGGTTTAAACAATGAAGGGCAACGATGATATCCATCGAAGGCTTACTCGAGGACGAGCAAGGTTTAAGCATGGGGGAGCTGTTGATGGTGAAATTCTGTCAACCTAGCCATGAGTTTACCTTCGGTGTTGGCATGACTTTTGTATCTTATCCATTGGTACTAACCCCCGTGGTATAACAAGTTCACTTGTGCATGTCGGTTTTGGAGTTTAGTGCTTACGCAGGGTTTTAACGTTGAAAGCAAGACTTCCGGGATAAGTTCATTAAGCACCTCATGACAAGACCTTGAAGCTCGGTACAAATCAAGCAATGAAGTGAACATGACTCCAAGAGCCCAAGGACCAAGCCCGAGAACATGACAAACTCTGAGGACCTAGCCAGAAAAGTGCTGAATCTTGAAAGACAAGGAGCTTCATCCAATTCGGAGAGAAACCGACGACAAGGGCCCACATGCAAAAGGGGAGAGGATCTAGAAGACGCGGGAAGCAACACCGGGCGAAGGAGGCCACGGACTGGGCCGAGATGGGCCCAGGACGGTTGGCCCAGGCCGGCCGGCCCAGCCCATTTCGAGGCCCAGTCGGCCTCCCCTTTGACCTAGTTGCATCTCGGGCTATTTATAGCCCCCTGACCGAGAGCCACGCATCAATCAATTTGTCATCCGCCGCCGAGAAGCAGAGAAGCTTGAGGGACACCATCTCAGAGATGAGGGTCGTGCTAGTTGTCTAGGGTCTCCCTAGCCGACGTGGGAATCTTGCATGGAAGACCACGTCGGAGCTCCGGAGCAAGGATCAAGATCGAGGTAGGATCCCGGTGGTGATCTTGTTCATGTAATCATTCATGGTGAAGTTTTTATAGTGAATCAGATTTCTAGCGATCAAGTGCCTTCTCGATGATTTTGTTTTCTTCTTGGTTTTGCTTCTTCTACGATCTATACTTAAGATAGATTACATAGGGTGCTCTTGTAGCCGCGGTGGCTAGAGGTGCATACCGGACTGGCCAAGTGATTTCAACTTGTTCTTATCGAACTCGCCCTAGACTACCCGCATGAATAGGGATACGTTGTGACAGAACGGGGGTTCCAAAAGGCGGGCGTTTTCGGAGTCGGATGGGAGGCCACGATTTAAAGATGCTTTTAATGAGATTCGCTTTTCTATGTTCATCTATCTTGTTTGGAGCTACAACATAAGCATGATCTAGACTCTCTAGATCGGTTATCTCTTGCTTTCTCTTGCTACCTCTTTAGTAGATTAAATTAGATGTGTTTTCTTTATGATATCTTAGATTAGATGCAATTTGATTCATCAAAGATAACTTACCTTGCTTTACTAGATTGAATCCTTGCGTTGCACATTGTTCCACGGATTCGATACCTTGGGTTCACCACTCGAGGGAAGAAGGGTCCCTTGACTACGACAGGGGATTTGTCCACTTGCAAATCCATAAGAACTTTGATACAACTATTAACCGTCAACATAGATCCTCCCGCCGATGCGTCGATGATCGTCCTTGACGCCATGGTGAGTCCTTGATAGAACTTTTGCATGAGGTCTTCCTTCAGGAACTTGTGATGTGGAACCGCCTGAGTGTACTCATTGAAGCGCTCGAATGCCTCCGAGATAGTTTCCGTAGGATAATGAACAAAGGTGGCAATCTTATTACGCAAGCTTTGAGTTTTACCTGACGAGTAGGGTGAATGTTGAGGGTGAAGGGTGAATGTTGCACCATGTCCAGTTCCAGTTTTACCCATCCAGGCCCAGTTCCCGGCCTCCTTCGCGTGGCGTCGGTTCCCGAGTCTTCTAGATCCTTCCCCTTCTGCATGTGGTCCCTTGTCATCGGTTTCTCTCCGAGTTGGACGTAGCTCCTTGTCCCGCAAGATTCATCACTTTTCTGGGTAGGTCCTCGGAGTTTGTCATCTTCTCGGGTTAGGTCCCTGGGCTTCTTGGAGTCAAGTTTGCTTCATTGCATGACTTGTACGGGGCTTCAAGGTCTTGTCACAAGGTGCTTAATGAACTTATCCCGGAAGTCTTGCTTTCAACGCTAAAACCCTGCATAAACACTAAACTCCAAAACCAACATGCACAAGTGAACTTGTTATACCACGGGGGTTAGTACCAATGGATAAGGTATAAAACTTATGCCAACACCGAAGGTAAACTCATGGCTAGGTTGACAGATTTTCACCGTCAACATGGTGCTGGGTGTGGGCTCCTGCGCGCCCTCTCAACCACCCGGGGAGGGAGATAAAGGGGAGGAGGGAAGCTGCGGCGCTGCCGTCGGGTTCGCTGATGCCTGCCGTCGAGGGGGAGTCAGGAAGAAGCATGGAGTGGCCCAAGCTCGAGCCGCCACCACCGTCCGAGCTTTGCCTCCAGGCTGCGTGGTCCGTGGCGGATGGAGGGCCGCATGGTGGAGGAGGGGTAGATCTCGTCGTGCTGGAGTAGCGGCGAGCAGGGGAACCGCCTCGGTGCCATCCCGTGCTCCTGCTTCTCCACGCTAGGGGGGCGTCGGCCTGCTGCGCGCCGTCGGGGCCGTCCCGCCTCACTCCTGCTCCTCCATGCACAAGAGGGGCCGCCACATCCTCGCGCCTCGCCTGCGGAGGGAGCAGAGGAGGCTGGCGCCCGTCCCTCCGCCGCCACTTCCCCATCGCGGTCGAAGAGCAGAGGAGGAGAACGGAAGGGAGGGAGCTTCGCGAGTGGGAAGGGGAGCCGGCGAGCTCGTCTGGCCTCCACGGGCGTCACCGGAGGAGGGGTCCGCTCTCGCTGCAACTCCAGCAAGCAGAGGGAGGTTGGCCTCCCAACGCGCCAGATCTGGCGCCGTCGACCAGCCCTGCTCGATGACCACGCCCGCCTCGGCGCGTCCTCCTCCGGCGTCGTCGACCGGCCGCTGCTCCACCTCGCTCCCGCCGCCGTCGACCAGCCCTGCTCTACCGCGGAACAGAGAGAGAAGATTGGGGACGGAAAGGGAGTGGGAGGGGGAGAAGAGTATGACGCATGGGTGTTGATGGTGAATTTCTGTCAACCTAGCCATAAGTTTACCTTTAATGTTGGCATTGATTTATTATTCTAACCACTAGAACTAACCCCCCGTATATAACAAGTTCACTCTTGCATGTCGATTTTGGAGTTTATTGTTTACGCAGGAAATCTATGCTAAAGAGGAGACTTTCGGGATAAGTTCGTCAAGCACTTCAGAAGAAGATCATGAAGCCCGACAAGAGTCAAGACATGCGATGAACATGACTCCAAATGACTCGAGGACCGAAGCGTCAACATGCAAATCTTCAGGGACTCAACCAGAAAATGGTGAAGCCTGGATAGCAAGATTCAAGCCTTAACCGTGAAGGAAATGAAGTCCAAGGCCCACATGCAAGTGCACACAAGTAGGGAATCGCGTGAGAAGCAACCGAGGAGGAAAACGGGGTCGAACCGGGCCGAAACGGGCCTGGGCCGACTGGCCCAGCCCATTCCGGGCCCGATTCGACGCCCCCTTTGACGTAGTTGCCTCTCGTGCTATTTATAGCCCCCTGGCTGAGAGCCACGCGAGAAATTCATTCATCATCCGCCGCCACAAGACCGAGAACAAGAAGCAGATTGGATCGCGAAGGGAGCACTCGTGGCCTTCATGTACTTTGGGGGATTCTACACCATGAGAAACGCTACAATGAGTAACATTATGGGGTAAAGTCCTTGTTTGTCCTAGGGGTTGAAGGGGATCTTGAGTTGTAATCACCGAACCTATGTTTTGAATCTTTTGCTATCATATTCATGTTCATGTTGATGGTGCTTTAATCATATTGGACGACCGACTTGCTTTGGGGATGCATCGCTCGTAGCTTCGCTATCGTGTTCCTTTTGTTCTTTATGTGATTACCATCGTGTAGTGACAGTGCGCGGTAGGGAAAACATAATGAACTTGGTTCACACCTTTGATCATGCATGCCTAGAACACATCAACGTCTTGTGCACTTGGTGTTCGATCACAGATTACCCTCGTGTAGTGACTAGTATGCGAGAGGGAAAGGGTTGGACTCCATGCACTTTTATCTTTGATAGATTAGATCGGGTTGTTCTTGCTAGGTGGTTACATCTGTCGTATGGACCTCCCTGGGCCCACTACCTCGGTGGGTACCAGGACCGACTACTCGGTGGGCCCCTGGGACTACCCGGCTTGCGCTACATGGCATCTGATGGCGTGGAGCACAAGGACTACAAAGGAGTAGTACTCGGTTAGGGAGGCATGTACATGTTACGCAGCACCGTATGGAGGACTCCTAGACGTACTCGACTAGTACTCTCTCCCTACTCCGACTTGTAACCCTGCCTCCCGGGCTATATAAGGCGAGGCAGGGACCTTTCTCTAGCATCTCAACACAACTTACGACATACTATTACACATCCTGTAATCGTACCCAATCAATCCAGAGCTACGCAACATACAGGACGTAGGGTATTATGCACCTCGCGGCCCGAACCTGTCTAAATTGTGTGCCACGTATCTCTTCCTTCGAGTTACCGATCTCGGCGAGGCCGGTCTAAAACACCGACAGCTGGTACTCCCCTTAGTAGGTTGCCGGTCTAAAACACCGACAGCTGGCGCGCCAGGTAGGGGCCCTCGCCCGAGATCACATGGCGAACTCGACGGCTCCCGTCTACTTCAAGCCAACCGTCGCCTTCAACCGCGGCGACACCTTCGGGTTCGGCGCCTGGGTCTGCACTGCTGACGGCGCGGGCTCCTTCCAGCGCCGCCTAACCTTGCCGCCCAACCCGAAGACCGGCTTCGTGACGCTTCCTGAAGTTGTCACAGGCGAACTCACCGGCAAGTTCAGCGAAATACGCTCTTCAACCACCACGCTGACTTCGAGCTCGAGTCCGCCTCCAACTCGAACTCAACGTCTCCATGGGCCATCGCTTGCGAGCCGGCTCCTCAGCCATCGCAGGCGGTCCCCTCACCTCGTGAGCGCTCCGCGTGTGGCCCCCGCATCCTCAGCCGGGCCCGCACGGGGGCTCCCTCTTCGCGCCGGGCCGGCAAGGAGCCCGTACCCGAGTACAACTCGGACTCCGACACCGCCCCCGGCCACGCTTCGGACTCCAACCCTCTCTCCGAGTTCTACTCGAGCCCCGATTACGAGTTCGACTTCGGGTCGGACCCTGAGGAGCCCGAGTCCGAGGACAACTCCATTGAGCTTCCCTTGTCAGGGCCGGCCTCTGGGCTGGTTATAACATCCACACCGGCCGAGAGATTCGTCTATTGGCCAGACCGCAAGCCCGCTGACCGGATAAGCGGGGACTCACGCTACGTCGCCTACATCGACTCGCTCCCGTTCCAGGAGGGAACACCACTGGCCCAGGCTGACTCGAACACACCAACTGAGGTGGCGCCTTCTGAGTCCAGCCTTGGCACCCCTGATCGCCAAGTCTTCATGGCTGCCGGCGACGCCCTAGGGCCTTTAGGGACGGCTACCCAAGACAGGTACCTGGAAGACATCTCCTCCGATGAGCTCTCTGCCGACGCTCCAGCAAACGAGAACCCTGCAGACAGAGACGCTCGACGTGAGCGTAACCGGAAGCGCAGCGAACGTCGCCGACGCCTCCGCGACAACTTCCCCGTCCGCAACTGTTAACACCAAAATGTGGTAAGGAGTCTGACTTATGGGTCCAACTCGGTGAGGAATCCGTCCGGTGGAAGGAAGGTTTCTTCTGATGCGTTCGTGTTGACGGATAAAACTCGTATCCACCTACGATCCGCAAGCGTACGGACCTACACCTTTTTCACCACGGGATTCCCAAGGTTCTTGTCAATCCGCGGAGCAAGGGGATTACTAGCGCTTAACCAAGTACTAATCTAGTTGACTAAGGAAACCTTTAAAGAGAGAATTAAACTAAAAGTAAAGACAATATATCCTAAGTTAATCTAAGTTAAGTTGATCAAACAAATCTAGGGTTAAACTAGATGGTAAAGGGGTGAACACAAGAGAGTGAGCAAGAAAGATAAGCGTTCCCTCCCTAGGATCTAGGATAACATGGTATGCATCTACTACACGAAAGCGGTAAACCAATCTACCGGGGGTTGTGACCACGGTTTCGCCCTTTCCCTCCTCTCGTACTGTCACTACGCGAAGGTATTCATAACTAGACCTATGATGGACACGGTATGTTGATGGAATCTATGGGAGTAGCAGATATCATACGCCCGAAAAACATGATAGCTAACCTTAATCATCAAAGCATCATCAACATGAAAACAATAGATTGAAACCACAAATCGAGTAGCGATCACATAGCATGTATCCATTTAATCCTAGGGATGAACGGAGACATTACCCCATCATCTTACACGGATTGAAGCATATAGGGGTGATGGAGACTCTGGAGAACGTCGTCGATGAAGATGGCGGCGATGGAGCTTGGGAACACCCCTAGGCCAGCGGCTTGGAGTCCTCCTCTTGCTTCCTTCTCTCCGCCGGCGTTGATCCTTGCGACGAGTTCATCTAACTCTCTCCCTCATCTTGCGGCGGCGGTTTTCTGGTGATTGGCGTCGGTAGGATGATTTGTTCGATGTGTCGGTCGACGGCGGCGGAGGGAATAAATAGATGAACATCTAGGGCAAAGGGGGGACCGAACCGACCCCGGAGTGGGGCCGGGCCGGTCGGCCCGGGCGGCCGGCCGGCCCGAGCCCACTTCGGCCGGTTCGGCCCCGGTTTCCTCCCCGGTTGCTTCTCCCGTGATCCCTTATTCATGTGCACTTGCATGTGGGCCTTTGACGTCGTTTCCTTCACCTTGTTAAGGCTTGAATCCTTGCTATGCAAGCTTCGCCGTTTTCCGGTTGAGTCCCCGAAGATTTGCACGTTGACGCTTCGGTCCTCGGGTCATTTGGAGTCATGTTCATCGCGTGTCTTGACTCTTGTCGGGCTTCATGATCTTCTTCCAAAGTGCTTGGTGAACTTATCCCGAAAGTCTCCTCATTAGCGTAGATTTCCTGCGTAAACAACAAACTCCAAAATCGACATGCAAGTGTGAACTTGTTATATCATTAGTATGCCTAGTGGCCGGTTAGTTGCAAATCATAATCGAAATCAATGTATAACAAGTACTCTAGGTTGACGGAAATTCACCGTCAACATCTCCCCCATGCTTAAACCTTGCTCGTCCTCGAGTAAGTAATCCTTGCTTAAAAGGGAAATCAGTGTTGCCTTCCAATGTTGTCCCTGCACTTAGTCATTCATGACGAGGCGAATTGCTCTCTCTTAAGAATTTATTTTTAAAGTTCAAGTTGTGACCGACTTCTTTTTCATTATGGAAGATAGACTAACAATAAAGAACAAGCCACATTTAACACGATGCTCTCAAACTTAAGTGAACTTCAAACCATTACCTTGTCACATGGAAGATTTTCAAAAAGATGCATATCCAACATAAGTGAAAATCTCTTGCAAGAGCCCATGGAACACTCATCTCATCAAGTCACTCAAGCCTATACTAGATTATTTTCAACCTACTCTACTCATATGTGATAGTGGAAGGCTTATGTGGAGCTTGGAAGGTTAAAAACAATCCTAGCAAAACATACATCCGAAATATTGTCAAATTAAGAGAGAGATCTATTGGAATTACTGAGACTCGTCAAAAAGTCTATGGAAAATAAATGTTGGAAAGAGAGAGGGATGAAACACACACATTTAGATAAGTGGACATGTGCAAGTGGCAAATGGATGATCCCGAGGCACGAGTGAAGTCCTCGTTATCGGATTGCACATGGTTGGAAGATTTGAGTATGGATTTATCATCAAGGCACTTGAGAACTTATGAAGCAAAAAGAATCGAGGAGCATCTTTATTTTTTTCTTTATTTTATTTCCTTCTCATTTTTCTCTCTTTCTTTTTTTTCACTTTATTCTTCCTATTTTTCTTACTTTTCTTTTCTTCTTATCATTTTTTTCATTTTTCATTTTTATTCTTTTTTTTCTTTTGCTCCTCAAAACTTTTTGCAACATAATACTTACATAGCATTTGTGTAAGAGAATGACTCCTCCCCCATGCTTGAACGATGCTCGTCCTCGAGCATAAAAGAGAGGGGAAATGACTGCTAAAGTAAGTATAAATTTCATAATCTTGCGGAATATTTGAATCTCCATCGAGAATTTTACTCCATACTCAAATTGGGTTGTGGACAAGGAGGTGATCACAAAAAGATGTGTTTGGTTTAGGGTGGATGCCCAGCGAAGTTTGTGAAATTTTCGATGTGAAAACCCACAATGCATGGACAAAAAGGCTAGCATGAAAAAGTTACACAAAGGAATGACCAGCTTCTTAGTCTCGAACCATAGAAATCAATCCTAATTCAACTCATCAAAACATATGTTTGCAATTTACGGGTTTTGTTATCATAAAACATATATGTATATGGCTTTGGTAGGTAGAACTTTGCAAGAGCATCACAAATATGTAGATAGCATAAAAGTTAAGTTTTCATAAAAACAACAAGTTATCCGGCTATCCACAAACTTAAATCAAAGAGCAAAGATATGTATGTGGGTCTAGAGCATAGTCATTTCACCTCCACAAATAAAAGAGCCGGTATTTAAATTAATTTCAGATCATATTATAGAGAGCAATTAGCCAATACATGTATAACTTCATGTAGGTAAAACAAAGCGGCAACTTTCATCATCTTTCCGTAAGCATAGGCAATATAGAACATCGAGGTGAACACATGGTCATGCTTATCTATTGAAAGTAAAAAGAAACCTAGGTTGTCCTCCTAGTAGCCATGTTATTGTTTGAAGAGAAAAACAAAAGGTTGCACCTAGTTGAGGTTGAAGGCATACTTACAAACATTTGTGTTTGGAAAAGAGAAGGTCCATGGAGATGTTACAATCCTTTGTAATTCTTCGTTGCCTTCTTCCGACATCTCCATGTATCGATGTGGCTTTTGCTTTTGTCTTGATTTATTAATGCTCCTAAACTTCTGAATTTGATCTTGTATGCTTAATGGAGTCATTGGTCACCCTTCTCTTCAATGTTGTCATCACCATCTCCTATTTCTTGTTCTCATCGTCTCCTTGCTGTCTATTTTTCATGGATTTCCCCCTCTGTCCAGAACAGAACATATATCGAAATATAGATCTATTGAAAAGTTTATGAAATTACCTTTCCAACGTGTGGTTATTCATCGAAAACGGAGTTCAAACAAGGGAGCTATGTCCGTTTTACTTCAGCGCTGCGTGCTGTCCAAAACTGATTTCAGGACGTGTTGCACTCGGTGATTCGGACATAACCGCTTGTAGGAACCTCCGATTGTCTTGATTCTTGATTTGCTGGAATCGTAACTTCATGGGGCTTCTAAGTATCCAAAAATACCCAGTGTTTTCCCTTCGAGACCATGCAGAATTTTGATGAGATCGATATCTATTCGCGCATTGATCCGGTGATGTTAACTTCCGTGTTGAAGATTCAGGGTCTCCCCCATGCTTAGCATTTTGCTAGTCATGGAAGAAGAAGACAAAGAACTTCTTAGCCATCCTTCAATTTCCTTGTAGTGAGAGTCTTTATCTTGCCTGTAAGACATTTTAAACGCACATTCTACCCCCAAGGTGACGGTTGGGAGTAGATAGAATTGCCAACAATCCAACAATGTCTCCTAAGATTCTTAACTTGTGGCATAATTAGTTTAATGAGGAATAAAAACCTAATGAGTGTATGTGGTGCAAGGTGTGTATGCACATGATAGGAAAGCATATAAATAAGACAATGTTTTCACCTAGTTCTAAACACCATGTTTACAACTAGGTTGCTGAATTTCTCCATAGCCATAAAGGTTTATATATCTAGGGTTAAAACACCATGTCTATCCCTAAATCAATAACTCTTATAGCACAAGAAAAATTAAGCGCATTGCAAAGCTTATAAACTAACCAAAGCAACATGAAAACATATGAAAAGCTAGCTAGGTCTATCGAACTTAATGATAATGGTCCGCAATCATGTTTAAACACCACGTTTACACAAGATCACAAAAGGAAAATACTCATAATGCCTTATGAAGTATTAACATGGAAAATTAAGCATACATCATTAAGTATATAAAACAACCAAGCCAACTATGTGCAAAACATGTATACATAAAGAAACATCACGAGGACAACAAAATGCAATGCATGCAAATAAATAAATATGATCATGAACATGATGGTGGTTCTAAAAAGGAAAACTGAACTTAGATTAATAACCACAAGTTGATCATCATAAGATAGTGCCATTCTTTATTTTCTCTAAGAAAGTAGTAAAAATATAAAGAAACGGGTTGCCTCCCGAAAAGCGCTTCATTTAAAGTCATAGCGCTCGACTTTCTCACATACCTTCTTTTCGTTGCATAGCCATGGCCCTTCATGCAAGAATAAAAGGTACCAATGCAGCTTTAATTTACTTCCCATGTTGTGCTTGATCACTTATAGAAGACTTGCCCAAAGCATCCTTTTGTTTCATCGTTATCTCATTCTTTATCATCCTTCGGTGCTGCCTTCACTCCATGAATTTTTTTTTAATGTCCAGAACAGAAAGTATACTCAAGCTCTACTCCATTGCACAGTGCACAAAATTTCCTTTCCAACGAGTCTTTATATGCTCAAATCGGACTCCGGACAAGAGAGTTACGTCCGTTTTACTTCGGCGATGAAATCTGTCCTGAAATTTCAGAACGCGCAACGCTCAATGTTTCCTCCATAACTCCTTGCACGGGTCTTCAAACTTGTTGGTTCTTGATGCGTTGGAATGGTAATTTGATGGAGCTTCTGAATATCTCATTTTCTTCATTTGTACACCTCTGAACAAGCTCTCAAATTGATGAAGACAGCAGCATCCATCGCGGGATTCGGAGAGGTTGATGATTTATCTTGCAACTCTTTTAGGCATGACTTCTTTTTTCCATTATTCAAGCCTTGTCTACATGGTTAGTGAAAATCGGGCCTTTCCCGACATATGATTCTTTAAGGTCATTAGCTTGACCAAGCGCAAAGCATGATCGAGATTTACAAAACTTATTGTAAACATACGCGTCCATAATTAACACCACATGTGAATTGTAGCCACAAGTCAAGGTGTAAATAAAAGAAGCATATGTTTCATGCATAGCACTTAGCTCATCATTAGGCAAAGGTTCTTTAGGTGTGGGATTAATTGGATCAAACTTAAATGTTTCCTCTTTTTCATTCTCAAGAAAATCTAGCCTATCAACATGATCACTATTGGAACAAGGCATAGACATTAAAGTATCATTCATACTATTGGTTGAGCATGAGTATTTGAATTTATCAACATCAATACCAATAATATATTGAGATTTCAGCGCGTACCTTGGCCTAAGAGAATTTTCAACAAGAGTGATATTTGGTTCATCAAGCGGTGTTGAAGGCGAATCGATCTCAACAAGTGTAGTTTCCTCTTCATCACCATCTTGCAATTTCTTCAACTCATCATGTGGAACATGTAATCCTTCAACTATGTACGCATTCATCTCTTCTTTGAAGTCTTCTTTATCAACCAGATCTTCATCTTCAAAGACTTGTATGTTACTTTCTTTATCTTCCATGTACCACATGTCGTCAAGATCGCTCATTGTTGATTCACTCTTTCCTTCATCCTTGAGTACTTCCATGTCTTGATTTGCTAGTGTGTAGGCTTCAATAGCACACAAGCTATCAGCTTGTGGGGAGGGGCCTTCTTGGAGTACTTGATCTATGTCAACCCCTTCCCATTCATCTTCTAGCTTGAGTCCTATCTCCTCCCATTTATCCTTTGAGTCACTAGGCTCATCACGGTTGTACTCTTCTCTCCCTTCATCATAAATCTTTGAGTTGTCAAACCGGTCGATCCATCCTTCATCCCCTTCTTCTCTTTCTTCTTCAAACATATTTTGGATCGACTCTCCACTCATCTCTTGATCAAATATATCTTCAACTAGTTTGGCGACGTGTCGGCGTTCCTCCTTCTTTCGGTAGTTAATTAGTGGGGCGAAATCAACTTGAACCCAACCGGATTGCTTGAACTCCGCCAATGGTCTAGCATTCCACATACTTCGGCCTACATTCATGTTAGTTTCAACATTTTTAACATCCGAAATGACTTCTCTTACCTTGGGAAGTGGATCTTCAATTTCTTGTATGGTCGGTTCATCTTCCTTGACCTTCGGTTCATCTTTTTCAGAAATTTCAGCAAGCACCTTGGGCTTGCTTTTGTCATTTTGCTCCTCTCGACAACATCTTTGCCAATCTCGTATTGTTCTTTGTCCATTGCTTATCCTTTGTAAGATTTGTGCGGCTTCACTAATTGTTTTATCCATTATATCACCGCCCGCACACATGCTTACAAAACGAGACGAGTTAGGGGTTAGTGAAAAATAAAAGGTATGCAACATCAAGTCACCGGAAAATCCCAAGTTCGGGCCTCGCTCAAGTAGTTCATTAAATCGGTCCCATGCTTCATCAATTCCTTCATCCTCTCCTTGCTTGAAAGTGAGCACTTGCCTCCTTAAGTCTTGGACCTTGCTTATGGGAAAGAACTTCAAAAGAAATTTCTTCACTAGCTCATCCCAATTTCCTTTTGCTTCAACGGACGCAAGTGTGTACCATCTTCGCGCTTCATCTTCGAGAGAGAATGGAAAAAGATTCCACTTGAACCAAGCGGCCGGAACTCCTTTTTGTTGCACCGTGTTGCATAACATCGTGAATTCCTTAATGTGTCTATATGGGTTGTCATCCTCCAATCCTCTAAATGGTTTTGTCGCCACTAAATTGATGATTCTAGGCTTCACTTCATAGTGGGTTGTAGCAAGCGTCAAATCTGATTTTTGCATCTCAATGTCTTCCTTTGACGGCATTGCTAGCTCCCTTAGCGACATCTCTTCGTCTTCCAATGGTGAGGTGAACAAATCCATCTAGGCACAAGAAAAGTAGAAAGAAAAACAAAAAAAGATTTTTTTCTTTTTTTTAGAAAATAAGGGTTAGGTGTTAGTAATCAACAAAATTAATACTAGATTAAACGTAGCAAACGGCTTGCTCCCGGCGCAACGCGCGCCGAGAAAAAGGGGCTTGTTGACGGATAAAACTCGTATCCACCTACGATCCGCAAGCGTACGGACCTACACCTTTTTCACCACGGGATTCCCAAGGTTCTTGTCAATCCGCGGAGCAAGGGGATTACTAGCGCTTAACCAAGTACTAATCTAGTTGACTAAGGAAACCTTTAAAGAGAGAATTAAACTAAAAGTAAAGACAATATATCCTAAGTTAATCTAAGTTAAGTTGATCAAACAAATCTAGGGTTAAACTAGATGGTAAAGGGGTGAACACAAGAGAGTGAGCAAGAAAGATAAGCGTTCCCTCCCTAGGATCTAGGATAACATGGTATGCATCTACTACACGAAAGCGGTAAACCAATCTACCGGGGGTTGTGACCACGGTTTCGCCCTTTCCCTCCTCTCGTACTGTCACTACGCGAAGGTATTCATAACTAGACCTATGATGGACACGGTATGTTGATGGAATCTATGGGAGTAGCAGATATCATACGCCCGAAAAAACATGGTAGCTAACCTTAATCATCAAAGCATCATCAACATGAAAACAATAGATTGAAACCACAAATCGAGTAGCGATCACATAGCATGTATCCATTTAATCCTAGGGATGAACAGAGACATTACCCCATCATCTTACACGGATTGAAGCATATAGGGGTGATGGAGACTCCGGAGAACGTCGTCGATGAAGATGGCGGCGATGGAGCTTGGGAACACCCCTAGGCCAGCGGCTTGGAGTCCTCCTCTTGCTTCCTTCTCTCCGCCGGCGTTGATCCTTGCGACGAGTTCATCTAACTCTCTCCCTCATCTTGCGGCGGCGGTTTTCCGGTGATTGGCGTCGGTAGGATGATTTGTTCGATGTGTCGGTCGACGGCGGCGGAGGGAATAAATAGATGAACACCTAGGGCAAAGGGGGGACCGAACCGACCCCGGAGTGGGGCCGGGCCGGTCGTCCCGGGCCGGCCGGCCCGGGCCCACTTCGGCTCGGTTCGGCCCCGGTTTCCTCCCCGGTTGCTTCTCCCGTGATCCCTTATTCATGTGCACTTGCATGTGGGCCTTTGACGTCGTTTCCTTCACGGTTAAGGCTTGAATCCTTGCTATGCAAGCTTCGCTGTTTTCTAGTTGAGTCCCTGAAGATTTGCACGTTGACGCTTCGGTCCTCGGGTCATTTTGAGTCATGTTCATCGCGTGTCTTGACTCTTGTCGGGCTTCATGATCTTCTTCCAAAGTGCTTGGTGAACTTATCCCGAAAGTCTCCTCATTAGCGTAGATTTCCTGCGTAAACAACAAACTCCAAAATCGACATGCAAGTGTGAACTTGTTATATCATTAGTATGCCTAGTGGCTGGTTAGTTGCAAATCATAATCGAAACCAATGTATAACAAGTACTCTAGGTTGACGGAAATTCACCGTCAACAGTTCGGCAGAAAAATCCGCGGTCGGCTATCTGCTTCCGTTCGGCAAAGGAACTGTTGAGCTGATTTTGCGGGATTGTGCGGTGACGTGGCTCAAGCGGAGAGGACGAATGGATGGATAGGCGATCAGGCTTAGAGATAAATTAGGTATCAAATCCATTCGAGGTTGTACTTGGCAGGGTATAAATATGAGCCCTGAATGTATGTAACAGATACGAAATCATTCTCAATACAAACCGGCTTTACGCCAAACCCTAGAGTCCATTTGTCGTGTCGTCGAGTTCTTCGAGAGGGTTCATCGATCCGTCGACCTCCGTGAGTACCGGCAACCTTATATCATATCTAGTATCATGCGGTGGATTTAGATCTGATGCAAGTAGTCTTGTTACCATGCTTAGTGTCATGCGGTAGATTCAAGCTTGGTTCAAGAGGGTTTCTTGTTAGATCATGAGCCATGCGGTAGGCTAAGATCTAGCTTGAAGCTAGTTATCGGCTCTATTGAATTTTGGCAAGATTCAATAGATTCATTAAGTTACCCCGTGTTGCTTTGAGTTTTGCTTTATGTTTAAATTCATGTAACACCTTTTGCCCAATCTAGACGGGTTTGGATCGGCTTTATACCTTTTGGTGATCCTTATGCGAGTCAAGTTCGATCCTTTGGCTATTTTAATACGTGGATCACGTGCTCCTTGATAGCCGAAACCGAATCGATCTAGGTTGTTACGTGTTGCGGGTTCAAGCTTGCCAACGTTTGTATAAATCTTGAAAGAACCGAGTATCACGCGGTAGATGCAAGTTTTTGGGTTGCTTTGGAGCTAGTCATCCGGTGGATTAGATTTCAGATCAATCTGATAGATTTGTCTTACTTGGTAATGTTCGTTCGTTCTTCATGGACCCCGATTCGGTTGTTCAGCCGTATTCGGTTATGTTTCTCACGAGTAAAACACGTGCGTAACTTATGCATTAAATAATGTATGCTTTTGGCTTTCCATATTTAGATTGTATCATGCAGTGGATAGATCTATTTGTGGAAAGTGGTACGATCCCCACGCAAGTTGTATCATGCGGTGGATAGGTTTGCTTGGTGTCGTGCCTGACGGTTTTAAAGTATCTAGACATGCGGTAGACTAGTGCTTTGAAATCTATGCATGCTTGTTTATTACATATTTATGCTCGTGTCGTATGGACCTCCCTGGGCCCACTACCTCGGTGGGTACCAGGACCGACTACTCGGTGGGCCCCTGGGACTACCCGGCTTGCGCTACACGACACCTGAAGGCGTGGAGCACAAGGACTACACAGGAGTAGTACTCGGTTAGGGAGCTGTACATGTTCCGCACTGTATAGAGGACTCCTAGACGTACTCGACTAGTACTCTCTCCCTACTCCGACTTGTAACCCTGCCTCCAAGACTATATAAGGCGAGGCAGGGACCGATCTCAGGATCATCTCTTCTAATCCCCACAACTCACGGCGCACTATTGCACCATCTTGTAATTGTGCCCTATCAATCCAGAGCTACGCAGCATACAGGACGTAGGGTATTACGCACCTCGCGACCCGAACCTGTCTAAATTGTGTGCCACGTGTCTCTTCCTTCGAGTTACCGATCTCGGCGAGTCACATTCATCTACTTTGGGTACTCCCCGTAGTAGGTTGCCGGTCTAAAACACCGACACCGGCGGCGCGCCAGGTAGGGGCTCTCGCCCGAGATCACATGGCGAACTCGACGGCTCGTGTCTGCTTCAAGCCAACCGTCGCCTTCAACCGCGGCGACACCTTCGTGTTCGGCGCCTGGGTCTGCACTGCGGATGGCGCGGGCTCCTTCCAGCGCCGCCTCACCATGCAGCCCAACCCGAAGACGGGCCTCGTAACGCTTCCCGAAGCCGTCACAGGCGAACTCGCCGGCAAGTTCGGCGAAATCTCGCTCTTCAACCACCACGCTGACTTCGAGCTCGAGTCCGTCTCCAACTCGAACTCGACGTCGCCATGGGCCATCGCATGCGAGCCGGCTGCTCAGCCATCGCAGGCGGTCCCCTCACCACGTGAGCCCTCCGCACGTGGCCCCCGCGTCCTCAGCCGGGCCCGCACGGGGGCTCCCACTTCGCGCCGGGCCGGCAAGGATCCCGTACCCGAGTACAACTCGGACTCCGACGCCGCCCCCGATCACGTTTCGGACTACAGCCCTCTCTCCGAGTTCTACTCGAACCCGGACTACGAGTTCGACTTCGAGTCGGACCCTGAGGATCCCGAGTCCGAAAACGACTCCACTGAGCTTCCCTTGTCGGGGACCGACACGGGGCCGGTTATAAAATCCACGCCGGCCGGCAGATACGTCTACTGGCCAGACCGCAAGCCTGCTGACCTGGCAAAGGGAGACTCACGCTACGTCGCCTACATCGACTCACTACCGTTCCAGGAGGGAACGCCGCTAGTCCGGGCGGACTCAAACACACCAACCGAGGTGGCACCCTCTGAGTCCAGCCTTGGCACCCCCGATCGCCAAGTCTTCATGGCTGCCGGCGACACCCCAGGGCCTTCTGGCACGGCTCGGGACCCGATGCACACGGAAGACATCTCCGCCGACGAGCTCTCTCGCCGATGCTCCACCCAACGAGGTTCCGGCGGACGAGAGACGCTCGACGTGAACGCAACCGGAAGCGCAACGAACGCCGTCGACGCATCCGCGACAACCTCCCCATCCGCAACCTTGCGGAAGCTCTCGAGCGGTCGAGAGCGAGTACACACCACACCTGAGCAATGCCTCATGTCGATCACAGCGATCGCACGCCAGGCTCAGGGCATACGCGCCGGTGAGGTCATCGCCAAGCTCGCTGAAGAAGCTTACTTCATGCGGGTCGACAACAGAGTCAACCAACCTCCCCCAGCTAAGCCTCGCGACAACGAAGCTACTAGTCGCAGCGCCAACAACGGTCCCAACCGTACTCGAGCTGACCTCCCAGCTGAGCCAAACCGTCGCCGCTCCAACGCCGGCGGACCTTCACTACAAGATCGCGGCAACCGAGAAGTTGTCCCCCACCGCGCTCCGGCAGGTGGTGGCGGCAACGACCCCGATGGCGGCGGCAGCGACGGCGGCAGCTCCAACCATGGGGCCAACAGGAGGGCTGGAGGCGGCGGCAGCCGCGGCGGCCGTGGCCACGCGAATAGCCACGCCTCCGGCGCCTCACACGGCGGGTACGACGCCCGCCGAGAAGATTGAGGAGGCTGCGGCGGAAGAAGTCGACCACTTTGCCGGCCGAAGGCGACGGCTTCCCCGCCTTCTCACCTCGACTTCGCAACTTGCTCCTCCCCGACAAGTTCAAGCCTTTGGGGATCACCAAGTACGATGCGAAGCGGATCCCATCCGGTGGCTCGATGCTACGCTCTCTCCATCGAGAACGGCGGCGGCAACGGCGACACCAAGTGCCTCTACTTCCCCTTCGCTGGACCAAGCACCACTCACATGGCTCGAGTCGGCCGGACAAGCACTCGATCGACAAGTGGGACTAGCTGAAGGAGCAGTTCACAAGCAACTTCGCGGGCGCCATGGGCCGGTCGGGTACTCACATGGACCTGGCCATGATCAAGCAGGAACAAGGTGAGACCCTCCGCAAGTACATGCGCCGCTTTTTCGACAAGCGCGCCACCGTCGTCGACGTCACCGACAAGGAGGTCATCGACCTCTTCCAAGACGGCCTCTACCACCGCCGCACCTTCGAAGACTTCGGTCGTCGCCGTCCCAGGTCCATCCCCCACCTCAAGGACATGATCACGTCCTGGGCGGATGAAGAAGACAAGGCCAACGCCAAATACGACGCCATCTGTGGCAAGACCAAGCAGAACCAGGGCGGCGGCAGCGGCAGCAATGCGAACCAGGGCGGCCGCAACAACAACAACAACAACAACAACTACTACTCGGGTCCCAACCACAAGCGCAAGCCAGACAACACTGTCGCGGCTATCAAGCGCCCCGCGAAAGGAAACTCGAAGAAGAACTCCGGCGGCTTCAAAGACCTGCTGAAGGAGAAGTGCCCGTGGCATCCAAACGGCAACCATACTACCGAGCAGTGCTACCAGCTCAGGCACGCACTCAAGGAGACGCCGGAGCCACCGCACCCCCATGATCAAAAGAACAAGAAGAAGGACGGCGACAACAACGACTTCCAAGAACCCGAGAAGACCGTCAACGTCCTCTTCGGCGGACGCCCCGGCCCGGCGGGAGCAGAAGGCTACCCGTCGTGAAGTAATGTCCATCGAACCAGCGGTCCTGACCCCTCTCAGGTGGTCGGAGGTACCCATCACCTTCTCCCGCGCGGACCAATGGACCAGCTTCTCTGAACCAGGACGGTTCCCCCTCGTCCTGAAGCCAACGGTGGCGGGCTCCAAGCTCAACAAGGTCCTCATTGACGGTGGGAGCGGGCTCAACGTCCTCTTCACCAAGACCTTGAAGAAAATGAAGCTCGACATCACTCCCATGCTCACCAAGAGCAGCATGCCCTTCTACGGCATCGTCCCTGGCAACGCGGCTATTCCACTGGGCTCAGTGGTCTGCGCGATTACCTTCGGGGCATCTCGGGACAACTACCGTACCGAGTACATCAAGTTCGAGGTCGCGGACTTCGAGACCTCCTACCACGCCATCCTCGGCAGACCGGCCATCACCAAGTTCATGGCGGTGCCCCACTACACCTACTTGGTACTCAAGATGCCAAGTCCAGCCGGTATACTCTCCCTCCAAGGGGACCTCAAGATCTCTCACGACTGCGACACAGAAGCCGTGGAGATCGCCTCCACAAATCAAGTACCCAACGCGATAATGGAGGTCTACGCCGCGTCGAAGAAGCTTGCTACAAGTGAACTCGACATCCCAGAGAAATCTGACAGTATCAACAAGCCTCAGCCACCTGAGGAGGTACCCGTCAAGACGGTCGACCTCGGAACAGGTGACCCCACCAAGACCACCACCATCGGGTCCGGCCTCGACCCCAAATAGGAAGACGTGCTCATCAGCTTCTTTCGGGCTAACCGCGACATCTTCGCGTGGAAGCCAGCGGACATGCCAGGAGTGCCCAGGGAGCTGATTGAGCACGCCCTCAACGTCGACCCTAAGGCCACCCCCAAACGACAACACCTCCGACGCTTTGCCGACGACAGGCGGGATGCCATCAAGAAGGAACTCGCCAAGCTACTCGCAGCCGGCTTCATCGGAGAAGTCTTCCATCTCGAGTGGCTCGCCAACCCCGTCCTCGTCCGCAAGAAGAACTCGAACGAATGGAGGATGTGCGTCGACTACACCGAGCCTCAACAAGCACGCGCCCCAAGGACCCCTTCGGGTTGCCGCGGATTGATCAAGTCATCGACTCCACGGCGGGGCTGCGACTGCTCTGCTTCCTCGGCGCTACTCCGGTACCACCGGATCGCGATCAAGGAAGAAGACTAGGAGAAGACCGCGTTCATCACCCCGTTTGGCGCGTCTTGCTACACGACAATGTCATTTGGGTTGAAGAACGCCGGTGCTACCTACCAACGGGTCATCCAGGCCTGCTTCAAGCGGCAACTCAACAAGAACATCGAGGCCTACGTGGATGACGTGGTTGTCAAAACCAGGGACTCCAGTACCCTCATCAACGACCTTGAAGAGACCTTCGCATCACTACGCGAGTACCGCTGGAAGCTCAACCCGAACAAGTGCGCCTTCGGCGTCCCTTCGGGCAAACTACTCGGCTTCATCATCAGCCAGCGCGGCATCGAAGCCAACCCCGAGAAGATCTCCGCCATCACCAGCATGAAAGCTCCCACGAGCATCAAAGACGTCCGAAGGCGGCCGGGTGCATGGCGGCGCCGAACGATTCATCTCGAGGCTAGGAGAACGGGGCCTCCCCTTCTTCAAACTACTCAAGCATCAAGAGAAGTTCGTGTGGACTCCGGAGGCGGATCAAGCCCTTGCCCGGCTCAAGGACTTCCTATCAAAGCCACCGATCCTCACGCTCCTCACAAGGGAGAAGCAATTTCGTGCTCTACCTCGGCGCGACTACCCGCGTGGTCGATGCGCCATCGTTGTCGAGCGGCGGGGAAGACGGCCACGCCTACCCGGTCCGGGCCGTCCGGTCTACTTCGTCAGCGAGGTCCTATCAGAGTCCAAGGCCCGCTATCAGCCCGTGCAGAAGCTCCTGTACGCTCTACTCATCACCTCGCGGAAGCTACGACACTACTTCCAGCAGTACTCGGTCTCCGCCGTCACCGACTACCCGCTTGGCGACATCCTGCGGAACCAAAATGCTACTGGAAGAATCTCCAAGTGGGCCGTCGAGCTCGGCGCCCTCACTATCGACTTCAAGCCACGCACAGCCATCAAGTCGCAGGCACTAGTCGACTTCATGGCGGAGTGGCGGGAGAACCGACTACCTACTCCCACCGTGCGACCGAGCATTGGGTGATGTACTTTGACGGCTCACTCAACCTCGAGGGCGCGAGGTTCGGGGGAACTCCCGATCTCTCCAACGGGCGAACAACTCAAGTACGTCCTGCAGATCTTCTGGAAGGTCTCAAACAATGAAGCCGAGTACGAAGCCCTCCTACACGGGCTCCGCCTCGCGGCTTCACTGGGCATCAAGCGGCTACTAGTCTACGGCGACTCCGCAGTGGTCATCAACCAAGTCAACAAGTCCTGGGACCGCAACAAGGAGAACATGGACGCCTACTGCCTAGAAGTCTGCAAGCTCGAGAACAAATTCTACGGTCTCGAGTTCCATCACATCGTCCGCGACAACAACGTTGCAGCAGACGTCCTCTCCAAGCTCGGATCCACCCGCGCCCAAGTGCCAGCGGGTGTCTTCGTTCACGAGCTTCACGCGCCGTCCATCCCGGAGCCGGCGCCACCGACCACTGCCCCAACCCATCCAACGGCCGGGCAGGAGGTCATGATGATCGACGTGGACTGGAGGCAACCCTTCATCGACTACCTCAGCGAGCAGAAGGTCCCCTCCGACAAGAACGCAGCCGAACAACTCGTCCGCCGCGCCAAGTCTTATGTCCTCGTCGGAGACAAGCTTTACAAGAGGGGCGCATCTTCCGGAGTACTCATGAAGTGCGTCCCTCGCGAAGAAGGCAAGGACATCTTGGAGGAGATCCACAAGGGCGTCTGCGGCAACCATGCGTCCTCGCGCACGCTGGTCAGCAAGGCTTTCCGACGAGCTTTCTACTGGCCCACAGCCTTGGGCGACGCCGAAGAACTCGTCAGAAGGTGCCAAGGATGTCAGTACTTCGCCAAGCAGCAACACGTCCCAGCCTACAAGCTAGTCACCATACCGCCAACCTGGCCCTTTGCCTGCTGGGGGCTCGACATGATTGGGCCACTGCCAACTGCGCCAGGAGGATTCAACAGGGTGCTGGTGGCTATCGACAAGTTCACCAAGTGGATCGAGGTCAAGCCGGTCACATGCCCCAAGGCTGACAGAGTACTCGACTTCCTGGATGAACTCGTACACCGCTATGGGCTACCCCACCACATCATCACAGACCTGGGATCCAATTTCAATAACCACCAGTTCTGGGAGTACTGCGAGAACAGAGGGATCGATGTCAGATACGTCTCAGTCGCCCATCCACGGGCCAACGGACAAGTCGAGCGCGCCAATGGGATGGTGCTCGACGCTCTCAAGAAGCTGCTACACGACGCCGCGAACTCTAAAGGGGGCAAGTGGATCAAGGAACTACCCAATGCACTCTGGGGGCTACGGACTCAACCATCCAAGCCAACGGGGCAATCCCCCTACTTCCTGGTCTACGGCTCCGAAGCCATCCTCCCTGCCGACGTCATATGGAACTCGCCAGCAGTGGAGCACTACGACGAAGGCGTCTCAGAAGACAGCAGACGAGTTGATATCGACAGCCTCGAAGAAGCTCGCTGCGCTGCCCTCGTCCAGTCAGCAAGGTACCTAGAGGGTATCCGACGCTACCATGATCGCAACATAAAGGAACGCTCCTTCCACGTTGGAGATCTCGTCCTCCGCCGTATCCAGAACACGTAGGGACTTCACAAGCTCAGCTCCCCCTGGGAAGGTCCCTTCACCGTCGCAAAGGTGACCGGGTCGGGCTCCTATCGCCTCCAAACACTTGAAGGCGAAGACATCAACAACTCGTGGAACGTCGACCAGCTCTGTCGATTCTACTCATAGTCTACACGACTACTCTGGGGTTCAAGTCTACACGACTACGCCAACACCCCTCGCCACAAGCGACCCCCCGGGTCCCGGCTCCAGTCTCCGGACTACTCCTCTCCAGGGTCCAGCCCGTGCGGCTACCTACGGACCCTGGGCTGCGACGAGCGTCAAGGACTCTAGCAGCTGTCTACTAAGAGACCATAATCCAAGATCCTGCCTGCACGGCTACCTACGGATCTACGATCCAGCCTACACGGCTACCTACGGATCAACGGCTGTAAGCGGCTACCCGCTCCAGCTCTACTCAGCTGTAAGTGGCCTCCGGGTCCAAGCGAATACTTTGTAACTACGGCCCTGGCCACCCAGGTGTACTTCTTCAGTAATAAAGTTTGATTGTTCATCAACTTCTTTACTGTCTACTCCCTACATCGGGACTACCAAAGCCGAGTACTACTACTCGCATCTACTCCACGATGGGCGCTCCGCACTCTGAGATCACGACTACGAGTACTCATTGCTGGAAAATCTTCTTTCATTGATACTTGATACAATTCATTACAATTGTTTTCTTGTACAACTATGGCTACTAGCTACCTATTACAGGGCTACTGGAGGTTCAGCTTCTCAGCTACCTGCTCCGCGATGGGAGCCATCTGCTCCAGCAGCTCTGCATACTGCTCATCAGAGCAGTTGGCGGCTACCCCGCCGGCGACTACCTCCACTGGGGCCTTCGGGAAGTACGACTTCATGAAGGCCAAGACTTGTCTTGGGATCAACCTGGCCATGCTCTTCACGTAGGCGGCCAGCCGGCTTGGAGCTTCCCGAAGGCGATCCACCAGAGGAGCTATCTTGGGGCCGCCCGGGTGCAACACCAGGAGTCTCGCGATTGGCAACGCGGCTTCTTCCAACTCCTTCAACTGGGCCCGCAATGCCTCGCAGTCTTCGTTCAACTTCTGCAAGGATTTGTAGCAGTTGACGAGATCTCTGTCAGAAGCAATCCGAAGCTCCATATGCTTCTCGCACTCGAAGGCGAGTTCCTTGTAGTCGAGCTCAAGTACCTGGCGGGCTTCTTGCTCACGGTAGAAGAGGTTCTTCATGCTCGTCTCCGAAGCCTTCAGCTGCTCCACCTGGCCCTCAAGCTCTGCAACACATCAACGCAACAGCGGGTCAGACGCTTCTCGACCTCCAACAAGTACCCGACAAGTTCAGGGGTGTACCTTTGTTCTTGTTGCGGAGGCCTTTGTTCTTCCGCACCAAGTCGTCGCCCTTCGCCTGCAACTCCATGACGTCGTTGTGGTACTTGGCAAAGGCGGCGTCGAGCTTCGACTGCATGGCAGCTGCATGCCTGCGCAACTTCACAAGTTGCTCCTCAAGCGCCTCATCTCGGAGCACCGTGTCGCCGTAGCCCTGCAACAGGTTCGACTTGTCGCGGGACCGCTCCGCAACGTCCTGCACAAGACAACCCAAGTCACGAAGAGTACTCAACAACAAAGGATTGGATACTCAAAGGCTACAGCTACTCACCTTCATCCACTGCTCGGCTTGACGGATCGCCTCCAGATGCTTGGCCACCGTCGCCGACTCGATAAGGTCATCTGCGAGCAGCTCTATACCACCGCGACTACTCGCGGTGGCCTCCGTCATCGGCGCAGCACGGATGGGCTCTGCGTCTTGGATCTCGGGGGAGCGGATAGCCACCTCCAGAGCGATCTCTGGCGACGTGGTGACCGCCTCTCCCCCGGCGGACTTCTCGACGACCTCCTCCACGGGCTCGGGGGCTCCTTCCGCAGCCTCCGGGACCTCTGGCGTCAACCTCTGCATTGGCACCCCCGCAGGGATGTCACCACCTTCAGCGCCTGTCAAAAAGCGACAAGTGCATCAGTTCCTACGACTACTCCCCGTGGAGCTCTGCTGTTTCAAGAAGGGTACTCACCTTCGACCACACTGGCCTCCGGCAGCGGCGCCTCGGCAACCGGTGTTTCAATCGCGGTTTGGGTAGCGGGAGTGGCCTCCTCGGCGGGCGGCGCGACTTCATCCGCCACCGCTGATGTGGGCTCATCCTCATCCCAGGTCAGATCCGTTGATCTTCTGCAGAAGCGCACATAGATGGTCGTCAGGCAACATCGACTACTACAAAGTACTACTCGCAAGGATATGGTACTTACAAGTTCGACCGGACAATGGTCACGGCCGGAGCATCGAGGATGCTGGCGATATCGACTAGTCCACCCTCGGCGGGCGCCTCCTCCTCCTGCGCCCCTGCGGCTACCGTCTCCTCCACAGCAGCGGCGGCCGGCGCAGCGGTATCCTGCGCTCCTGAGGCCACCACCTCTTCAACGGCGGCGGCCACGGGTCCCACGCTCCCTTGCGGAGCTGGGGGCTGGCGCTCCAGTTGCGCCAGGATCTCTTCAACAGTGGGGGCTGGACTACGACTTCCAGCTGGCTCCCCCACCGGGTCCCACACGCCCTCGTCGCCCTCTTCGATGGGCTCCGCTGGCGGCACCTCCTGCATACAAGGAAGACTACTCGTCAGCAAACGTACTCGAACAAAGGGTACTCGACTACTCTGCTCAAGACAATTTACCTCCTGAGGCGTGGTCTCTGAGACCCTCAGCTTCTTCGCCACCCGCTTCCTGGCGGGGTTGCGCGGCTTCCGCGGCGGCGCAGCCAGGCTAGCCTCCAGGCTAGCCGGGGGGTCTTGTACCAGAGGAACATGAGGCAAGCCCGGGCGGCTAAACCTCGACCGCAGCTGGAAGCGGTCTTGCAGCGTCTCCTCGTCTTCGTCGTCATCGTCGGAGGTATCCTCCACGACGACGGTGTCGTGACCTTCACCGACTTCACGCCGCTCCTTCGCCTTCCCCTCCTTTGGGACCTCGATTCCGCTCGGAGGTGGCTGCGGCTCGGAGATGAACCTCTTCACATCATCCTGCGCAAGACACAAGACGTCAGCAACTCTACTTCAAGCAATCACTACTCGACTAGGGGATGTAACACCCTAAAACTCCATCACTAAATTAACTTAGAAACAAATGGCTAAGTTTAAATTCCTTTAAGGACATAAATAAATTATTAAACAAAATGGCTTTTAAAATATTTAAACATCACTAAAATAATTTAGAAATAATAAGTGTTTGTGCATCATGATTCGAATGCATGGATTTTGTTTGATTGAAGTTTGAATGTTTGAAAAATGAATTTGAAAAGAAAATTTAAAAGAAAAAGAAAAACCCTTTTCCCTCTCCCTCTCCTTCTCCTTTTCTTTTCTCCCAGCCGGCCCAGCTTCAGCCCGCAGGCCTTTTCTTTTTCTCGCACGCGCACAGGCGGCCCAGTTGGCCCAGCTCCGCAACCCCGCCGGCCCAGCACCACCCCCTCTCCCTTTTACTTTGCGCCGGACGCTGACAGGTGGGACCCGGCCGTCAGGCCCGTCCCCAACCTCTAGCCGGGTCGCCCGCGCCCCCTCCCTCGCGCCGCGGCCGTTCCGGCCGCCTCCCCGCGCCCCGCACCTTCAAACCGCGCATTTAAGGCCGCAATGAAGCTCCCCCATCACTCCCCCCCTCTTCAATCGACAGTTACCCCTCTTAATCCCCCCTCCCCCCTTAACTCCCCATCAAGGCCATGGCCGTTAATGGCCATGCGGCGCCGGGAACCGCCTCCGGAGCTCCCCCGGCCTATTTAAGCACCCCCGCAGCACCCCGCACCTCCCCCTTCGCTTCACACCAAGCCCACGCGCCTCCCCGTGCCCTAGCCGCTTGCGCCACCGTGTTGGACCGCCGCCGCCACGCCATTGCCGCTGCCCGTGCTCCTCCGCCGTCGGTGACGCTCCCTGGACCCCCCCCCCCCCCCCGTTCGTTTCTCCTTCGCGTGTGTGAGCTAACTCTTGTGCCCAATCGAACCCGCAGGCTCCTGTGCGCCCCAATCGAGGCTCGCCGTCGCCGCCCGTGAGGACCGGCCGCCGGTGTTGAACTCCGTCGCCGCCGCCTTCTCCATCCAATCCTCGCCCACCGTAGCTTCTACACACTGTAAGGACCCTATCCCCCGCCCTCCTTTCCCGCCTGAGCCCGACCGTAGCGCACGCCGCCGCCGCCGCCGTCCGCCCCCATGGACGCCACGCCTCGGTCGCCGCTCTTTCCATCCGTGCAAGCACTTGGTTAGGCTCGCGTTGATCCCAGCTACGCGTAGGAATTTTCCCCGCGCGTTTTAGTGGCGGGAGCGTTAGTTGGTCGTCGCCGCGACCCGCCGCCGTGCGCGCCGCGCGCGCGCGCCGCCGGCGCGAGCGCCGCCCCTCCCGGCCGCGTGCGGGCGTGGCCGGCCGTCAGATCGGCCATCCACGGCCCTGAGCCGTTGGACCCGCGGGTCAATCCCGCGCGTAACGGTCAACCCGGGGTCCTTTTGTTAAAGAGACCCCCGGTTTCTTTTCTATCGCAAGCCGGTCCTCCCACCTTTAAAGATTCTTACAGATCAGTCCTGAATTTTATGTTTAAGCCCCTTACCTTAATAGAATTTTGCACCCGAGATCCAGAACAGCCTTTTTATAGTTTAAACCTTCTGTTTTTAAGTTTAATTACGTTTTAGCCCCTGTTTTCTTGCTGTTTGGTCCCTGTATAGGTTAGTTTATCGCAGATTAGTCCCTATATCTTGTTTTTAGCTTAACTTCTCTGTTTTAGCTCCGTTTTTAGCGTTCTAGTAGTCCTTGCGATCGTCTCAGCGAGCCCGTCGTTTTTAGTAGCATGTTTTCGGTCTTTAGGATTGATTGGTGATCTGTTTTATTTATTGTATGCTTTATGTGTGCATCGTAGATATCGTGCCTGTTTCATCTGAGCCACCTCTCGGGGACGATCAGGAACAGTTGTTCGAAGAGGAGGAAGTATTTGTTGTAGTTGAGGAAGGCAAGTGGTCTCCCCCCCTGCATATTCCCTTTTATCCTATATAATTGCATTATAAATAATGTTTACCTTTATGATATCATTGCATTAATTTGACGGGAAAACCCTTTTAAGGATTTACCTAGATATTTTACCCTGATCCTTGGCCTAGCCCTTTTAAATAAAGTTTTGGGTAGAAAACGCTAGTTGCTTAACATGGGTTGGTTAAATGGGTCTTTTATGGAAATGATACATGGTTTATAGTTAATGTTTTGGGTAATGCAAGAACACCTGATTTAATCAGAACATGGAGAACCACCCAAGAAAACATGCACAACCGCAGTGGCTCTGACCTTAGCCGAATAATTAGGTGTGTGATCGTACTAGTGGCCCTTTTATGAAAGGAGCAGAGGGGGATCCGGGTTGCAGGGGTATAGCCCGGCCCTTTTGGGGTAGTAGCCTTTGCTAAGGTACTGACCACTAGGGAGGGTTATGGTCCGCCCTGATCTGTAACTATGCGGGTCGTTAGTCTTTTGCATGCCTTTGTAAAGGCTTCGTAGCGTCCCTATGCAATCACACCTCGGAAGTGTGGTATGGTGCTTGGCCGGCATCGCATGGTTGGGTTTAAAGTTCTTCGGAGCTTTTACGCGAACCGTGGGTAAAGTGTGCAAACCTGCGCAGTGTAAACGCGATCGATCAGCCGTGCTCACGGTCATGAGCGGCTTGGACCCTCACATGATTAATAAACTTAAAGACGAGATAAATCGTGGTTGGTGAAGCTCGTTGAGCTTGGGTTGTTTTTGTACTTAAGTTTTTCTTAAGTGGGATGGTACGAACTTACACTTAGTAATTAGGTGTTCTATAATTAAAACTTGACCAACATTAAAATGCTAAACCGCTGCAAAACCTTAGCCTATCCTTGATAGCCTTGCATTTTTCCCCCACTTGCTGAGCTCCAACCATAAGTGTGCTCAGCCTTGCTTATCGCTGTTCAGAGGAAAACTTTGGAGGGAAGTTCTATGATGACTTCGATGAGCTGTGAGGCTTGCGGACCCCCGCTCGAGTGCTCGTGGGAGCGGAAGACGAGGACTCGACGAGTAGTTATCGTTTTCCGTTGTTAGAGACCTTCGAGTCTCCCGCATGAGTGTAATAAGAGGTTAAACTTTGAAATACGTTTGAATACTGTTTATGATATTTCACTCATTTTTGTCTATCATATGTGTGTGAACTGATCCTGGCGCACATATGAGATGCACTTGGTTCCTCTTCGGAAATCAGGTGTGACAGGGGAGTACGACTACTCACCTCCTTGGGCGGGCGGGCGGCGGAGTACTCCTCGACAGGGCACGCCGTGTACGGCGGCATGTCCTTGAAGATCCGCGACAACCTCTCGATGATGTCGTTGTCGTCGAGCTCGCCTCCCGGCATCCGCGACGCGTCGTCGTTGCCGGTGTACTCAAAGCCCAGGGTCTCCTGAGCCATCAACGGCTGGATCCTTCGCTTCATGAAACTGAAGGCCACGTGCTCGGCCCTCAGTCCCGCCTCCCTGAGCACTTTGACGCGTGCTAGCAGCTCGGGAGTTGGATCCCTTCTTGCATGTTTGGCTCCATGTTCCACCATTTACGGTGCCTGGGCTGCCGTCCGCTCGGCTTCGGCTGGCCGGGGTGGTGGTTCGTGATGTAGAACCACCTGGTCTTCCAATCTGTGTTGGAGTCGACGAGCTTGTACGCCAGGTACTACTCCGCGGCGTCCTCCCTCAGCTGGATGTCGGCTCCTCCGACTACCCTGGGATTGGTGGCACTAGGCTGCGGCTTGACGCGGAAGAACTTCCGGAAAAGTGCCCAATGCGGCTTGATCCCGAGGAAGGCTTCGCAGAAGTGGACGAAAACTGACGTGTGGAAGATGCCGTTGGGGTTCAGGTTCAGGTACTCGATCTCGTAGTACCCGAGCAGCCCCTTGAAGAAATCGCTGGCCGGGAGCGCAAGACCGCGCTCCACGAACCGCGCGAACATCGGGATCTCGTCTTCGGCTTTCTCCATCGGATATGGATCTCCAGCGGCGGATCTCCACAGATCGACTTCCTTCTCCCTGATGAACCCACTGTTCAGGAGGGTCAGCAGGTCCTCCGTCTTCACTTTGGACTTCTTCCACTCGCGGCTCGGATCAGCCCGCGGTGGAGACATTGGTGGCGCCGCTCCGGTGGCAGCCGCGGCGGCCTCTTCGCGGCCCCTCTTCTTCCCGGCGGCCTTGGACGTCTTGGACGGCGACGACTTCATCCTCCAAGTGCAGGGCGTCTTCACTCGCATCCGCTCGGGGGCTACCCTAAAAGACTTGGGTGGCGGCGCACTTGGATCTACTACGGCGGCAGCAAGCGCTGGGAGTGGATTCGCTTCAGATGCAAACGGAATGGTTGCAGCTCGAATGGGTGAAAAACCCTAAGGCTTTTGGCTTCTATTTATAAGCCAAACCGGCTCCGCAACGGCGCCGGATAAGTCCACGTGCGGGCCGACTCAGCGGCCGCGCGCGACCCTTCGTATTCTACTAGTCGACGCGCCTCACCTCGGGGGCTCGGCTACTTCTACTCGACTACCTGGGAAGCGGCCAGTCTCAAGAGCATCTCAGGACACATTCTTCAAGAAGACCCTTCAATTCGAGAGGAAGTGCTCGACTCAAGGCTCGGGGGCTCCGTGCCACGTGACCTTCGGTTTTTTCTCTCCGGATTTTTTCGGGATTTTCTTGCCAAGACTTCAGATGGACCCTCAGCCAGAGCCCGCGGCTCAAGGCTCGGGGGCTACTGAAGGATCAGATGGCGACTAGAGAGGGGGGAGTGAATAGGAGCCGGTAAAAATTCTTCCCAAAGAACCCGGCCTATACCCTAGTCAAACCCCGGTCACACACGAGCGATGGATCGAATCACACACCAATCGCCAAGACCACGAGGTTATGGATCAACCTCTAGCCTTAGGAACGATTCCTAGAAGCACACGCGGAAGCACTAGAAAAGAAGGAAGGAATCGAAACAAGAAGCACTGCACACAGCTCTCGGCGGACCGTCCGCCCGCGCGGTGCGGACCGTCCGCGATGAACCGCGCGGACCGTCCGACTCCGCTACCGCGGACCGTCCGCGCCGACGTCGCGGACCGTCCTGCCCTCTCCGCGGACCGTCCGTTAAACACACACAGAACACCAGAAGCGACCCGAGAAAAACGGACCGTCCGCCAAGCCCGGGCGGACCGTCCGCTACTCGAGCGCGGACCGTCCGCAAACTGGTGCAACCAAAACCAAAGGCCAAACCGGATCGAAAACAAAGGCGCGCAAGAACACGACGAACACGCGACGAACCCTAGCCTCGCGGACTGTCCGCCAGCACCCCGCGGACGGTCCGCCGGTGCGGACAGAAGCGAACCCGCCCCGACCCCGAAAGTCAACTCCCCCAAATCATCATCGGATTTCCCAAACGGTTGAAGCTATGGAGACAAGGGTTTGGGGACTTGAAAAGCGTCACACAAGGATGCTATAACCCAAAAATCTTGCCTCCTAACTCCCTAAATGTCGGGGACCGCCCTAGGGGTCCCCTTGAACGACGGGGAATCCTCACTTAACCCCGGTATCAAAACACGCTGAGCCTAACCATGCAGGAAACTAATCGTGCAGGACATGGCCTATGTAGCGAGGACTCCCGAGGCCCACCAAGACAACCCCGTCTAGAAGACCCCTCGAGCGAGGCTCCGCCTCGCTCGAGGACACGCTCCTCCTCGAACGGACTCCGCCCCCGTTCGAGGGGCAACCCTTCCTTCGAGCGGTCCCCGTCCCGCTCGAGGGCACGCTCCCCCCTCGAGCGAGTCCCGACTCGCTCGAGGGTCCGCTCGCCCTCGGGCCGGGGCCCGCCACGCTCACGGGCGCGCCGCACGCGTGCGCCGGCCCCGTACTTAGGCATTTAACGCCCGACGCCGCGGGCGGCGCGCCATCATGCGCCCGGGCTCACGCCCGGTGCCGCCGCACCAACTCCCCGGGGAGGAGCCCATCCCCGCCACCGTGGGATGGACCGTGCGCACGGCCGGTGTCGGTCCCGTGACACCGCGCGCCCACCACCGTACGGCTAACGCGCCCGACCCTCGAAAGAGGGCCGGGCGCCCCCTCGATTCACTTTCACGTGACCTTGCGGGTTAGGTGAGGGGTGCTAGGCCGGTGGATGGCCATCCCGGCCACCGTAACGCGCGGCCGCCGTACCCACGCGTGCGGGGTACACGCCCGACTCCGCGGCGCACGCCCGGACCGCAGCAGAACCACTCCACTACCGCGGAGCTCATTGGGAAGGAACGCCGTTCGCCCGCTCCCGTACCCCGTACCGGCCCATCATCGACACCTCCCTCGAAGCCTATCGAGGACGCCATCGCCATCTGCCGCCTCCTACCCTCGAACCGCCACTGTTCGGGTACGGGGTAGGCCATCATGGCCGGATCGCGGCGAAGATCGTCCGGACGGCCGCCCACTCTACACCGTACCGCGACGTGCTCCCTCACGTAGCTAGGCAGCGCGGCGTGCATGTAACTCGCCGCCCCCTTAGCCTATAAAAGGGGAGGCGAGCCCCCAGCCGCGGGGGAGACGAATTCAGAGGAACAGAACACACCGTGCACTCACTCTCTTATTCTCCCACAACATCTCCAGCCACTCACCCAGGGACTTGGAAGCCACGATTCCTCTCCCGCCTTGCTTGTATTTGCCCCACTACAAGCACCCCGGTGCCGAGCAATATAGTGCCACGAGCACGCCCCCGTCGGGACGTACGGCCCCCCTCGGCCGGAACCGGATAAAACCTTGTGTCATTTGTTGCTTAGCATCGACCATTGAGGGATAGACCTAGGCGTTATCTACTTCGGTTAGTGTCGGGACCATATTCCGCACCGACGCTGGCGCCCACCGTGGGGCAAACGAGCGCCTAAGGTCATTTCGTCAACTCCCTCCATGGTGATTCGCACCGAGTACCGCACTACGCGCTACAACATGGGTAGCTCGGACCCTCTCCCCGCCGGGTTCGAGATCCGCTTCGGAGACTTGAACTTCCGTGCCACGGGAAACGGCTATCTCATGCGCCTCACTAATCGTGAGGAGCTTCGCGCGCGCCGCGAGGCCGTGTCCGCTCCGGTCTCCGCCGCACGCACGACACCGCGCGGGCGCCCGCGGGCACGGACGCCGCGGGTCCGTCGACGCCGCGACGCCGTCGTCGCTCCGGGGCCGCGCTCACGCCGGGCGCGGTCCGAGCGGCGGCAGGCCGAGCGCGCGCGCCGCCCAACGCGGTGCGCCCACGATCACAACGGCCCGCCACCGCCCCGCGCGGACCGCGTGCGGTCTCGGGACCGCGCATCCCCATCGGGGCCGCGTGGCGCCACGACCGGCCCATAACGCCAACGTGAACACGACGATGCGCCGAGTTCCGCCCCGGCCGCCACGTCTTCGTCGCCGGGGATCCCGCACCTCGGCGAGGCGGACGAGTCGTCCCCGGGCTCCGTCGACACGATGCCACCCGCCAACCGACACGGGTACGCGGAGTGGGGACTTCTCCGCGTGCGGACCCGGGCCGCGTTCGGGCGCTTCCTCGACGCCACGGACTACGGGTTTGGTCGCTCCGACGACTCCCGGCACGGGAGCTACGACCCCACGCGGGAGTGTTGCGCCGTCATCACCAACGACCCACCCAACGCCGCCGGTGCGGCGGGCGCCGGAGACGGGGAAGTCACGCCCGCCCCGGGGATCGCCACGCGCCCGGCCGCGGGGCCGAGCGCTCCGCCGGGGGCCGACGTCGACGCACGGGCGGCCCAAGCCCGCGAGCTTGAGGCCAAGCCGGCGGAGGAGTACGGACGATGCGGCCGCTCCGCGCCTCGATGGCGGGGGGGAGGCCTCCGCGCGCGGCGAACGCGCGCGGAGCCGGGCCGACAGTCCGTGACCGCCTCAACCCCGTCCCCAACGTCGACAATGCGGATACTCCGCCACGGGCGAGCCAAAAGCTCATCGCCGCCGCGACGTTGCTACGCGCCATGCCGGCACCATCGACCCCCGAGGCTCGAGACATGCACCGCGAGGTGCGGACTCTCCTTGAGCAAGCGGCCGTCCGGCGGGCCGAGAGCTCGGCCTCACGCATCCGCCAACGGGGGGACGCACGGAGTGATGATCTCGCACCAGGAGGCGAACCCTCGGTGCACGTGGGTCAACCCGCCGACCGTGGGGCGAACGCCGGCCAAGGAACGGCTCCTCGACACACGCAGGCGCCGGATGGCGATGCCCGCAACGTCATCAACGCCGGGCGCACCGGCAAGGCGCGACGCGCGAGCGGCTAGGGGTTACCACCCTCGAAGGGGTGGACGCTACGACAGGCGGTGAGGATCGCTCCCCGACACCGAGCCCCCGGCACCCGTGTGTTCGGCCGGGAGATCCGCACGGCGGCGTTCCCCGCCGCTTCCGTCGGCCCTCGACGATCGTCAAATACAACGGGGAGACGGACCCTCGTGTCTGGCTCAACGACTACCGCCCGGCTCCGTCGCTGGGCCGGGGCTACCAACGACGAAGTAATCATCCGCAACTTGCCTCTGCATCTGGGCGACGCGGCCCGACATGGCTCGAGCACTTGCCCGCCGAGCCCGCATCCATAGCCGGGACGATCTAGTCCACACCTTCGTGGGCAACTTCCAGGGCACGTACGTACGCCCGGGAACTCTGGGGATCCGCGCTCCCCGCACGCGAAGCCGGCGAATCGCTACGGGACTTCATACGGCGCTTCTCCAAGCGCCGCACGGAAGCTCCCCGCCGTGGCACAATCCGAGATCGTGCACGCGTTCCTCGAGGGCACCACGTGCGGGACCTTGTGCGCGAGCCGGGACGCAGCCCGCCCACGGACTCGAACGAGCCGTTCGACATTGCCACCGGCTTCGCCTCCCGGAGAGGAGGCCGTGGGAGCAATCTTCGACGGCAAGAAGGGCAAGCGCTCCGAGGACACGCCGCGGAGGGCGGCGGGTCCAAGGAGCCGCGCCGCAACGACAAGCGGGGCAAGAAGGGGGAAGAAGCCGCGCCGCGAGGCGCGCGAGCGTGGGCGCAACGGCGGCAACGCCGAGGCCCTCGCTCGTTGACCCGGCCCGACGGGGCCCTCGACCGGCTCCTCGAGGCCCGGTGGTGTTTGACGACATGATGAAGAAGCCATGCCCCTACCACAAGACCCCCGTGAACCACACTCTTGAGCAGTGCGACATGCTCAAGAAGTTCTATGGCCGTGCCGCCGCGAAGGAGGCAGAGGCCAAGAAGGATGGGGGTGATGGCGACGCGGGTGGTTTCCCCGCCGTCGAAAATGTGTTCCTCATCTTTGGGGGACCCACTGTCGACATGTCGACCCGGCAACGCAAGAAGGAGCGGCACGAAGTCCTCGCCGCAGAGAGGGCACCTCCAGCCTTTCTCAACTGGTCGAAGGATGCCATCACCTTTAGCCGGGATGATCACCCAAATCGCATCCCGAACCCGGCCAAGTACCCACCGGTGGTCGATCCCATCATTGGGAACGCCGGTTTTCGAAGGTCCTTATGGACGGAGGCGGTAGCCTCAATATCCTCTTTGCGCATACATTGCGCCCGATGGGGATTGGGCTGGACCGCTACGGCCCGGCACGAAGCCGTTTCACGCGCATCGCGCCCGGCAAGCGGGTTCAACCCCTCGGGCGGATCGATGCTGCCGTCCGGTTTGGGACACCCAAGAATTTCCGCAAGGAAACCCTCACCTTCGAGGTGGTGGGATTCAAAGGGGCCTACCATGCCATCCTTGGGCGACCATGCTATGCCAAGTTCATGGCGGTCCCCAACTACACGTACTCGAAGATGAAGATGCCGGGTCCAAACGGCGTCATCACCGTCGGGTCGTCGATCGAGCACGCATTCGACTGCGACGTCGAGTGCGTGGAACATGCGGAGGCACTAGCGCTGGATGAAGCGCTGGTGAACACACTGGAGAAGATGGTCAACGACGACCTCAGCTCCGCCACCAAACACATCGGCACCTTCGAGGCCGCCGAGCAAACCAAAGGGGTCCCCCTCGACCCGTCAGCCCCCGAGGGCAAGGCATTGAGGGTCAGCTCGACCCTCGATCCTAAATAGGAAGCAGTGCTCGTCGACTTCCTCCGCGCCAATGCCGACATCTTCGCGTGGAGCCCCTCGGACATGCCAGGCATCCCGAGGGAGGTCGCCGAGCACTCCCTTGATATCCTGCCCAACGCTCGCGCCGTGCAGCAGCGGCTGCGCCGCTTCGACGAGGAGCGGCGACGGGCGATCGGAGCGGAGCTGCGGAAGCTCCTCGAGGCCGGGTTCATCAAGGAAGTGTTCCACCCTACGTGGTTAGCTAATCCTGTGCTTGTAAAAAAGAAAAATGGGAAGTGGAGGATGTGCATAGACTACACTAGTCTCAATAAAGCGTGTCCAAAAGTTCCCTTTCCTTTGCCACGTATAGATCAAATCATTGATTCTACAGCCGGGTGTGAACTCGCTTCCGTTTCCTCGATGCCTACTCGGGATATCACCAAATAAAAATGAAGGAGTCCGACCAGCTCGCGACTTCGTTCATCACACCGTTCGGGACGTTCGTTACGTCACGATGCCTTTTGGCCTCAGAAACGCGGGCGCAACATATCAGCGCTGCATGCAACACGTTTTTGGGGACCATATCGGGCGGACGGTCGAGGCTTACGTGGACGACATCGTCGTCAAGACCGAGAAGGCGACGACCCGGTTAGCGATCTTGGCATCGCATTCGGTGCCTACGGGCAAACGGGGTCAAGCCGAACCCCGAAAAATGTGTCTTTGGAGTGCCGCGGGGGCATGCTCCTAGGGTACATCGTCTCCCGGCGGGGAATCGAGGCCAACCCCGAAAAGGTCGCGGCCCTCGAGCGAATGGGTCCACCCGGGACCTCAAAGGGGTGCGAAGGTGTTGGGGTGCCTCGCCGCCTTAAGCCGCTTCGTCTCGAGGCTCGGTGAGAAGGGCTGCCCCTCTACCGCCGCTCAAGAAGCACGAGCGCTTCTCTTGGACCGCCGAGGCCCAGGAAGCGCTCGACAAGCTGAAGGCGTCTCTGACGCACGCCCCAATCCTTACGCCGCCGCGAGACGGCGAACCCCTCCAGCTCTACGTGGCCGCAACCACCCAGGTGGTCAGCGCCGTGATCATCGTGGAGCGCACGGAGGAAGGGCATGCCTTGCCTGTGCAGAGGCGGTTCTACAACGTAGGCGAAGCCTGTCGGACACGAAGACACGCTACCCCCAGGTCCAGAAGCTGTTGTACGCGGTAGTCCTCGCGCGGCGCAAGCTCCGCCACTACTTCGAGGCCCACCCCCGTTACGGTGGTCTCCTCCTTCCCGCTAGGAGAGATCATTCGCAACCCCGACGCGGCGAGCGTAATTGCCAAGTGGTCCGTGGAGTTGATGGGCGAGACGCTAGCCTACGCTCCGCGCAAAGCCATCAAATCGCAAATCTTAGCCGATTTCGTCGCCGAGTGGACGGACACGCGGCCGCCCCCTCGGATTCAGCGAGTGGCCGGACTCTCGTTCTTCGACGGCTCGGTGATGAAGACAGGAGCGGGCGCGGGCCTGCTCTTCGTGTCACCCCTCGGGGAACACATGCGCTACCGGGTTCACCCCGTTTTTCCTGGTCCATGGCGCGGAGGCCGTCCTCCCCACGGACCTGGAATATGGGTCGCCCAGGATTCGAGGCTACGACGAAGAGGCTAACCAGCGAGCCCGCGAGGACTCACCGGACCCGGCTAGACGAAGTACGCCTCGTGGCGTTGATGCACTCCGCAAGGTATCAACGGTCCCTACGACGCTACCAAGCACGCAAGATACGTCGCGGGGATTTCGGCGAAGGGGATCTAGTCCTAAGGCTACGCCAAGACAACCGAGGGCGCCACAAGCTATCGCCCCCATGGGAGGGACCCTACGTCGTGGTGAAGGTGCTCAAGCCGGCACGTACAAGCCGGCCAACGAGGACGGCGAAGAACTTACCAACGCTTGGAACATCCAACGGCTACGTCGCTTCTACCCTTAGCTAGGATTTCCAAGTATTTTCCGTTGTAAAAACGCATGGCCAACACCCCGCTTGGCGTCACCCATGTAAATACTCCAAGTCTAATAAAAGGGCAACTCGGCTTTCCCCGAAACCCAAGTTACCCTCGGGGGCTACCGCGGGGGGCACCCCCCCCAAATGGTCCCATTTTTTCGCGCAAAAGACGTAACAACACGCGCTAAGTTTGTTTCCTACTTCAACCTCGAGCCATGATTCGAACGGGCGCGAGTGGCACGGCGGAAGGAGCGTGCGAGCCGACGGCCCTACGCCGCGTGGCTATGGCCCGTCTCTCTCGCCTCCAACCCAGCGGGCCCCCCGCGAAATACGAACTCCCCTAACTAGAATCTACTCAGGAAGAAGGAGAAACAAAAGGCGTAATAAGCAAACAACTTCATTTACAGCAACTGCTTATGTTCACAAGACGACTTGTTTATTTACAAAAAGGCCACGAGGCCAGAATTCTGATACACATGAACAAAAAACGGGCCTAGCGCCCAGATGCTTTCAGGCGGGTGGAGCAGCAGCATCGGCGGCGTCCGGGAAGAGGAATTCTTCGAAGGCCTCGGCGAGCGACCCGGCGGCGTCAGCAGCAAGCGCGTCCGCGCGCTCCATGGCCACCTCGTCCTCGACGCCCTCGGGCACGATATAGCCCTCCGCCAGCGCCTCAAGGTTGACCTCGTAGTGGGATCGCACCACTCCGAGGGCCTTCCGGACGCCTAGGTGCAACGCCGGCGCATCCGCTCCGTGACGTGGCCGCCCCCAGGGCGCGCGCGGCGGCGGCCGCCGAGCTGCCGGCCGGGCCTCGCCTTCCTCGACGACGCGGCAAGTCTCGAGGGCCGCGTCACGCGGCCTCCCCGCGCCTCTCGCTCGCAGGAGTTGTAGGAAGCCCTGCCGGGGCCTCGGCCCGCCCGGCGCCGAGCCCCAAGGCGGTGCGCAAGCCCGGAATCATCAAGACGACAAGAAATCGAAAGGGAGAAGCGAACCCTCTAAAGCAAAAAACCAACAAACAAGAGTCGAAAAGTCTCACCCTCGACTTGCTTCCTCTCCGGGCCGAGGTCGCGGCGTGCGGACTCGAGCTCCGACTCGAGACGCCGGACGGCCTCGCCTTGCTCACGGAGGGGCCGGCCTCCCGCCGGCCGGCATTGCGATGCCGAGCGAGAGCGCTTCATCCTCAACCTTGGAGAATGCGGCGTTCCGCTCCTCCGGCGACTTCTCCGCCGCTCGCGAGCAACGCGCTCCCCGCTCCCGGCGCCGTTCGGGGCGTCCCCGAGGGCGGCTCGCTCTTGCCGGAGCCGCCCTCGCCCCCCGGCGGGCGACGCGCTCCCCGCCGGAGCCGCTCCTCGCCGACGACGAGGGCCGCGCCCTTGGCGTCGAGGGCGGCCTTCGGGTCATCGGCCTCCTTGGCGCGCCGCCCCGGCCGCGCGCCCGCTCCTCGGCCGCGCCGGCCGCCCTCGCGCCCCTCGAGCGACGTGTGGAGCTCCCGGGTCTCGGCGCGAGCGGTGGCCACCTCCGCCTCCCAATTGGCGGCCGCCGTCCGCGTCTTGTCCGCGCGGTCCTCGCGCGCGTTCCACGGCGCCTCGTCGCGATCGACGAGGGGCCGCGCGGATCCTCTCGAGACTCGAGTGACGCGCCGTGTCCTCGCCTCGAGCTCTCGGGAAGCACGTCGCACCACGCCATCGCCCGCACACCGGCCCACCGTCCGGCGTCCCGAGAGCATCCGCAAGCGCGTCGAAAGCGCCGCATCGCTCCCGAGGCGGGCGCCCTCGGCGTTCACCTCGGTCGAACGCGTCGTACTTCTCATGGGCGCGGCGCTCGAGCTCCCGGCATACACACATCGAATCTCGTAAGTGCCAAGGCTTGAATGCGGCACACGAAAACGAAAAAGAAAGAGAGACGAGCAACCGTGGCTCACCCGGAAGACGAGCCGGGCCGGGCCGCCGTGGACTCGCGGCGCCTCGTTCAACGCGCGGTTGAGCGTGGCGCCGTGGTTCCGAGCTCGCCCCGCAGCTCTCGCTCCCCCCGGCGTCGGCGAACGCAGGGGGATCCCTCCACGGCCCCCCCCCCACCCCCCCCGGCGGAGCGACCGGCGTGGGAGGACGAGGCCTCGACATCGTGCCCTCGACCCCCCACTACCATGCGACCCTCGCGCCGCCCTCACGAGGGCCCCCTCCCCGGGGGTCGGGGGGAGTTCGTGGGCCGCCCAGCCCATCGGTTCCACCCGGGCGGCGGGGAGTCATCCGAGAGCTCCACCACCTCCGCCCGGAGACCGCCGGCGGGGAGGACCCCGCTCGCTCCGCCTCCGCCGGCGCCCCCACCTCGCGCCTCCGCGGCCACAGGCACCCGTAGTGGCGCCGTCGCCGCCACCTCCGCCGGTGCCGCCGCATCCGCGGGCACCCCCGCGAGGTTGCGCCCGCTCCGCCTCCTCCCCGCGGGGGCCGCCACCGTGGGCGGCACCTCCACCGTAGCCACCGCCGCGGCCCGCGCCTCCATGGCGACCGCGCCGCCGCCCCCGCGACCTCCGGGGCCGCGCCGCGGCGAGCCGATCCGCCGGCCGGGGCCTCGAGGCCCCGGCCCCGGCCTTGCGAACTCGTGCCCCGCCGCCGCGCTTGTCCCCGGCGCGACCCCCCTCGACGAACGCCGCCGGGTGGGGATCGACGCGTCCGTCCTCGGCACCTTGGCCGGTGCAAGAGGAGGAACGGTTGGCACCGCCTCGCGCGGAACACGAACGGAGGGGTTAGAGCATCTAATCACCAAAGAAACTAAAACCAAACGAAGGAAGACAAAGGCTCCTTACCTCGCGGAGGAAAAGGCCCGCTTCCTTTTCCTCGAGGCCTCCGCGGACGAGACCGGCGCGAGGGGCCGCGCTCGCCGCAGCCGCCTCCCCGACGGCGCCACCACACGTGCGGGCACGCCCGCCCCGCGCGTGGGCGCGCCCGATGCCGCACCCCCCGAAGAAGCCACCGCGCGCGGGGGCACACTTGCCCGCGCGCGCGCGCGCGCTGCCCGCCGACGCGCCCCTGACGACGACGCCGCGCGCGCGCGGACGCGCTCCCTCCGCGCGCGGCACGCTCGACGCGCGCACGGGCGCGTCCGCCGCGCGTACCTCCGCGGCACGCGCCGCACCTCCCGCGGCGCGCGCCGCCCCCGACGACGAATGCCCGCGGCGGTGTCGTATGGACCTCCCCGGGCCCACTACCTCGGTGGGTGCCGGGACCCACTACTCGGTGGGCCCCCGGGACTACCCGACTTGCGCTACACGGCACCCGAAGGCGTGGAGCACAAGGACAAGACAGGGGAGTAGTACTCGGATAGGACTCGTACATGTTCCGCACCGTGTAGAGGTCTCCTAGACGTACTCGACCGATACTCCTTCCTTACTCCGACTTGTAACCCCGCCTCCCGGACTATATAAGGCGAGGGCGAGGACCGATCCCGGGATCATCTCACCTAACTTCACCTCATCCAACTCACGGCGCACCATTGCACCATCGTGTAATCGTGCCCTATCAATCCGAGCTACGCGGCATACAGGACGTAGGGTATTACGCACCTCGCGGCCCGAACCTGTCTAAATTGTGTGTCGCGTGCCTCTTCCTTCGAGTTACCGATCTCGGCGAGTCACATTCATCTACTTCGGGTACTCCCCGTAGTAGGTTGCCGGTCCAAAACACCGACACCGGGCGCGCCGCAGGGGGGCTCTCGCTCGAGATCACATGGCGAACTCGACGGCTTCCGTTCACATCAAGCCAACCGTCGCCTTCAACCGTGGCGACACCTTCGTCTTCGGGGCTTGGGTCCGCACGCCGATGGCGCGGGCTCCTTCCGCCGCCGCTTGATCATGCAACCCGACTCGAGGACGAGGCCTTGTGACACTTCCCGAAGTTGTCACGGGCAAGCTCGCCGGCAAGTTCGGCGAAATTTCGCTCTCCAACCTCCACGGCGACTTCGAGCTCGAGTCCGTCTCCAACTCGAACCCGACGTCGCCATGGGCCATCGCATGCGAGCCGGCTCCTCGCCCATCGCGGCGGTCCCCTCTCCACGTCGGCGCTGCGTGCGTGGCCCTCGCGTTCCCCGGCGGGCCCGCACGGAGGCTTCTACGCCACGACGGGCGGCAAGGAGCCCGCAACCGAGTACAACTCGGACTCCGACGCCGTCTCCAACCGCGTCTTGGACTCCGGCCCTCTCTCCGAGTTCTTCTTGAACCCGGACTACGAGTTCGACTTCGGGTCGGACCCGAGGAGCCCGAGTCCGAAGACAACTCCTCTCGAGCTTCCCTTGTCGGGGCCGGCCTGCGGGGCCGGTTATAAGATCAACGCCGGCCGGGAGATACGTCTACCGGCCGGATCGCAAACCCGCCGAGCCGACAAAGGACTCACGCTACGTCGCCTACATCGACTCGCTACCGTTCCGGGAGGGAACACCACTAGCCCAAGCCGACTCAAGCACACCAACCGAGGTGGCACCTTCGAGCCAAGCTTGGGTACCCCCGACCGTCAAGTCTTCATGGCTGCCGGCGACACCCCGGAACCTCGGGCACGGCCGCGTACAAGTACACGGAGGACATCTCCACGGACGAGCCGGTCGCCGATGCCCCCCGCGGACGAGACCGACGCCGGCGGGGACGCCGGCGCGAACGTAACAGAAGCGCAACGAACGACGCCGGCGGCTCGGGAGACAACCTCCCCATCCGCAACCTTGCGGAAGCTCTCGGCGCCGAGAGCGAGTTCACACCACTCTCGAGCGGTGCCTCATGTCGATCACGAGCGATCGCACGGCGAGCTCGGGGCATACGGCCGGAGAAGTCATCGCCAAGCTCGGCCGAGGAAGCTTACTTCATGCGGGTCGACAAGAGAGTCGGCCCAACCTCTCCAAGCCAAGCCTCGCGACAACGAGGCTACTAGTCGCAAGTGTTGACCTCGGTCCTAACCGTACTCGAGGCGACATCCCGCGTGAACCAAACCGTCGACGCTCCACCGCCGGCGGACCCTCACGACAAGACAACGTCAACCGAGAAGTCGTCCCCCACCGTGCTCCGGCCGGTGGTGGCGGCGACGACCCCGACGGCGGCGGCGGCGGCGGCGGCTCCAACCACGGAGCCAACAAGAAAGCCGGAGGCGGCGGCGCCCGCGGCGGCCGCGGCCACGCGCATAGCCACGCCTCCGGCGCCTCTCCACGGCGGGTACGATGCTCGCCGAGAATCGAAGAGTTGCGGCGAGAAGAAGTCGACGGCCGCTGGCCGAAGGCGACGGCTTCCCCGCCTTCTCACCCCCGGCTTCGCAACCTCGCTCCTCCCCGACAAGTTCAAGCCTTTGGGGATCACCAAATACGACGCGAAGCGGATCCCATCCGGTGGCTCCGATGCTACGCTCTCTCCATCGAGAACGCCGGCGGCAACGGCGACACCAAGTGCCTCTACTTCCCCTTCGCTCGGGACCAAGCCCCACTCACGTGGCTCGAGTCGGCCGGACAAGCACTCAATCGACAACCGGGACCGGTGAAGGAGCAATTCACAAGCAACTTCGCGGGCGCCATGGGCCGTTCGGGTACTCGCATGGACCTTGCCATGATCAAACAGGAACAAGGCGAGACCCTCCGCAAGTACATGCGCCGCTTTTCGACAAGCGCGCTACCGTCGTGGACGTCACCGACAAGGAGGTCATCGACCTCTTCCAGGACGGGCTCTACCATCGCCGCACCTTCGAGGACTTCGGCCGGCGCCGCCCCCAAGTCCATTCCCCACCTCAAGGACATGATCACGTCTCGGGCGGATGAAGAGGACAAGGCCAACGCCAAGTACGACGCCATCCGCGGCAAGTCCAAGCGAGAACCAAGGCGGCGGCGGCGCAGCAGCAATCCAAACCAAGGCGGCCGCAACAACAACAACAACAACAACTTCTCGGGTCCCAACCGCAAGCGCAAGCCGGACAATACCGTCGCGGCTATCCGGCGCCCCCCGAAAGGGAACTCGAAGAAGAACTCCGGCGGGTTTAAAGACCCGCCGAAGGAGAAGTGCCCGTGGCATCCAAACGGCAACCACACCACCGAGCAAGTGCTACCGGCTCGGGCATGCGCTCAAGGATACGCCGGAGCCACCGCACCCTCACGATCGAAGAACAAGAAGAAGGACGGCGACGACTTCCAAGAACCCGAGAAGACCGTCAACGTCCTCTTCGGCGGACTACCCTCCGGGCGGGAGCGAAGACTACTCGCCGCGAAGTGATGTCCATTGAACCGGCGGTCATGACCCCTCTCGGGTGGTCGAGAGACGCCCATCACCTTCTCCCCGCGCCGACCAATGGACCCGGCTTCTCCGAACCAGGACGCTTCCCTCTCGTCCCGCAACCAACAAGTGGCGGGCTCTAAGCTCAACAAGGTGCTCATCGACGGCGGAAGCGGGCTCAATGTCCTCTTCACCAAGACTCTCGGGAAGATGAACCTTGACGTCACCCCCATGCTCGACAAGAGCAAGATGCCTTTCTACGGCATTGTCCCGGGCAACGCGGCTATCCCCCTTGGGCTCGGTGGTACCGCCGATTACCTTCGGGGCGTCTCGCGACAACTACCGCACCGAGTACATCAAGTTCGAGGTCGCGGATATCGAGACTTCCTACCATGCCATCCTCGGCGGACCGGCCATCGCCAAGTTCATGGCGGTGCCCCACTACACATACTTGGTACTCAAAATGCCAAGTCCAACCGCGTACTCTCCCTCCGGGGGGACTTGAAGATCTCTCACGACCTGCGATACGGAGGCCGTGGTGATTGCTTCGACAAATCAAGTACCCACCCCAATGATGGAGGTCTACGCCGCGTCGAAGAAGCTTGCTACAAGCGAACTCGACATCCCGCAGAAGTCCGACGGCGCCAACAAGCCTCGGCCACCCGAGGAGGTGCTCACCAAGACGGTCGACCTCGGAACGAGCGACCCCACCAAGACTACCACCATCGGGGCCGGCCTCGACCCCAAATAGGAAGACGCGCTCATCAGCTTCCTTCGGGCTAACCGCGACATCTTCGCGTGGAAGCCAGCGGACATGCCGGGAGTGCCCGGGGAGCTAATCGAGCCTTGCCTCAACGTCGACCCAAAGGCCACCCCCAAACGACAACACCTCCGACGCTTCGCCGACGACGGACGGGACGCCATCAAGAAGGAACTCGCCAAGCTACTCGGCTGGCTTCATCGAGAGAAGTCTTCCATCCCGAGTGGCTCGCCAACCCCGTCCTCGTCCGCAAGAAGAACTCGAACGAGTGGAGGATGTGCGTCGACTACACCGACCTTAACAAGCACTGCCCCAAGGACCCCTTCGGGTTGCCACGGATTGATCAAGTCATCGACTCCACGGCGGGCTGCGACCTCCGCTCCGCTTCCTCGACGCTACTCCCGGGTACCACCGGATCGCAATCAAGGAGGAAGACCGGGAGAAGACCGCGTTCATCACCCCGTTTGGCGCGTCTTGCTACACGACCATGTCTTTCGGGTTGAAGAACGCCGGCGCTACTTACCAACGGGCCATCCAGGCACAGCTTCAAGCGGCAACTCAACAAGAACGTCGAGGCCTACGTGGATGACGTGGTTGTCAAAACCAGGGACTCCGGTACCCTCATCGACGACCTTGAAGAGACCTTCGCATCGCCGCGCGAGTACCGCCGGAAGCTCAACCCGAACAAGTGCGTCTTCGGCGTACCTTCGGGCAAACTACTCGGCTTCATCATCGCCCAACGCGGCATCGAAGCCAACCCCGAGAAGATCTCCGCCATCACCGGCATGAAAGCTCCCACGAGCATCAAGGACGTCCGAGAAGGGCGACGGGGGTGCATGGCGGCATTGAACGATTCATCTCGAAGCTTGGAGAACGGGGTCTCCCCTTCTTCAAACTACTCAAGCACCACGAGAAGTTCGTGTGGACTGCAGAGGCGGACCAAGCCCTTGCCCAGCTCAAGGACTTCTCCGTCGAAGCCCCCCGGTCCTCACGGCTCCCTACAAGGGCGAGCGGCCTCGCTCTACCTCGCCGCGACTACTCACGTGGTCGATGCATGCCATCGTCGTCGAGCGGCGGGGAAGACGGCCACGCCTACCCGGTCCAGCGCCCAGTCTACTTCGTCAGCGAGGTTCTATCGAGTCCAAGGCTCGCTACCAGCCGTGCGAAGCTCCCCGTACGCTCTACTCATCACCTCGCGGAAGCTACGACACTACTTCCCGGGAGTACTCGGTCTCCGTCGTCACCGACTACCCGCTCGGCGACATCACCGAGGAACCCGGACGCCACCTGGAAGAATCTCCAAATGGGCCGTCGAGCTCGGCGCCCTCACCATCGACTTCAAGCCACGCACGGCCATCAAGTCGCGAGGCTCTAGTCGACTTCATGGCGAGTGGCGGGAGAACCGGCTACCTACCCCCACCGTGCGACCGAGCATTGGGTGATGTACTTCGACGGCTCACTCAACCTCGAGGGCGCGGCGCGGGGGTGCTCCGATCTCCCCAACGGGCGAACAACTCAAGTACGTCCCGCATCTTCCGGAAGGTCTCAAACAACGAAGCCGAGTACGAAGCCCTCCTACACGGGCTCCGCCTCGCGGCTTCACTTGGCATCAAGCGGCTACTAGTCTACGGCGACTCCGCGATGGTCATCAACCAAGTCAACAAGTCCCGGGACCGCAACAAGGAGAACATGGACGCCATCGCCTAGAAGTCCGCAAGCTCGAGAACAAATTCTATGGTCTCGAGTTCCCACCACATCGTTCGCGACAACAACGTTGCCGCGGACGTCCTCTCGAAGCTCGGATCCACCCGCGCCCAAGTACCGCGGGCGTCTTCGTCCATGAGCTTCACGCGCCATCCATCCCGGAGCCGGCGCCACCGACCACTGTCCCAGCTAACCAACCAGCTGGGCAGGAGGTCATGATGATCGACGTGGACTGGAGGCAACCCTTCATCGACTACCTCAGCGAGCGAGAAGGTCCCCCTCCGACAAGAACGCGGCCAGAACAACTCGTCCGCCGCGCCAAGTCTTACGTCCTCGTCGGCGACAAGCTTTACAAGCGAGGCGCATCTTCTGGAGTACTCATGAAATGCGTCCCTCGCGAAGAAGGCAAGGACATCTTGGAGGAGATCCACAAGGGTGTCCGCGGCAACCACGCGTCCTCCCGCACGCCGGTCGGCAAGGCCTTCGGCGAGCTTTCTACCGGCCCACGGCCCCGGGCGATGCCGAAGAACTCGTCGGACGGTGCCAAGGATGTCGGTTCTTCGCCAAGCGGCAACATGTCCCCGCCTACAAGCTAGTCACCATACCACCAACCCGGCCCTTTGCTGTGCCGGGGGCTCGACATGATTGGGCCACTCCCAACCTGCGCCGGGGAGGATTCAACCGGCATCGGTGGCTATCGACAAGTTCACCAAGTGGATCGAGGTCAAGCCGGTCACATGCCCCAAGGCCGACAGGTACTCGACTTCTGGATGAACTCGTACACCGCTACGGGCTACCCCACCGCATCATCACGGACACGGGGTCCAACTTCAACAACCACCGGTTCGGGAGTACCGCGAGAACGGCGGAATCGACGTCGGATACGTCTCCGTCGCCCATCCACGGGCCAACGGACAAGTCGAGCGCGCCAACGGGATGGTGCTCGACGCCCTCAAGAAGCGGCTACACGACGCCGCTAACTCAAAAGGGGGGCAAGTGGATCAAGGAACTACCCAACGCACTCGGGGGCCGCGGACTCAACCATCCAAGCCAACGGGGCAATCCCCCTACTTCCCCGGTCTACGGCTCCGAAGCCATCCTCCCCGCCGATGTCATATGGAACTCGCCGGCAGTGGAGCACTACGACGAAGGCGTCTCGAAGACAACGGACGAGTTGATATCGACAGCCTCGAAGAAGCTCGGCTGTGCCGCCCTCGTCCAATCGGCAAGGTACTCGGAGGGTATCCGACGCTACCACGATCGCAACGTCAAGGAACGCTCCTTCAACGTTGGAGATCTTGTCCTCCGTCGTATCCCGAACACGGAAGGACTTCACAAGCTCGCCTCCCCCCCCGGGAAGGCCCCTTCACCGTGGCTAAGGTGACCGGGCCAGGCTCCTACCGCCTCCAAACACTCGAAGGCGAAGAAGTCAACAACTCGTGGAACGTCGACCAGCTCTGTCGATTCTACGCCTAGTCTACTCGACTACTCCGGGGGTTCAAGTCTACGCGATCGCATCAACACCCCTAGCCGCATGCGACCCTCCGGTCCCGGCTTCAAGTCTCGGACTACTCTCCTCCGGGTCCGGCCGTGCGGCTACCTACGGACCCTGGGCTGCAACGAGCGTCAAGGACTCTAGCAGCGGTCTACCAAGAAGACCACACTCTAAGATCCAGCCTGCGCGGCTACTTACGGATCTGCGATCCAGCCTACACGGCTACCTACGGATCACTCACTGTAAGCGGCTACCCGCTCCAGTACTACTCAGCTGTAAGCGGCCCTCGGGTCCAGGCGACTACTTGTAACTACGGCCCTGGCCACCCAGGTGTACTTCTTCAGTAATAAAGTTTGATTGTTCATCAACTTCTTTCTCGCCTACTCCTCGCGACGGGACTACTAAGCCGAGTACTACTACTCGCACCTACTCCACGATGGGCGCTCCGCACTGCGAGATCGCGGTCACGAGTACTCATTGACGGAACTTCACATTTCATTGACATAAGAGATAGTTCATTACAAGCTGTTTCCTATACAACTATGGCTACTAGCTATCTATGCGAGCTACGGAGATTCAACTTATCGGCTACCTCGCTCGCGATGGGAGCCATGTCGCTCCGGCAACTGCGTGCGCTCGTCCGGCAGGTTGGCGGCTACTCCGCCGGCGACTACCTCCACCGGGACGCCTTCGGAAGTACGACTTCATGAAGGCCGGCCCACTACCCGGGATCGACTTGGCCATGTGCTTCACGTAGGCGGCCGGCCCGGCTTGGCGCCTCACGAAGTCGATCCGCCAACGGAGCAATCTTGGGGCCGCCGGTGCGGCACCGGGAGCCTCGCGATCGGGAGGGCGGCCTCTTCCAGGTCCTTCGGTTGGGCTCGGAGCGCCTCGCGATCTTCGTTCAACACGCAAGGATTTGTAGCGATTGACGAGATCCCGGTCGGATGCAATTCTCAACTCCATGTGCTTCTCGCACTCGAAGGCCGGCTCCTTGTAGTCGAGTTCAAGTACACGGCGGGCTTCCCTGCTCCCGGTAGAAGAGATTCTTCATGCTTGATCTCCGAGCCCTTCGGACGCTCCACCGGTCTTCGAGTTCTACAACACGGGAACACAACAACGGGTCGAGCTTGAGGACTCCCCACAAGTACCCGACAAGTCAAGAGACATACCTTTATTCTTGTTGCGGAGGCCTTTATTCTTCCGCACCGGATCGTCGCTCTTCGCACGCAAGTCCATCACGTCGTTGTGGTACTTGGCGAAGGCGGCGTCAAGCCTCGATCGCATGGCGGCCGCGTGCTTCTTCGACTTCATGAGCTGCTCCTCCAAGGCTTCGGCTCGCAAGCACGGTGTCGCCGCCGTAGCCCTCGCAAAGATGTTGGACTTCTCGCGGGATCGCTCCCGACGTCCCGCACAATACAAGCTCAAGTCAAGCGAGTACTCTACGCAAAGGATAGACTACTCGGAAGGCTACGAGTACTTACCTTCATCCACTTGCTCGGCCCGCCGGATCGCCTCCGGTGCCCGGGCTACCGTTGCGGCTCGACGAGATCGTCGGCCGGCGGCTCGATTCCGCCGCGGCTACTTGACGTAGCCTCCGCCATCGGCGCCGAGCGGATAGGCTCCGCGTCTTGGATCTCCCGGGGGGCCCGGATCGCCACCTCCCCCGGGGGCAACCCCCGGCGACGTGGCGGCCGCCTCCTCTTCGGCGGCCTTCTCGACGGTTTCCCTCACGGGCTCGGGGGCTCTGCCCGCGACCTCGGGGCCTCTGGTGTCAACTCACTCGCACGGGTACCCCTGCGGGGATGTCACCACCTTCGGCGCCCTGTCGGCAAATAGCACGCGCATCGGCATCTACGACTACTCTTTTTTGGGGCTCTACGGCTTCGGGAAGAGTACTCACCTTCGACCATGACCGCCTGCTGCGGCGCGCTTCGGCGGTGGGGGCTCGGTCGCGGCTGGCCTCTCGGAGCGGGTTCCTCGACGGGCGGCGCGGCCTCTCCCCTTCCTCTGCCGCCGCGGGCTCCTCTCCGTCCCCGGCTCAAGTCGGTGGATTTTACGCACAAGTATCCACAAAGGTTCATCGGACAACATCGGCTACTACAATGAGTACTACTCACGAGGTGTGGTACTTACAAGTTCGACGGACGATAGTCACGGCCGGAGCACCGAGGATGCGGCGATATCGACCGATCCCACCCTCGGCGGGCGTCTCTTCTTCCGCCTCTTCGGCTCCTTGCACTCCTCCACGGTGGCGGCGGCCGGCGCGGACGTCTTCGCGCCCCTACGGCTTCCATCTCTCCAACGGCGGCGGCCGCGGGTACTCTTGCTCCCTCCTCGGGGCGGGGGGCGCGCTCCGGGCGCCGAGCTCTTCGACGGTGGGGGGCTGGACTCGGCTTCCCGGCCGGTTCCCCCTACGTGGGCCACGTGCCCTCATCGCCCTCCTCCACGGGCTCCGGCCGCGGCCTCTCCCCGCACATGGGGATAACTACTCGTCGGCACCGTACTCGATCATTGGGTACTCGACGTCTTCTGCTCAAGATGACTTACCTCAAGAGGCGTGGTCTGCGAGACCTTCATCTTCTTGGCTACCCGCTTCTTGGCGGGGGTTGCGCGGCTTCTTCGGCGGCGCGGCAAGGCTAGCCTCCCCGGAGCTGGCGGAGGGTCTTGGACGAGAGGCACATGAGGCAAGCACGGACGGCTAAGCCTCGACCGCGGTGAAGCGATCTGCGAGCGTCTCCTCGTCCTCTTCGTCATCGGAGGTATCCTCCACGATGACGGGATCGTCGTCGCCACCGACTACTCGGCGCTCCTTCACCTTCTCCACCGGCGGAATCTCAATTCCGCTCGGTGGTGGCGCGGCTCGGAGACAAACCGCTTCACATCGTCTGCATCAAAAAGACACAAAGGCGTCGGCAACTGCGCACAAGTGCCTACTACTCGACGAGGTGGGTACGGCTACTTACCTCGTTGGGTGGGCGCGCGGCGGAGAACTCCTCGACGGGGGCACGCCGTGTACTCGGCATGTCCTTGAAGATCTTCGACAACCTCTCGACGATGTCGTGGTCTTCAATCTCACCCCCGGCATCCGCGACGTGTCGTCGTCGCCGGTGTACTCGAAGCCCATCGTATCCCGCGGCGGCGGCGGGCTGGATCCGACGCTTCATGGCGAAGGCCACATGCTCGGCCCTCGGTCCTGCATCTCGCGGGGCCTTGATTCTTCCCGGCAACTCGGGAGGCCGGATCCCCTCTTGCATGGTGGGCTCCGTGTTCCACCACTCTGGTGCTTGGGCTGCGTCCGCTCGGCTCCCCGGCGGCTCCGGATGGTGGTTCGTGGTATAGAACCACCTCGTCTTCCAATCCGTGTTGGAGTCCACGAGCTTGTACGCCAAGTCTTGCTCGGCGGCGTCTTCCCTCAAGCCGGATCCCGGCCCCGCCGACTTCTCTCAGGGTTGGAGGCGGGGCCGTGGCTTCACGCGGAAGAACTTGCGGAAGAGAATCCAATGCGGCTTGATCCCCCAAATGCTTCGCGAAATGGACGAAGACGGAGGCGTGGAAGATTCCGTTGGGGTTCAAGTTGAGGTACTCGATGCCGTAGTACACGAGAAGCCCTTTGAAGAAATCGCTCGCCGGGAGCGCAAGCCCGCGCTCACGAAGCGCGAGAACATCGGGATCTCGTCCTGCGCCTTCTCCATTGGATAGGGATCTCCGTGATGCGGACCTCCACATGTCGATCTCCTTCTCCCTGATGAACCGGAGTTCGACGGGGGTCGGCGAGTCCTCGGTCTTCACCTTCGACCTTTTCCACTCGCGGCTTGGGTCAGCGCGCGGTGGAGACGTGGGCGGCGCCGCTCCGGTACCGGCCCGCGGCGGCTTCCCGCATGGCTCCTCTTCTTCCCGCCGGCCTTCATCGTCTTCGACGGGGACGGCTTCATTCTCCAAGAACGGGAAGTCTTCACTCGCATCCGCTCGGGGGGCTACCCTACGGCTTTCGGGTGGCGATGCGCTTGGATCTACTGCGGCGGCAGTGCTCGTTGGAGTGGATCTACTTCAAGATTCAAGTGCGCGAATGTCCGGCTCACTTGGGTGAAAACCCTAAGGGTTTCGGCTTGAATTTATAAGCCAAACCGCCTCCGTAACGGGCGGCCGGATAAGTCCGCGCGTGGGCGACTCGGCCAGTTGCGCGTGACTCTTCGTATTCTACTAGTCAACGTGCCTCATCTCGGTGGCTCGGCTACTTCTACTCGACTACCGGGACGCGGCTAGTCTCAAGAGCATCTCGGGACACATTCTTCAAGAAGACCCTTCAATTCGAGAGGAAGTACTCGACTCAAGGAAGCTCGGAGGCTCCGTGCCACGTGTCCTTCGGTTTTTTCTCTCTCCGGATTTTTCGGGATTTTCTCTCCAAGACTTCGGATAGATCCTCGACGCGAGCTCGCGGCTCGAGGCTCGGGGGCTACTCCACGTGGGTTGCGGTTCGACAAATCGCGCCTTTCTTCGGCGCGCTCCGGCTTCAAGACAAGGGCGCATTTTGAAGCGACCTTCGAATGCGCATTTCAAGGACGCTTGGGACTACTCGAGAAGACTTCAAGATTGCTCGGACATCAGTGGAGTACATTCCGGCCTCGGGATGCTTCGACTACACTTCGAGGACTTCTTGACTTGTAGCACTCGTGGACGCTTGAGGACTACTCGTTAAGGCCGTCAAGATTCCCGGAAGCTATCCTTCCCCGACTCGCGAAAGTACTCGGGGGCTTGTCGTATGGACCTCCCTGGGCCCACTACCTCGGTAGGTGCCAGGACCCACTACTCGGTGGGCCCCTGGGCCTACCGACTTGCCCACACACGGCACTGAAGGCGTGGAGCACAAGGACAAAAGACACGGGGAGTAGTACTCGGATAGGACTCCCGTACCTGTTCCGAACGCGTGCAGAGGTCTCCGAGACGTACTCGACCGTACTCCTTCCTTACTCCGACTTGTAAGAATTTTGAATTTAAGCTCCTACACAAGGTTAAATCCAAAACATAAGCAAACAATTCCCTAAAATCACATCCATCACACCAGAGGTACTACTCATCAAGTCAAAGCCCTAGGGTGCACTTGTGCTCAAAGAAAAGTTCATTAAAGGTGCTATAAAAAGCATCAAACATTCTAGCATAAAGCTTAAATAAATCATAACTGCAAATATATGCACATCAAAACCATGCAAACTTTTGTCACAGATCTGAACATGATATAAAGAACAACATATCCAAAATTCAAGTTCATAGCATGTGTATATTTTAAACTGCACTAAAAATACTCCAAACTGCGTTTGAATTTTTAATTCAAAAACTGTGCAGAAAAACCCTATACATGCTTTCCTAGAAAAGGTAGATTTCTTCACCACAGGCAACAAAATTGGTTTTGCATTTTTCTGATTTTTCTACGATTTTTAATGATTTTTCGAAGGTACTGCCGGGTCTAACTTTCGCCTTTACAAACAGGTCCCCGAGAACTTTGCATAAATCTCCCCGAAAATACCTTCTCGTTCGCAATGTGGTCCACAAGGCGGGGCACCCTCGCGGTGGCCGGAATTGGGCGGCGGCGGCGGACTTGGACGGAGGACCACTCCGTGGCTTCTACGGACCTTTACGGGGCGGTTTGAGGTGTTCCGTGGGGTCGGCCGGCCGGCTCTGCGCGGCGGGGCGCGAGTCTTTGCGTCACGTGGCGCCGAGCGTGCGCGACGCCCGCCACGATGCGAAGCACGATCGACGGGGTTGGCTGCGGGCGGACTCGAGGAGGGGGACGGGAGGGCGGCCGGTGGTGGTTGGGCGGGGAGGGCGAGGGACCGCGGCGGTAACGACTATGGTGGCCGGCGGACGGTGCTGGCCCCAGCGCGAGCGAGGGGAACGAAGGGGCGGCCGGTTTCGACGGCTCACGATGAAGGACGACGAGCACGAGACGGCGCCCACGGCCTTAAGGCCTCGCGGTCCCGGTGGACCCCTTGCATGGGCGGCGCGCGCGCGCGGCTGCCGGCCCCGCGCGGCGCGTGGCCGGCTCGGCGCGAGGGCGCGCGTAGGCGCGGTCCCGGGCGCGAGGGCGGGCGGAGAGTGGGGCGGGTCACGGCGGAGTCTCCGTGCGTCCGTGCGCGTGGCATGGCCTAGGACACGTGGCAGGCGCATCGGAGCCGCGCGCGCCGGAGCGCGGGGACGGCGTCGCCCGGCTCAGTTTATTCGTTTAGCCCTTTTCGAAATTGCAAAACTCCAAAAATCGTCAACTAAGTGAAAAATCTCCCAAAAGCAAAGTTGTAGAGGAAGCTGTAGATCTACAACTTTCCCGAAAAGATGAACATGTTTTGATCAATGGTTTGCCCGGGAACGCCCGCTTCGAAGTTGCGGTGCCCGGCTCGGTTTTGCGGTTCACGGCGCGGTAAACTCGATTTTCAGCCCATTTGCGCTCCAAAGTGGAATGTCGCCAATTACGAAAATGTGTTCCGGAAATAACAAACAACTTTCGTATTGGCAGATTATGAACTTCTATAGTGAATTTTGGAGAAACGTATAGAAAACCATTTCAGCCTTTAAAGTAAATCTAGGGTTTGGCCAAGCGGTTTGAGATTTTGACAAGGTCTTTTGTGCAAATTCGTGACAAAACATGTCAAACATGTTTATGAGCCAATTTAAACACGATTAATGCCACTAATTAAGTTAGTTAACTTTAATAAACACAGGGTGTTACGATCTACCCCCCTTAAAAGAAATCTCGTCCCGAAGTTAGGAATTTAAAAAGCAGCTTAGGGGAGGTTGTTCTCGAATAGAAATATATACCGTGAAGTTATGTTTCCTTGTTTCACTTGGGGTCTTGGTCGTTTGCCTTGACTTCCCTGCTTGGCTCTTGAGCCTCGGCCAGGTACCGATTTGTTTTGTTACACTCGGTTCGGGCACTCCCTCACAAAATATCCCAGGATCTCTACAATTGAAAGCGAGACGAGGTGTGGGTGTATTGGACCTTGGGACCACCCAGGTTTGATAGGTGATCCACAACACTAGGCCCGGGTTGCTTGGCTTTTTCTCACGGGAGGGAAGTTCGGTGCATGTAATTTCCCATCCATTCAAGTCAATCTTTGGCAAATCTCGCTTGTAACTCCTTACTCCCTTCTTTCTTCCTCCTAAAGTTCCATGGAAGTTTCAGGTAGTGGCATAATTCAGATCTAGGAGTTGCTGATTGGAATCTTGATTTTGTTGATTTTGAGCTTCATGATTCATCAATAGATTGAATAGATAGACTTGCTCCATAATAGATTACGAAATTGCTTGGGAAAGACTGTCGGATAGACTAGTTTGCGATAGTCCTTGATAACGATTATGGATGACATTTTGCACTAGTTGGCTTAACACCAAATTTTGGCCCTCCAAAATTTTCATGGTGTTGGCAAAGATATCCACCACCTCTGTGTTGGTGGAAGAGATGGGAACATCTCTGTTGGGTCGAAGATTGGCCAGGATCTCCTGTGGTGGATTCCATTTCACACAGTTCCGCGACAATCCCATTAGACTCCCTAGGAGTACAATAATCCAAGTATGATAGTTATTGATAAGCAATCATAACAACGAGTTAGAAAGTTAGAAGAACTCGATACCGAAGGTTCTATAGGGTTTGTTTTTAAGCAAGGAGCCAATAGCCGAGTTCTACAAAGGGTGGTCGGGAATCAAAGATCGATACTCCCCTCTTGAGCGATGGTTGCCACGGTGCGGTAATGATGGCACGCTTGGCGTTAGAGCGGGACGGGAGATTAATACGACATTGGCCCCGTAGTGAAACACGGCGGTAATGGAGTGGCACAGTTCGATGGAGCACGAATATGTAGGTGGTCCAAAGATCGTTAGTATTCGGTTGTGGGTTTATGGGATTTTCTTTGGTGGAGATCGTTGTCCGGTCATCCATAAGAATGCCGATTCTTTTCATATCCTTAGAACATTCCTCATCCTCCAAAGGAATTTTTAGAAAGAGAAAATCGTTTCACGAAGGTTTAACCAACTCGAGAGAAGAAGACGGATGGAGGGTTCTATCTTTATCTAATTCATGCCATACGTAGGCCACCCATTTGGGCGGTGATCGACGGTTGTCATAGATGATAACCATTGGTATGTCGACAAGAGGGGTGCACTACCATCGAGATGCCCTTGGCAACTTGGCAACGACGCTACGGTGAGAAGAGATGGTAGAGATGGTGTTGTGTAATGTCGTCATGGCTGCGAAGAGGATGAGATAAATGACTCGAGAGAATTCGCTATTGGTATTGGAGAAATCGAAAAGGTCTCGAGGTAACCTCATTTTAGAATCAGAGTTGCTTTGAGAAGGTTTATCGAAGGATTTGCCAAACTTTTGTTTTCTTATATCACGATTTCATTAATTTGAAAGAAACATTAAAAAGGATCACAAATCACTGAGTTCTCAGAAGCTCCTCATATCTTGACTTTTGGAGAACCTTGATTGCTCATGAAACATCACTTGTTTATACACCTTCACCTTAACTCGGTTAAGGTGATGTCGGAGCAGGCGGGTGTGAGGAAATCGAAAGAAGACCGAGTTGAAAAGTTTTCCTTAAGGATCTCTATAAGGAATGGGAATCTTAGCAATTGATCATACTAAGATTGCTAAAAGAAATATATTTTTTTGAGAATAACAAGGGTTCGATGATGGCTTAAGGGTTCTACCATCATAGCTGCGATGTTAGTTCATAAGAATAGTTAAGGATGGTAAAGTCATAGAGAGTCGTTACCGGGAGTTCTTACGGATATTTAGTGGGAAAGATATACAAAGACGGGCTAGTACGGGAATTTCGGGAAAGGCTTGCTCACATGTCACTTATGTTATGAGTATTAGCGACATCCTTCATCCCATTAGTGGTGCAATGACTGCTTGGATATGTGGTGCACCAATGAGACATGCTTGCAATATTAATGCATATAGATGAAGTTTGTGCATTAGTGGAGATAGTGCACATAATGATGCTTATGATGAGGTGCATATAGTATGATGTATATGCACATGAGCATATGATGCTTATGTAATGATGCATAATGAGTGATGCACATGATGCGTGCATGATGTAGTGCACACATGCGCGTGCATGTTGATGAAATGCGTTGATGCATATGCTCATGAGATATGTTGCTCATGGTGCATAGTCGGTATGCTTTATTGCACCCATGGAGTTAGTTGAAAAAGGCGAAGCTTAATCAAAGTAGGGAACAAAATTGTGGTGAGTCATTTTCCATAACCTAAGATACTTGGTAAGCGCTCATGATAATCATATGGCACGAGACCACATGATACCCTAAGTTCCGTCGTGGCACCTTTAGTTAGGGAAACATCATCAACCACAAGGAATGTAGAGAGTAGAAGGATTTTTTTAAAAACTTATGCAAGTTAGTCACCCAAGATTTCCCAAATGCACAAGTTATATAATGCGCAATGGCTTGTGTTGTTAAGGTATGCATATGCATTGTGATAAAATGCTCCAATTTGCGTATATTGATTCTTCACACTTATAAACATGAATTTATTTATTTGTTTGTGAGCAAGCATGAGAAAAAAATCAAGTTTGAGGCAGAGAATTTTAAGAAGCGAGAAAAGTAGGGATGCCAACGCCGAGAAAGTTGTGGGACCGGCGTTTCATGGCTGCAAAAGAGGAGTTGAATTGTTGTCTCCTATCTAGAGAGTGTGGGAAAGCGACCAAAGAAAAAGAGCACAACGGAGTTTTAGTTGACTTGACAAAAGATATGATATGTTCCTTATGTAGGTAAGAGAGTGTGATACTTCGTATTCATTTTATTGCCCTCAAAATCGATAGGCAGGGTCAAAAAGAAACATTTTCAAGGAGTTGGGAGATCAATAGTGATCGAGCCCATGATGTCAACAACCGGGAATAGTTGAGTGCTTGAGAGAGCATACCCACATGATACGGGGTGAACACGTACGACTGAAATCATACTCACGAATGCGAAAACCTCTACTGCCTTGGCGGTTGTGCAGCAAGCCAAGGTTCACAAATATGTTCACAACTCTTGAGTAGGAACACTAGGAGCTGAATTTGATGGCGTGTTGAATACAAAGTTTCAACCCACGTTTGTATTTTAATTGGCCCCAAATTTCCAAGGAAATTAAAGGAAGAGCTTATCACGATTTATTTGGAAGAAAATCCCGGCCCCTATCAAATGATTTCATTTTGGTACCCGATACTTGGGCCATGCTCTCATAGTGATAATAGCATTTGCTAAAGGGCATATTCAAGGCGGGCTAGCCTCATGCATTTGATCACCACATAAATGGGAGGTAATAGCCATTCGTATAGCACAAGTTTGATGACAATGGTGGATCGCTACCACCTGCCTCACTATCAACTACTTCTCGAGAATTGAGGATAGGGTTTCCTTCCATCGAAATCATGTGATTTTTCCTTAGATATTTCATCTATAATTTTGCCAACAAAATGACAAGTAGGCATGTCACAAGGAGTCTTTAGTGGAAACTTCCAGAATTTGGACATCAATAGCTCTGAGAAATAAATTCATATCTCTCGGCCAAGTGTCGAAAATTTCCTAAATTTTGACTAGCAGCACGTGTAGAATTTCATAAGCCACAACTTTGGTATTCAACTCAGGACAGATTCAACTTTTACCCGGGGTCGAAAGGTTCGTTACCAAAGCTCTGTCTAGCAGTTTTTACAGCAAACAGGGGCTTACTAAAATTCGATATTTCTCAATATACACATGCAAAAATGCTGAAATTTTTGTGAGAATGACCATCACAAAATTGTGAATCATTTTGATATTCAAGGTTTGCTCTATATCCCAAAGGAAAGATGACCTAAAATTTGTTCAGAGATCATTAGTTCTGAAATTCAGCAGGACAGAGACCTAGCGTTTTAGGTATAACTCTCAAACTAAAAATCTAGTGACCTTGAGATTTCTACAGGAGGTAGATAGATACCTAAGGAGTAGTTTTGGTATTCAAAGGTTGAATAATATCGTATTGGAAAAAGGTGCAAAAGATCCATTTTTTAGAGTGCTGTTGCCCAGAAATTTCAGCAGGGCAGCACTGCACTAAAAAGATTATATCTCTAAGATTAAGAACCCTATGACCATGAGATTTTGGCAGCACAAAGTATGCTGTATAATAAATATTTTGGTATAGATTCTACGGGAAGGATCTGTTTGGAACAATAGGTAAAAATTGTGTTTTCTACCTAACTCAGGATTTTTTTTTACAGCATTTCAGCATGACCTTGTCTAGCAATTTTGATCCTAACTTCAGTTTTGAACATCCTAAAATCATGAGAAATTCAGAAAGCAACTTAACTAGGTGATGAACAATTTCCCTAACGACACCTAGCCAGAAATTTCTAGATAAACCTTAGGAAGATTTGGACAACAGCTAGTTAAATTTGCTTATTCACACATCAAACATCAAACTAGCATGATTGGTCCTTAAGAAACACAATTTCACTAAAGACCAAACGTCACATGATTTAAGTTTTTTTTGTTCAATAGCTTTTACATGATGCAGGAAATGTCCTAACTTCCTCACAAGCTTTTAAGCTTAAAAACGAAGTTAGTGCCGGTGGCAGGGCATATATAAACGTCTCTCCCTATAATAACTAGTCGGAAACTATTGATTTCTTAATTGCGTTGCCTAACAACCGTGGTTAGCATACTGCAGAAAATCACGGATATTCAAGACCTTTTGTGCCGAAAGCACTCACAAAGCGTCACATTATTACGGATTCACTTATAGAAACGGTATCCGCACGTAAAGCCGCTGCATGGACAGCGTCCTATTTAAGACTCGACGCGACGTGAGTGCCCATTGGAATAGGCCTCACTCATCCCTCACGGACTTTCTGTGGTACCACCACGTATGGCAAAACGTGATGAGGCCTTCGGACGCGACGTGGCACCCATTGGAATAGATCCCACTAGTCCCTCACGGGACACTGTGGTACCACCACGTATGGCAAAACGTGATGAACTAGTATGGTTGTGCATGAAGAAGTAGTTTTGACGGGAATAAATGTCTTGAAGTCGGACTAAATACACCATATAATACTAGCCACACGAAAGACCCCAAAAAATTCCCTCTAGGGCCTCTCGGACTAGATTAAACCTTAACGTCCTACTCCTTTAGCAAGTTTATTAATCTTGGCAAATTTTATTCCAAAAAACAAGTTTGTTAAGGTATTTTAAATACTGCGGTGCATATCATCGCTCTGGTACATTTGTGACGGAAACTAGCCAAAATAATTCCATATTATCGCCTAAGCCGGTCCACTTGGCCATTAAGCAATAATAAAGAATTATTAAGAAGTCGCTCTAGCAGGGTAAACCCCGTGCAATCACATACAACGGGATCGGCGATATGCGCTAAACCCACACGAAGGCGGGACCGGAGTACAACATTACATTACATGAAAGGTTCACAAGTTCAACATTATTACAAACCCGGAGTTTTCCATACATAAAAGTAAACATGGTTCGGAGTTAAACGACGGAATATAAACTAGCGCATGATACACACGGAGGCCATCCATGCATATCACTCCTCATCATCGTTTTCCCATTCAAGCTCCCAACCATCTGGAATAGAATCGAATAGGGCCAGGATTACTGAAAACAACAAATTAAGCAAAGTGAGTACTAATACTGAGCGAACTTGGAAACAAAAATAAATAAGTAAGACTAGACATGCAAGGCTTTTTAGCAATTTCTTTGGTTTGTTTGCGAAACGTATTAAGGGTGGATCCTTATTTTTCAAGTTTTAGCTCATATTCTAGTATGTTAATCGATCTAGGTAAGAGCACTGTACTAAACAAGCATGTTGTGCAAACAATAAACGGTAACAATATTAATCCAAAATGTTCCATAAATAAACACGGGGTAGCCGGTGGTCAAGGCAGAGCTCGGATAACGGCGAGTGGCCAGGCGATCGATCGATTTATATCCTTAGAGGTAAACCCAAGATACACGGAAGAAGGTAGACCGAAGTGCGGTGTCTACCCCAACCGAGGCGGTTCCCAACATCCCACGAGTTTAGGATCGGACGCTACCTGAAGCTCCACCGAGGTACACGGTTATCGGAGGGGTCTAACCCGACCGGTCGGACTCACACACTATACACGGGTAGCTAGCCGGAGACACATCCCAAGCGGGTAGCTAGAAAGATCCCGCCCGGTTCGAAGGTACTAGGCTTACCGGTCCCATTCCCGACAAGTACTTGGTACGTTCAATAGCTTAGGACCAACACAATGCTACTCGGTCGAGACCGAACCCATTGCTCTTACCACATGAGCGAGTCATTTTAACCAACGTATGATTCCAACGAGAATATCCTACATATCTCGCGGCCAGTGAGTCATTACTCGACTTGTACCGTGTCCTTAAAGCATGGCACTAGCGTCCTAACATACTAGTAAAAGAGCATAGGAGTCCTAAGGATCATGCATCTAGGTTTCAAAGCAACTCCTGAAACTTAAATGCACAAGTAAACAATAAGTACGCCGAAATGAAAAAGGTATGAAATTTTAAAACAAAGGTTAGATGAGCAGGGTGCTTGCCTTCCTCTAACTCAACACTAACGCTAGCCTTGGGCTCTTAGGGACTTTGGTCCAGGTCTTGCTATTCACTCAACTGGTTCAGTTCACCGCCAACGGTCCGTCTCCCTCTGAGGCGGTGTGTACGTACGCGTCAGGAGATCTACATTTACATGCACATCACATTAGATTAAAGTTAATCTTGATGGTGATTGTGTGCACATCTAAGTAATTTAGGTTACTTAAGCCTGTCAGCAAGGGTGTTGTGTTTTAAATATTAAAAACAGAACCAAACATGATTTCACAAATTTCACACTTTAATTTCTATTTTCTTTCTTTAATTGATTAAAACGAAGCCTTTCTACCATAAATCCAATTTAAATCAAAAACACTTCCAATGAACCTAATCTTTTGCACACAGCAACATATGATTATTTTAAGCTTGCACACCAAATTTGGCCTAAGACCATTTATAAATTAATTTATACAGAAAAGACAAATTCAGCCTAGTAAATCAACATTAATTCATATAAAAGATTTAATAAACTTTTTGATCCCAACTTTCTCCTACAGGTCAAGTATGCCAAATGTAGGTTCTGACCAAGGCATGGTTGTAAAATCAATTTATTTTTCAGATTTTGAATTTAAGCTCCTACACAAGGAGTTAAATCCAAAACCTGGCAAACAGTTACCTAAAATCATCCATCACACCAGGGTACTACTCATCAAGTCAAAGCCTAGGGTGCACTTGTGCTCAAAGAAAGTTCATTAAAGGTGCTATAAAAAGCATCAAACTTATTCCTAGCATAAAGCTTAAATAAATCATAACTGCAAATATATACATCAAAACCATGCAAACTTTTGTCACAGATCTAGACATGATATAAAGAACAACATATCCAAAATTCAAGTTCATAGCATGTGTATATTTTAAACTGCACTAAAAATACTCAAACTGCGTTTTGAATTTTTAATTCAAAAACTGTGCAGAAAAACCTATACATGCTTTCTAGAAAGGTAGATTTCTTCACCACGAACCCAACAAAATTGGTTTGCATTTTCTGATTTTTCTACGATTTTTAATGATTTTCGAAGGTACTGCCGAATCCTAACTTTCGCCAACACAAACGAGGTCCCGAACTTTGCATAAATCTCCACGAAAATACCTTCTCGTTCGCAATGTGGTCCCTGGCGGGGCTGCCCTCGCCGGTGGCCGGAGTGGAGGCCGGCGGCGGCGGTTGGACGGAGGACCACTCCGTGGCTTCTACGGACCTTTACGGGGCGGTTTGAGGTGTTCCTCCCCGTGGGGTCGACGCGGCCGGCTCTGCGGCGGGGCGCGGGGTCTTGCGTCCGGCGGCGCCGGGCGTGCGGCGCCCCCCGCCCTCGATGCGAGAAGCACGATCGACGGGGTTAGGCACGGGCGGACCGGAGGGGGACGGGGAGGCGGCGGTGGTGGTTGGGCCGGGGAGGCGGATTACTGCCCCGGCGTGCGGCATGGTGGCGGGCGGACGGTGGCTTAGCGCGAGCGGCGGGGAACGAGAGGGCGGCGACGGTTTCGACGGCTCACGATGAAGGACGACGAGCACGAGGCCGTACGAAACCACCCCCGACGCCGGCGCGGGTTCCGGCGACGGGGGCGCGGTTGCCACCGTCCGAGGGGCCCTCCCCTCGGACTCTTCCTCCCTCGTCTCCGCTCCGAGGACGAGGGCTCCCTCGATATCCGGGGAGGAGAGCCCCGGCTCCTCGCGCCGCCGGTACTCCGCGGACCGTTGGTCGCGCGCGCGCTTGGCGACGCCGGGCGTGCTTCCTCTTGCGCGCCGCCCGCTCTCGTTGCTCCCGCCGCGCCGCCCGCCAAGCGCACGGGAGTCGGGGGTGGGTGGAACGGACTTGGCGATGTTGAACTCCACCAGCTGCGCACAAGAGTGACAATGGCGGATCAGGAGACGAAAGCAAGACCAAGAACTAAAACGAGATCAGGAACCCAACTCACCCGCGGGCCGAAGGGGAGCATCTCGACGTCCCACGGGGTCCGCCCCTCGGGCGGCGGCGGCGTGCGGGTGTCGACGGCGCTCCGCGCCCGGGTGAGCGCATACGGCCGCTCAAGGAGCGTCGGGAGCATCCGCGACCTCGCCGGAGTCGATGGGGTTGGCCGCCTCCGTCATCTCGAAGATGCAGAGCGGCCTCTCCATCAGTGGCACGACCCGCCGATGGTGGAGGAAGGCGAGGACGCCCATCGCGGTCACCCCGTGCTTCCTCGGCCCGCTCCCGGTGCGCCCAAAGCACCGACTCTCTGCCGCGCCTGTGCTGGGGCGTGGACACCCCGTAGCCCCAGAGCTAGACCTCTCCTTGAACACCCGCCGGTGTAGGGGGGAAGGCCGGGCTCGGCGTTGCGCGAGATAAAACCATCCCCGCTCCCCGCCGGCGTTGTTCGTCGTCATGGTGCGGGGGATGTAGACGTTCTTGAATTGCCCCCGCCGGGGCAGCGACATCCCGCCGGCGCACCGCGCGGCGGGTCCTTGGCTCCGTCGTGGGCTGCGTGAAGAGCTCCCCGCGGAAGAGGTGTACCCGAGCTCCCCAATTAACCGGGATCCCTAGGTGCCCCTCGCGGACGCCCACGAACGTGGCCGCCTGCGAGATTGCGTTGGGGGCGAAGTTATGCAACTCCACCCCGTAGTAGTGGCACATTGCCCGCATGAATGTGCTCGCCGGCGCGTTGAAGCCGCGCTCGTGGTAGCGGAGGAAGCTCACCACGTAGCCCTCCGGCGGGTTGGGCTCGTGATGCGCGCGCGGCGGCCACGATCCATTCCGCCGGGCGCCCATCTTCGTTGGCCGACAGCGGGCCGGCCGGCGACCCGCTCGCCCAAGGCGGGCCGGGTCACCGTGGATCTCTCCCGTGCGTACGGCTCCAAGATCCTAAGGGGGAGGGCGAGGGCGGCGCCATGGAGAGGACGAATGCGAAGGCGGAGGACAAGGAAACGAGGAAAAAGTTCTAGCGGCGAGAGACGCGCGGTGGCGAGAGCGAGGCGAAGGCGAAGGGACGGGGGCCGAAAGTGGTAAGGTGCCAAGGTAAAAAACCGCCGTCCACTCCTCCCCCCGCCGGTTTATAGGCGACGGGCGAGTTCTCCGGAGCGGACGCCCCGCCCGGCATTAACTTGCGGCAGAATCTTTCCATCGCGTCGACGGGCGGGCCCCACCACGACCGCGGCGGCTCTAACACTTGCGGGCGGGTCATCATTACGGCGAGGACCGGGCCGCGACCGAGGCAAAACCGTCACGTCCGCCGCCGGCGTCGCCCACTACGCGCGCGCGCGCGGCCGCAGCGCCTTAAAAGGCGCGCCCACGCTGCAAACCCGCGGCCACGACCGCAAGGCGATTAAATGCCCGGGCCCCTTGCCAAGCAAGGAGAGCCCTCGAGCGAGGCGAACCCTCGACTCGAAACAAAGGCGACCCTCGACGGGATATCCGCGTGAGAAGGTCGTCCGGGTCCTGCTCGACGTAGAGCAGGCAACCGCGGGCACCCATGCCACGTAGAACCCTCGAGCGGCGTGACCCTCGACTCGAAACAAAGGCGACCCTCGACGGGATATCCGCGTGAGAAGGTCGTCGGGTCTCCGCTCGACGTAGAGCAGGCAACCGCGGGCACCCATGCCACGTAGAACCCTCGAGCGGCGTGACCCTCGACTCGAAACAAAGGCGACCCTCGACGGGATATCCGCGTGAGAAGGTCGTCCGGGTCCTGCTCGACGTAGAGCGGGCAACCGCGGGCACCCATGCCACGTGAAGCCCTCGAGCGGCATGACCCTCCGGCTCGAGACAGTGTCAACCCTCTAAAAAAAGGCACGCGCGTAAGAGGATCGCCCAGGTCACGCTTGAAATAGAGCGACACCGAAAGCACTCATGCCGCGCCGTGCTGCCAACAAGCACCTCGAGGGTCGGCACGTCCCGGACCCCTCGACGGCCGCAAACGCGAAAAGACGGGGCCGTCCAAGCACGGCCCCGCACGGCCTTGCGATCGAGGTTCGAAGCCCGACCCTCGACGGGTTCGAACGGGCGCCCCGCATCACGAGTTAGGGACGACGAGGGCACGCGCATTCGAGCCGTTCCTCGAGCCCGTCGGCTCGAGGGTGCCCCACATGTCGTGTTCGAGAGCCGGCGGGGCGCCTAGCGGGGGATCCCACCGAGGGAGAGCTTCCGCGCCCTCGGTCCCTAGCGAACGGGACCGAGCCCCACCTAGCAAACCCACGCAAGCGCTTCCATGGACGTGTCTCCGACCGCGCGGCCTACCCTTATCGAACGGGGCATGGACGTCCCGCTTGAACCACCCGCTAGCAGCTCGATGAGGAATCCGCGATTCGCGACCCGCTCGATGGGAGTCGTGGAAACCTCACCCTCCGTCCCGCGGAGGGACGGCGAGGGCGCGATAAAAAACAAGTCGTCAGGCTCGACCCGATCGCCTCGAACGGGCCAAGGCTCGGGGGGCTTGACGCGCGGCTACACCTCCTTGAAATTGCACCCGCCGGGAGAGCGGTGACGGGGAGCGTGCACCCCCGATGCCGGCCGAAATACCGCCGATGCCGGTAGGCATATGTGCCACGCCTTTCGACCGAATTGCTCGCGGTTAACCCCCGCCAGGAGAGCCCACACTCTGCGCAGGCTTCGAGGGCTAGACCCGCGGGTCCGCCGACGCGGCCCCTCGGAAAGCGTTCGCAAACAAGGAGGGAAGAACGTCCTATCAGTAGGTTCCAGCATCTGCGGGAGCCTCAATGGCAAACCCGCAGATGCTCGGGGGCTACTGTCGGGGACCGCCCTAGGGGTCCCCTTAAACGACGGGGAATCCTCACTTAACCCCGGTATCAAAACACGCTGAGCCTAACCATGCAGGAAACTAATCGTGCAGGACATGGCCTATGTAGCGAGGACTCGGAGGCCCACCAAGACAGCCCGTCTAGAAGACCCCTCGAGCAGGCTCCGCCTCGCTCGAGGACACGCTCCTCCCTCGAACGGACTCCGCCCCGTTCGAGGGGCAACCCTTCCTTCGAGCGGTCCCGTCCCGCTCGAGGGCAGCGCTCCCCCTCGAGCGAGTCCCGACTCGCTCGAGGGTCCGCTCCGCCCTCGGGCGGGGCCCGCCACGCTCACGGCGCGCGCCGCACGCGTGCGCCGGCTCCGTACTTAGGCATTTAACGCCCGACGCCGCAGGGCGGCGCCATCATGCGCCCTGGGCTCACGCCCCCCGTGCCGCCGCACCAACTCCCCGGGGAGGAGCCCATCCCCGCCACCGTGGGATGGACTGTGCGGTACGGCCGGTGTCGGTCCCGTGACACCGCGCGCCCCTCTTGTACGGCTAACGCGCCCGACCCTCGAAAGAGGGCCGGCGCACCCTCGATTCACTTTCACGTGACCTTGCAGGTTAGGTGAGGGGTGCTAGGCCGGTGGATGGCCATCCCCGCCCCGTATGCACGCGGCCGCCGTACCCACGCGTGCGTGGTACACGCCCGACTCCGCGGCGCACGCCGGGCCTTGCGGCAACCACTCCACTACCGCGGAGCTCATTGGGAAGGAACGCCGTTCGCCCGCTCCCTGTACCCCGTACCAGCCATCATCAGCACCTCCCTCGAAGCCTATCAGAGGACGCCATCGCCATCTGCCGCCTCCTACCCTCGAACCGCCACCGTTCGGCACGGGGTAGGCCATCATGGCCGGATCGCGGCGAAGATCGTCCGGACGGCCGCCCACTCTACACCGTAGCGCGACGTGCTCCCTCACGTAGCTAGGCAGCGCGGCGTGCATGTAACTCGCCGCCCCCTTAGCCTATAAAAGGGGAGGCGAGCCCCCAGCCGCGGGGGAGACGAATTCAGAGGAACAGAACACACCGTGCACTCACTCTCTTATTCTCCCACAACAAATCCAGCCACTCACCCAGGGACTTGGAAGCCACGATTCCTCTCCCGCCTTGCTTGTATTTGCCCCACTACAAGCACCCCCGGTGCTGAGCAATATAGTGCCACGAGCACGCCCCTGCTGGACGTACGGCCCCCTCGGCCGGAACCAGGATAAAACCTTGTGTCATTTGTTGCTTAGCATCGACCATTGAGGGATAGACCTAGGCGTTATCTACTGGTTAGTGTCGGGACCATATTCCGCACCGACACTAAATCACCGGGAATCGCGAATCCTTTGAGCACCACCAAAAGCTAGAGCACCGAACGAAAACTCACGAATCGAAGTGGTTTCCCGGCGTTTGAGGGCACAAGATCAAGCACAAAGATGCACAAGACATCTATCCATGTTTCCCTCAAAGAAATCCGGGGAGAAACCCACTCAAATTCGCGGAATCACACCGGGAACAAAGGCACGAAAACAAGCATGAAAAGCCACGAAAAACAACCCCGAATCTTCTATACAAACCAGGAAAGATTCACAAGGTCTAGCATGCCGCCCTAGCATCCATCCCTCTCAACAAATCTCTCATGAAGCTCTCATGCTAGCCTAGAGAAAAATGGAAGAAAAATAGCTACGAAAATGAGAAAGAGGAGGGAGGAAATGAAACCCTAAGTCGCGGAGCGAGAGAGCCATCCACACACACTCATGGCTTATATATCGGAGTCCCGCCGAGTGGTAAATGACTCGACTACCCCTAACATAACTACGGCGATACAACCCACGTAGGGGCATTTAGGTAATGTTTGTGGGTCTTGCCATCGGACGGCCACGCCTTTGCCGCACTCCGCGTCCTCCCGACGCAAGTCATGCGATCCCGCCGCGTGTCCTCCGCCTCGAAGCTTCCCGACACGCCGGATCCCGTCTCCGTCGTGTTGGGCCCTCGGACTTGGTTTTGAGGCCCAAACCAAGAAACCGTACGCCGATGGTTTTGTGGGCAAACCACCAAACCCCGCGTGCCGGGTCCCGGCCTCCCGCCAAACCACTTGACTTGACCGCCACCGTGCACCGCTCACTTGTCCATGACTTCGTCTTGCTTGTGTCGCCACCATGTGGCCCGCACCCGGGCCCCGCCGTCCACCGGTCCCTCGAACCGAGCCTACTTGTCTCTCCATCTCCCGGAGGCCCCTCAAGGTCCGAAGACCTTTCGCGCCCGTTCTTCACCCGCAACAACACGAACTAGGCCGCAGCTCTACACTCGCGCACTAAGCCAAGAGTCACTCCAACACCCGTTGTCAATCACTCATCACTGAGGAGCGGTCATCCATCGACCACTGGGGACGCTCCCCGGTCCTCAATCTCCCCCTTGATGAGTGCATTGACAACACACAACGCGAAATGAAATTCGAGAGAAAAGAGAAAAGAAGAAGAAAGAAAAACAAAGAAGCTCAACTCATGACCAACACCAAAGAAAGGCAAAGAAAGGTCACAAGCCAAGCAAAGCACAAAATCCACACCGAAAACAGCAAGAAAGCTCCCCCTGAACAAATGCAAGCTCCCCCTGAACATGTGGATGCAAACTTCCAAATTTCAGCTCACCACTTCTGACACCTCTTCTGAATTTTCATTAAGCTCACCTCTTCTCCCCCTTGTTGACAATGTATGAATCAAGGTGAAAATGCAGAAATGCAAATCAAAGCATATAAACATCTACATGAGCTTCTCAAATAGGCCAAATCTAGTGTCAAAGGCTAAAAATGAGACAAAGATCACACAAATGGATCATAGCATAGTCAAAGCATTGCCACAAGTAATATATGAAAATACAAGCATGTGACAAAGCAGAATTTTCAGATTTAAGCAATTTCACCGAAAGAGGACTCGCTTCACATGTAAAAGCCTATCCATGTCACACTTGAGCCACAAACATGCATACCACTCAAAGATCATACAAGGATATCAAATTCTCAGCAAAAGATCATGGCAAACACCCATAAAGCAAAGCATGTCATGTCAAAGCTCATGAGCCATGTGTCCACTTCGGGGAGACTTCTCCACTGGTGAACATCATGCAACATGTTTTGCACCCATATGTGAAAGATAAGACATTTTAAACATAGACATGATGGATGGAGCATTTTTCAAGCATTATGCACTTCTTTTCAAGATTAATTCATTTCATGGTACATGAAGTGCCTTTGCGGCAAAAAGAAGCTTATGCTCCCCCATGAATGCAACATAGGCTAAACATTCACAATGATATTCGGCCTTTGGCCCAAATGCAAGAACAAGGCATCCAAGCACAATCTAAGCATGAAAAGCATATTTAGACCAAACTGTGACATGGATACACAACTACACATGAGTGGAGCACATTTCATCAAAAAATTAGTCAAGATTAGAATTTATTTCAAAAAGGGCTATCTCACCACACATATATCTCAAATATTCCAAGAGCATAGCCTCACATCACCATTTCTCCACACATATGACCAAAATCTCACAAGTAGCCAAAGAAACTAAAACATGGCATATGAAAGAAGCTCATCATCCTAAAATGCAAAATGATACAAATGCAACATGATATATGACAAGATGGCTATCCTACCATGGTTTATACATCAAGCAAAGCATGTATATACATCAAAGTAAACATGGTATGATACATATGATATACAAAGGAAATCCCCCAAGAGTCAACTAGAAAGGGCAACAAACCCCAAGTTCCCCCCGCAAGCGCACAAATGTAGCTTGGTCGAGAGGCTTTGTGAAAATGTCGGCTAGCTGATCTTGGGTAGGGACATGGCTCAACACAATGGTTCCTTTCTCCACATTGTCCCTCAAGAAATGATACCTCACTTCTATATGTTTGGTTCTGGAGTGAAGCACTGGGTTTTTGGCTACGCTTATGGCACTGGTGCTATCACAAAGAAGTGGGATCTGGGTGCACTCCTCACCAAAGTCTCTCAAAGTGTATGAAATCCACAACAGCTGGGAGCAACAACTCGCGGCAGCAACATACTCTGCCTCGGTGGTAGACTGAGCTACACTAGACTGCTTGCGGGAAGACCATGAGACCAACGAAGACCCAAGAAACTGGCAAGTACCAGAAGTAGACTTCCTCTCGACTCGACATCCAGCAAAATCCGCATCGGAAAAACCATGAAGAGAAAGAGTCGAGGAGGACGAATACCAAAGGCCAAGACCAGGGGCAGACTGTAGGTACCTGAAAATCCTCTTGACGGCCTGACGATGTGATGTCCTCGGCGAAACCTAAAAACGAGCGCACAGACACACGCTGAACTGTATGTCTGGCCTCGTCGCCGTCAAGTAGAGGAGGGAGCCGATCATGCTCATGTACTCCCGCTGGTCCACTGGTTCTCCGTCCTCATCCGCATCCAAAGTGGCCGTACTCCCCATGGGAGTCGACATCGGCTTCACATCTTGCATCTGGAACTTCCTCAGCATGTCTTTTGTGTACTTGGTCCGGTGCACGAATGTTCCATCCTTCACTTGCTTGATCTCGCGGCCGAGAAAATACTGCAACTCGCCCATCATGCTCATCTCGAACTCCCTGCTCATCTCATCTGCAAACTTGGCAACAAGGTTATGTGACGAGCCACCAAAGACAATATCATCCACGTATATCTGAACAATCAGCAAGTCATTTCCATGCTTGAGAAGAAACAAGGTTCTATCCACGGTACCCATCACAAACCCTCTGCTTAACAGAAAACCTCTCAATCTCCCATACCAAGCACGGGGCGCCTGTTTCAACCCATACAGAGCCCTTTTCAACCTGTACACCCTGTGTGGGTACAACTCGCTCTCAAACCCAGGTGGCTGCTTCACATACACCTCCTCCTCTATGACCCCATTCAGAAAAGCACTCTTCACGTCCATCTGAAACAACTTGAACCCTTTAGCCACGGCAAAGGCTAGAAGGATTCGAATTGCTTCAAGACGGGCCACAGGAGCAAAGGTCTCCTCATGGTCGATCCCCTCCTTCTGACTAAACCCCTAAGCAACAAGTCTGGACTTGTTCCTCACAACCATCCCATTCTCTCCCTCTTTGTTCTTCCAAACCCACTTGGTTCCTATGGGATGGCAATTTGGAGGTGGTTCAACTAACTCCCACACCTGGTTCCTCTCAAAATTTTCCAACTCCTCATGCATAGAATTGACCCAGTTTGCATCAGATAAAGCATGTCCAATGTCCTTGGGCTCAAAAGTAGCAACAAAAGCAGCATGAGCAAAATGAGAGGAATTCCTGGACCTTGACCGTGTAGTGCGTTCGTCGATGTTCCCAATGATCTTCGACAGGGGATGCACTTCTTGAATCCGCCGGGGAGCCTCACGCCTCGAGACTACCTCCCCCTCAACTTCAGCTTCTCTCGCCTGGTCCTCTTATTGTATCGTCGTTGTCCATGAAGTAGACGGTCCATGCTCCATAGTGGTCGTAGGGGAAGTAGTGGGTACACGCTCAGCTTCAGGCGCATGGTTCTCCCCATCATCATCTCCAGCTTCGTCCTTCTCCTCTTCAAAGAGGTCCTCAGCCATCTCTTCATCACCTGCACATTCAAAGCCAAGAGAGGTACATGGCATTGTCTCGTCGAAGGTCACCTCGCAAGTCTCCATGATTTTGTTAGTCTCAAGGTTAAGCACCCTATAGGCTCTAGAATGGTTAGCATATCCAAAGAAAATACCATCACTAGACTTAGCCTCAAACTTGTCGAGTTTTCCCTTCTTCAAAATAAAGCACTTGCAGGCCAAAAACTCGGAAGTGACTCACCTTGGGTGCCCGACCATGCATAAGCTCATAACGGGTCTTCTTCTTGAAAGCTCGCAATAAAATCTCGTTGGAAACATGACAAGGCGTATTGACCGCCTCAACCCAATACCTCCTAGGAGTCATGTGCTCATCGAGCATCGTCCTAGCCATCTCACAAAGAGTCCGATTTTTCCTTTCCACGACTCCATTTTGAGGGGGCACATAAGGGGTCGAATACTGATGTTCAAGACCTAGATCACGACAAAAGGCATCAAAACGAGAGTTCTTGAACTCAGAGCCATTATCACTGCGGATAGCTCGAATAGCATTCCCATGCCTCTCGTTTTTCAACCTCACGATCAGATCTCGAACAAAACCAAATGTCTCACTCTTATCCTCCAAGAAGAACACCCAGGCATAGCGAGAGTAATCGTCCACCACAACAAGGACATACCACTTCCCACCCACCGAGCGAACTCGAGCTGGCCCAACAAGGTCCATATGCAACAGCTCTGTCGGACGCTCGGTCATGACATCGGTCAGGGGTGGATGGGGAGTGGCTACCATCTTACCATGCCTACAAGGAGCACAAACCAAATCCTTCTCCAGCTTCAACCTCGGCAATCCTCGGACAAGGTCAAGACCACTCAAGCGGGAAACCAAATCAAAGCTCAAGTGTCCCAACCGCCTATGCCATTTCCACAAATCGAAGAAGGACCGGCCATCAAACAACTGAGCAGGACCCAAAGAACGAGAGAAATCAGCCCTGAAATCTGACCCTCGGGGATGATCATACAAACAAGATCACCTCGAGAATCAAGCAACCGAGACTCGCCAGACTTGAAACGCACCTCAAAACCCTCATCAAGCAACTGAGAAACCGAAAGCAAATTGAAACCCAAAGACTTCACAAGAGCCACTCTCTTCAACGTTACCTTGTCACTCACATGCACAACACCCTCGAACAAAGACCCTTCCTCGTCCATTGTCCCCAAATGTGATGTACATCTTTTCCTTCACCGGGGTGAGGTCCGGAGAACCACTTCTTATCTCCGGTCATGTGTCGAGAACACCGGAGTCGATCAACCAAATGTCCTCCAAGCCTCCCCGCCCGTAGTCGAAACAAAAACGAGAGTGAGCTAGCGACTCGACACCGGGGTTAGCACAAAGAAAGTTAAACCGGTGTCGAGCCATCTCGCTCAAAAGAGGGGTTAGCAAACATCATTCCCTTGCCACCAAACTTCCCATGTCCCATGGGAGGAGTACGAGCACCACGAGGGGGAAAACGTGGTCCGTAGTTCCTCCGGAACCCAACGCCGCGATCATCTCCCCTAAACCCTTGCGAGGACGAGTAGGAGGACGTCCGGCAAAACCACCACGAGCCCGACCCGGACCTCTCACCAAAGATGCACACCATCCTCTCTCCTGACAAACCTCTCACCACCACCTCTCTGTGGGAACCTGCCAACATTCCTCACACTTCCCACACCCCGTGGAAGTGGCACTCTAGTCTCAGGAATACCATGAGACTGGTGATACCTGTCCTGGTTCGCTTGCTCCCTAGCAAGCCTCTCATCCCTCTTCCTCTTGTAGCAAAACTCTGCAAGATGCCTCTCCTTGCCACAATACTCACACCTGAAGGGGATGGGTTTTGGTTTTGGCTCTGGCTTCTCTTTAGGCTTCTCACCCTTCTCACCCACGAACTTCACCTAGGTTTCGGAAATCATTTGTCTTAGGTGGGAATTTGGGTGGATCTTGGGTTGTGTCAAGCTTGTTGCAAAGGTGGTTAGGCTTTGGTGTGAAAGAGTTCTTGGGTGCTTTTGGAAGTGGGACTTGGATCTCTCCGATCACCTCAAACTCGGGGTTAGACTCAACACACTTCTCATACACACTCTCCCCACTCGTTCTCTCCCACTTTCTCACCCAACTTCTCAAAACCCAAACCACGACCATCGCCTCTCTTGAACTCCTCAATCATGATTTTCAATTGAGGTTCCCCCCGTACAACCAACCCAACACCTTCCTCAAATAGTCATTCTCCTCATAGATGACATCCAAACGGGAAGTAAGTTCAAGATTGCGCAAAGTAACTTCATCACGGCTAGAACATGCATTTGCAACGGAGATTTCAAAGATGCTTCCAAAGAACTAATGGTAGAACGAGCATCAACAAGCTTAGCATGCATAGTAGGACATGACTTGCAAGCACCAAGCAAAGTAGGTCTAGCCTTAAGCTCATCATACTCGGTCCCTAAGAGCATCTAGTTTAGCCAAGGTGGAAGCATTCTTCTCATTAAGCAGTTTAATCTCATTCAACCATGCATCACATTCAACACATTCAACATCATCAGGAGTAGTAGGAGCAAGTTTCAAAGAGTCATTCTCAAGTTTCAATTCAAGCAATTTTGACTCAAGTTCTCCTACTTTCTCGCTAGCATTCTCAAGTTGTGCCCTAAGATCTTTCCTCATCTTTTTGGCATCTCTAAGCACACTATCACGGTTGTCAAGCAAACCATTCAACCTAGCAATCTCAGCAAGCAAAGAGTCGGGGTCACGGTTTACCTCATCCTCCGAGTCGGAGTCGCTGTCTTCCTTCTCGCTCCTCTTGCTGCTTAAGCTATGGGCCATGCCACAAAAGCCCTCGAGCGCCACACAGCTCAACCCGCTGAGGTTCCGGCTTGCACTCTTCTTGCCCTTGCGCCTCCCGGCGTCTTCATCTTCGCTCGCACCGGCCACCATCGCTCTTGCCTTGTTCTTCTTGTAGCCGCTCTTGCTCGGTCGCCGCTTGTCCTTGTCCTTGCTCTTGGACTTGTTGAAGTGCTTGCCATTGGAGGAGTACTTGTCTTCACGCCTCGGGTGCGCCTTGTACTCGTTCACCTTGTACTTGTTCTCCTCCACTTCCGGGCACTCGGCGATGAAGTGACCACGCTTGCCACACTTGTAGCACGTCCCTGAGCTCCGCCTTGCATTCCTCCGACTCTCGTGTAGTCGTTCAAACCTTCTTGAGAGCAAGGCCAGCTCCTCCTCGCCCAGCACATCAAACTCGTCATCTGGAATGGACATAAGAGAGGACAAGGAAAACTGTCGACAGGAAGGGTTAGATTTGCCCTTTGATCCTCCCACAAGAGCAAGACTATGGTCAGTCGAGCCCTCATGCTTGGATTGCAACTTCCTGTCAACCTCAGCCGACTTGAGCTTAGAAAAGAGGTCATCCAACTCAATAGTCAAGTAATGCCCAGACTCCTTGATGGCCTCAACCTTAGCACCCCAAACATTTGGGTCCAAGACATGCAAGAGCTTCAAAGCCTGATCATGCTCGGTGTACGGAAAATCCTCAACATTAGCCTTCATGTTGTTCACGATGGCGGTGAACCTCTGAAACATCGCATCAATGTCCTCACCGGGAAGTGGAGTGAAATTCTCATATTGCATCCGGTAAGAGACAAAGAGGCGAGCCTTCACATGGTTATCACCACCGTGAGCAACCAACAACTTTTCCCAAATTTGCCAAGCAAGATTCAAATGGCGAACACGCTCAAACTACGGATCACACAAGCTCCCGACCAAGTGATCAACGGCTTTTGCATTAGCCTCATACTTGGCCTTAGCACCGGCATCGGTCACCATAAGAGTATGGATGTTGACCGGAATAGCATAGGTCTTGTCAAGCACAATGAAATCCAACGACTTTTCCACGAAGAAAAATCATCATACGAGCCGCCCACTTGTGGTAACCCTTGCCATCGAAGTGCGGCGGACCGCCCAGCTCAACGTACGCCATCTTAGGATTCGAGACTTGTCAAAGTCGCAAAGAATCGGCACCAAGCTCTGATACCAATTGAAGGATCAGATGGCGACTAGAGAGGGGGGGAGTGAATAGGAGCCGGTAAAAATTCTTCCCAAAGAACCCGGCCTATACCCTAGTCAAACCCCGGTCACACACGAGCGATGGATCGAATCACACACCAATCGCCAAGACCACGAGGTTATGGATCAACCTCTAGCCTTAGGAACGATTCCTAGAAGCACACGCGGAAGCACTAGAAAAGAAGGAAGGAATCGAAACAAGAAGCACTGCACACAGCTCCTGGCGGACTGTCCGGCCTGGCAGTGCGGACCGTCCGCGATGAACCGCGCAGACTGTCCGACCTGCTACCACGGACCGTCCGCGTCGACGTCGCGGACCGTCCGGCCCTCTCCGCGGACCGTCCGTTAAACACACACAGAACACCAGAAGCGACCCAAGAAAAACGGACCGTCCGCCAAGCCCGGGCGGACCGTCCGCGCCACCCACGGACCGTCCGCTACTCGATCGCGGACCGTCCGCAAACTGGCTGCAACCAAAACCAAAGGCCAAACCGGATCGAAAACAAAGACGCGCAAGAACACGACGAACACGCGACGAACCCTAGCCTCGCGCACTGTCCGCCAGCACCCCGCGGACGGTCCGCCAGGTGCGGACAGAGCAGAACCAGCCCGACCCCGAAAGTCAACTCCCCCAAATCATCATCGGATTTCCCAAACGGTTAAAGCTATGGAGACAAGGATTTGGGGACTTGAAAAGCGTCACACAAGGATGCTATAACCCAAAAATCTTTCCTCCTAACTCCCTAAATCACCGGGAATCGCGAATCCTTTGAGCACCACCAAAAGCTAGAGCACCGAACGAAAACTCACGAATCGAAGTGGTTTCCCGGCGTTTGAGGGCACAAGATCAAGCACAAAGATGCACAAGACATCTATCCATGTTTCCCTCAAAGAAATCCGGGGAGAAACCCACTCAAATCCGCGGAATCACACCGGGAACAAAGGCATGAAAACAAGCACGAAAAGCCACGAAAAACAACCCCGAATCTTCTATACAAACCAGGAAAGATTCACAAGGTCTAGCATGCCGCCCTAGCATCCATCCCTCTCAACAAATCTCTCATGAAGCTCTCATGCTAGCCTAGAGAAAAATGGAAGAAAAATAGCTACGAAAATGAGAAAGAGGAGGGAGGAAATGAAACCCTAAGTCGCGGAGCGAGAGAGCCATCCACACACACTCATGGCTTATATATCAGGTCCCGCCGGAGTGGTAAATGACTCGACTACCCCTAACATAACTACTGGCGATACAACCCACGTAGGGGCATTTAGGTAATGTTTGTGGGTCTTTCCATCGGACGGCCACGCCTTTGCCGCACCCCGCGTCCTCCCGACGCAAGTCATGCGATCCCGCCGCGTGTCCTCGGCCTCGAAGCTTCCCGACACGCCCGGATCCCGTCTCCGTCGTGTTGGGCCCTCGGACTTGGTTTTGAGGCCCAAACCAAGAAACCGTCCGCCGATGGTTTTGTGGGCAAACCACCAAACCCCGCGTGCCCGGTCCGGCCTCCCGCCAAACCACTTGACTTGACCGCCACCGTGCACCGGCTCACTTGTCCATGACTTCGTCTTGCTTGTGTCGCCACCATGTGGCCCGCACCCAGTCCCGCTGTCCACCTGGTCACTCGAACCGAGCCTACTTGTCTCTCCATCTCCCGGAGGCCCCTCAAGGCTGAAGACCTTTCGCGCCCGTTCTTCACCTGCAACAACACGAACTAGGCCGCAGCCTACACCTGCGCACTAAGCCAAGAGTCAGTCCAACACCCGTTGTCAATCACTCATCACTGAGGAGCGGTCATCCATCGACCACTGGGACGCTCCTGGTCCTCAGCTACTCCATGTGGAGTGCGGTTTTGCAAGTCGCACCTCCATATCAGCTCCGGCTTCAAGACAAGACAGGCATTTTTGAAGACCTTCGAAAGAAGTTTTCGGGAACGCTTGGGACTACTCGAGAAGACTTCAAGATTGCTCAAACATCAGCTGGAGTACATTCCAGCCTCGGGATGCTTCGACTACTCTTGAGGACTTTTGACTTGTAGCACTCAGGGACGCTTGAGGACTACTCGTTAAGGCCGTCAAGACTACTTGCAGCTATCCTTCTCGACTACAAAGTACTCGGGGGGCTTGTCGTATGGACCTCCTTGGGCCCACTACCTCGGTGGGTACCAGGACCGACTACTCGGTGGGCCCCTGGGACTACCCGGCTTGCGCTACACGGCACCTGAAGGCGTGGAGCACAAGGACTACACAGGAGTAGTACTCGGTTAGGGAGCTGTACATGTTCCGCACTGTATAGAGGACTCCTAGACGTACTCGACTAGTACTCTCTCCCTACTCCGACTTGTAACCCTGCCTCCCGGACTATATAAGGCGAGGCAGGGACCGATCTCAGGATCATCTCATCTAATCCCCTACAACTCACGGCGCACTATTGCACCATCTTGTAATTGTTCCCTATCAATCCAGAGCTACGCAGCATACAGGACGTAGGGTATTACGCACCTCGTGGCCCGAACCTGTCTAAATTGTGTGCCACGTGTCTCTTCCTTCGAGTTACCGATCTCGGCGAGTCACATTCATCTACTTCGGGTACTCCCCGTAGTAGGTTGCCGGTCTAAAACAAATGATGGTGGCTATCTTCGGTCCAGGCATGGAGCAAGCGTTCAACAAGACACCCATTCAAGGGGGGACCGTGGAGATAGGCGAGTCCAGTTCTCGACCGCCATTGCAGAGCCACAAGGTGCTGGGGGTCAGCCAGTTCAGCCCCCACCGCAGGCCGCAGGAGGACGACCAGTCCAGCCACCACCGCAGGGCAGCACGGGTCAGCCTGTGCAACAGTTGAACCCGTACCAGCCCACGTACGGGGAGTTGGCATTCGGCTCGCCTAGGGCCCCGCTTGCTTCCGGCTATAGGATTGCTCCAGCAAGCAACAGGCTGCATAGGAATCTATACGGCGGAGGCTACCACGAGGTGGGGAACTACGGAGCCATCGACGCTCTCCCGAACCCGGGTTACGGACTAGCTGCAGGCGCGCAGGAGGACGAGACCCTGGTGCAGAAGATGGCCGATTTGATGCAGAATCAATTCGGCCTCAAACCAAAAATGCAAGGGCCTACCTACACGCCGCCGTTCCCGGAGTGGTACTACAACGTGATCCTGCCGCCAAGGGTAAAGCCTCCGACAGAATTTACAAAGTTTTCGGGGTAGGATGACACGAGCACGGTGGAGCACATTGCTCGCTACCTGATGCAGCTTGGAGAGTGCTCATCTAAAGAAGCATTCAGAGTCAGATACTTCCCCACGTCACTGACGGGTGCGGCGTTCCAATGGTTTTCATCTTTGCCCCCTCAATCAGTCAGCACATGGAAGGAGCTGGAACGAAAATTCCACGCCCACTACTTCAGCGGCAGCACGGAAAAGAAGCTGATCGACCTCGCTACCCTGAAGTAGAGACACAGTGAGACGCCCCTGGAATTCCTCAGGAGGTTTAGAGAAGTTAAGGGGATGTGTTTTTCGCTCAATTTGCCAGACGACCAGTTGGCCGACATGGCCGTTGCCGGGATGCTGCCGGTCGTGCGTGAAAAGCTGTTTGGAATGGAGTTCGACAACCTGGGTCAACTATCCCAAAAGCTGTCGTTGATGAGCAACCAAGCCTACGGTTTCAAGAAAGATGCCAGGTTCAGCAAACAGCACGACGTGGCAGATATCTACAATCAGTTCCTGGAAAGAGCCGACCAAATGGAGGATTCTGATGATGACCAGGACGTGGCTGCAGCCGAAATCATGTGGGGAAAAGAGCCATTGACTATGAATCAGCGCTGGGTCAAACAGACCAAAGGCACCTATGATTTCGACATCACAAAAGCTGACAAGCTGTTTGAGCTCCTGGTGAAGGAAGGCCGAATCGGATTGCTCCGAAGGGCATTCCATGCTTCGGCCCGATGGAGTAAAGGAGAAACGTTACTGTGGCTTCCACGACAGGAACTCGCACTCCATCAACGACTGCAGGGTCTTCAGAATGAGGATCCAGAAGGCCATCCAGGAGGAACACCTCAAATTTGATAACAAGATGAAGCTGGATGGCCACCCTTTTCCTCAGAACATGGTGGGTTTTTCCATCAACATGGTGACAGCTGAGGAGAAGGGCAAGGTCAAAATCTTGACCTCAGCCAGGGCAAGGCAGGATGGAGCAGTAGATCCGGAACGTCAAGTGACCTTGGAACAGGTGCATGGTGAAGCCCCCCGCGTCCTCAAGAGCCATGTCGAGATCGGGGAATCATCCAGAGCCAAACCCAGGGTGACCACGCGTATCCTCCTCAATAAGTGGCGGCGCCGACCCGGAAAAGGAGCACTACCGAAGCGGAAGTACGAGGAGGAGAGGCGCAGGGCGAAGAGGAAGCACGCAGAAGAGATCCGGAGCAATACACACGCGAGCAGGAGCGCGCGCACTGGGGATGTGCGTTCTTCAGGCACTGTTGGAACGAAGGTTTGAAGCTGCCCACGCTGAGAAACTGCCCTGAGTGCAGTGATAGGTATTTTGAGTACAGGCAGGAGACTGCCAATCGCCGATCCGTCCATGAAAGAATTGGAAGGATACATCCTAGCGAGGATCGGCGTCAAAAAATTGAAATCATTGATCATCCCAAGAAAAGGCAAGCTGATTCGAGGTGGGCTGATCAAGAGGAAGACGAGGACAACTATGTCTGGCAAAAGGAGCAATGGTGCCCGCCTGGCCTGAGGAAAAGTCAGAAGAGAAGGGTTCAACGCTTGAGGAACCGTGAACTGAGGCAGGCAGGGATCCAGACAAGGCAGGTGTGGCGTCCAAAGGATAAACATGAAGGGTCAAAACGTTCGGCTCCAGCGTGCATGGTATATTTTCTGCCGAATGAATTTATGGCTCCTGCTAATCAGGTTGTGCAGGAAGAGGCGTCCCTAGACGATGAGCAGATCGAGGGGCTGATGGCGCAGCTGGTGCTAGCCAAGCAAGCCATCTTCGACAAACCGGCCAAAAATCGACACATGAGGCCATTGTACTTGAAGGGATATGTCAATGGCAAGCCATTGACCAAGATGTTTGTCGACGGTGGAGCGGCGGTCAATGTAATGCCGTACACCACCTTCAGGAAACTTGGCATGGGCCCTAGCGATCTGACGCCTACGAGCATAATACTGAACGATTTCGCCGGGAATCCTTCAGACACCAAGGGATGCGCTCACGTGGATCTGATGATCGGGTCCAAGACACTGCTCACGACCTTCTTTGTTATCAAAGGTAAAGGAGACTACAGCCTACTACTTGGACGGGACTGGATTCATGCCAATTGCTGCGTCCCATCCACCATGCATCAGCAGCTCATCCAATGGGTGGATGATGATATTGAAGTGGTCCAGGCAGATGACTCCGTGAGCGTTGCAAATGTGGAACCAGCTTTCTGGGAGTATCAAGGCATTGACTGTTTCTCAGGGAAAGGCGGGGAGAAGGTCTCGTTGAGCTCGTCGGCGGTGATCAACAGCCGATTCAAGCAGTCGGCTCTTATAGCAATTTTTAATGGAGAACCCCGTCGATGGTACTGATGGTAAGTTGGGGCGAGGATTCATGTCGGCCCATAAATTAGAAGAAGTCGACATTGGAAGCGGTGACAAGCCAAGGCCGACGTTCATCAGCGCAAACTTGCAATCAGACTTCAGGGAAGAATTAATCAAGCTACTCAAGGAATATAAAGATTGCTTCGCCTGGGATTATTCGGAGATGCCTGGACTGGATCGTTCCATCGTTGAGCATCAGTTGCCAATCAAATATGGTTTCAAACCATACAAGCAACCACCCCGGAAAATCTACAAGGATGAGGTATTGGCCAATGTGAAGAAAGAAGTTGAAAGATTACTTGATGCAAAATTCGTTCGGCCATGCAGATATGCGGAGTGGATTTCTAACATTGTCCCTGTTTACAAGAAGAATGGAAAGATGAGGGTCTGCATAGATTTCAGGGATTTGAACAGATCTACTCCGATGGATGGTTACCCCATGTCTGTTGCCGATTTGTTGGTTGACGCCGCTGCTGGACATAAAGTTATCAATTTCATGGATGGCAATGCGGGATACAACCAAATTTTTATGGCAATAGAAGATATATCAAAGACGGCCTTCAGATGTCCTGGTCATATAGGCCTGTTTGAATGGATAGTCATGACTTTTGGGTTGAAAAATGCCGGTGCAACTTATCAGCGAGCCATGAACTACATCTTTCACGAGTTGATCGGCAAAGTTGTTGAAATTTACCTTGATGATGTCGTAATCAAGTCCCTTAGTCATGACACACATTTGGAGGATGTGAAAAGGACCTTGGAGTGCACCCGAAAGCATGGTCTGAAGATGAATCCAAACAAGTGCGCTTTTGGAGTATCAGCTGGAGAGTTCTTGGGATTTTTGGTCCACGAAGGGGGGATTGAAGTTGGCAAGAAGAGCATGAAGGCCATTGATGAAGTTGTCCCTCCAACTAATCTCAAGGAATTGCAATCACTGCTCGACAAAATTAATTTCGTAAGGAGGTTCATTTCAAATTTGTCACAGAAGGTTTTGTCGTTTTCTCCATTACTGAAACTAAAGAAAGATCAGAAGTTCACATGGGGCGACGAACAACAAAAGGCTTTTGACGAGATCAAGCAATACATGAAGGAGCCACCAGTGTTGGTCCTCCTCAATTGGATAAGCCTTTCAAGTTGTACGTGGCGGCCGATACCCAAACCATTGGATCGGCCCTTATTCAAGAATTCGAAGGAAAGGAGCGGGTAGTAGCATATCTTAGCCGAAAATTACTTGATCCTGAGACCAGGTATTCGGCTGCACAGAAGCTGTGCCTGTGCGTATACTACTCGTGTACAAAGTTTCGGCACTACTTGTTGAATGCCGAATGCACTGTGTATTCCAAATTTGATGTAATAAAACATATGTTATCTATGCCAATTTTCAATGGCAGGATTGGCAAATGGATCTTGGCTTTATTAGAGTTTGAGTTAAAGTTCGAATCAGCAAAGGCTATTAAGGGTCAGATCATTGCCGATTTTATAACTGAACATCGTGATCCATCAATTGATTTGCTTGAAATTACTCCTTGGGCTTTATTTTTTGATGGATCATCATGTGGTAAAGGTGGAGGAGTAGGGATGCTACTGATTTCGCCTAGAGGTGAGATGTTTGAGTTTGCCATCCCTATACAGCCCACTGTTACAAACAATCAGGCTGAGTACGAGGCATTGCTTCGAGGGCTTCAATATTTGAGAGAAGCCGGGGCCGTTTCGGTTGAGGTTTATGGAGATTCAGAGTTGGTAATCAAGCAATTGAACGGCCAATACGAATGCAAAAGTGAAGCACTGAGGAGTTACTACGAAGAATGCAGGGAGATCTTAAAGAGCTTTCCATTGGTACCTCTACAGCATATTCCTAGGGAACACAACGAAGAAGCGAACAGGTTGGCTCAGAGCGCCTCTGGTTACAAAGAGAGTCAAGAAGCGTTTGCTACAGACATATGCGCACTGGGGACGGATCTCGCAGAGGATGACTGGAGAAAAGAGATCGTTGACTATATGAAAGATCCATCCCGAAAGGTCTCTAGGAAGCTCAGGTACAAGGCCATAAAATTCGTTCTTCTGGATGACAGTTTGTTTTACAAATCATTGGATGGGGTGTTTTTACGATGTCTGGGTCCAGAAGAAGCCAAAAAGATGATGAGTGAGGTGCATGATGGGATATGTGGAGCACACAGATCGGCCTACCGCATGAAATGGGTTATCAGGCAAGCTGGGTGCTTTTGGCCGACGATATTAGAGGATTGCTTTGAGTATTACAAGGGATGTCAAGACTGCCAGAGGTTTGGGAATATTCAAAGGGTCCCCGCATCAGCATTAAATCCTATCATCAAGCCATGGCCATTCAGGGGCTGGGGTATAGACTTGATTGGCCATATCAGTCCACCATCTAGCAAGGGGCATAAGTTTGTGCTTTTGGCTACAGATTACTTTACTAAATGGGTCGAGGCAATTCCACTGAAGAAGGTGACGTCGGAAAACATGATTGAATTTGTCAAGGAGCACATCATCTATCGGTTTGGAATCCCTCAGACAATCACAACTAATCAAGGGGCCCAATTCGTGTCCCTGGAGTTCAGAGAATTTGCCGAAAGCATGGGAATCAAATTGTTTAATTCTTCTCCCTATTATGCCCAAGCTAATGGTCAGGCAGAGACTTCTAATAAGATCATGATCAAGCTGATACAAAAGAAGATCGACCAGCAGCCAAGGAGGTGGCATTCGGTGCTCAGTGAGGCACTGTGGGCTTACCGAATGGCCCCTCATGGAGCTACAAAGACATCTCCTTATGAATTGGTTTATGGACATCATGCGGTTCTACCTTGGGAGATGCAATCAGATTCCAGGAGAATCGTGTTATAGAAAGATTTAAGCTCCAAAGATTACAGTGGCCTAATGATGGATGAGCTAGAGGATTTACACATGATCCGTCTCAGGGCCCTGGAAAACATCGAGAAGAACAAGCTGCAGGTTGCCAAGTATTATAACAAGAGAGTAAAAGTCAGGCAATTTGCAGAAGGGGATTTGGTTTGGAAAGCGCTATTGCTGATTGGAACCAAATACAGCGAATTCGGCAAATGGTCCCCTAACTGGGAAGGACCCTTTCGCGTGGTCAGATGCGTCCCTGGTAATGCATACATATTGAAAACTTTACTAGGAGAAGAATTTTCCGCTGCAATAAATGGGAAATATATGAAGAAATATTATCCTAGTATTGAAATCGATCGGTGATCACCAGCAGTGGGGTTACATGCACCTGACACAGGAATAGCCGGCGCTCAAGAACGAGACCGCCTTTAGAACAAAAATTCACAAACAGAAGGGACGGCCAGTGCCTAGATGCATTGCCCTTAGAACAAAACTACATTACAACTGCTTCTTGCAGGTCTACATCCAGCAACCCTGGTGATCTGGACTACAAGGAGGCGGGAAGCAGAAGGCCTGGAGGAAGAAGCGAAAGTATGATTCAATCTTTTCTTTGCTTCTTCGGCTGTTCCCTCTTCAGTTGCTCCAAGACCACCGTGACGGCAACTTGAAATGCATGGGGATGACCATGATTGGCTGCCTCCACCAAGCTGTCCCAAGCCGCTTTCAGGTTATTATAACTATCAGAGACATCTGAGACAAAGGAATGGTTGTTAGGGGCAAAGAATCCAGATGTGGACGCGAAGTCAAGAAGGAGTCAGAAACATTTACCTCCCACTAATGCCTCCAAAGCCATGCGACGCTCGCGCTCGGCCTGGCAACGAGCGGTGATGTCCCTGAGGTCATGCTTTAGGTGCCGAACGCGGCGGCGCAACCGGTGGCTGGTCCTCTGTTCAGGCGTGGCACCCTCTGCTTCGAGGGAGGAATCAGAGGAGACGTATTCAGGCATGTCTTCGGTCCCAATGATTTCTTCAGGAAGCAAATCAAGGCTGGAAGAGGAAAGGTAGAGAGGAGGTAAAGCGCGAGATCATATGGGAAAACAAGGAGTAAATCAAGGGAAAACTCACTCTTGAATCGTGCGTTTCTTCGGAGTGCTGCTCTCTTGGGGTTGCTTGCCTTTGTCCATGGCCTTGGGGTTTTTTCCTCTGAGGACATGGGAGGAAATGAGAAGTGATGGATGGGTGTGCGAGTGGATTTGTAGGGCATCTTAGCAGGCTATTTTATTGACCGAGGGGGTGCATCGGGAGTGATGACTGGCCGGCGTGCACTATTGGAATACCAAACGGCAGGGTTTTCTTCCCGAATGCGAAGGGTTTTCGCTTGAACAGTGCTTACGGATTGTCGATTCAGGGATCTTCTGTGGATTTTGCGCCAAGGGGTATCTGTTCTCGCGTGTTCGGCTCAAGCTAGTTCCCGAATATGTTTAAGGAAAAACAAGATTCACGGATGCAAACATGAAGAAAATCATCGCAGTGTGGGCACAGAATTCAAAAATTCTTTATTATTGCCGATATCAAGCATCCCTAATACAATCTAGTCAAAGAGCCTGTTCAGCACAGATTGGGGATGAGTGAGTTCGGCAATGGCGTCGCCGTGGCCATCGAGGCGCTCCAAGATGAGCTCAATCTCCTCGATGTCTTCTGGCGCGCCGCCCCGGAAGCCGCGCGGCCTGGTGGAGTAGTCGACGTCAGTATGCGTCGCCATGGCAGCCAGGCCCAGGGTGGTGCCCAAGCGGACGCCATGGGTGGCCACTTCGTCCACGCGGTGCTCCACCGCAGCAAGGCGCTCCGCCGGCGTGTCTCCGCGGGCGTTCACCTTGTCGGCCAATTGGTCCACCAGCATCTTTAGCTGGTTGAGCTCGGCATCACGGGCTGCAAAGTGCAAGAAAAAGGGAGATTAGCATCAAAGGCCGGATTGGATCAAAGAGCGGTGTTAGGGCCGTACCGTCGATGGTCTCCAGCAGCTGCTTGCGCTGGTCTTCCCACTCCAACTCGGCTATGCCAGCCTTTTTGGAGACCTCCTCCAGCTCGCGCTGGGCCACCTCCAGTTCCGCCTTGAAGCAGAGAGCGTCGAGTTCCCCGTAGGGCACGGGGGAGTGACCATCGAACTCCGAGGAGTCGTCCGGTAGGGGCTGACCGGTCAGCGCGGGAGTTGGATTCCATTGAATCAAACTGAAAAAAAGGATGATCGTCGAAACAAAAGGGGATCAAAGATGAACCAGAAAAGAGGAATTGACGATCATTGCCTCCGACGCGCGCTGGCGCGGCTTCCCTCCGCCTCATCAGAGGCGCGGCATCGGTTAAGGCTGCGCACCATGCTTCTGGGATTTGCGATGTTTGGAAAAGAAGAAGAAGACTTGAGATTGGCAAAGATTTGAGAGCTAAAGGCTTGGTGGAGAGCTAGGGGCACCTACGGTTTTCATTTATAGGCCTGGCAAGACAGATCGTGGCCTCAGGTCGTGGCTCTGGATCGTGGCGCATATCCCAAGAAAATCGGAAGGTGGAAAGGTTTCCTTGACCAGTCCGCCGACGGGTCGTTTGGAGTTCTAGGCTGAGTCATATTCGGTTGACTGGCTCGGCTGAGAGGAGTCAAAGTGCCATTCGGGTATTGGCATTTCTTTACCGAAAGGGTCGTTCAGCGTTGCATCTAAGGATGCGCAGAAGAAAAGAGAAATAAAATTGCAAGAACAAATGTTACAAGAGCGACCAATTCGGTTACACATCGATTGAAGCATCTAGATGTTCAAATATTTCGCAATTACACTACAGACATTCGATGTTACTTGGCGAAAACTTTCCATCCGCTCTTGATAATCTTTCTGGGCGCTGGACAGGGTGGTAAGTTCTGCATCACATTGATTCACCTTAGCTATAGACGATATTGCTTCCTCTTGGGTCTTCTCTATCAATCCAGGGAGCTCGGCTATTTTCTTGTCATCGGCCTCTATTTCTGCTGACAGGCTTCTCAGTTCTGCCTCCAAGGCGGCTTTTCTGGCGACCTTCAATTCACGAGAAGCTTGCAGTTTGGTCAATGTATCTTTGTGGCTTTCGGTTTGAGATTGTGCCTCCTTCACGGCTTGTTCAGCTCGGGCCCTCTTCTGTTCAACAGCTGGGCGGGAGGACACCTTTCTCAGAGCTTGTCTTATGGGCACATAATGGATTTCCAGACCGGAGATTGATGCAAGCGAGGCATTGATGTCCTCAGGGAGTTCTTGGCTGATGGGTTCAAGCATTTCTTCAAAGTGATCAAGATCTTTGAACTGATCTCGCGCATCTTTTTGCAGCCAGGCAAAAATCTCCTTGAGCTTTTCTAGCACTTCCTCTGACAAAGTTTGAGGCACTCCTTCCCTTGCCTCGGCAACTGGATTGTTCCCCATTGATGGACTTGATGATGATGGGGCCTGGTCCTAAGAAAGCAATATTGCCGAGTCAGGAGTGTTGGAAGTAAAAGGTAGCAGGGTTAAGTGCAAATTAGTACCTCATGTCTGATTTCCTGAACTGGAGCAGGATTTTGTTCAGGGGCGGCCACTGGTGAAGGAGGTGTTCCAGGCAAAGCTGAAGCTTCTGTATGAGAGGGCGCTGATGCAGTTTCTGGCAACTCAGGAGCTTCTGGCTGAGGAGGAGATGGGTTCACCTCTGCTGGGGTTGATGTTTCTGCTTGACCAGTCGGTGATTGAGCCCTTGGAGGATTTGATGGCTCTGGTTGGATTGGAAAATTCATCTCTGGCGAGTTTGGTGCTTTTGTCTGAACAGGGGATGATTGAGTCCTTGATGAAGATGAGATTTCCACTTGGACAGGTGGCTCAACCCTGGGTGGGCTTGCTTGTTGAGACACTGGGACGTCCACAAGTTGATCCTCCATTGTTTCTTCTGCAAATGCCAAATTAGGAATGAATGCCAGTGTTCATCCTCAAGAAAAAGACAGTAAAGGTCATACCAATGGATGGGACATTGGCAGGTTCTGAAGCCGAGGATTGCTGAGTTCTAGTCTGAAAATGCATATGTGATTTATCAGAAAAAGAGTAATCATGTGATCAAGAAAGGAAGAAATTTTACCTCAACAAGGACTTTCTTGATGATTGTTCTCCTCTTGGTATTCGGAGGAGCAGCCAGAGACAAGCCTTGCCTTTTGTCAGTAGTAATGCTGGACAGAGTTGGATCTGTTGTGGCATACCTAGCCATTAACTGAGCCAGGGTATCTGAATCCCAATGCTGAGATTGGGCCTACTGCATTGTAAGTGATCTCCCTGGCCAAAGGGGCAGGCATTGTGTTCTGTGGGCAAAAGAGATAAAATCAGGATCATGGTTGGAGGAGGGAATGTCTGATTTAAGGATTAATCATATTACCTCTGAAGATGGTTGAAAGTCAGGCATCAGTGCTACACAGAACAAATGCACAGGCTCACTAAAGATGTGATCATGGAATTCTTGCCACCAGGAGTTAAAGGTGGGGTGAGCTACTGTTGTGGGTATGAAAGGCCAGGTGTAAACAGAAGGATTGCATACATACTGAAAAACTCTGCTAGTTTGAATAAGTTCCTTGATTTCCTCTCTGGGCTTGAGGAATTCATGCAGAAACAGTCTTGGGGCATCTGGCCACATCTGAGTTGCCGAGCCATCAGGTTGGGCTGATAATATTCATAAGTACTATGGTTCAGCCTTCCTCCACTGAACAGGGGATGATTGAGTCCTTGATGAAGATGAGATTTCCACTTGGACAGGTGGCTCAACCCTGGGTGGGCTTGCTTGTTGAGACACTGGGACGTCCACAAGTTGATCCTCCATTGTTTCTTCTGCAAATGCCAAATTAGGAATGAATGCCAGTGTTCATCCTCAAGAAAAACACAGTAAAGGTCATACCAATGGATGGGGCATTGGCAGGTTCTGAAGCCGAGGATTGCTGAGTTCTAGTCTGAAAATGCATATGTGATTTATCAGAAAAAGAGTAATCATGTGATCAAGAAAGGAAGAAATTTTACCTCAACAAGGACTTTCTTGATGATTGTTCTCCTCTTGGTATTCGGAGGAGCAGCCAGAGACAAGCCTTGCCTTTTGTCAGTAGTAATGCTGGACAGAGTTGGATCTGTTGTGGCATACCTAGCCATTAACTGAGCCAGGGTATCTGAATCCCAATGCTGAGATTGGGCCTACTGCATTGTAAGTGATCTCCCTGGCCAAAGGGGCGGGCATTGTGTTCGTGGGCAAAAGAGATAAAATCGGGATCATGGTTGGAGGAGGGAATGTCTGATTTAAGGATTAATCATATTACCTCTGAAGATGGTTGAAAGTCAGGCATCAGTGCTACACAGAACAAATGCACGGGCTCACTAAAGATGTGATCATGGAATTCTTGCCACCAGGAGTTAAAGGTGGGGTGAGCTACTGTTGTGGGTATGAAAGGCCAGGTGTAAACGAAGGATTGCATACATACTGAAAAACTCTGCTAGTTTGAATAAGTTCCTTGATTTCCTCTCTGGGCTTGAGGAATTCATGCAGAAACAGTCTTGGGGCATCTGGCCACATCTGAGTTGCCGAGCCATCAGGTTGGGCTGATAATATTCATAAGTACTATGGTTCAGCCTTCCTCCACTGAACAGGGGATGATTGAGTCCTTGATGAAGATGAGATTTCCACTTGGACAGGTGGCTCAACCCTGGGTGGGCTTGCTTGTTGAGACACTGGGACGTCCACAAGTTGATCCTCCATTGTTTCTTCTGCAAATGCCAAATTAGGAATGAATGCCGGTTGTTCATCCTCAAGAAAAACACAAGAAAGGTCATACCAATGGATGGGGCATTGGCGGGTTCGAAGCCGAGGATTCTTGGAGTTCTAGTCTGAAAATGCATATGTGATTTATCAGAAAAAGAGTAATCATGTGATCAAGAAAGGAAGAAATTTTACCTCAACAAGGACTTTCTTGATGGTTGTTCTCCTCTTGGCATTCGGAGGAGCAGTCAGAGACAAGCCTTGCCTCCTGTCGGCCAGGTAATGCCGGACGAGTTGGATCCGTTGTGGCATACCTAGCCATTAACCGAGCCGGGGTTGGTGATCCGAATCCCAATGCCGAGATTGGGCCCTCTTCCGCATTGTAAGCGATCTCCCCGTCCAAAGGGGGGAGCATTGTGTTCGTGGGCAAAAGAGATAAAATCAGGATCATGGTTGGAGGAGGGAATGTCTGATTTAAGGATTAATCATATTACCTCTGAAGATGGTTGAAAGTCAGGCATCAGTGCTACACAGAACAAATGCACAGGCTCACTAAAGATGTGATCATGGAATTCTTGCCACCAGGAGTTAAAGGTGGGGTGAGCTACTGTTGTGGGTATGAAAGGCCAGGTGTAAACAGAAGGATTGCATACATACTGAAAAACTCTGCTAGTTTGAATAAGTTCCTTGATTTCCTCTCTGGGCTTGAGGAATTCATGCAGAAACAGTCTTGGGGCATCTGGCCACATCCGAGTTGCCGAGCCATCAGGTTGGGCTGATAATATTCATAAGTACTATGGTTCAGCCTTCCTCCACTGAATTCAGCCGGCAGAATGCATGGGCAGATAATGATATTGAGGATCTCCAGGAATCTTCCATCTTGGCGTTCAGTTTCAAAGGATAACTCACAAGGGAGAGTCAAATTGTCATTGTCCAAATAAGGGAGCCAGAGAGGGTTTTGGAAACCTTTGAAGAAGAGCTCAAAGAGCTGGCTGACATTCTGCTTGATGAGGACAGTTGAAGCAGCTTCTCCATAAGTCTGGCATCCTCTGGTGGCTTGGGGTTCCCCTTCATGATGATTGGATGAAGGGAAGAGCCGGGTGTTTAAATCAACACCAACAATCTGATGCATGTGCAGTTGCAGCCACATTTGGACAAACCACCAGGGACCGTTGACACATGCTATCCTTTGGCTGGTGTACATCTAGGTGACAGTTTGATGAAGCATGTGGTACACACTGCCCAGGAGGTATTTCCCAAGAGGGAAGTGATTACCATTGGCTTTACCACAAAAGATGAACCTGCATAGCCACATGTTCAGAAACGCCCTGTATTCAACTTCACCAAGGGGGCCGTCCTTCATGTGACTCAAGATATAATTCTTGTATCCGCTCCCTGGTTTCACCCCTGTTTGTCTGGAGGAACCTTTGAAATCCCAGGGATGAACAGAGCCTGTAATGTCAAGGTCGATAATCATGTACACATCGGCCAGAGTTGGGGACATCAGGTCGTGACCAAAGAGGAAGGCATTGACGCCATTTGACCAGAAATGGCAAGCTGCTATCAAGAGGTCTTCGTTCTTGGGGGTCTCGGCCAAAGATAACTCCAAGCATTGAGCAATGCGGAGGGTATCCCAATTCTGGGTCCTGGCACTCTTGTCTGCAAGGATCCTCTGGTACCAATTTTTCTAGCCTGCGATTGGGGGCAAGGGCCAGTTCTTGAAAGCATCCTGCCACTGAGGAGGTGTGGTCAGAGCCGCTTTGAAGGGGATCCTTCGGGATTCAGCTGCGATAAATTCTCGAGGATCAGAAGCTCCCACAGGACCAAGGTAGTAGGATCTTGAATTGGCCTCGGTACGAATCAAAAGCTTGGTGGAAAGCTCCTGAAGGAAAGCGAAAAAGAAATCTCAGGTAAAAAATTGAAAATCTAAAGTGACGAATGAAGCTTATGGAAGAGGAATTTACCTGAGCAGCTTGATTTTGAGCCGCCATTGGGGATTCGAGCTCAGAACAAGGGGATCTAGGGTTTGGATCTAGACGAAGATTCCGGCGGATTGCGAAGAGAGAGAACAGGTGTTAAACAGATTCGATTTGAAGACGTTGGTGGCTGGAGTCAATTCCGGAATAAAAATCACTTTTATCCCGTAATTGAAGGGGCATGTGTTAACACCAAAATTTGGTAAGGAGTCTGACTTGTGGGTCCAACTCGGTGAGGAATCCGTCCGGTGGAAGGAAGGTTTCTTCAGATGCGTTCGGCAGAAAAATCCGCGGTCGGCTATCTGCTTCCGTTCGGCAAAGGAACTGTTGAGCTGATTTTGCGGGATTGTGCGGTGACGTGGCTCAAGCGGAGAGGACAAATGGATGGATAGGCGATCAGGCTTAGAGATAAATTAGGTATCAAATCCATTCGAGGTTGTACTTGGCAGGGTATAAATATGAGCCCTGAATGTATGTAACAGATACGAAATCATTCTCAATACAAACCGGCTTTACGCCAAACCCTAGAGTCCATTTGTCGTGTCGTCGAGTTCTTCGAGAGGGTTCATCGATCCGTCGACCTCCGTGAGTACCGGCAACCTTATATCATATCTAGTATCATGCGGTGGATTTAGATCTGATGCAAGTAGTCTTGTTACCATGCTTAGTGTCATGCGGTAGATTCAAGCTTGGTTCAAGAGGGTTTCTTGTTAGATCATGAGCCATGCGGTAGGCTAAGATCTAGCTTGAAGCTAGTTATCTGCTCTATTGAACTTTGGCAAGATTCAATAGATTCATTAAGTTACCCCATGTTGCTTTGAGTTTTGCTTTATGTTTAAATTCATGTAACACCTTTTGCCCAATCTAGACGGGTTTGGATCGGCTTTATACCTTTTGGTGATCCTTATGCGAGTCAAGTTCGATCCTTTGGCTATTTTAATACGTGGATCACGTGCTCCTTGATAGCCGAAACCGAATCGATCTAGGTTGTTACGTGTTGCGGTTCAAGCTTGCCAACATTTGTATAAATCTTGAAAGAACCGAGTATCACGCGGTAGATGCAGGTTTTTGGGTTGCTTTGGAGCTAGTCATCCGGTGGATTAGATTTCAGATCAATCTGATAGATTTGTCTTACTTGGTAATGTTCGTTCCTTCTTCATGGACCCCGATTCGGTTGTTTAGCCGTATTCGGTTATGTTTCTCACGAGTAAAACACGTGCGTAACTTATGCATTAAATAATGTATGCTTTTGGCTTTCCATATTTAGATTGTATCATGCGGTGGATAGATCTATTTGTGGAAAGTGGTACGATCCCCACGCAAGTTGTATCATGCGGTGGATAGGTTTGCTTAGTGTCGTGCCTGACGGGTTTTAAAGTATCTAGACATGCGGTAGACTAGTGCTTTGAAATTTATGCATGCTTATTTATTACATATTTATGCTCGCACTTTACTTCATTTATTTATTTAATGTTGATTACCATGGGGATCGGTCGCGATCTTATGCATGTGCATCTTTGTCCAAACAAAGACCGATCGTCGTCATGCTTGCGTCATCCATTCGGCTATGTTACTTTTTCCTTCTTTAAGCTCCCGAATGGTTTCAGTTTGCTGGCAGATAGCTTTCTATAGCTATATGTCATCCCATTTGGCTTTATAGCCATAAATATGGAACTGTCTGGTACCACCCGACAAGTTCCAGGCTTTGGTATTTAACTACTTTGTCTTTTGTTAATTTTCAGGGAAAATTGACTGGCACGTCTTGTGATTCTTTGCACGTGTGAAGCCAGCTTGTTCAGCTTGCTGTGTGCTTGGCGTTAGGTGCACATTTCGCATCAATAGCAACCTTGCCGAAGCTCTCGAGGCGGTCGAGAGCAGAGTACACACTACCCCTGAGCAATGCCTCATGTCGATCACAGCGATCGCACGTCAGGCTCAGGGCATACGTGCTGGAGAAGTCATCGCCAAGCTCGCGGAAGACGCCTACTTCATGCGGGTCTGTTGACGGTGAATTTCCGTCAACCTAGAGTACTTGTTATACATTGGTTTCAATTATGATTTGCAACTAACCCGCCACTAGGCATACTAATGATATAACAAGTTCACACTTGCATGTCGATTTTGGAGTTCATTGTTTACGCAGGAAATCTACGCTAAAGAGGAGACTTTCGGGATAAGTTCATCAAGCACTTCAAGAGAAGATCATGAAGCCCGTCACAAGTCAAGACACGAAGTGAACAAGACTCCAAACGACCCGAGGACCGAAGCATCGACACGCAAAACTCCGGGGACTTGGATGTTTACCAACGAGATCAAGTCAGCCCGAGAGATATTCTCGCAGCTCAGGACAGCATGATCTTTCGGTATAGATTCGGAGACTTAAACGGTCTTTAATGGCAAAAGTTTGACTACCAAAGTTGTGGGTCTCGACGATACCTTCGATTTGGACATGTGGAAGGCCCAATTCGGATAAGGGTGCTAGGAGATATAGCCCCCGAAATCCCTGCTGCGCAGTCAGTCCGAAATCAGAACAGATTATCTTCCAAGGCCGATTTGGAGATCTTATCTTCGTTTTTAAGGAAAGAAATGAATACCAAAGTTGAAGATAATTTCGTGGCACACAACCTGGACACCGAATTTGCATTATTTGGAGTCCAGACGTGGGAGATATGGCCCTGGCAAGGAAGGACTGCGAATCAGGAAAATCTGGCTGATTTTATGGAAACCAAGGTTGCTTCTCTCCCAAGGAGGATTTCGTGCAAGGCAAGGTGGAGCACGCCCAAAGTCACCTCAAGGACATAAATACAACCCCCTAGGCGCCCCAAGGTGGTGACCCATCGAACAAATCATCCTACCGACGCCAATCACCGAAAACCGCCGCCACAAGATGAGGGAGAGAGTTAGATGAGCTCGTCGCAAGGATCAACGCCGGCGGAGAGAAGGAAGCAAGAGGAGGACTCCAAGCCGCCGGCCTAGGGGTGTTCCCAAGCTCCATCACCGCCATCTTCATCGACGACGTTCTCCGGAGTCTCCATCACCCCTATGTGCTTCAATCCGTGTAAGATGATGGGGTAATGTCTCCGTTCATCCCTAGGATTAGATGAATACATGCTATGTGATCGCTACTCGATTTGTGGTTTCAATCTATTGTTTTCATGTTGATGATGCTTTGATGATTAAGGTTAGCTACCGTGTTTTTCGGGCGTATGATATCCGCTACTCCCATAGATTCCATCAACATACCGTGTCCATCATAGGTCTAGTCACGAATACCTTCGCGTAGTGACGAGTACGAGAGGAGGGAAAGGGGCGAAACCGTGGTCACAACCCCCGGTAGATTGGTTTACCGCTTTCGTGTAGTAGATGCATACCATGTTATCCTAGATCCTAGGGAGGGAACGCTTATCTTTCTTGCTCACTCTCTTGTGTTCACCCCTTTATCATCTAGTTTAAACCTAGATTTGTTTGATCAACTTAACTTAGATTAACTTAGGTAGATTGTCTTTACTTTTGGATTTATACTCTCTTTAAAGGTTTCCTTAGTCAACTAGATTAGTACTTGGTTAAGCGCTAGTAATCCCCTTGCTCCGCGGATTGACAAGAACCTTGGGAATCCCGTGGTGAAAAAGGTGTAGGTCCGTACGCTTGCGGATCGTAGGTGGATACGAGTTTTATCCGTCAACAAGCCCCTTTTTCTGGCGCCGTTGCCGGGGAGTAAGCCGCCTTGCTACGTTTAATCTAGTATTAATTTTGTTGATTACTAACACCTAACCCTTATTTTCTAAAAAAAAGAAAAAAAAATCTTTTTTGTTTTTCTTTCTACTTTACTTGTGCCTAGATGGATTTGTTCACCTCACCATTGGAAGACGAAGAGATGTCGCTAAGGGAGCTAGCAATGCCGTCAATGGAAGACATTGAGATGCAAAAATCAGATTTGACGTTTGCTACAACCCACTATGAAGTGAAGCCCGGAATCATCGAGTTAGTGGCGACAAAACCATTTAGAGGATTGGAGGATGACAACCCATATAGACACATTAAGGAATTCACGATGTTATGCAACACGGTGCAACAAAAAGGAGTTCCGGCCGCTTGGTTCAAGTGGAATCTTTTTCCATTCTCTCTCGAAGATGAAGCGCGAAGATGGTACACACTTGCGTCCGTTGAAGCAAAAGGAAATTGGGATGAGCTAGTGAAGAAGTTTCTTTTGAAGTTCTTTCCTATAAGCAAGGTCCAAGAATTAAGGAGGCAAGTGCTCACTTTCAAGCAAGGAGAGGATGAAGGAATTGATGAAGCATGGGAGCGATTTAATGAACTACTTGAGCGAGGCCCGAACTTGGGATTTTCCGGTGACTTGATGTTGCATACCTTTTATTTTTCACTAACCCCTAACTCGTCTCATTTTGTAAGCATGTGTGCAGGCGGTGATATAATGGATAAAACAATTAGTGAAGCCGCACAAATCTTACAAAGGATAAGCAATGGACAAAGAACAATACGAGATTGGCAAAGATGTTGTCGAGAGGAACAATATGACAAAATCAAGCCCAAGGTGCTTGCTGAAATTTCTGAAAAAGATGAACCGAAGGTCAAGGAAGATGAACCGACCATACAAGAAAGTGAAGATCCACTTCCCAAGGTAAGAGAAGTCATTTCGGATGTTAAAAATGTTGAAATTAACATGAATGTAGGCCGAAGTATGTGGAATGCTAGACCATTGGCGGAGTTCAAGCAATCCGGTTGGGTTCAAGTTGATTTCGCCCCACTAATTAACTACCGAAGGAAGGAGGAACGCCGACACATTGCCAAACTAATTGAAGATATATTTGATCAAGAGATGAGTGGAGAGTCGATCCAAAAGATGTTTGAAGAAGAAAGAGAAGAAGGAGATGAAGGATGGATCGACCGGTTTGACAACTCAAAGATTTATGATGAAGGAAGAGAAGAGTACAACCGTGATGAGCCTAGTGACTCAAAGGATAAATGGGAGGAGATAGGACTCAAGCTAGATGATAGCTTGTGTGCCATTGAAGCCTACACACTAGCAAATCAAGACATGGAAGTACTCAAGGATGAAGGAAAGAGTGAATCAACAATGAGCGATCTTGACGACATGTGGTACGTGGAAGATAAAGAAAGCAACATACAAGTCTTTGAAGATGAAGATTTGGTTGATAAAGAAGACTTCAAAGAAGAGATGAATGCATACATAGTTGAAGGATTACATGTTCCACATGATGAGATGGAGGGGATGCAAAAAGGTAACAAAGAGACACCTTCACTCGTTGAGATCGATTCGCCTTCAACACCGCTTGATGAACCAAATATCACTCTTGTTGAAAAATCACTAAGGCCAAGGTACGCGCTGAAATCTCAAGATATTATTGGTATTGATGTTGATAAGTTCAAATGCTCATGCTCAACCAATAGTATGAATGATAGTTTAATGTCTATGCCTTGTTCCAATAGTGATCATGTTGATAGGCTAGATTTTCTTGAGAATGAAAAAGAGGAAACATTTATGTTTGATCCAATTAATCTCACACCTAAAAAACCTTTGCCTAATGATGAGCTAAGTGCTATGCATGAAACATATGCTTCTTTTATTTACACATTGACTTGTTGCTACAATTCACATATGGTGTTAATTATGGACGCGTATGTTTACAATAAGTTTTGTAAATCTCGATCATGCTTTGCGCTTGGTCAAGCTAATGACCTTAAAGAATCATATGTCGGGAAAGGCCCGATTTTTACTAACCATGTAGACAATGCTTGAATAATGAAAAAAGAAGTCATGCCTAAAAGAGTTGCAAGATAAATCATCAACCTCTCCGAATCCCGCGATGGATGCTGCTGTCTTCATCAATTTGAGAGCTTGTTCAGAGGTGTACAAATGAAGAAAATGAGATATCTAGAAGCTCCATCAAATTACCATTCCAACGCATCAAGAACCAACAAGTTTGAAGACCCGTGCAAGGAGTTATGGAGAAAACATTGAGCGTTGCGCGTTCTGAAGTTTCAGGACAGATTTCATCGCCGAAGTAAAACGGACGTAACTCTCTTGTCCGGAGTCCGATTTGGGCAAATAAAGACTCGTTGGAAAGGAAATTTTGTGCACTGTGCAATGGAGTAGAGATTGAGTATACTCTCTGTTCTGGACATAAAAAAATTCATGGAGTGAAGGCAGCACCGAAGGATGATAAAGAAGGAGATAATGATGAAACAAAAGGATGCTTTGGGCAAGTCTTCTATAAGTGATCAAGCACAACATGGTAAGTAAATTAAAGCTGCATTGGTACCTTTTCTTCTTGCATGAAGGGCCATGGCTATGCAACGAAAAGAAGGTATGTGAGAAAGTCGAGCTCTATGACTTTAAATGAAGCGCTTTTCGGGAGGCAACCCGTTTCTTTATGTTTTTACTACTGTCTTAGAGAAAATAAAAAAATGGCACCATCTTATGATGATCAACTTGTGGTTATTAATATAAGTTTAGTTTTATTTTTAGAACCACCATCATGTTCATGATCATATTTTTTTGCATGCATTGCATTTTGTTATCAACATGATGTTTCTTTGCGTATACATGTTTTGCACATAGTTGGCTTGGTTGTTTTGTATACTTAATGATGTATGCTTCATTTTCCATGTTAATACTTCATAAGGCATTATGAGTATTTTCCTTTTGTGATCTTGTGTAAACGTGGTGTTTAAACATGATTGCGGACTATCATCGTTAAGTTCGATAAACCTAGCTAGCTTTTCATATGTTTTCATGTTACTTTGGTCAGTTTATAAGCTTTGCAATGCGCTTAATTTTTCTTGTGATATAAGAGTTATTGATTTAGGGATAGACATGGTGTTTTAACCCTAGATATATAAACCTTTATGGCTATGGAGAAATTCAGCAACCTAGTTGTGAACATGGTGTTTAGAACTAGGTGAAAACATTGTCTTTGTTTATATGCTTTCCTATCATGTGCATACACACCTTGCACCACGTACACTCATTAGGTTTTTATTCCTCATTAAACTAATTATGCCACAAGTTAAGAATTTTAGGAGACATTGTTAGATTGTTGGCAATTCTATCTACTCCCAACCGTCACCTTGGGGGTAGAATGTGCGTTTAAAATGTCTTACAGGAAAGATAAAGACTCTCACTACAAGGAAATTGAAGGATGGCTAAGAAGTGCTTTGTCTTCTTCTTCCATGACTAGCAAAATGCTAAGCATGGGGGAGACCCTGAATCTTCAACACGGAAGTGCAACATGACACTCTAGAAGATAGAATGTTAAAGATCGTTAACATCTCCGGATCAATGCGCAAGAAGCCACCAATCTCATCAAAATTCTGCATGGTCTAGAAGGGAAAACACTGGATATTTTTGGATATTTAGAAGCCCCATGAAGTTACGATTCCACCAAATCAAGAATCAAGACAATCGGAGGTTCCTACAAGCGGTTATGCCCGAATCACCGAGTGCAACACGTCCTGAAATCAGTTTTGGACAGCACGCAACGCTGAAGTAAAATGGACATAGCTCCCTTGTTTGAACTCCGTTTTCAATGAATGACCACACGTTGGAAAGGTAATTTCATAAACTTTTCAATAGAGCTATATTTCAATATATGTTCTGTTCTGGACAAAGGGGGAAATCCATGAAAAAGAGACAGCAAGGAGATGATGAGAACAAGAAAGAGGAGATGGTGATGACAACATGGAAGAGAAGGGTGACCAATGACTCCATTAAGTATACAAGATCAAATTCAGAAGTTTAGGAGCATTAATAAATCAAGACAAAAGCAAAAGCCACATCGATACATGGAGATGTCGGAAGAAGGCAACGAAGAATTACAAAGGATGGTAACATCTCCATGGACCTTCTCTTTTCCAAACACAAATGCTTGTAAGTATGCCTTCAACCTCCACTAGGTGCAACCTTTTGTTTTTCTCTTCCAACAATAACATGGCTACTAGGAGGACAACCTAGGTTTCTTTTTACTTTCAATAGATAAGCATGACCATGTGTTCACCTCGATGTTCTACATTGCCTATGCTTACGGAAAGATGATGAAAGTTGCCGCTTTGTTTTACCTACATGAAGTTATACATGTCTTGGCTAATTGCTCTCTATAATATGATCTGAAATTAATTTAAATACCGGCTCTTTTATTTGTGGAGGTGAAATGACTATGCTTTAGACCCACATACATATCTTTGCTCTTTGATTTAAGTTTATGGATAGCCGGATAACTTGTTGTTTTTATGAAAACTTAACTTTTATGCTATCTACATATTTGTGATGCTCTTGCAAAGTTCTACCTACCAAAGCCATATACATATATGATTTATGATAACAAAACCCGTAGATTGCAAACATATGTTTTGATGAGTTGGATTAGGATTGATTTCTATGGTTCGAGACTAAGAAGCTGGTCATTCCTTTGTGTAACGTTTTCATGCTAGCCTTTTTGTCCAAGCATTGTGGGTTTTCACATCGAAAATTTCACAAACTTCGCTGGGCATCCACCCTAAACCAAAAACATCTTTTTGTGATCACCTCCTTGTCCACAACCCAATTTGAGTATGGAGTAAAATTCTCGATGGAGATTCAAATATTATGCAATATTATGGAATTTATACTTACTTTAGCAGTCATTTCCCCTCTCTTTTATGCTCGAGGACGAGCATCGTTCAAGCATGGGGGAGGAGTCATTCTCTGACACAAATGCTATGCAGGTATTATGTTGCAAAAAGTTTTGAGGAGCAAAAGAAAAAAAGAAAAAAATGAAAAATGAAAAAAAATATGATAAGAAGAAAAGAAAAGTAAGAAAAATAGGAAGAATAAAGTGAAAAAAAGAAAGAGAGAAAAATGAGAAGGAAATAAAATAAAGAAAAAATAAAGATGCTCCTCGGTTCTTTTTGCTTCATAAGTTCTTGATGACAAATCCATACTCAAATCTTCCAACCATGTGCAATCCGATAACGAGGACTTCACTCGTGCCTCGGGATCATCCATTTGCCACTTGCACATGTCCACTTATCTAAATGTGTGTGTTTCATCCCTCTCTCTCTTTCCAACATTTATTTTCCATGGCCTTTTTGACGAGTCTCGGTAATTCCAATAGACCTCTCTCTTAATTTGACAATATTTCGGATGTATGTTTTGCTAGGATTGTTTTTAACCTTCCAAGCTCCACAAAAGCCTTCCACTATCACATATGAGTAGAGTAGGTTGAAAATAATCTAGTATAGGCTTGAGTGACTTGATGAGATGAGTGTTCCATGAGCTTTTGCAAGAGATTTTCACTTATGTTGGATATGCATCTTTTTGAAAATCTTCCATGTGACAAGGTAATGGTTTGAAGTTCACTTAAGTTTGAGAGCATCGTGTTAAATGTGGCTTGTTCTTTATTGTTAGTCTATCTTCCATAATGAAAAAGAAGTCGGTCACAACTTGAACTTTAAAAATAAATTCTTAAGAGAGAGCAATTTGCCTCTTCATGAATGACTAAGTGCAGGGACAACATTGGAAGGCAACATTGATTTCCCTTTTAAGCAAGGATTGCTTACTCGAGGACGAGCAAGGTTTAAGCATGGGGGGAGATGTTGACGGTGAATTTCCGTCAACCTAGAGTACTTGTTATACATTGGTTTCAATTATGATTTGCAACTAACCCGCCACTAGGCATACTAATGATATAACAAGTTCACACTTGCATGTCGATTTTGGAGTTCATTGTTTACGCGGAAATCTACGCTAAAGAGGAGACTTTCGGGATAAGTTCATCAAGCACTTCAAGAGAAGATCATGAAGCCCGTCACAAGTCAAGACATGAAGTGAACAAGACTCCAAACGACCCGAGGACCGAAGCATCGACACGCAAAACTCCGGGGACTTGGATGTTTACCAACGAGATCAAGTCAGCCCGAGAGATATTCTCGCAGCTCAGGACAGCATGATCTTTCGGTATAGATTCGGAGACTTAAACGGTCTTTAATGGCAAAAGTTTGACTACCAAAGTTGTGGGCCTCGACGATACCTTCGATTTGGACATGTGGAAGGCCCAATTCGGATAAGGGTGCCAGGAGATATAGCCCCCGAAATCCCTGCTGCGCAGTCAGTCCGAAATCAGAACAGATTATCTTCCAAGGCCGATTTGGAGATCTTATCTTCGTTTTTAAGGAAAGAAATGAATACCAAAGTTGAAGATAATTTCGTGGCACACAACCTGGACACCGAATTTGCATTATTTGGAGTCCAGACGTGGGAGATATGGCCCTGGCAAGGAAGGACTGCGAATCAGGAAAATCTGGCTGATTTTATGGAAACCAAGGTTGCTTCTCTCCCAAGGAGGATTTCGTGCAAGGCAAGGTGGAGCACGCCCAAAGTCACCTCAAGGACATAAATACAACCCCCTAGGCGCCCCAAGGTGGTGACCCATCGAACAAATCATCCTACCGACGCCAATCACCGAAAAACCGCCGCCACAAGATGAGGGAGAGAGTTAGATGAGCTCGTCGCAAGGATCAACGCCGGCGGAGAGAAGGAAGCAAGAGGAGGACTCCAAGCCGCCGGCCTAGGGGTGTTCCCAAGCTCCATCACCGCCATCTTCATCGACGACGTTCTCCGGAGTCTCCATCACCCCTATGTGCTTCAATCCGTGTAAGATGATGGGGTAATGTCTCCGTTCATCCCTAGGATTAGATGAATACATGCTATGTGATCGCTACTCGATTTGTGGTTTCAATCTATTGTTTTCATGTTGATGATGCTTTGATGATTAAGGTTAGCTACCGTGTTTTTCGGGCGTATGATATCCGCTACTCCCATAGATTCCATCAACATACCGTGTCCATCATAGGTCTAGTCACGAATACCTTCGCGTAGTGACGATACGAGAGGAGGGAAAGGGCGAAACCGTGGTCACAACCCCCGGTAGATTGGTTTACCGCTTTCGTGTAGTAGATGCATACCATGTTATCCTAGATCCTAGGGAGGGAACGCTTATCTTTCTTGCTCACTCTCTTGTGTTCACCCCTTTATCATCTAGTTTAAACCTAGATTTGTTTGATCAACTTAACTTAGATTAACTTAGGTAGATTGTCTTTACTTTTGGATTTATACTCTCTTTAAAGGTTTCCTTAGTCAACTAGATTAGTACTTGGTTAAGCGCTAGTAATCCCCTTGCTCCGCGGATTGACAAGAACCTTGGGAATCCCGTGGTGAAAAAGGTGTAGGTCCGTACGCTTGCGGATCGTAGGTGGATACGAGTTTTATCCGTCAACAGGGTCGACAACAGAGTCAACCAACCTCCTCCTGCCAAGCACCGCGACAACGAAGCTACAAGTCGCAGTGCCAACGACGGTCCCAACCGTAGACGAGCTAATCTCCCAACTCAGCCCAACCGCAAGCGCAAGCCAGACAACACTGTCGCGGCTATCCAGCGCCCTGCGAAGGATAACCCGAAGAGGAACTCTGGAAGCTTCAAAGACTTGCTGAAGGAGAAGTGCCCGTGGCATCCAAACGGCAACCACAACACCGAGCAGTGCTACCAACTCAGGCATGCACTCAAGGATACGCCGGAGCCACCGCACCCTCACGACAAAAAGGGCAAGAAGAAGGACGGCGACAACAACGACTTCCAGGAAGCCGACAAGACTGTCAACGTTCTCTTCGGCGGCCGCCCGCCCCAGGGCGGGAGCGAAGGCTACCCGTCGGGGAAGTCATGAGCATTGAACCAGCGGTTCCGACCCCTCTCAGGTGGTCGGAGGTACCCATCACCTTCTCCCGCGTGGATCAATGGACCAGCTTCTCCGAACCAGGACGGTTCCCCCTCGTCCTGAAGCCAGTGGTTGCGGGCTCCAAACTCAACAAGGTCCTCATCGACGGCGGAAGCGGGCTCAATGTCCTTTTCACGAAGACCTTGAAGAAGATGAAGCTCGACATCACCCACATGCTCACCAAGAGCAACACGCCCTTCTACGGCATCGTCCCCGGCAACGCGGCTATCCCACTGGGCTCAGTGGTCCTGCCAGTTACCTTCGGGGAATCTCGGGACAACTACCATACCGAGTACGTCAAGTTCGAGGTCGCGGACTTCGAGACTTCCTACCATGCCATCCTCGGCAGACCGGCCATCGCCAAGTTCATGGCGGTGCCACACTACACCTACTTGGTACTCAAGATGCCAAGCCCAGCGGGTGTACTCTCTCTCCAAGGGGACTTGAGGATCTCCCACGACTGCGATACAGAAGCCGTGGAGATCGCCTCCACAAATCAAGTACCCAACGCCATGATGGAGGTCTACGCCGCGTCGAAGAAACTTGCTACAAGTGAACTCGACATCCCTGAGAAGTCTGACAACTCCAACAAGCCTCAGCCAGCTGAGGAGATCCTGGTCAAGACGATCGACCTCGGGACAGGCGATCCCAGCAAGACCATCACCATCGGGGTCGGCCTCGACCCCAAATAGGAAGACGCGCTCATCAGCTTCCTTCGGGCTAACCGCGACATCTTCGCGTGGAAGCCAGCGGACATGCCAGGAGTGCCTAGGGAGCTGATTGAGCACTGCCTCAACGTCGATCCTAAGGCCACCCCCAAGCGACAACACCTCTGACGCTTTGCCGACGACAGACGGGACGCCATCAAGAAGGAACTCGCCAAACTACTCGCGGCCGGCTTCATCAGAGAAGTCTTCCATCCTGAGTGGCTCGCCAACCCCGTCCTCGTCCGCAAGAAGAACTCGAACGAGTGGAGGATGTGCGTCGACTACACCGACCTCAACAAGCACTCCCCCAAGGACCCCTTCGGGTTGCCGCGGATTGATCAAGTCATCGACTCCACGGCGGGCTGCGACCTGCTCTGCTTCCTCGACTGCTACTCCGGGTACCACCTGATCGCGATCAAGGAAGAAGACCAGGAGAAGACCGCGTTTATCACCCCGTTCGGCGCGTACTACTACACGACCATGTCCTTCGGGCTGAAGAACGCCGGCGCAACGTATCAACGAGCTATCCAAGCCTGCTTCAAGAAGCAGCACAACAAGAACGTCGAGGCCTACGTGGACGACGTGGTCGTCAAGACCAGAGACTCTAGTACCCTCATCGACGACCTTGAAGAGACCTTCGCATCCCTGCGCGAGTACCGCTGGAAGCTCAACCCGAACAAGTGCGTCTTCGGTGTACCTTCGGGCAAACTACTCGGCTTCATTATCATCCAACGCGGCATCAAAGCCAACCCCGAGAAAATCTCCGCCATCACCGGCATGAAAGCTCCCACGAGCATCAAAGACGTCCAGAAGCTGACCGGGTGCATGGCGGCACTGAACAGATTTATCTCAAAGCTTGGAGAACGGGGCCTACCCTTCTTAAAACTACTCAAGCACCAAGAGAAGTTCGTGTGGACTCCAGAGGCGGATCAAGCCCTTGCCCAGCTCAAGGACTTCCTGTCGAAGCCACCGGTCCTCATGGCTCCTCGCAAAAGCGAGCAGCTACTGCTCTACCACGTTGCGACTACTCACATGGTCAGTACTGCCATCATCGTCGAGCGGCAGGAAGACGGCCACACCTACCCAGTCCAGCGCCCAGTCTACTTCGTCAGCGAGGTCCTATCTGAGTCCAAGGCACACTATCAGCCTGTGTAGAAGCTCCTGTACGCAGTACTCATCACCTCGCGGAAGCTACGACACTACTTCCAGGAGTACTCAATCTCCGTCGTCACCGACTACCCGCTCGGCGACATCCTGCGGAACCAAGATGCTACTGGAAGGATCTCCAAGTGGGCAGTCGAGCTCGGCGCCCTCACCATTGACTTCAAGCCACGCACAGCCATCAAGTCGCAGGCTCTAGTTGACTTCATGGCAGAGTGGCGGGAGAACCAGTTACCTACTCCAACCGTGCGACCAGAGCATTGGGTGATGTACTTCGACGGCTCACTCAACCTCGAGGGCGCAGGTGCAGGGGTACTCCTGATCTCTCCAACGGGCGAACAACTCAAGTACGTCCCGCGGATCTTCTCGGAAGGTCTCAAACAACGAAGCCGAGTACGAAGCTCTCCTACACGGGCTCCGCCTCGCGGCCACCGGGCATCAAGCGGCTACTAGTCTACGGCGACTCCGCAGTGGTCATCAACCAAGTCAACAAGTCCTGGGACCGCAACAAGGAGAACATGGACGCCTACTGCCTAGAAGTCCGCAAGCTCGAGAACAAGTTCTACGGTCTCGAGTTCCATCACATCGTCCGCAACAACAACGTTGCAGCGGACGTCCTCTCGAAGCTTGGATCTACCCGCGCTCAAGTACCAGCGGGTGACGTCGTTCACGAGCTTCACGCGCCATCCATCCCGGAGCCGGCGCCAACGACCATTGTCCCAGTGCACCCACCAGCTGGGCAGGAGGTCATGATGATCGACGGGGACTGGAGGCAACCCTTCATCGACTACCTCAGCGAGCAGAAGGTTCCCTCAGACAAGAACTCGGCCGAGTAGCTCGTCCGCCGCGCCAAGTCCTACGTCCTCGTCGGAGACAAGCTTTACAAGCGGGGCGCATCCTCTGGAGTACTCATGAAGTGCGTCCCTCGGCAAGAAGGCAAGGACATCTTGGAGGAGATCCACAAGGGTGTCTGCGGCAACCACGCGTCCTCCCGCACGCTGGTCAGCAAGGCCTTCCGACGAGCTTTCCTGCGGCCCCTCCCCCGGGTGACGCCGAAGAACTCGTCGGACGGTGCCAAGGATGCCGCTACTTCGCCAAGCAAGAACACGTCCCGGCCTACAAGCTAGTCACCATACCGCCAACCCGGCCATTTGCCCGCCGGGGGGCTCGACATGATTGGGCCACCGCCAACCGCGCCGGTGGTTTCAACGAGTATTGGTGGCCATCGACAAGTTCACCAAGTGGATCGAGGTCAAGCCGGTCACATGCCCCAAGGCTGACAGAGTACTCGACTTCCTGGATGAACTCGTGCATCGCTACGGACTACCCCACCGCATCATCACAGACCTGGGCTCCAACTTCAACAACCACCAGTTCTGGGAGTACTGCGAGAACAGCGGGATCGACGTCCGATACGTCTCAGTTGCCCACCCTCGGGCCAACGGACAAGTCGAGCGCGCCAATGGGATGGTGCTCGACGCCCTCAAGAAGCGGCTACACGATGCTGCTAACTCCAAAAGGGGCAAGTGGATCAAGGAACTACCCAACGCACTCTGGGGGCTACGGACTCAGCCATCCAAGCCAACGGGGCAATCCCCTTACTTCCTGGTCTACGGCTCCGAAGCAATCCTCCCTGCTGACGTCATATGGAACTCACCAGTAGTGGAGCACTACGACGAAGGCGTCTCTGAAGACAGCAGACGAGTTGACATCGACAGCCTCGAAGAAGCTCGTTGCACTGCCCTCGTCCAATCAGCAAGGTACCTGGAGGGTATCCGACACTACCACGATCGCAACGTCAAGGAACGCTCCTTCAACATTGGTGATCTCGTCCTCAGTCGCATCCAGAACACGGAAGGACTACACAAGCTCAGCTCCCCCTGGGAAGGTCCCTTCACCGTGGAAAAGGTGACTGGGCCGGGCTCCTACCGCCTCCAGACACTTGAAGGCGAAGACATCAACAACTCATGGAACGTCGACCAGCTCTGTCGATTCTACGCCTAGTCTGCACGACTATTCTGGGGTTCAAGTCTACACGACTACATCAACACCCCTCTGCCGTAAGCGGCCTCCGGGTCCTGGCCCCAGTCTCCGGACTACTCCTCTCCAGGATCCAGCCCGCGCGGCTACCTACGGATCCTGGGCTACGACGAGCGACAAAGGACTCTAGTAGCGGTCTACTAAGAGACCATGTACTCCAAGATCCAGCCTACACGGCTACTTACGGATCTACTGCTGTAAGCGGCTACTCGCCCTAGCATCACTTAGCTGTAAGCGGCCTCCGAGTCCAGGCGACTACCCTGTAACTACGGCCCTGGCCATCCAGGTGTACCTCTTCAGTAATAAAGTTTGATCGTTCATCAACTTCTTTACTGTCTACTTCCCTCAATGGGACTACCGCCAAGTACGACTACTCGCATCCACTCCATGATGGGGCTCCGCACTCTGAGATCGCGGCTACGAGTACTCATTGCTGGAATTTTCCTTTCATTAATACTTAAGCAATTCCATTAAAATTATTTTTGTACAACTTTTGCTACTAGCTAACTATTACAGGGCTACTAGATATTGAGCTTATCAGCTACTTGCTCCGCGATGGGAGCCATCTGCTCCAGTAGCTCCGCGTACTGCTCATCGGTGCAGTTGCGCGACCCCCGCCAGCGACTACTTCCACCGGGGCCTTCGGGAAGTAGGACTTCATGAAGGCCAAGGCCTGCTTCGGGATCGACCTCGCCATGTGCTTCACATAAGCCGCCAGCCGGCTGGGGGCTTCCCTGAGGTGATCCACGAGCGGAGCGATCTTGGGCCCACCCGGATGAGGAACCAAGATCCTCGCAATCGGCAGCGCACCTTCTTCAAGATCCTTCAGCTGGGCCCGCAGCGCCTCGCAATATTCATTCAACTTCTGCAATGATTTGTAGCATTTGACGAGATCGCGGTCAGATGCAATCCGAAGCTCCATTTGCTTCTCGCACTCGAAGGCAAGTTCTTTGTAGTCGAGCTCAAGTACCTGGCGGGCTTCCTGCTCCCGGTAGAAGAGGTTCTTCATACTCGTCTCCGAGGACTTCAACTGCTCCACTTGGCCCTCAAGATCTGCAAATACAACAAAGCGCAGCGGGTCAGACTACCTCTCGACCTCCAGCAACTACCCAACAAGTCCAGCGGCGTACCCTTGTTCTTGTTGCGGAGGCCCTTGTTCTTCCGCACCAAGTCATCGCCCTTTGCCTGCAACTCTTGGATATCATTGTGGTACTTGGCAAAGGCGGTGTCGAGCTTGGACTGCATGGCGGCCGCGTGCTTCCGCGACTTCAAGAGCTACTCTTCCAACGCCTCAGCCCGGAGCACCGTGTCGCCGAAGCCTTGCAGCATGCTCGACTTCTCACGGGACCTCTCCACGACGTCCTGCACAGACAACACATGTCAAAATGAGTACTCAACACAGAGGATTGACTACTCAGGAGTTTAGACTACTCACCTTCATCCATTGCTCGGCCGCACGGGGGACCGCCTCCGGTGTGCTTGGCTACCGTCGCCGGTCCACCGGGTCGTCGCCCGGCGCGCTCCACCCCCGCCACGACTACTCGCGGCGGCCTCCGTCATCGGCGCAGAACGGATGAGCTCTGCGTCCTGGATCTCCGGGGAGCGGATCGCCACCTCCAGAGCGACCTCTGGCGACGTGATGACTTCCTCTCCTCCGGTCGCCGTGGCGGCCTCTTCGGCGGCTACGTCCATCTACTCGGGGGCTCCACCTGTAGCCTCCGGCACCTCTGGTGTCGACTTCTGCATAGGCACCCCCGCAGGGATGTCACTCCCTTCGGCCTCGGCACCTGTCAAAGAGAAGACAAGTGTATCAGTGACTACGACTACTCCTTGAGGAGCTCTACAGCTTCAGAAGAGTACTTACCTTCGACCACGCTGGCCTCAGGCAACGACGCCTCAGTAGCCGGCGCTTCAGGCATACCCTGGGGAGCAGGAGCGGACTCCTCGGCGGGCGGCGCGACTTCTTCCGCCACCGCCGTAGAGGGTTCATCCCCCTCCCAGGATAGATCTGTTGATTTCTGCGCAAGAAGCACACACAATTGGTCGTCGGTCAAACCTCGACTACTACAACAAGTACTACTCGGGGAAGATGCGTAATTTACAAGCTTGACCGGACTATCGTCACGGCCGGGGCACCGAGGATGCTGGCAATATCTACCAGTCCACCCTCGGCGGGCGTTTCTTCTCGCACCTCGGCGGCCATTGCCTCCTCTGCAGCGACGGCGGCGGTGCGCGCCCCTCCTGCGCTCTTGTGGCCACCACCTCTTCAACGGCGGCGGCTACGGGCTTCGTGCTCCCCTGAGGAGCAGGGGGCTGGCGCTCCAACTGCGCCAAGAGCTCTTCAACAATAGGGGCTGGGCTACGACTTCCAGCGGGCTCCCCCACTGTGTCCCACTCGCCTTCGTCGCCCTCTTCGACGGGCTCCATTGGCGGCACCTCCTGCATACAAGGAAGACTACTCATCAACAAGCGTACTCGCACGACGGGTACTCGACTACTCTAGTCAAGACAACTTACCTCTTGAGGCGTGGTCTCTGAGACCTTCACCCTCTTCGCCACCCGCTTGCGGGCGGGGTTGCGCGGCTTCCGTGGCGACGCAGCCAGACTAGCCTCCAGGCTAGCCGGCGGGTCTTGCACAAGAGGTACATGAGGCAAGCCTGGGCGGCTAAACCTCGACCGCAGCTCGAAGCGGTCCTGCAGCGTCTCCTCGTAGTCATCGTCGTCATCGTCGTCGGAGGTGTCCTCCACGATGACGGTGTCATCGCCTTCGTCGACTTCTTGCCGCTCCTTGGCTTTGGCTTTCCCTCCCTTCGGGATCTCGATTCCCTGAGGGGGCGGCTGCGGCTCGGAGACGAAAATTTTCAAGTCATCCAGCAAGGCACAAGACATCAGTGCGACTACTCACAAGCAAGGACTACTCGACTAGGGGGGTACGACTACTCACCTCCTTTGGCGGGCGCGCGACGGAGTACTCCTGGACGGGGCACGCCGTGTACGGCGGCATGTCCTTGAAGATCTGCGTCAGCCTCTCGATGATGTCGTCGTCGTCCATCTCGCCTCCGGGCATCCGCGACGTGTCATCGTCGCCGGTGTACTCGAAGCCCAAGGTGTCGCGGGCCATCAGCGGCTGCACCCTCCGCTTCATGAAACTGAAGGCCACGTGCTCGGCCCTCAGTCCAGCTTCTCTGAGCACCTTGATGCGTGCCAGCAGCTCGGGGAGCTGGATCCCCTCCTGCATTGTGGGCTCCGTGTTCCACCAGTCGCGGTGCCTAGGCTGCCTCCCACTCAACTTCGGCGGGCCGGGGTGGTGGTTCGTGATGTAGAACCACCTCGCTTTCCAATCGGCGTTGGAGTCAATGAGCTTGTACACCAGGTACTGCTCAGCGGCGTCTTCTCTCATTTGGATGCCAGCTCCTCCGACTACTCGCGGATTGCTGGCACTTGGCTGCGGCTTCACCCGGAAGAATTTCCGGAAGAGGATCTAGTGCGGCTTGATCCCAAGAAATGCTTCGCAAAAATGGACGAAGACCGCGATATGGAAAATGCCGTTAGGGTTCAGATTGAGGTACTCAACTCCATAGTACCCGAGGAGGGCCTTGAAGAAATCACTAGCCAGAAGCGCGAGTCCGCGCTCCACGAAACGCGCGAACATCGGGATCTCGTCTTCAGCCTTCTCCATTGGGTATGGATCTCCAGCGGCGGCCCTCCACAAATCCACCTCCTTCTCCCGGATAAATCCGCTGTTGAGAAGGGCCAACAGATCCTCGGTCTTCACCTTTGACTTTTTCCACTCGCGGCTTGGATCTGCCCGCGGTGGAGACATCGGTGGCGCTGCCCCAGTGGCAGTCGCGGCGGCCTCTTCGCGGCCCCTCTTCTTCCCGACGACCTTCGCAGACTTGGACGGTAAAGGCTTCATTCTCCAAGTACAAGGCGTCTTCACGCGCATCCGCTCGGGGGCTACTCTGGAAGCTCTGGGTGGCGGCGCACTTGGATCTACTGCGGCGGCAGCATGCGCTAGAAGTGGATCTAACTCAGATCGATTCGAAATGGCTACGACAGCAATGGGTAAAAAACCCTAAGGATTTTGGCTTCTATTTATAAGTCAAACCGGCCCTCCAATGGCCAGATCGATAAGTCCGCGCTCGGCTGACTCAGCGGCCGCGCGTGACCCTTCGCATTCTACTAGTCGACGCGCCTCACCTCGGGGGCTCGGCTACTTCTACTCGAGTACCTGGGAAGCGACAAGACTCAGGAGCATCTCAGGACACATTCTTCAAGATGACCCTTCAATTCGAGAGGAAGTACTCGACTCAAGGCCGTTGACGGTGAAAATCCGTCAACCTAGCCATGAGTTTACCTTCGGTGTTGGCATGAATTTTATACCTTATCCATTGGTACTAACCCCCGTGGTATAACAAGTTCACATGTACATGTCGTTTTTGGAGTTTAATGTTTTTGCGGGGATTTAGTGTTGAATGCAAGACTTTTGGGATAAGTTCATCAAGCACCTCATGACAAGACCTTGAAGTCCCGAACAAGTCATGCAATGAAGTGATATTAACTCCAAGAAGCGGGGACTCGATCCGAGAAGACAACAAACTCCGGGGACACCCGACCGGAAAAGTGCCGAAGCTTGCAAGACAAGGAGTTGAGTCCAATTCGGAGAGAAACCGACGACATGGACCCACATGCGAAGGGGGAAGCATCCGGGAAGCAAGGGAACCGACCTCGGGCAAAGGAGCCCGCCGGGCCGGGCCTAAATGGGCCCGGGCCGGCCGGCCCCGTCCGGTCGGCCCCGTGCCCATTTAGGGCCCAAACACGCCGCCCTTTGACCTAGTTGCCGATCGGGCTATTTATAGTCCCCTGACCGAGAGCCACGGAGAGAAGATTTCGTCTTCGGCCGCCGAGAAGCAGAGAGGAGAGGGACATCATCTAGGAGAGGAGAGGGTCGAGCTAGTTGACTAGGGTTTCCCTAGCCGACGTGGGAACCTTGCACGGAAGACCACGTCGGAGTTCCCGAGCTAGAAGCAAGATCAAGGAAGGATCCCGGTGGTGATCTTGTGTATGTATCATTGTTATAGTTGAATTATCAAGTTGAATCTTTTCTCGCCGATCAAGTGTTTCCTCGAAGATTTCGTTTTTCGATCGGCTTTGCTTATTTCAATTCTATTCTCGAGATAGATTACATAGGGTGTTCTTGTAGCCGCGGTGGCTAGAGGTACACGCCGGATCCTCCGAAAGAATCTCGACTTGTCTTTTGACTCGCCCTAAGCTCCCCGCATGAATAGGGATACGTTGTGACAGAACGGGGTCTTGAAAGGCGGATGTTTTCGGATTTGGACGGGAAACCACGATTTAAAGAGGCTTTTATTAAGATTCGATTTGCTACTTCTTCTCTTGCTTGGAACTTCAACAAAAGGCTTACCCCGATCCCTCTAGATCGGTTTATCTACCCAATCTTACTTTGTCTTCTCCGGTTTTTAGTAGATTAGATTCGTTTCATGTCTTTTACTTAGATGTATCTGGTTCTTTATTGAAGATTGCAGTTATCTGGCTTTAATAGATTAAGTCTTGCGTCACACATTTGTTCCACGGATTCGATACCTTGGGTTCACCACTCGAGGGAAGAAGGGTCCCTTGACTACGACGGGAGACTTGTACGCTTGCGAGTCACGAACGAACTTTGATACAATTATTAACCGTCAACAAGCCCCTTTTTCCCGGCGCCGTTGCCGGGGAACAAGTGATCAAGATTTGATTTTTTATTGCTTTTTTTTGTAATTTTCAGTACTGATTTTGTTTTATTTTTGCATCTAATAAGCTTCAATCATCCTCAAAATACATCTAATCTAGTTTGTCTAACTCTAGTCTTTATAGATTTGTTTTGTTTTCTAGTTTCTTTTGCATATTTTGTTTATTGCTAACCCTAACAGAGATGGACGGCTACCTCTCCAACAAACCCAATAATTTTGTGGATGATCCGAAAAAAACTTTACGAGGCTAAGGAGACGCGAAGCACATCAAGCTAAAAAGCTGGATTTTGTAGATTCGGAGTCGGAAGACGAAGGATCGCGGGAATCTCCGGAAAGTTCACCACCTCAAAGTCCGCGGGAGAACCAACGTCCACCAATGGGTGACCAACCACCGGAAGAACGCAAGATTGGGGAGGCTGTGCACCCCCGGACATCATCGACCTACCAATCTTGAACCTCGAGGAGATCGGAAGACCGTTCGAGATCAAGACCTCAACCATCCGCATGGTGCAACATTCACCCTTCACCGGCAAAGAGGACCCGAACCTTCACCTCCAAGCATTCATTCGGCTATGTCGGACTTTCAACATGGATGGGGTGACTCAAGATCAAATGAGGGCAAGGCTTTTTCCGTTTTCACTACTCGGGAAGGCGTTGCAATGGTTCCACTCTCAACCGGCGGAGACGGTGCAAAATTGGAACACGTTGATGAAGGCTTTCATGAAGGAATACTACTCACCGGGTAAAACTCAAAGCTTGCGTAATAAGATTGCCACCTTTGTTCAATATCCTACGAAACTATCTCGGAGGCATACGAGCGCTTCAACGAGTACACCGGGCGGTTCCACATCACAAGTTCCCGAAAGAAGACCTCGTGCAAAAGTTCTATCAAGGACTCACCATGGCGTCAAGGACGATCATCGATGCATCGGCGGGAGGATCTATCATCGAGCTTACACCGACGGAAGCTCTCACGTTATTCAAGAAGGTCGCGGATAATGACACGTGGGCGTCATCCGGCGCCTACACCCGGCTCAACCTATGGGGAACGTCAAAGGAGTCTTGCAAGTGGAGAAGGAAGACATACTTGAAGGCAAGATCGACTCGCTCATGAGGAGGTTGGAGAAGATGGAGATAGAAAAGAAAGAGGCTCAAGACTTGAAGGCCGCCGAAGCAAGGTCCACATGCGAAGAATGTGGAGAGTATGGCCATGTCCGCAAAGATTGTCCGGAGGAAGCCAAAGTGCTCGACTACATGAGGAAGGGAGAATTGCCGAACTTCCGCTACGGGCAAGGTAGGCCTCAATTTAATGCAAGCTCATCTATTCCTAACGCGGTTCCACTTCGGATACAATTGAAGGAGTTCATGGATGAGCAAGCTAAGATCAACAAGGACACCGTCACCAAGTTCAAGACCATAGACAAGGTGTTGGAGAACATCGATAGCAAAGTGACGGAGGTCGGAAGTTCCAATCATCAAGTGCTCAACATGATGAAGATGCTCGAGACGCAAGTTGGACAACTTGCGGGGCGCCTCACTAATGATGAAGGGAAGCTTCCGGGACAACCCAAATGTCCCGAATCGGCGAAGGCCATTCAAACACGTTCGGGGAAGGAGACCGAAGATCCGGAACGTACCGCGGGAGCAAGAAAGCCGAAACCGTCCACCGAGGTGGAAGGAGGCGCTAAAGAGAAGGTTACGGGGATCGTCACCGAGGAACCCGAATTTGAGATGCCGGAAGATGACACGAGGATACCGCAACTCAAGCCACGCTACTTCCGAGGTAAACTTGACAACCACTTTGAGAAGTTTGTGGAAGTTGTGCGTAGACTTAGCATCAACATGCCGTTACTAGATGCCCTACAAGTACCTACATATTCTCGTTACTTTAAAGACATACTTGCAAATAAATATGAGATAGCAACACTCGGGGTAGATCATGTCAAGATGTCCGAGGAGTGTAGTGCAGCTATTGCTTATGGGCTGGAGAAGCAAAAAGACCCCGGGTGCCCTACAATTCCATGTTCAGTTGGTTCTTTCAACTTCGAGAAGGCGTTATGCGACCTTGGAGCTAGTGTGAGTGTCATGCCGAGGGATGTGTTCGAGAAGTTACGCCTACCGATGGAGCCTACGGGAATATGTTTGGAGTTGGGTGACAACTCCATTCGCTATCCCTTGGGCATTGCGAAGATGTACCCGTGAAGATTGGACACCACTTCATCCCCGTCGACTTCGTTGTGCTCGAGATGGGAGAGAGGGAGAAGCCGCCGCTCATCCTAGGAAGGCCGTTCCTCAAGACCGTGGGAGCAACTATTGATGTTGGCAAGGGGGAGATCATGTTCGATATCAACGGAGAAAGGAGTTCCTTCAAGTTCCGTCCAAGGATTGAGGCATGCAACATGATTGGAGTGAAGGGAGAACCAAAACAAACGAAGGGGCTGAAAAAGAAGAAGGAGCCGGAAAAAATGAACGTAACGAAAATTAAAGAAGGTGTTGCATCCGTCAAGACAAAGGAAGAGAAGCCGCCTGTGAAGACCAAAAAAATGACTAAGCCGACCCAAGCCAAAAGACAAGCCCGCGCCCAAGATGGTGCGGAAGTGGGTACCCAAGATTGCAACGCCCGCAAAGAGCGTTGATCCGGAGTAATCAAGTGAAGAAGTCTAGCTATAGACTATAAACGAAGCGCTAGGCGGGAGGCAACCCGTTTCGTCAAGTCAAGTCAAGAATAAGCTACGGGAGGACAACCCGATTCCAGGTTTTTCGAGTATTTTTAATAATTTAGTTTTTGAGTTTTATTACGCAAAGACATTAGACTTAGAAGTGGTTGAACAATATTAGAGACATAATTCTTGATTGAGTGTTTGCTTTATTATAAACCCTTTGCATGAACCTTCCTATGTGCTTGTTTGATTCTTTTCTTTTCGAGAAACCCCTCAACCAAATAATTTCAGAACCTTAGCTCAACCTTTCACCCTCATTATGGTGCTGAGGTTGGCTTATTTTTCATGCTAAAACCACACGAGTAGAGCCACGATTTATATTCAAGTGTTATAAAAATTCAGCACGTGGTAGGACTCGCGTGAACCTAGAAATCAAAGCTTTTGGTTGGGTTTAAAAATTTTTATCCTTGGTTTCTCTAGGATTAGAATTTTTCTAAGCCTATTCTAATTTTGTTTCATTCAAAATCTTTCTTATTTAGCCAAAATTAGAACCTAAACCTATGCCCCCATGATCGAACCGGGAAAACGTTCGCTCTCAACCGATGAAGGCAAACTATACCGGTGAGACGAAAATCGACGTAGTCGAAAAATATTTTCGACTTACATTTGTTTTTAATGGTTTAAAAACTTCTCTAAAATTATGTTCAAGCTCTTGCATGGCTCTGAAAAATATTTTAAAATTCGAATTAGAGGAGTGCTTAACCTTAAACACACCTAAATGGAGGCAATCAAGTTTGAATTAATCATGCATGCACCATTGGATTCTCTTTTATCAACTTTCACCCACTCCACATGCAAAGGACAAGCATGGTGGGCAGCAAGCATCAACTTTGCAGGATTTCAAAGGTGGCATGTGAAGCAAGTGGAGCTAGGGAGCATGGACATGACCCAAAGCATGGAGCATCAAGTGGGAGGACCAATAATTCAAGAAAAGGAGTGGACGAGAGCGTTTGGGCGGTGCAACTTGTGGAGCACGCGGGCGGGGAAAGTTGCGAGAGGCGAGATGATCACGCCGGGAGAAAGACGCGCCGAGGAGCACGCGGAGGACCCCTGGGCCGGCCGGCCTAGGCCGGCCGGCCCTGCCCTATAAAATGCACCCCCGGTGCCCGTCTTCTGCAGCAAGCTTCCCTCTCCTTCCCTTGTTTGTGTGTTCAAGTTTGTGTGCTCGGAACCTCCGTAGACTTAGCCAACCATCCCAAGCTTGAAAGCTCAAGAAAAATCCACATCCTTAAATCCACTCAAAGTCCACACCCGAAGCTAAGAGTTTAAGTGCCTAGTTTACCGGTTGCAACCCGGATTTATAGTTGAAGAAAGAGTGCAGCAACCATGTGGAAGAAGACCACAAGTCTCTTCTCCAAGAAGAAGAGTTCGTCGTCGTCCAAGCCGTCATCAACCACGTCTTCGAGGAGGCACTCGGTTTCCGAGTCTCCCGGAGCATGGAGACGGACACGGCACCACCGAGGAGGAGCGACGCTCTCCTCCTTGGTGGTATGAGGGCTACGAGAAGCACCTCCATGAGGTTCACCGAACCTCGTGGGCACACGGAGGAGCAGCCCGCGCCACCACGACGATCGACTCGCTCAACCGCACCACCTCCTTACACCCCGACACAATCTTCGTACGGCTTCATCATCATGTCGGCGGAGAGGAGGAGGATAGGCTCGCCAATCTTGAGAAGAGGCTTGTGCCAAATGTCGAGATCGACGACCAAGCACTCCACACCTTGGGTTTTCGCACCGACATAAACTACATGTTGGGGCACCTCGGGTGGATTCGGTTCTCCAACGGAATCTCGGTGGACACCCACTTGGGTTACGCCTTGGAAATATTAATGACTATTGCACCCATCGTTGATGATGATGGGGTGCAAAGCTTGTCATTCCGTTTGGAGGGAATCCAACAAGTGGTTCCCTACGAGCACGTAAGGGAGCTGCTTGGATTCCACAAGGGCGCTCCGGAGAAAGTCGACGTGCCTCCCGGCATGTTGGCGGAATTTTGGGGCATGATCTCCGGAGATGCCCATCAACAACGCAAAAGCATCCGCAACCCCATTATCCGGATATTTCACTCTTGGATGTGCAAGAGGGTATTGGGGAGGATGAGGGAAACAAAGGTGACCGACACGGAGTTGAATTGGCTATACTCGGCTTTGATTGCCAGGCAGCCAATTGACCCCTCGTACCTCATGATCAACCGGTGGTGTTGTGAAGCAACATCGGGGGCCAGTGATATTGGGTCGGGGTGTTACCTCTCCATGTTGGCCTTTTCCTTGCGACCGGGAATCGCAAGAAACCCGGCTCACCTTTTGCAAGGAACCTCTCTCGGTTTTGAGTACTTGCGGCAAGGCAAGTACATTAGTGGAGATGAGAGAAGAGGTTACCGATTGGCCATTGTGAACCTCCCTCTTCCGATGAGAGGCTTAGGCTTTTCACCGAAGGAAGGGAAGATTGGTTGGAAGAGGGACTACTTGTCCCCGCAAGGAAGAACAAAAGAGGAAGAATCGTAGAGGAGGGAACATCCTCCGCACAAGAGGGTGGAGCACAACCCAATGTGCAACCATCCGGCGGGGTTCCTCCTCCGCCTAGTTATTACGGAGGGTCTCAACAACAAGCATGGGGGGTGGGTGCACCGGTACCCCCTCAAAATTATGTTGTGCCCAACGCTAACTTCGCGGAGTCCTACGCTCATCATCCCCAACCACAGCAAAGCATGGCTATTATTGGAGGATATGCTGCAAGAAATGCTCAAAATATCGCAGCCATCCAATCCAACGCAGCTCAACTCGGTGAAGGCAACGCAAATATTGCCTTTGAACTAGGACGCCTTCACCTTGTAGAGCCAAATCAATTCGACGGAGGAAGCGTTCATTCATATTATGAGCAAGGCTATTATTATCAAGACTATCAACATCAACCACCGGCGGAGGATTAGAAGACTTTAGGAACTTTAGTTTTCTCTTCTTTTCTATTTCTCTGTAATTTTCAGCTTTTGCTCTTATGTGTTTGCGTAGTATTTTTCTGTTTTTAATTAAATTTCAGCAAGCTTGTTATGTTATTTTCAGTATGTATTTCAGCTTGATATCACCTTTAATAAAGTCACCACCTTGATTTTTATCATTGGAAAAGTTGTAAAATTTATGCCATGTTGATATATGATTAAAATTGCAGCTTTGTTCATCTTTGTAGTTGATTTATGCATGTTTAAGCTAGTGCTCTCTTAAAAATACAGATCTGAATTTATTTAAATACTAGCTTAATTTTCAGCGGAGGTTATGATTAAAACAAAGACCCATAGTGTTTTATGTGCTCTCAAGTTATGAATGGATTGAAGATGTCTTTTATGCTCAAAAATATTGCTAACCTTGTCACAAATATCGCTTGTGTGTTGCTCTACCTATCCAAAGCCTTATATATATTTGAGTGCATAAACCTTAGTGTACAAGATTTATTTTTGAGTGAGTTATTGCAGGCCATGATTTCTCTGGCCCGAGACTAAGAAGCTGGTCATTCCGTTTTTGCGTATCTATCTTTTTGCTAGCCTTTTATCCGTGCATTGTGTACCCCCACATCGGTGGTCTCACAAACTTCGCCGGATATCCACCCTTAAACCAAATATCATTTTTTGTGATTACCTCCTTGACCACAACCTATCATTGAGAATGGATCATCAATTCAAGGAAGATCGCAAGACGGTGCCAACGTTGAAGATTTCAAGTATCTCTCCAAGGAAAATATCTCCGTACCTACCTTATTTTTCGCCTCTTTGCTCGAGGACGAGCAACGTCTAAGCATGGGGGAGGAGGTAGGTACGGTGCTGCCATAGAGTTCAAAAGGGAGTATTTCAAAAAAAAAAAAAATATATATACAATGATGAAAGAAAAAAAATTCGGCGATGTACATGACTTCCAAAGCAAAGAAAGAAAAAATATATATATAAGGAAGAAAGAAAGAAAGAAAAGAATGAGAATATAAGAGAAAAAAAAAATATATTTGTGCGTAAAATGAACTCCCCGGTTCTCTAAGAGTGCATTCAAGGCTTCAAGATAAAAAGATCCATTCTCATTTTCCAACCATGTGCAATCCGATAACGAGGACTTCTTTTGTGCCTCGGGATCACTCTCTGCCATTTGCACATGTCCACCTATCTAAAAGTGTGTGTATTTTTCTCTTTCCCCTCCTTGATTTAACATTATTTTCCAATGACCTTTTTGACGAGTCTCGGTAAGACCATGAGAAGCTTGTCTTGTTATGACAACACCTCACTTATAAATTCTTGTTAGGACTAAACTTTCCCAAAGCTCCATATAAAGCCTTCCACATATATATGAGAGGGAAAGGAGTAGAATATATAGGCTTGAGAGACAAGTGAGATGAGAGTTTATGAGCAATACATGAGATGATTTAAATTTGTGAATTTGGTTTAGCTTTTCTTTATCTCGATCTTCATTTCAAAAATTACGAGATCCATTTAAAACTTTGTGAGCATGTTAATACTTGTGGGATAAGCTTAATAAGAATCCACCCTCCGTGGAGATGAAGGCTAATACATTATGGAACTTTAATGAATTAATATTTTGAGAGCATTATGTTTTTTCATGTATGGTCAAATGCAAAGTTTAAACATTGTTTAGCAATGATGATATCCATCGAAGGCTTACTCGAGGACGAGCAAGGTTTAAGCATGGGGGAGATGTTGACGGTGAAAATCCGTCAACCTAGCCATGAGTTTACCTTCGGTGTTGGCATGAATTTTATACCTTATCCATTGGTACTAACCCCCGTGGTATAACAAGTTCACATGTACATGTCGTTTTTGGAGTTTAATGTTTTTGCGGGGATTTAGTGTTGAATGCAAGACTTTTGGGATAAGTTCATCAAGCACCTCATGACAAGACCTTGAAGTCCCGAACAAGTCATGCAATGAAGTGATATTAACTCCAAGAAGCCGGGGACTCGATCCGAGAAGACAACAAACTCCGGGGACTCCGACCGGAAAAGTGCCTGAAGCTTGCAAGACAAGGAGTTGAGTCCAATTCGGAGAGAAACCGACGACATGGACCCACATGCGAAGGGGGAAGCATCCAGGAAGCAAGGGAACCGACCTCGGGCAAAGGAGCCCGCGGGCCGGGCCTAAATGGGCCCGGGCGGGGCCGGCCCGGGGCCCGGTCGGCCCGTGCCCATTTAGGGCCCAAACACGCCGCCCTTTGACCTAGTTGCCGATCGGGCTATTTATAGTCCCCGGCCGAGAGCCACGGAGAGAAGATTTCGTCTTCGGCCGCCGAGAAGCAGAGAGGAGAGGGACATCATCTAGGAGAGGAGAGGGTCGAGCTAGTTGACTAGGGTTTCCCTAGCCGACGTGGGAACCTTGCACGGAAGACCACGTCGGAGTTCCCGAGCTAGAAGCAAGATCAAGGAAGGATCCCGGTGGTGATCTTGTGTATGTATCATTGTTATAGTTGAATTATCAAGTTGAATCTTTTCTCAGCGATCAAGTGTTTCCTCGAAGATTTCGTTTTTCGATCGGCTTTGCTTATTTCAATTCTATTCTCGAGATAGATTACATAGGGTGTTCTTGTAGCCGCGGTGGCTAGAGGTACACGCCGGATCCTCCGAAAGAATCTCGACTTGTCTTTTGACTCGCCCTAAGCTCCCCGCATGAATAGGGATACGTTGTGACAGAACGGGGGTCTCGAAAGGCGGATGTTTTCGGATTTGGACGGGAAACCACGATTTAAAGAGGCTTTTATTAAGATTCGATTTGCTACTTCTTCTTTTGCTTGGAACTTCAACAAAAGGCTTACCCCGATCCCTCTAGATCGGTTTATCTACCCAATCTTACTTTGTTTTCTCTGGTTTTTAGTAGATTAGATTCGTTTCATGTCTTTTACTTAGATGTATCTGGTTCTTTATTGAAGATTGCAGTTATCTGGCTTTAATAGATTAAGTCTTGCGTCACACATTTGTTCCACGGATTCGATACCTTGGGTTCACCACTCGAGGGAAGAAGGGTCCCTTGACTACGACGGGAGACTTGTACGCTTGCGAGTCACGAACGAACTTTGATACAATTATTAACCGTCAACAAAGGCTCGGGGGCTCCGTGCCACGTGTCCTTCGGTTTTTTCTCTCTGGATTTTTCGGGATTTTCTTGCCAAGACTCCAGATGGACCCTCAGCCAGAGCCTGCGGCTCAACCTAAGGCTCGGGGGCTACTCAATATGGAGTGCGATTTTGCAATCGCACATCCATATCGGCTCTGGTTTCAAGACAAGACAGGCATTTTTTGAAGACCTTCGAAGGCAGCACTCAAGGACGCTTGGGACTACTCGAGAAGACTTCAAGATTGCTCAAACATCAGCTGAAGTACATTCCAGCCTAGGGATGCTTCGACTACTCTTGAGGACTTCTGACTTGTAGTACTCGAGGACGCTTGAGGACTACTCGTTAAGGCCGTCAAGACTACTTGAAGCTATCCTTCTCGACTACAAAGTACTCGGAGGCTTGTCGTATGAACCTCCCTGGGCCCACTACCTCGGTGGGTACCAGGACCGACTACTCGGTGGGCCCCTGGGACTACCCGGCTTGCGCTACATGGCATCTGATGGCGTGGAGCACAAGGCCTACAAAGGAGTAGTACTCGGTTAGGGAGCTGTACATGTTCTGCACTGTATGGAGGACTCCTAGACGTACTCGACTAGTACTCTCTCCCTACTCCGACTTGTAACCCTGCCTTCCGGGCTATATAAGGCGAGGCAGGGACCTTTCTCTAGCATCTCAACACAACTCACGACGTACTATTACACATCCTGTAATCGTACCCAATCAATCCAGAGCTACGCAGCATACAGGACGTAGGGTATTACGCACCTCGCGGCCCGAACCTGTCTAAATTGTGTGCCACGTATCTCTTCCTTCGAGTTACTGATCTCGGCGAGGCCACATTCATCTACTTCGGGTACTCCCCTTAGTAGGTTGCCGGTCTAAAACACCGACAACATCGTCAAGTGATCCTAGATCCCTTGGACAAGCGTTCTACGTTCTTGAGATCTCCTTTCCATCACTCTCTACTTTGTCTTCTTTAACCTAGATTAAATTAGATTAAGTTCCTTACTTACACATATTTGATAAAGAGCTTTAAATCAACAACATTATTGCTTAGTTGATCATAGCAATCCACTTGTTCCACGGATTGATTAACCTTGGGGGAATACTCTAAGGGAAAAGCTACAACCGACCCGTGTGCTTGCGGATTGTAACTTGACGTGTTATTTAACCGTCAACAAGCTTTTCTGGCGTCGTTGCCGGGAACAAGCTAGTTTGCTATGTTTAACTTTGTATTAATTTTGTTGATTACTAACACCTATCCTTTTGTCTAGAAATCCTTGTTTTTTTGTTTTATTTTTGTTGTCTAGATGGCTTTTGTCAATCACCCCATGGAGGAAGAAGAAAAACCACTATGGTACTATGCTAGCCTGCAATTGGAGGATATTAAAGTCAAAAAATCAGATTTGATACTCGAGGCTACCGAGTACAAGATCAAGCCTCAAATGATTGAGATGGTGGCAGCCAACCTATTTAGAGGGGTGAAGACGGACAATCCATATAGGCATGTCGAGCGTTTCACGATGCTATGCAACACGATGCAACAAGAAGGAGTTCCCGTCGATTGGTACAAACGGAATATTTTTCCATACTCACTTGCGGATAAAGCAAAACGATGACACTCACTTGCATCCTTCGAGGTGGAAGGAAATTGGAATCGATTGGTGGAGAAATTTTGTGAAAAATTCTTTCCGATAAGTAGGGTTCAAAATGTGAGGAAGCAAGTGATAAATTTTGCGCAAGGAGAAGAAGAAGGAATATATCAAGCTTGGGAAAGATTCAATGGATTAATCAAACAAGGACCAAGGCTAGGGTTCTCCGGTGATGTACTCTTGCATACCTTTTATTTTTCCCTAACCCCCAAATGCATGCGGTATGTTCAAATGTGTGCAGGCGGAAATATCATGGAGAAAACACTCACGGAGGCCACCCAATTACTACAAAGAATAAGAGAGGGGGTGGCCATGCAAAGAGATTGGGAAGAACATATTTCGGGAAGCGTTGAGCAAGAAACTTGTGTGGAGGTACTTGCTGGAATTTCAAGAAAAGAAGCCCCGAAAGTGAAGAAAGAAGAAGCAAGGTAAGAAAAGATTGAAGGGGCAACCCACAATGAAGGAGGACCAATCCAAGGCATCAAAATTCGCAAGCTCGAAGAGTTACAAGGAAGAAGTTTGGCGAATGCAAAGTTGTTAAAGGAGTTCGAACAACTGGATTGGATCCCAATTAACTTCGAAGAAATATTCAACAAGAGGAGACCATACCTGAACCAAAACGAGTCAGCAAGAGCTATAGAATTCAACTTTCCAAAGGAGAGGAACTCGGGGTATGAGTTGGACAAAGAATCAACCGGAGAGATTATCCAAAGGCTTTTCAATGATGAAGAAGAGGTAGATCCGGATCACATTGCCGAAGTAAAGAGGATCATGGGAGTGAAGCCGGAGGCCTCTCCATATGCACACCTAGCCGAGGTGTACGCGATAGGAGCCGACCATGTCGAAGGTACCTCTCTTCCGACACCTCACATAAGTTGCAACATTAATGGAAAGAAAATTTGTAAAGCCTTATGTGACATAGGAGCTCAAGTTAGTGTCATGACTTCCAAGATTTATTATGAGTTTTTAGTAAAAATGTAAATCTTTCTCCAACACAAATAAAATTAATCACGGGAGATGGTAGAACAACAAGACCTTTGGGTGTGCTTAGAGATTTAGATGTTGCTATCTCAGGTAAAAATTATTCCAACTGACTTTTCGTAATCGATGCTTGCCATAATGAACATGATGATATAATTCTTGGTAGGCCTTTTCTTAAGTTGGTCAATGTCGTTCTTGATGCCGGAAAGGGTAGAGTTACTATTGATCTAGATGGAACTAAATCCACATATGATTTCCTACCCACTTCTCGTATTGCTTTACCTCTACCTCTTGATAACGAAGATGTAGAGGATCTTTGTTTTGTTGATACTTCCAAAGACCCTCTCCAAAGAGCAATGGAGAATTATGCTATGTATGATGATCAAGACAAAGAACTAGCGGAAGCAATCAAGGGGTTGCACAAGATGAAAGCTTGGATGAAGAAAATTATGAAGATATTGGAGATTTGAAACAACAAGAACCCGAAATGCCCGATATTGAGTTAAAGTCACTTCCCAAGGGATTAAAGTATGAATTTTTAGGAGACGATAAGACGTACCCGGTCATCGTGAGTGATGAATTAAGTCCGGAGGAGATGGATAAGTTGCTGAATTTATTAAGGAAACACAAGAAGGTGATAGGGTACTCGATAAGTGACTTGAAGGGTATTAGTCCAGCCTTTTGCACCCACCGCATACCACTTGAAGAACAATGCAAGCTCGTTGTTGAGCCTCAAAAAATATTGTCATGCCATGCGCGAGGTGGTGAAGAAGGAGGTGATCAAATTGTTGGATGCTAGAATAATATACCATGTGCCACATAGTGAATGGGTGATCCCGGTGCATTGTGTACCAAAGAAAGGTGGAATAAAGGTTGTAAAGAATGAGAAGGATGAGTTGATACCACAATGGATCGTGACCGGATGGAGAATGTGCATCAACTATAGGAAGTTGAACAAGGCAACAATGAAGGATCACTTTCCGCTACCCTTTATCGACAAGATGCTTGAAAGGTTAGCTAAACATTCTTACTTTTGTTTCCTTGATGGATACTCGGGGTTCATGCAAGTTCCCATTCATCCGGATGATCAACAAAAGACAACCTTCACATGTCCGTATGGAACTTTCGCATATAGAAGAATGCCATTTGGTTTATGTAATGCACCGACCACTTTTCAAAGATGCATGACGACTATATTCTCGTATTTTATTGAAGAAATTATGGAGGTATTCATGGACGACTTCTCGGTGCATGGTACGTGATTTGAAAGTTTCTTGAAAATTTTGGGAAAAGTTCTTGAAAGGTGTGGAGAAATTGACCTAGTGCTTAAATGGGAGAAGTGTCACTTTATGGTGAAACAAGGGATAGTCTTGGGACATGTAATCTCCGAGAGAGGAATAGATGTGGACAAAGCTAAGATTGAAACGGTTGAAAAGCTGCCGCCTTAGACAAATATCAAATCGTTAAGAAGTTTTCTCGGGCATGCCGGATTTTATAGAAGATTAATAAAGGATTTCTCAAAGATCACCAAGCCATTGACACGACTTCTTCAAAAAGATGTGGAATGCGATTTTGATGAAGAATGCTTGCATGCTTTCCGGACGTTGAAGCAATCTCTCATAAGTGCACCAATTATGCAACCTCCCGATTGGAATCTACCATTTGAGATAATGTGCGACGCAAGTGATTATGTCGTTGGAGCCGTTCTTGGACAAAGGAAGGAAGGGAAGGTACACGCAATTTATTATGCAAGTAAAACTTTAAATGATGCTCAAATGAATTATGCAACTACGGAGAAGGAATTGCTTGCCATAGTGTTCGCATTTGAAAAATTCAGATCTTATATTGTGAACTCGAAGGTGATCGTGTACACCGACCACGCTGCAATCAAGTACCTTTTGTCCAGGAAAGATGTCGAGCCACGTTTGATTAGATGGATTCTATTATTACAAGAGTTTGATATGGAAATTAGAGACAAGAAAGGGTCGGACAATGTCGTAGCCGACCACCTATCAAGGATGCATCATGGAGATGATGGGATGGAGCTAATTGAAGATAGAATAAGAGATTACCATCTATATCGAGTACTTGATAGAGGAGGATGGATGCATGATATCATAAGATGCCTACGGAAGATGCCATTAGACCACTTGGACAAAAATGCTAAAAGAAGGGTAATTGCCGAGAGCAGAAAATTTTATTGGGATGCACCATACCTATATAGATGTGGAGATGATGGAGTGCTAAGAATATGTATGCCGCGGGAAGAAAGAGAAGAAATTCTAAGAAAATGTCACTCGTCGGAATATGGAGGACACTATGGACATTTTAGAACACAAGCAAAGGTATGGGCAAGCGGATTCTATTGGCCTGAGATGCACGAGGATGCTAAAAGATTTGTTGCAACTTGCTCGGAGTGCCAAAGGAGTGGAAATATATCACGAAGGAATGCAATGCCGCTGAATTATAATTTGCAAGTTGATCTATTTGATGTTTGGGGCATCGACTTTATGGGACCATTCGTGAACTCGAATGGATATGAACACATCTTGGTCGTAGTTGATTATGTATCAAAATGGGTTGAAGTAATTCCATGTCGGAAAGCATCTACGGAAGAGGCTATTCAAATGATCAAGACGGTGATATTCCCTCGATACGGCGTTCCTAGAATTTTAATAAGTGATGGTGGATCACACTTTATTGGCGGGGATTTTAGAAGATGTTTGACAAAGTTGGGAATCGAGCATAGGGTGTCTACGGCCTATCATCCACAAACAAATGGCCAAGCGGAAACATCGAACAAGCAACTCATAGGAATCCTCATGAAAACGGTGACTAAAGGAGGAAAAGATTGGTCAAAGAAGCTAGACGGAGCATTGTGGGCATACCGGACCGCACATAAAACACCAATAGGTATGACCCCTTATCAATTTGTTTACGGAAAAACATGTCATTTACCAGTAGAACTAGAGCACAAGGCTTATTGGGCAATAAAGGAGATGAATCTTGATATTGATGCGGCACAAATAAAGTGAAGGATTCAAATAAGTGAACTTGAAGAGCTAAGATTCTAGGCATATCACAACACTAGCATCTATAAAGAAAGGATGAAGAGATGGTATGACAAAAGATTGCATAAGAAGGAATTCAAGGAAGGAGACAAGATCCTACTATACAATTCTCGATACAAGGTCTTCGGCAAAGGAAAACTACAAAGCAAATGGGATGGACCGTACGTCGTACATTCAGTGTCACCATCGGGAGTGGTAACAATCATGGACGTCAAAGGAGATCAATATGTTGCGAATGGACAACGACTCAAGGTATTCCTGGAGCCTGACATTGTGCCTATTAAATACATTGTTGTCTACACCTTGGATGGTGACCCGGACCATCAAGACTAAGCGACGAAAATAAGATAAGTTGTAAATAGCCTTCTACTTTATTTAATTTTCAGTATGTGTGTTAGTGTTAAAGATCACCATGAATAAAGTATCCCACCTTGATCAACCTTTGGTAAAAATATTAAGTTGATGCCATGATAATATATGATGAAAAGTTGCCACTTTGCTCAACTTTTGTAATTGTTTCATGCATGATTAATCTAATGCTCACTTTAATATGAATCTGAAATTAATTAAATGCTAGCTTAATCTTTGTGGTGGTTATGATAAAAATTAAGACCCATAGTGTTATTTTCATGCTCTCAATTTCGGATGAGTTAAAGATGATTTGTTCTTAAAAATATATATGTTAACCTTGTCAATTAATGCTACTTGCATTTTGCTCTACCTATCCAAAGCCATATATATATGTTGAGGTCATAAACCTTAGTGTACAAGAATTGTTTTTAGGTGACTTATTTCAGACCTTGATTTCTCTGGCTCGAGACTAAGAAGCTGGTCATTCTGTTTTTGTGTATCTCTCTTTTTGCTAGTCTTTCTATTTGTGCATTGTGTATCCCCACATCGGAGATTTCACAAACCTCGCCGGATATCCACCCTTAAAACCAAAAATATCATCTTTTGTGTTTAACCTCCTTGACCACAACCTATCATTGAGTAGGAATCGTCAAGATTGCAAGATGGTGCCAAGGTTGAAGATTTCCAGTATTTTTGGAAAAATATTTCTAGTACCTACCTTATCTCTATCACCTCTTTGCCCAAGGACGAGCAAACGTTTAAGCATGGGGAAGGAGGTAGGTACAATGCAATTTTGAGTTCAAGGGAGCAAATAAAAAAATAATAATGAAAAAAAGAAAAAGAGGAAAAAAGAAAAAATGAGTATAAAGAAAAAAAAGAGAGATAAAGAAAAATATGCATGAGAAAAGAAAAAAAATAGTGAACTCCCCATTTCTCTAAAGTGCATTAGGAATCTCAAAAGTTTCAAGATTTAAGATCCAAACTCATTTTTCCAACCATGTGCAATCCGATAACGAGGACTTCCTTTGTGCCTCGAGATCACTCTTTGTCATTTGCACATGTCCACCTATCTCAAAGTGTGTGTATTTTTCTCTCCCCCTCCTTGACATAACATTATTTTCCAATGACCTTTTTGACGAGTCTCGGTAAGACCATGAGAAGCTTGTCTTGTTTTGACAACATCTCATTTATAATATCTTGGTAGGACTAAACTTTTCCAATGTAGCTCCACATAAAGCCTTCCACTATAAATATTGAGAGGGGAAAGAAGTAGAATGAATAGGCTTTGAGAGACAGGATGAGATGAGAGTACAAGAGCAAGATGCAAGAAAGTTTGTTTTTGAACTTGGTTTAGCTATTTTTCTTCATCTCGCTCTTAATTTCAAAATTTCTAAGATTCATTTGAAATTTTGGAGCATGAGTTAATCACTTGTGGGAAGTGCTTAAATTAATATCTACCCTACATAGGGATGAAGGCTAATACATTATAGAACTTTAATAATTAAATCGTTATAAGAGCATTATGTTTTGCTGTGTACCGGCGTCCATCCCCTCCAGATAACATACAGAATCCCACCCACCAATCGCACGCGGCAGAAGAATACGGCATCCTCCAGGCTCTCCAGCGAGCTCAAAGAATCACCACGAGCCACAAACGGTTGCCCAAGAAAGTGACAACCGAACAAGCTAGCATGGCGGCCATCCCCGCGCGCGCCGGCGCCGGCGCCACCGCCACCGCCAGCGGCAGCCTCCCGTGGCTCACAGGTCGCCGGCGCCGCCGCAATACAGTCGTCGTCGTCGCCGCGGCGACCGGAACCGGGCCGGCGGCCGCCCCGCAGGAAGGGGCGCTGGAGCGTCCGGCGTGGTCCGGCGAGACCCCGCTGTCGCGGCTCGTCGGCGCGCTCATCGCCTTCAAGCCGCTCTACTCGCTCATGAAGCTCGCCTCCCGCGAGGTCATCATCAGGTAACAGTTGTTCTTCACTTGTTCATGGGTGGGAGTTGGAGAAATGGCGCTGAGAATGTGGATGTGTGTCTAGGACGGCGGAGAAGTCGAACATACCGTGGAGGGAGATGACGAAGAAGGTGCTCGAGTCCGACGTGTACGAGGTGTTCGAGAGGATACGAGATCCAAACTTAGTCTACCCTGACTGTGAGCTCACTTAAATTTTTCTTCAATTTCCCTTGCAGCAGATTAGTTTCACCAATTGTCAAAAACAAAGATACATTTATATAAATAATGTCTTCACTGATTGAACAATTAACTCGTCTCCACTGATGACGCCTTGCTTCTCTTGAGCAGATTATCTGAGCCCGTTTCACGCTTACGATGAAGGGAATCTGTCGTGGCTGGTAGTTCACTAATCCTTTTTTTCACTTGATATTTTGATTCGTAACTTGCAATTGGATTCTTCATTTCATTGTAACAATGTTGATGTTGGCATTCTACAACTCTATCAGGCATGTGAAAGATCTCTGCTGTTTTCACTGATCTGAGGCCGCAATCAGAACCTGAAGGGTCTGATCTGTAGTGTTCGCTTTTGTTGATGACGATTCACAAATATTGTAGGCTGCAGCAGAGGCTGAACCTGCGACAATGTCCATTGCAAAGAGGGCCATACCGGATGCGACATCGATCGAAGAAGCAAACCAAATTGTTCGAGGGAACTGGCTGAATGCAATCGAGGAGCATCACCTCAAGTACTCTGGGAACCGTCAGATAAATGACATATTGGACATTGGCTGCTCTGTTGGAGTAAGCACTAGATACCTGGCTCAGAAGTTCCCTTCAGCTCAAGCTGTTGTAAGTTCTCTTGTCTGCTTAAGTTCCGGTCTTCCTACGTATAGTACACAAGTTTTACACTCATGAAAATTTAGAAACGTTTCTGAATGACGTAGGGACTCGACCTATCACCATACTTTCTCGCAGTGGCGGCACAAAAGGAAGAAAAATTGTCACGACAAAACCCTATTTGTTGGATTCATGCGAATGGTGAAGCGACCGGATTGCCCTCGGATTCGTTCGACCTTGTCTCCCTTGCTTATGTGGTAAATCTTTATCAGATTTACAATCTTCTTTACATGTATTTCAAATATATAATAACAGTTACCACAAAATTAATTAATGCACTACAACATCTATATTTTTTAAGGGAAACTTCCATCTTATTACTACCCAACAATCCAGTCATTTATGAAGTGGTAAGGACAAATCGTATGTTAGAAAACAATTTAAGTTATGCTTAGTTGAAATTTACTTTACACACTTTCATACAAACATGAAAAAAACATGAAAACTCTCATAATTATAACTGCTAACGTAAAGCTGATACCATATACGTATATGTCGCTTACAGTTTTGTGTAGGTGGAGAAACAAAAATAACATAATTTTACTATAGTAAATACAGTTTGGGGTTCTGGGGAGTAAATCTAGGTAAATAGTTATTTAAGCTTTGAGTACTCTAAAGCTTCAGACAAATAATCAAGTGCCCAGATTATCTTCATTCTTTACAGTGCTGTAATCATGCACGGAATATAATTCACCATCAATTCAGTAATGCCAAATCTAAAAAAACTGCAGTGTCATGAGTGTCCAGCACGAGCAATAACCGGATTGGTGAAGGAAGCATTCCGGGTCCTTCGCCCTGGAGGAACCATCGCCTTAACCGACAATTCAGTAAGAAAATATGTTTTGTTTCACCTTTGCTATATATGTATGTGTACTTTTCAAAAATCGATTAACGTCCATTTCTTCTAAATCATTTGCAGCCAAAATCCAAAGTACTTCAGGTAAGCTTCATCAAAATATTCCAACCACACCTTCTACTGTGTTTTCTTTGCATTTCAGAATGGCTCGTTGGCTTATAACATCACAATGCAAATTCAGGAACTATCGCCAGTGTTGTTCACTCTGATGAAGAGCACCGAGCCGTTTCTGGACGAGTACTACATGCTGGATCTGGAGGAGACGATGAGACAAGTTGGTTTTGTCAATGTTTGCTCTATCCTGACAGACGCAAGGCATAGAACAGTCACTGCAACAGTGCCTTACTGATTGGATCATATACCATTACTTAAAGAACCAAACAACGACAGTTCACCAAGCAAAATTCTGTATGCTCAACTGGGATGGCTGTACTTGTAAAGAGTCGAGTAATGTGGGTTTTTACAATTTGAGTGATGTGCTGTGTACACAGTGAACAACAAATAAAAGTACATCCACAGATGGACTTCTACAGGTTCAACAGTACGATATGCTGACCATATGCTTCAGGGAAATAACATAATTAAAAACCAGTATAGTCTGAAAGGTTAATTTATTAGTATAGCAATCGAGCTCAATAAGGACCATGCTAAAATACTATATGATTTTAAGCTAAGAATAGATAGGGGTAAGTTAGATTGTGAAGAATGTACCATGATCCATAAACACCCTTCGTACACTGCTAAACAGCGCTGCTAGCTTTTAATCTGATGTCTCACAGAAAAAACAATTGCAATAAATTGCAAACTAGATGAGACTTGTTGGTTTGGGTTGCATCTTAAAGCTCAATAGGCTGGAAATAGGCCTTAATAAGATGTGCAATGGAAATTAGCAGCCGGAATCACTTGGATCGTCTCGCTTACCCACGACATAAACCATTCTGTCAGTAACAAGTGATTAAATTTACATTCTAAACTTTTTTCAACTCAACTATAAAACGAAACTATGTAACTAAAAAAAGTCAAACCGAGAATAGTAATTTGCTTTGAGCACGACTTCAACATATATATAGCCTTCCTAGGAACTTAAAAAAAAATCTTTACATGTTTTCAGATAGTATTATTTGAAAAAGGAACTCTAATACAAGTTTAGTTCTGACTTATATATATATACTCCAGAGATATACGGCACTGTACGGTGGTAAAGACTCCGATGCCTAGGCGTGTACGTACACTACTGCCTTGACTCAGAAACCGGAGGCCGGGTAAAAATACGTATCGCAAAATCCTGTCGCATCGGCAAAAGTTTCCATGTAGATCGTGACTTACAGCACCGAGTCGGACACGAACGCCCCGCGCTATAAAACTTGACCGCCAACGCGCGTCCCCTAACAACCCGACCGATCAGATTAGATCACCTTGGCGCGCGCGCGAGTGCGTACGCGCCTGCATGATCGAACCCGCCGCCGCCGCACCTCCAAGAAGATCCCGCGGCGGCGCCACCACACCACCGGGCCGGCGGAGACGCCAGCAGAAGGGACCCTCGGCGACCATGTGCGGCGCACCGTTCTACCCTCCCACGATCGCGACGCGCTTCCTCTACAACCCCATGCCGGCGGATGCCATGGACATGGGTTCGCCGCCGGCACCCTCCACACCGTCGGGCTCCTCCTCGTCGGAGAGCGGCGCGCCGCCGTACGACACGATGTCGGCTTTCTCGATGGAGCCGTCGGCGCCGTACGCGGCGCTGCCGCCGGTGTCGCGGCAGCAGCTGATGATGATGATGGCGGAGGCCACGTGGGGGCAGGCGGCGGCGCGGCAGCGGCTGTCGTACACGAAGGCGCAGGCCCCAGCGCGGAAGAGGAACCAGGGCTCGCCCACCACGGCGGCGTACGTCGCCGCCCCCGTTCCCCCTCCGATTAAGCTGCGCTCCCTATCCAAGCCGGTGTCGCCGGATGTCACGGACGCGGGCTCCTCCGCCCCCTCCACGCCGTCTGACTGCTCCTCGACGATGGAGACGACACCCTCGCCGCGCGGACCGCTGCCGGCCTTCCCATGGAGCTCGGCCGCGCCGCAGTGCGGGCTGCCGACGGCGCGGATGATGCCGGCGCCTCCGTGCGGGCTGGCGACGGCGCGGCAGATGCCGGCGCCGGCGCCGCGCGTGGAGGTGCGCCAGGTGTGGGCGCACAACTTTGAAGCGGAGGCCAAGCTGATCGAGTCGCTCCTGCCCAAGTTCCGGTACGCGGCGGTGGACACGGAGTTCCCGGGGACGGTGTACCGGCCGGCGGGGGCGGCGTACATGCTCACGCCGGAGAGGCGGTACGAGCTGCTGAAGATGAACGTGGACGCGATGGACCTGATCCAGCTCGGCCTCACGCTGTTCGACTCCGGCGGCCGGCTTCCGAGCCCTGGTGGCGGCGGCGCCGCCGGGTGCGTGTGGGAGTTCAACTTCCGCGAGTTCGACGTGCAGCGCCACCGCCACGCGCCGGAGTCGATCGCCATGCTGCGGGCCAAGGGCGTCGACTTCGACCGCACGCGCCGGCACGGCGTCGACGCGGCGGCGTTCGGCCCGCGGCTGCGCAAGTGGCTGCGCGCCGGCCTCGGCCGCGACGGCGTCGTCACGTTCAGCGGCGGTTATGACCTCGCGTACCTGGTGAAGGTGATCTACGGGCCCGGGTACGAGCTGCCCAGCACGGCGGCGCAGTTCGAGGGCGTCGCCAGGTCGCTCCTCCGGCGTCGCCTGTTCGACGTCAAGGAGATGGCGCGGCTTTGCCCGGCCGACCTCCGCGGCGGGCTGGACACTCTCGCCGTGAAGCTCGCCGTGGTGCGCGCCGTCGGCGAGGCGCACCAGGCTGGCTCCGACAGCCTGCTGACCTGCCACACCTTCATGAAAATGCGAGACAGCTACTTCGCCGACGACGGCAAGCTGGCGAGGGTCGCCGGTGTCCTCACCGACATCACGGCGTACTGATTGCTGCTGCCAGCCATATGTAAATATGTGGCTTAGCTTTAGGTTCCATATAGAAACTTTATTTGGATTTAGGATGGTGTGTAAAGACATTTTCCTTGTTTGGCAATCTTGTGCAGAATTTGAACCTTTTCGTTCATTCTTTCTAATGTCACGGTAGGCAATGTGCCTCTCTCTCTCTCTCTCTCTGAAAGGTCTTGAAAAAATGAAAAAAGTCCAAACTACAACTAAATTTTGTTTTGATTCAATTTACCACCGAAACTTAAATATTTGGTTCAACTTACCACATAATTTTTCCTTTGGCCTGCAGCATCGCAATTGTGTTTAGGGGTAAACTGAAGCAAGAAATACTTTAGAGGGTTACTCAGACTTTGGTTCTACTTAAGGTTTGAGGGGTAATTTGGACTTTTTCCAAAAAAATGCAAAGAGATAGTATTTATACTGCTGAAAAAAACATTGGCAACTTAAGGAGATTCAGCACTACAAACAATGGCGGATCCACAATTTGAGAAGACAATGATTGATTTTCTCATTCTTCCTCCTTTGCACGAGAGTACGAGGGCTTCAGCCCCCTCCCCCACACTGGATCCGCTCCTATCCTCCTCCAATTTCAAGCTCATGAAGAGGGCTTCACCTTGTCAAGATCAAGTATCTAGTATTTACCATGGGCTGATGCGGGATCTAGGTGGTATCATTTGTTCTCACACCTGATCACGATCACCTTAAAAAAGCCTCAACACGTAAAAGGTAATTTGAAATGCAACAGTTGAACAATTAATTGAACTACTTCTAGGATGGATTCTTCCATGATGCTAGCAATAGTTGGATGCGAGCGAGATAGAGGAAATATGAAAACTAAACACACACAAAATAGCATGATGACCCCTCCATCAATTGTAGAGTTTCTAATTGCGGGCGAGGTAGAGGAAACACATGAAACTGAACACAAGTTAGCAAGATGAATCCCTCAATCCATTGAGTGTAGCTTCTTTTTCTAATTTCAACTAACATTAATATTCTTTTATGTACGCAACACAATATACTTGACAGTTGTAGCACATATCAGATATGTTGTCCTCATGAGGGTTAAAAGGGGCATGCTTTACCTTAAAAACCTTTGGGTTAGTGTTTTTTAGGGAAAAATGTTTTGGTGACATTATCTTGTTTCCATTGAAAACATATGAGTTGGTAATTAAAGCATTTTGCTATATGGCTCAGCTAATAAAATTGACATAATTAGCTAGGTACATAAGCCTTGGGTGCAGAGACACGGCTTTGAGCCCTTCAACACAAATGAAAACCACAACATGTCTTCTTGTACAATTCCAACAGCCCCTCCTCCATCCCTGCTCCGACGACCAGGGTCAGCTGCTGTCAGAGGTGGATGCAGCCGACGGTGGGTCAGTGGCTGTTAGAGTGCCCGCTTGCGGCGATAGATGGTCGCGGACTCTACGGACAAGGGGGCACCATAGATTCGGGTGGGGCGGTGGGCGGGCATAGCCAGTCTTGCAATGTCGCCGTCGGAGTCCATGTCAGAACACGTCGAAGTCTTCGTGTGTCGTCGTTGTGGGGGTGCTCGCGGATGAGTCTGCCATCGCACAAGTTCCTTCTTCTGCGGTGTTCAACTCCAGAGGTTGTGGCAGCAGAAGTAGTGGTTCAACGGAGGTATGTGGCGAAAGATTTGACGACAGTGTTTGTGGGTACTGTTTCCTCATTGGAGACATCTACAATGTGCCTACTTGTGCTCGTGCTACTTGGGTAGGTGTGCTAGTTTCGAAGGGGTGTTCATCAAGAGAAATCCTTGCTCGGCACTACGTCGGTGCCATCAATGGCGACACTCTCGGGAGCCGCTATCATTTCTGGAGGCATTGACGAGAAATCACCCATTCATTACTTGTAAGTGCAATCAATCCCTAAATGGGTTTTGGTGAGTTGCGTGACAACTTTATTAACAAACTAACACTCTCGTTGAGCATATCAGCAGGTTGTTGATTATTGATAAATGATGTTTATAAGGAAGATCATGCTTATGGCTCATAATGTAAAGAAAACAAGTGGAGATCCTAACATTATACATGGAGAGTATGCAAGCATACTAAAGATGAATGTCATGATGTGTTTTGTGTGGTTCTCCCATAGAAGTTTACATGAGACACACAACAAGCAAAATAAAGGTGAAGATAGAGGCATGATTGTATCATGATACTTGGTTGGCCTCTATATGCTAAAGAAATCTTATTGTGAATAAAGAGAAGCTTGTTGTATACAAATGAGATAATTAAGTCAAAAAGAAGTATAACATCAAGTGGATTTCATTATTTTTTATCAAAAGGGATTTGATGATTTATACAAGAGGATTTTGCAAGGCTTCAAGAAGGGTAAAGTAAAGGGTCATGTATTTATCTCCAAGATGATGGACCTACAAGTGGAAGCTTGCAAAAAATGGACATTCGTTATCAATCAAAGGGCAAGTATTTGAGTAGTATCTCAAATGAAATTCAACATGGATGATGCAAAGCTACAACTCAACATGGCAAGGGTAAGTGATGAAGAAATCAAGATGACTACAATGAGGGACCAAGCAAAAGCTATGGATAGCGACCATGAGCAAGTTGCTAAAGTGAAGTTGTTAGTGTCAAGGGATTTCGAAGAATCATATCCAAGCCTATCGAGGGAAGCAATGAATTTCACCTATTGTTATGATTGATAAGTTGGATTGGCTTAAGAATTCGAGTGAACACTACACTACTCTATGGAAGAATTCTAAGTCATTAGCTCAAGGTAAAGTTGCTAGCAATGAGATCAGTTGGTTGACAATAATGATATGATGAAGACCCTCAAGATGATAAAGACCAAGTTTCGGCATGTCCTTGGTATTCAAGCTCAAGTGCATTAAATGGTGTTTATCTTTTGTCTTGAGTTTAGGTATGTCGTACTATCAAGAAGGATGCGACATTGGTTGGACAACAAATATCAAAAAGTACTCAAGTGAAACATATGAGAGACTAACTTGTGAGATCTAAACATTAGTAGGGTCCTCTGGCCCAAACTGGTCTAACCGGTTTGAGCACTGACACCGTCTAACGGCTAGTTGGTTTGAAACCGGTTTGACCTGTTTTGTCTGATGGACTAACGATTAGTTTTGTGAGAGTTGGGTATTTATACCCATGAGCTCCTCTTGAAGGGGGTTGCTGGTTCTCCACGACTCTAACACCTTCCAAAACCCTAACTAAGCTCTCCCCAACATATCTAAGTGAGATTCAAGCCTTTAGTACCCTATCATTGAGTTGGGTTGAGAGAGTGACTTGTGTGAGAGCTTAGTGAGCAATCTCATACTTGAGCACATGCTGATCTTGTTGAACATCTTCTGAAGCATTTGTGTTACTCTTGGAGGCCTTGCCTCCCAGACGGCTAGAAGTCACTTGGAAGCTCTCGATCATTGTGTGGCAGCTCCAAGAAGTTTGTAACAGCAAATCAAAGATAGTGGAATCCTCCATCTACCACTTTGGTGATAGGTGTGAGAGAGGAGCGGATTGAAAAAGATCTCAAAGACCTTGTGGCTTACCTCAACAATGTGGACGTAGGCCAGCCTTTGTGGTGAGCTGAACCACGGGATAAATCTGGTGTCTTTCGTGCTTTTACTTCTATATATCTTGCTTGTTTTACCTTGTGTTTATTCTAGCATATTATTTGTGCCTCCGCTTCGATCTACTTTATGCAGGGACTTCATTGATATACTTGGAATCACCTGTGCAAGTCTCACACTAAGTTTGGTTTGTGCTAGAACTCGTAGATGGCATTTCATATACCGTTGTTTTTATTTGTGGTAAAACCGGTCTGACTGGTTTGGAAACCGATCTGACCAGTTTCGGTACTGACAGTGGGTTGAAGTTTTTACTTAAGTGCAGATTCGTCTATTCAACCCCCCCTCTAGACGACATAAGATCCTTTCATTACTGGCATTGCCTACTTCTGCCTATAGAACCTTGTATGGTGGATATACCAATGGCGGCGAGGAAGGTGGAAGGTGAGTTTGTTGGGTCCGTCCTTGGTTAAGTTACACAGCGACTAGCATATTGGACACGACGACTTTCGATCCGCAAAACATCAGGCTTGATCTTTTTTCATTTTTGATTTAGTTCTATGCCGGTTAATGTTGTCATACAACTTTAGTGATCCCCAAATGGATTTGAGATTTGTGCCAACGATATTTAAAGCTGGCAAATCGGATCTGTGTGAACTATGAAGACATTAGTCTTGATGGTGGCAGCTTTGAACTATGATTTAGGGATAAGGTGCACAGAACACCACCATTTCATATGTGCTTATGGTTGCAGAAGATGTGTCAAAACACTAGGATGGACAAGACTTAATGGTGTTAGAGGCTTGGAGCTAGTGACAACAAGTTACAACACAAGTAAGGTTTAGGCTACACCTTATGCCTTTTTGTTGTGGTGATAGTCACATAGAGATAGTAGTTCATTTGGTGGTTACTCTGCTACAGGATAGATGTTTTTTTCTTTCCGCTCCTATTTTACCAGGCTTGTGTGCTATTAGGAATTGAGCTTTTTTCCTTTTGTAATAATGATAGCTATATGCATGTTTTTAGATGCAGAGTCTGAAATATCAATATATTCTCGTTTTTTAAAAAACAACACGTCTTCTTGTGAATTGTGATTCCACTCTTAACATCATCGTGTACTCTCACATCCAGGTTGTGGGTCTGTCTGTGTGGTCTTATGTAACTTTGTGTATGGAAAACTCGATCTTACTGAAACACGTGCTTATGCACATTCTAAAAAAAGTTGGTTGGAGGAGTCTGACGTTGAGAATGCACGTTCATTATTTATGAACTAATGGCTATCTTTTTTTTTTGCAAATCCTATATGTACTCTTCATCACCTTATTCGTCTTCCATGTCATCCTCTCTCCACCGAACAAAGGTAGCAACCATCGCATGCTCACACCCACGATGTCGCCAACACTGAAAATACTTTTATAATGCTTGGCTACTATATTATTTTTGAACATTTTTATCTTATACCCTCCTTTCAAAATTGAAGGTTGTTTTGGCTTTTCTAGATCCATAGACATTATTATGCATCTAGATATACACTAGAAAAGTCAATATGACCTACAATTTTAAACGGATTCGGTAGTTTAGAATAACATTTTTCTTGGAATAACTTTTTCGTAATATCCTGCTGTTGGCTTTTCTCTATTAGATGAAACTAATGCATGACATAGTATAGCATCAGGTCTGCAAAAAATAATTGTGGCACGGCCAGCAACGATATGAGAGGGCGGTGGCTCGTGTTGTGTGACCTACATCCTCAGTCCGAAATTACTTGTCGTTTTTACCTTTTTAGATACATATTTGTTATGCACCTAGATATATGTTTAGATAAATAACAAAAAAATGTATTAAAAAAGTCAAAATGATAAATAATTCGGCACGGAGGGAGTACAAATTTCTTGAGGAAAACCTTATCTTTTCCCTTTTAATTAGCAAAAGCTTTCAGATCTAGTTTCTGATTGTACCTATGTTTGGCAACAACATAGGAAGTAGGTGTCAGATCAAGGTCATGAGACGACGATCTTTTCGTCTCGAACCACACGAAATTATCACGTTCTGACGGGTGCCCTACACTCGCGCTGTGCCAATCACATGAGCAAAACATTTGCATGAGTGCATGCATTCTACATGAACCTACTTAGCTTGTTCACCACCATGGCACAAGCATTTAAATTTTGCTCAAACTGAGTTTATTCACCATCGCCATTGCTAGAGTCTACAATACCATTTACATCCATGGAGATCTAGTTTCTTATTTTTACACATAACTAAATCATGCCCCGCGCCCATGGATGCACGCTCGCCGGCCATTGCTTGAGAGACCGATCACTTCTCCTCCGCCACAGCCTGTCCGCCACCATGGTCATGGCCGTCGGCGTCGCCGTCGGCGCGGCCTCGCGCGATCCACGACACGAAGGCGTCCATGGTGCTGGCGTCGGACCGGTAGCGCTTCTGCGTGAACTCGAGGAACTCGCGCCACGTGAAGTCCGGGAACGCGCGCGGGCGGCTGGCGGCGGCGAGGAGCGCCTCCGGCGGGCGCACGACGCGGTCCAGCGGCGGGTTGAGGAAGAAGGTGAGCGACGTGCGCGCGGCGGCGCCGCTGACGACGGCGCGGTGGAGGCAGCTGGCGTGGCGCCCGTCGGTGAGCGCGGCGAAGGTGTCGCCGATGTTCACGACGAAGGCGTCCGCGCGGGGCCGCACGGCGCGCCACCCGTTGCCGCCGTCCCCGCCGGCGCGCACCTGCAGCCCGCCGACGCCGTCCTGGTGCAGCAGCGTCAGCGACGTCGGGTCCCGGTGCGGGCCCGTCCCCAGTGTCAGGTGCGGCTGCCGGCACGGCGGGTAGTGGTTGAGCCGCATGATGGAGTCGCCGCCGGCGAAGAAGCCCCGCAGCACGCGCCGGTCCGGCAGCCCCAGCGCCGCCGCCAGCACCTCCGTGACGTCCATCGCCAGCCGCGTCATCGCGTCGCAGTACTCCTGGTACACCTCCCTGCATGCATATTCCACCCCGTGCATCATAATCATATTGAGATTACTCCCATTTTGCACAGAGATTGCTGAGATCGACATGATCTTGGCAAGAATTAACAACTGAACTTGCCACTGTAATTTTTTGATTGGGTTTTGCAAAATTTAAGCAACATTTTGACGTTTGGACCAAACATGATACACTACACTGTGCAGAAGGGGTTTTGACACGACTGACAAGGAGGGCCGTTACACGTACCCCATGTGGCGGTACTCCTCGCCGAGGACGCCGACGAAGTAGTCGGCGACGGCGCGGCTCCCCACCGGCGCAGCGGCGGCGGCGCCGGGGCAGTGGAACGAGAGCGTCTCCTTCCACGGCAGCTTGGAGTCGAACCTGCCCGTGAAGCTGCTGGCGTAGCCGTGGCTCTCGCCGGGGAGCCGCCGCGCGCGCTGCTTCTCGGCGAGCGGGCGCGCGTAGAAGGCGTCGCAGCAGCGGTAGGCCTCGGCGATCAGCTCCGCGTCCACGCCGTGGCCCACCACCTGGAAGAACCCGTGCTTCTCGCACGCCTCCACCAACCCCGCCGGGAGTTCGCCGCCGCGGAGGAACACGGCGAGGTCCACCACCGGGATGTTCATCTCCTCCACCCCGCCGCCGCCGCCGCCGCCGGGCCGCTCCTCAGGCGGCCACACGAACTGCGGCGGGATGCGGTCCACCCTGCTCAGCACTTCGGCGTCGAACACCACGGCGGCCATGCTGCTGAGATACGGCCTCGCAAGCCTGCGCTGCACACGAGGTTCGTCGGCGCCGGCCGGTGCCTGCGGCTGCCACACATATATAGCCCGACGACGACGTGTCAGAGCATTTCCGGTGGGTCGGCTCGTTTTGGAAATGGATAAAACGAGGGTGTCGTCAGCTAAATACGGGGGCAAAGATCACCGTAATCTCCTCTTGAAAGGCATTTGCAATGCGTTTAAGGATGCTTTGTTGGTGACTTGGTGTAATCCAACTGTTAACCAGGCCAGGTGTGGGTTGTCTCGTCTGAATTTTTTCGGTGCTTTGCGCGCGGGGTGTAAAAGTTTGAAACTGACCAAGGTGGGTGAGTGGTAACGCTTGCCAGCTTTCATTTGGACGCTGTGTCATTGTGCGCGCTCGCCCGCCGTTGAGCCACTACCCTGTGGGACCGGGTTCACGTGACAGGGACGACTGACAGAGAGCTCCTTCCTTGTGCGTGAAGCATTGGGTGGCAAAATGTGTGAAGTCTGACGTAGTACGTGCCTATCCTGATTGTTTGACGATAAGAAGGTACTCTGTAGTTACTGTGCATGAATTCTGAATTATGGAAGTATATATTGTGTATGACATACATATGTACTTCCTCCATTCCAAAATTTAAGGTTCATAATTTCTATTATGCATCTAGATATGTATTTGTGTCTAGATACATAATGACAACTACGAATCTATCTCTGCAAAAACACTACAATTTGCATTGAAACGGATGTGTGCAAATTGTACGAATCTATCAAAGGTAGAATGCTTGTCCAAGGGATCTAGGATCACTTGGAGATGTAACCACCTAGCAGGAACTACCCGATCTAATCTATCAAAGGTAAAGGTGCACCGAGTCCAACCCTTTCCCTCTCGCGTACTAGTCACTACACGAGGGTAATCCGTGATCGAACACCAAGTGCACAAGATGTTGATGTGTTCAAGGTATGCAAGACTAAGTGTGAGAACCAAGTTCAATATGTTTTCCCTCCCGCGCACTGTCACTACACGACGGTAATCGCATAAAGAACAAAAGGAACACGATACATGAAGATACGAGTGATGCATCCCCAAAGCAAGCCAATTGTCCATTAAGATAAATGCACAACATGAATATGATAGTAAAAAGATCCAAAATATAGGTTCGGTGATTACAACTCAAGATCCCCCTTCAACCTCTAGGACAAATAAGGACTTTACCCCATAATGTTACACATTGTAGCACTGGTCATGGTGTAGAATCCTCTGATGTAGGTGAAGGCTGACGAGTTCTCCCTTGTCAATCATGTCTCCTTCTTGTTCTCGGTCTTGCGGTGTCGGCTCCCGAATGAATTCCCCTGTGGCTCTTTATTTGCATTCGAACTACTAATAGCCCGAGGGGATACTAGGTCAAAGGGAAGGCTGAGGCGGTGCAAAAAATGGCCTAGGCCGATCCGCATGGCCGGTCAGCCCAAGGCCTTTTTGGCCCGCCTCGGGCCCAACTTTCTCGTGTGAGCTCCTTGATGCTTCCTAAGTTTCCACCCCAATGCATGCAAGCTTTTGACATCATTTTCTCCACAGTTTAGATAAGGGCACTTGTCACGCAAACTACTGCATCTTCTGTTCAAGTCCCTGGAGTTTTACAGCTTCACGCTTTGGTCCTTGGGTCCTTTGGAGTCATGTTCACTTCGAGTCTTGACTTGTGTCGGGCTTCATTATCTTTTTATAAAGTGCTTGATGAACTTTACCTGGAAGTACTTATTTAGGTGCTTAAATCCCACGTAAACAACGTACTCCAAAAACCACATGCAAGAATGAACTTGTTATATCAAGGGGGTTAGTACCATTAGATTGGATATTAAATCAATGCCAGCATCAAAGGTAAACTCATGGCTAAGAGTGCCAAAGTCGACTGTCAACACGCACTCACAGTGTAGGTGTGAAAACAATTGTTGTTTGTTACATTGATTGTTCCCGCGATGAAGTTCCGGGAAAAGGAACATGACCATGTTCCCGACTACTAAGGTGCCAACAATGGGCATTGATAGAAACATGCTCTGCATTTTCCAGCCAATGGCAAACTTGCTAAGGGCCTGTTCGGTTCCTGCCCAGGATTCATTATGGGTCAGGATCAAGTGGAACCATATGTTTCACTCAAACCTCCTGTGGGTCGAATCCGGAGAGTAGGAGGTGTGGGTCAAATCTGAATTGTGAGTACAGGGAGGGGGGACCGAACCAGGTCTGGTATCATTCCTAGCTAACAGAAAATCTGACGGAGCCCTGGAATGGAAATGAGCCACATCAATCCGCCCGATTTTGGGCCAATCCGACAACCGAACGGGCCCTATTGTTGGTATCGAACCAAATATCCCTTGTATTCCCTTCTTTCTCAAAAGAAGAGACTGAACTTGTTAGATAAGGATGTGAAAAGTTCGTAATTGCTCATGGCAATTCAATGAATTCATGCTTGGGTTTCAATGTGGTGTGTTGCTGACCAAAACTTTAGGTGGTGTTTGGTTTCAGAATGGTAATGCAAACTCTATTCCGGATTTTTCGCTAGTCAAATATAGAAGACGAGAATAGATCTCTATAGTGTGCATAACAAATAGAAAAGATGTTGGAAAGTGAAAAGATATAGAAAGCGATTTTCATGCAAATGACTCTTTAAATGATGATTTACAGAGTAAAATTTAGAAAAACTCTTGGAGATGCTCTAACTATGGTGCCACGTTTTGAATAGTGTTAAAAGGGTGTCGTCAGCTAAATACAGTGCAAGCACCAAAGATCACCGTAATCTCCTCCTCAAAGGCGTTTTTATGCCTACGTTGGTGTGTCATCCAATTGCTAATCGGTTGGGGTTTTCTCGCCTGGATTATATATGTATGCCTTCGCCCTGTCGCGGTATGGGGTTTCTGTTGTAAAGTGTGAAACTGATGGAGTTAGTTGGGTGTGTGGTAACGCATTTCGTCTGACGTAACAGCCACCAACCGGCAATACTTTTCTGACACCAAATCAGCACCAACCACCAATCAGTAGTATTTTTCTCGTACCAAATTAGCACCAACCACCAACCAACACAGGGAATGTGAAGCCTTATATAGTGTGTGTCTATCTTAGTTGCTTGACGATGTAATTAAGAACGTAATTGATGCACATGAATTGGAAGTACTTGATGTGTATGACATGGAGTAGATTGAACATATATAGGACCACGTGTCCACATATGGCTCCGTTTGGCTCTTCTTATTCGGTTTCTTCTGCAGTATTTTCCTCTCAAAACATATATGTTGTAAATATCTACACAGAATATTTTTTTTTCTTTCACAACAGATCGGTTGTACAAATCTGTTGAAGACATGCCAAACGGAGCCTTAGAATCGGTTAAATGTTCCCTACTTTCCTAGACAAGAAGATCGAACTGTTGGATCACGGTGTGAAAAGATGTGCTTTGCTTGGGTTCAACAACCCCTCGCCATCCATGGCCATTTGTTGACTTTTTATCTTTTTATTTGTTTTTTTCACAATTTAAAAAAAAATATGCCCCATTCAAATTTTGCTACCACCACCGCCATATGATATGATGTTGAGTCCAACCGCCATATGGTATGGCAGTTGGATGTGCTATAGTGTTCCAACCGATGTATCACATGGTGTTTGTGAACAGTATCCCCGCGTGGGTACTGTATAGCACCTGCAACCGCCATATCAAACGGCGGTAGGGTCAACTCATTTTAAAAAAATCATAACTTTTTTATATGAACTCGGATGAAGATAAACTTTGTATAAAAATGGTAGATTTCGACGAGATCTACAACTTTGTAGTTCAAACTTGAAGTTTGAAGATGAATTCAAATGAAAAGGTTTGAACTACAAAGTTGTGGATCTCGTCGAAAGCTACAATTTTCATATATAATTTAGAGTAAATTGCATGGGAGGTACCTGAACTATCGGGCACTTCCCATGTAGGTACCCGAACTTTCAAAGTGATTATCCAGGTACCTGAACTTTCACCGCGACACACTGGCGGTCCAAAGGCAGCCACATCAGCTCAAAATTTTGCATAAACAACCCTCGCTCGTTCTGTTCCTTGTTAGCAATAATCTTGTCTTGTGTGTTGCGTTTGTGTTGGTTGATTAGTGCATGGGACCATGCAGTTGAGCTGCATGCGGTGATGCGTGTGCAGGTGAGCTGCGCGTGTGTGCGTGCGTTCAAGTTGAGTTAGTTAGCATGCGAGTCTGTACGAGTTCGTGCTCGTGCGTCTTTGCAATGGCAGGTGAGTTGCAAGGAGCAAGGTGGCCAGGTGTACAAAAGGATTAAAGGAGGCTACCAACATATAGGCCGTCCGTGCGGCCGGGGCGTTCATCGCCATGATCGCGTGTGTATGTTGTTCATCGTCTTCCTCCTCCGTCCGTGCGTGAGAGAGTGTATCAAGGGCCGGTTCCAACAAATGGTATCAAGAGCCTCGCTATCGTGGGATTCGCTCCCGTCGCTGGAGGCGCGCCGGTGGTGGCCGGCAGTGTGGCGGCGTGGTGGCAGTGTGGTGAGGTCGCCTGCTGGCCGTGTGTCGGCCTGCGCGTGACCACCAATGGAGGCACTACGACGGTTGATCGTGTGTGTCGATCCTGTCGGGCGTGCTTATCGGCGTTCGTCGTCGAGAAAGAAGATGGGGCTGTAGCGTATGGCGCTGCTCCCATGGCTAACGGCGTGTGTCGCCGGAGCCGAAGAACTACGTTTGTTGCCGGAGGGCGTTCGGTGCCCGCGGTATGCAAGTGTGCTAGCAGTAGCGGCGACAAGCTGCTGGAGTCGCTGCTGCTCGGCGACAACGACCACCTGCCGCGGCACAACACAAACATGGTCAAGGTCAACTCCATGCCCGTGCTCACGTACCACGAGCCTGGCTCCGAACTGCCCGCCCACGGCGCCGGCGCCGGGAGCGACAGCGACGAGGCCTCGCACTGCTTGCCCGAACTAAATTGCATGGCCTGAACTATCGCCCACATGTATGGACTGCATGGTTAGGAATAGATTGAGCGAGGGTTGTTTGTGCAAAATTTTGAGCTGACGTGGCTACCTTTGGACGGGCAGTGTGTCGCGGTGAAAGTTCGGGTACCTGAATAGTCACTTTGAAAGTTCGGGTACCTACATGGGAAGTGCCCGATAGTTCGGGTAACTCCTATGCAATTTACTCTTTAGTTTATCTCCATCCGAGTTCGTACAGAAAAGTTATAATTTTTTTTAAATGAACTGACCCCTACCACTGCTTCATACGGTGGTTGCAAACACTACAGTACTCGACGCGGGTAATACAGCATATCGTATGACGGTAATGATATAGTTTTGCAAAATTTGAGATGAGACATATATTTTTAAAAATAGAAGAAAAAATACCATTTGTCCAAGAAGCCCCAGTATGCTTAGGAGGGCAGGTCGGACCCAGTTGGGCCCAAAAACCCAACACAGTCATCTTCTTGAGCTTGCTGGTTTGACTTTGACCATACCTGGCGCCAGCCGCCTGGTCGGCTGCCACCGGATCCTGCGGCGGCTAACCGGCCTCGCCACCGTGTCCGGTGAAACGTAGAGCAGAGACGCCGGGAACCGACTGCAGCATTCTCGCATGTGCACCATAAAGGCATAAACTAGCTACAACTTGTGCAGAAAAAAGGGGAAAGTATAGCGACACGACTACAACTGTGAAATGAGCAGGGATTTAATCCATTTCGTATACTGCATCGATCAAAAAAAATTTTCGCTGTTTACATGCCGTCATCGATATCACAGCAACAATCATCGAGATGTGCGACGGAGGCTCGTCGGAGCACGGCCCGGCCGGGCGCGGACCAGGAACATCAGATCTTGAAGGCCTTCTCGACGCTCTCCCTCCGCGCGCCGACGGTCTTGTAGACGCGCATGAACTCGCGGAACGTCACGGCGCGGTACCGCGCCCCCGGGTTATTACCTTCGCCGCCGCCGACGAGCTCCGCGGCGGGTGCCACCACGCAGTCCTCGGTGGGCAGGATGAACGTCGCCACCGACGTCCGCGCCGACGCCGCGTTCGGCACCGCCCGGTGCTCCACGCTCTTCAGCAGCCCGTTCGTCGCGATCTGCATCGATCGCCATCAGTATCAAGATCAAGCAACGTCCCGTCGCCTCCCCGATCCACCACCATCACCGTCAGGATCGATGTCGAGAAGAAGAACATCGTGTCACCGCCATTTTCGCATCACATAAAGAAAAAACAGAGGATTGGAATTGGAACCTCGAGCTGGTGGCCGAAGTTGACGACGAAGGCGCCGGGCACGTGCTGGACCCGGATCCAGTCGCCTCGGTACGCGACCTGGAGCCCCGGGACGGTCCCCGGCAGCAGCAGCGTGATGAGGTTGCGGTCGCAGTGCGGCGGCAGGCCCAGCGCCCGCTCCGGGTCCGGGCACGGCGGGTAGTGGTTGACGTTCACCACCACGTCCCCGCCGCTGAGCTCACCCTCGAAGTAGTCCGGGCGGAGCCCCGCGCCCTCGCACAGCAGCCGGAGCAGCTCCATCCCCAGCGCCCGCGCCGCCGCGACGAACGCCTCCGCCGCCGGCCGGAGGCGGTCGGGCTTTCCCGGCCACGCGTCCCTGTTGGCGGCGGGGTCGAGGGGGAAGGGGCAGGCGAGGCGGAGGCAGTCGCGCCAGTACCGCTCGCCGCCGGCGCCGTAGACGGTGCTGGAGAAGAGGCGGTTGGGTTTGTCCGTGTCCTCGGTGTAGAAGGCCGCCTTGTCCGCCGCGGGGAGGCGGAAGAACTCCTCGCAGCTGGACTCCATGTCCCGCATCGCCTGCTCCGGCACGCCGTGGTTGACCACCTGAGCGATGTCGAGAGGAGAGGAAGCTGAGCGAGCCGAGTTGGAGGAGGAGTTGAGCGGGGAGAGGGGTGTATTGTACCTGGAAGAAGCCGAGCTCCTTGCCGGCGTCGAGGACGGCCCGGCGGACCTCGTCGCGGGGGCGGGAGAGGTCGATGATGGGGAGCGCGACGGCGGCGGCGGACGCCGGCGGGCGCTGGTCGGGCGGGAAGACGAAGCTGTCCGGGAGCGCCTCGTGGGACGCCGCCGAGGACAACAGCTGGTTCTCCATCGCGCCCTCTCTCTCTCTCTCTCCCTCCGCCGGTGCGCTCGCGACGAGTGGGCGAATCGGGCGTGGAGCGAGAGAGATCGGGGAGCGCAAGTCAGAAGGCAGAGCAAGGCAGAGACTGACAAACTCGAGGAGCACGAGGGGCGGAAAAAAAATAGCCTTAAAGGCAGAAAAAAGCAGATGTGCACTGGCCTTTTCCTCATTGGGCCGCTCGGCCCAAATACCCTTCGCGGCCAGCAGCACAGCAGATGCTTCGTATGGGCTTCTCTACTTAGGTGGGCCCCACGGGTGCAGCCCACATGTTGACGTCGCCCCGGCCGGCGGCGAGCCCACATGTTGCTGTCCCCGCTGCGCGCGCCGGCGCGCCGCCGTGAGGCAGTCAGCAGACAGCAGACCGCGGCGTGAACGATGCCGACCGCCGTCAAATTGACACCGGCGGCGATCGATCCCCCCCGGCGGCGCCTCGTGACTTGCACCCGCGGCCGCCGTCGCTAGGATCCCGCGCGTCCTCGGTGGGCTGAACCCATGACGTAAGTGAAATGAACCGAGTCCCGGGCGGCGGCGCTTTCCTCGCACAGTCCTGCCAGTGCCGACGTGAGCCATGAGTTCCGACGCTATGCTTCGACTAGTTACCCAAAAAAAATGACGTGGCAAGTTAAAAGTTGAAAACAAACTTTTATCAATTTTAGCCAGCTCGTATGACCTGGAGTAGTACGTCAAAGTTTTCTCCTTTTGCTTTTGAAAGTGTAAGAGAATTTCTCTTAAAAACAACAGAATTCATTGGAAACAGAACGGAAAACAGACCGTTTCCATCCCATAGAAGGTTTTTTTTTTTTAGAATTCCATCCCATATGAGTTGCTCACCTCGAAAACCGATCCACATCGCTGTAAAGTTTCTTTATCTTGAAACAAGACGGCTGTAAAGTTTCCACGGACGACTCCAGGCGGGATCCACGTCACCCGCAGCCGCCGCCAAAAAAGCGCCAACCCAGCCGCCGCCAGGTGGGCCTCCCCGTCCGCGCCCCACCCAAGTGACCCACCCACACGGGGCCACACCCGCCAACGGCTTCCCCCACAAGGCAGCCTCGCTGGCGCGCGGGCCCCACAACCACCACCCCGGTCCCACACGGGCGCTGCCGGCCTGCGGCCTCCTGCCTCGTGGTCCTCCATCTCCGCGCGCCGTCTAGAAGGGTCTCTCCACGCTAATTAACCACCACCCCCGTCCGTCTAAACACGACTCCCCGAGTAATTTAATCAACTCTAATCGGATGGTTAAACCCGCCGGCGAATCGGGGAAAGGGTTGGCCTTTATAAAGGCACGCCACCCCCACCCCCCGCGCCCGCGCCCACCATCCCACCCCTGAAATAACCCCAACGCCTTCGCCTACCTCTCGCCCGAACCGGAAGAGAGAGAGAAAAAAATTCTCCGCGGGTGGAAAAGTCGCGTGCCGTCTCGCCCACAGGTTGGTGCCTGCCGCCCGCCGCTACCCTTCCTCACCCCCGGCACACAGATCCGATCGCCCGCGCACGCCCACGCGCCGCCGCCCGATCTGGAGGCCGGCCGAGGCTCGCCGTTGACGGAGTCCCCAGTGCGCTAATTTTTTTTAGGAATTTTTTTTGATGATTTGGTGCTTAGGTTGGTGGTGGTCTTTTGTGATCGAGGGCGTAGAGGTTGGTTTTGGATCGGATCTGCGCGAATTGGTATTGGGTTGACCGCTGTGTGGTTGTGGTTGGTTGGTTGCTGGCGCAGGTTGTGCTCGCGTTTCTCTGTGTCTGTGAGCAGTTTGGGGAGGAGGAAGGAATTTTCGTTCACCTTTTCGATGTATTTTTTCGCTTTAATTATTTGCAAATCATTTGTGGTGGCGTTTGTTTCTAGGGGAGTGGATCGGTGAAGGATACCAAATCCGTGCGTGCGCGTGGTTGATGAACAAACCTCGGTGGTTGCCGGCAGATTCATCTTGGCCCGCCGTGTGAGCTTCCTTGTGGCAGGGCTCTTCCATCCCTTGCATCACATGCGAGCTTCCTTCCAAATCATGAACCGGACAAGGAGAAGAGAGATGTGTATACGGAAGGTCTAGCTTCCAGCCAAATCATGAACCGGATAAGGAGAAGAGAGATGTGTATACGGAAGGTCTCTTGTGACAATCCTGGTGGCTTATTGCGTGTTGGGGTGGATGAAGCAGCGAGCTTTCTTTTCGTGCGTGGCGCGGGTAACCTTGATTGTCGTCGGAGGTTTCGCGGTGACCATAACAAGGTCAATTGCTTGGACATGTGGGTGATGTTTTGACTGCGTGAATTGGGTGTGCATCTGGCTGATTGCGGGCATAGATTGCTTTGCTTATATGCTGCTGGTTGCCTGCCTTGCTCTGGTGGTGTAGAAGCAATCTTTACTTGTGGAGCAACCTATAAGGCCATGCCTTCATGCTATGATTTTTTGAGGCAGTTGAGTAACCAAGGGTGCAGAGCTTGGGTTTCTTATATGGAGCACTCAATAAGGATGAGATAGAGCATAGTCCAGCGCAGTTAAATCTGCTCTTACAGAAGACCTGGGGTGCAGGTTGTTGGCTAACATTTCAATTGCTGCCCTGCAGGTTCGATGCGCTTGCCCTTTATTTTTAATTCTGCTAGACAGGCTGATGGACACTTTGATTTTCCGACTGTTTTGTATTACAGCTTAATATGCAAACTGGTTATGTGCTAGTAGAAAGTAGTCTTATCAGGAAGAAAAAATAAGAGGTAGCAACTTCTGATGTTTGCATCAACATATAGGTTGTGGATTGCTAACGTGCCCTCTGCCCGCGTCTACTGATTATCTGAATAAAGAATTTTGTTGGCAGTGTTTAACAACTAACTATTTCAAAGACCTTGCAGAATGGCCACTCCGATAAAATTGACATAGAATGATTATTCATTTGTGATGGCATGGCACGTCCTGTAAATAGAACACAAGGATTGAAATTTACTGGGAATCCTTTTCTTTCAATGTAGCATAACTTTGAGAACTGAATCATTTTTTTTGGGGGGCCATTTGTCACTTTTTACTCCATAGCCATTTCTTGCTACTGAGTTATATGGAATTTGTGTCCCTGCAGCCCGTCAGTAGCAATGGCACAAGAGAGCTGGAAACAAGAGACTGAGGAGACTGGAGTCCACGCACCTGAGGCCCCAATTCTGTGCATAAACAACTGTGGTTTCTTCGGCAGCAGCATGACGAACAATATGTGCTCAAAGTGCTACAGGGACTTCATCAAGTTGATGGAAGCCCCTATGGTGGAGAAGAAGGTGATCACGGCAGCATCTTCTTCCGTGGAGCCAATGGAGATAGTAAAGCAAGATGATGCGCCTGCCGCTGCTGTGACTGAAGCTGTGGCGGAGAAGCAAGCAGAGCAGGAGCCCCAGAAGCCACCCAGCAACCGGTGCCTGACCTGCCGCAAGAAGGTTGGGCTTACTGGGTTCCAGTGCCGTTGTGGGGGCACCTTCTGCTCCACGCACCGCTACACCGACTCCCACCAGTGCACCTTTGACTACAAGAAGGTGGCACGAGAGCAGATTGCCAAGCAGAATCCAGTTGTGATGGCTGAGAAGATCAACAAGATTTGATGCATGGTCATGAAGGGATCGCTGATTTGATGGTTGGGTTCCCGAGTCCTCAAGTTCACTCCAATCGATAGGTTGCTTCAGGTGGTGGTCTGGGTTAGTGTGGTAGTAGGGGGTATCAATTGTGCCTATCCTTCTCCTTTTATCATGGTTTCGTTCTCTCGATTGTGTAATAATGTAAATATATTCAAACTGTAATTTAATCCTATTATTTCCTACTTCGTCGATTGCCTGATCATGGCTTTTAAGTGCTGTCCAGCCTTGGTGGTTTTCTTAGTACCTTGGTTACCTTCATCTCAAGAAGGTAAGGTGAAGACTTTCAGAATCCTTAATTTGACAGCATACCTTTTGCTTTTTGCAAGTTTCTGCTGAAAAGATGTTTTTTCGTCGTCGCTTTCTCTGGGATTAGTTTATATTGTGAAGATAACATTGTTTGTCAGGTATTGCTTGTTCTGGTCCTCGAGGCCAAGTGGTGTATGGACATGTCACCGGTTTTGTATCACTGCATGTTATCACTTGTGATACAAGTCGATGAAAGTTTAAGCTTATCTCATCTTGTATTCTCGCTACTGCCTTTGTCTATGTGATCAGATGAAGTAATAGATGGACATGTGCATGTCAAATCTGCTCTACTTAGTGATGTTCCTTGTAAGGTTTACAGATGGGGTTGCCTGACTCGTCATGCTAGAGATCAATGCGTAAGTTGGAAAGGGGTAGTACATGGCATGAGACACTTTGTTTGAAGTGTATAACCTCTCGAGGGGAAACAGTGCCAAAGAAAGGAATTGGCTGCCGGTGGCGGCTTACTTCATGCTGTCAGTCAGTTTTGTAGCTACGCTTTAGGCTGCATCTTAATCACAGCAACGGAACAGTGTGACAGGCAAATGATAGTGACGCCTTCGAGAGAGGATTGGAGCCCTATAGTTCCTCAGTGAATAAGTTAACCCACTTCTTTTGTTGCCCCCCCCCCCCCCCCCCCCCCGGAAGGAACTTCCAAAAGAAACACAACATATGCTCTGTCGACAAGAAATCTGCCCTTGTGATTCGAAAAGCCTCCATGCTTAGCGAAAAAATCCTGATGGGGGCCATGAATTCTAACTGGTGCATTGAATCCATCACCTTTTTCAGATGACAATTAGAAATCGAGTTTGGTTTCAGTCTTCTTTGCAAGGTTAACAAGTATTATTCAGTGAAGACCCATCATTAGTTACTCCGCCAAAATGGCTTCTTCAAAGTTGACTTAAGTTTTCATCTTAGCAACATGTTTGCCTACAATGACTGTTCAGGAAAGCGAAAGTTCTGAGCTCTAGAAGCCACCTTGCTTCGCCTGAATGTTCAGGAATTCAGGCAGAGTTTTGATAACATTTTCATCTCAGTTATATGCCACAATCATTGAAGCAATTGCACGCGTGTTTGAATCATATCCACGGCAGAAGTGATGGACAGCTGGGTTACACGCGTATTTGATTTTTCTTCTCAATGAAAGAGGGGAGCCCCCTACGGGTCATTATTATAAAATAATGAAAAAGTAAAGAATATATACAAACAGTTGAAAGTAAATACAGGGATAGCCAGTTTTCTATGTTTGAGTGGAGTACTTGTTTGGACAAAGTTTGCATCGCTGAGATTCTGAAAAATGACGTTACGTCCGCGTGTTTGAATCTTGATGAGTCCCTGATGGAGTAATGGAAAGTTGAGAAACGCCAGAAATCTTGTGATTCCCATTGGTATCAAGCGCAGTCTTCCAACGGGCAACGGCACTGGCTCTCCGGACTCCGGTAAGACACTGCTGCAAACGAAATGGGAAAAGGCCAAAAAGGAAAGAGAGAGACAAACAACAACAAAAAAAAAGCAATGTACGACGAAAACTCAGAAATAAGTAGATAGTTAAAATCTCATCTTTCGTGTAGAAATCAATTTCCGATTGATTTTTTCGTCATCCTCATGATCATGCTGTTACTTTTTTTTAACGAACCAGCATAAGACAATGCCTATTTCATTGATAAAAAAGATAAAACAACCGGCTAGCCGGACAAGACAAAAAAGAAAACAAAAAAACACTCAAGTGCTCAGACTGATGAACTCTCCCGACGTAACACAAAAGAAAGCTCTTGCACTATTACTATATTCTTAAATACAAGTGAAGTATGATGTCTCACTCTAACTCGATGTAACAACTACCGAATAGTTGCAAAGTCGTTCGACCGATCCAATCCAACTGGCCAAACTCTCAAATATAAGCATCATGTGCATCGACCTTCTGCGAGTGGATGCACTCGGTCTCCAAACTTCTTTTTTTTTGCTCTAGAGATGGTAGCGGCATCAAGCATCCTCTTTAAGTGGGGTCCAGGTCCGCCACCGTTGTCCCGGCATGCTGGAGGAGGGCCTCATCGAGACGGTCGGAGTTTTCGTCGTCTAGGTTGAAGATTACTGACATGACATCGATGACTTGTGCCGGCAGCGGGCCGTGAAACGTGGCGGTATCGAGCAACACCTCCTCGATAGGGGTCTCCTCGTCGACGGTGTGACCCAACTTGCGGCGCAGATTCCTTTGCGCGTGTTCCACCATCGGAATCGCTGGCTTCTTGGCCAGCTTGGCGCTCTGGCGCACATTCGTCATGTCAATGGTGCGTCGTTGACGAGTGCGGCGTGTCACCGGTTGCGGCAGGAGCGACACATTTGGCTTGGTGAAGAGGACATCGATGTCGCGATCGTCATTTATAGTGTCCCGCTATTGAATCACCATGACCGAAGCCGACGTCGTGGCCGCCGGTGTCATGTCTAGGGACGGTGTCGTTGTAAGTGCAATCCGGCCCCTAAGGGCGCGTTTGCGAGGGCGCCCCACGGGCTTGGCTGCGCTCCTGGGCTGCAACTTACCGTGTTTGTGGCGTTGACCCGCGCGGTGGCCTGGCTCCCCAGAGACAAAAATCCTCTCTTAGCCTGGCCCTCTAGAAACGCTGGAAATCTCCGTTTCTCCCGAGCCCGGCTCGCGCGAAGCGCGTGTTGGCTCGCGTGGGCTCGCAACGAAGATGGGATCACCTCCGACTGGGCAAGGGCATGGGTCACCATGGCCGGAGCTCGCCGTCGAGCGCCGACACCGACTCACACCCCCGCGCTGGCGAGGACACCACAGGTGCACAAGAGGTCGGCGACGCCCCCACGGCGAGCTACGCATGCGGGACCGACGGTGGCCTCCCGCGGCGGAGAAGCTCGCACGGCACCGACTCCACTTCCCCCGCGCCGGGATCTTGGGAGGGAGGAGGGGAATGGCGCTGTCCCGGCGGATCTCAGGAGGGCGGAGGAGAGCGGCGACGAAGACGAAGAGCGGCGCGACCAGGTGGTGAGCTCCGACCGTCGGCGAGCTCCAGTCCACGACGTCGCGCCCCGTCGGTGAGCTCTGGCCACCTATGGAGCGGCACGCTCGGGCGGCCCTTCCCCTCCCTTCCTCCCTCTAGCCCCTGACGGTGGCGGTTACCAGATCCGGCGCGAGGAGCAACAGGGCCAAACGAATCCGGTGCCGGCGAGTCCACGCCGCCGCACGTGGAGGTCAGCTCACCGCGCGGCGGCCATGGCCACATCCCTCCTCCCTTCGCTCGATTCGCGGTGGTATGCGGCGGAGGAGGCGAGGTGCAGGCCGTGGTGGTGGACGTCGTGTTGTTGCACGCCCTTGGGCTGTTCGACGAAACGACGAGGAGAAAAAGAAAGGACGGTAAGGCTACCGAGTTGTAGTGGAGGTAACCTTATTTGTTTCCTGTCTTTCTCACAAACACGTTCTCGTTTGCGCCGAGCTCATTCGGTTCAGGTGCACAAACATGTGAGGTTGCGGCACTTGAGACCGGCTGCGCGAGCCTAGCCAAGTTGGGCCGGCCAGTACATCTTGGACCGGGGTCGCAAACGCGCCCTAAGTGGTTTTGGTGATGTTGACCACTTAATTAAAGGTCTAATGAGCCTTTAAGTATGAGTGACAGGTTTAAATTTGAACAAAGATGAAAAGGAAAGAAAGGTGACCCCTCATTGTTTGAAGTGGCTTCCTAGAGCTCAAGACAAGCTTTAAATTTATTTTCTATTTTGAATTTGAGTATAGGACAAGTCGTACTATCAAGAGGGATACTAATAGTGGCATGGATGAAACCAAGTGCCTAAAAGTCTTCTTTAAAACCAAAATCATCCCAGCCACAAATGACCTATCAGCTAACTGCCTTAGCCTTGAAATCATCTTTCCCGGAACCTCTGAGTTTTTCCCGGAAGTTCCGGGCTGCACCCAAGTCAGCCTGCTGAAGTCATCAGTTCCCGGAGGTTCCAGGATATAGCCCGGAGGTTCCGGGATTTCGAAAGTAGCTGTTGCAGATCTAGATCTGAGGGTATTTATACCCCCTTGTCTCCCAACGGTTACTCTCTTCTTCCTTGCGCCAAACAGTAGCTTTTGCTCCCCATCTCTCCCAAGAATTGACTCCCACCTACTTGAATCCAAATCTAACCCAAGCATTCAAGTGAGGAGTGATTCCTTGTGAGAATAAGCATATCCAAGCCCCTTCTCGTACCCTTGAGCACTTGGTGGACCCCTAGCTCCTTGGTGGATCTTTTACTCTTGGAGCCTTGCTCCTAGACGGCTAGAGGTTGCTTGGAAGCTCTCCAATCGATTGTGAAAGCTCCAAGAAGTTTGTATTACCCTCACTTGCTTAGTGGAAACCTTCCATCTATCACTTTTGTGATAGGTGTGAGAGAGAAGTGGATCTAGAGAGATTCCATAGCCTTTGTGGCTAACCTCAAGAACGTGGATGTAGGCCAACCTTTGTGGTGAGTTGAACCACGGGATAAATTGTTGTCCCTTGTGCTTAATCTTTTATATGTTGTTGTTGTTTGATCCCTTTAGGTTGCTTGCTCACTCGATCTATTAGGGTTTGCTTTGTTTCTTGCTATACCTCTACCCCTAAGGTTGCTAGTGTGTTTAGGATCTTCCCTTCAGTACTTGTAACCAATTTCCTGCTATTTTGTTGTCCTCTAATCTTGTCATCCACAGCAAATCGACAGAGGAACGAATTCCCGGAAGCTCCAGTAAAATACACATAAGTGCATTTTCCCGGAGGTTCCACGAAAACCCCGAAGGTTTCGGGTCCGGCGAAATACTGCGAAATTGGTTGATTTTGTTTTGCAGGCCTATTCACCCCCCCCCTCTGGGCCAGTTGCATTGATCCTTTCAATTGGTATCAGAGCAAGGTTATCCTTGTAAACAATTAACCGTGTGAGGATATGACAAGTGGCAATGACAAGTAAGAAGAGGAGGGGAAGACTTGCTAAGTGAAGTTGAAGGTGATGCCTCGGAGGTAGGCAACACCTCATCCCAAGAGAAGTTTGACAAGCTCAAGAAAGGTGTCAAAGAAAGCTCCAAGGACGATGGCAAGAAAAGCAAGAAAGAGGACAAGAAAAATAGAAAAAAGAAGAAAAGAAGAAAGAGGACAGCAAGCATGAAAAGAAGAAGAAAAGGAAGAAGGAAGAAAAGAAGAGAAGAAAGAGAACACCTTCACCATCTCCATCATCATCTTCATCTAGTGAGAATGGAGATGGGGATGACGAGTACTACGGCACAAGAATTCCCAAGAGAACACTCAAGCTCAAGCCAAAGCCCAAGGCCAAGTCTAAGGATGATTATAGAAGTGTATCCTTTAACTATGATTCTTTGGAGACTAAATCTAAGGATGATATCACTATACCCGTTGGCAAGTTGCCTCAATTTGATGGGACCAACTTTGCTAAATGGAAGCATATGATGAAAGCCTATCTAACCGGTTTGAATTTGGAGTTGTGGAACATTGTGTGTGGGTTTTGATGACCCCGAAGACTTTGGAAACCTCACCCCACGTGATCGCCGCAACATCAAAAGAAATGCTCAAGCTACAAGCGTACTCCTTAGTGCATTGAGTGCTTAAGAGTACAACCGAGTTAATGGACTAGAAATTGCCAAAGAGATTTGGGACACCCTCCTCATCGCTCATGAGGGTGTTGACAAAGTGAAGAAGTCCAAGATCAACATTTTGATGGCCGAGCTTAATAGGTTCACTATCTTTGATGGAGAAGGGCCACAAGAGATGTGTGACGCCCCGGGTTTTCGGCGGGTTAATTAAACCTAGTGATTCGGTCAACGAGTTGACTTTGGTCAAACGACGGTCAACCCGGGCCATCACCTCGAAAACATCACCGACAATCCCCAATGACACCTTTTGGTCAACCAAAGTTCACCTTGGTCAAAACCCCACTCAAAAACCCTTGACTCCTTGTTGACCCATCAATGTCGCCGAACTTTTGCCACGTTCTCCAAATTTTCCCCTAAACACTTCAAATTCTCCCAATACAAAAGTTGTGTATTTTGTCGAGGGACACAACTTTCATGTTGAGTGGCATTTGAGATTTGAAGCGCAAATTTATGAAAAATGCAAGTCAACGCCGGAGGTCACTTGTTCACCGGCGCCCGGAAAATCCGCAACTTGGCATCCAATTTGTGCAAAAATGGTTGAGAAAAAGGTCATACGCCCTTTGTGAAAGTTGTAGAGGGTCGAAGATCTACAACTTTGCTATTCATCGCTTGGACCACTTCCGTTCAACTTTTTGGAGATTTGCTCGGTCAAACAGAGTCGCTTGAAAAACTTTCGTAGGCACCGGCGCTCGGGAACACGCCGGCCGCGCCGATGCCGCGCGTCACCCGCATCGCGGTAACGCCGGACCCGCACGCCGAGGCCGGCTTTGGCCCGCTAGTCCATGCGCCGGTGGGCCACCCTTGCGAACCGCCATCCGTGCCCTATCCCCCGGTCGCCACGCGCCACGCGCGCGCGCCCGCCGGCGTCGCGCCGACCGCGCCGTTCGGCCAACCGCGCGCCGCCGTACGCACCGCACGTCGCGTGCCCATGCCGCGTCCATGCCGCGACCACCGTGGTTGTCGTGCGCACCAAGGCGTCGTCGACCGCTATAAAGGAGCCGAGCCGTCCCTCCGGCGCGCCGACGTTTTTCCGCCACCGGGTTGCTCGCCGTCGTGCGCCATTGAAGGCCACCGCCGAGCGTTTCGCTCCGCTTGCCTCCCGAGCAAATGCACGCCCCTACCCCTTCCCTCTCGCATTACCGAAGCTACCCGTGCCACTTATTGCCCGTGCCAAGCCGCGGGCTCGCCGAGCAATTCCTCCGGCGGCCGCCGCCGCCGGTCTTCGTCGTGGCTGCCCGCCGGCACCGATTCCGCTTCGGGTGAGTACTCGAATCGAGCCTATGCAACCCCTAGACCCTATTCCCCCACTTCCCCGGCCATCCCCGCCGCCGGCCTCGCCGGAATCCGGCAAGCCGCACCGCCCCGCGCCCCCTTGGACCACATTGCAAAGTCTCAAGTAGTTCCAGGGGGTTTGGTGAAAACTGGGGGCCTGTTTGTAATCTTTTGAAAAGTTCCAGGGGGCCTTTCGCAAAATGAATCTTTACTTCCTTGGGTGTTATAGCTGCAACTTGAAAAATCAATATCAATTCGTAGAAAAATCCAAAATAGCAAACTCAATTTTATTGTGCTCAGTGTAACAAGAACTACAACTTTCTCCAAAGGTGTATATACTTTTGAGCTACAGTTTTTGCTTGAAAAATAGAAATGTAAAATCCCTAGATCTATGTTTCTGCAAAATATATGCATAATCTTGAGCTGGATTTTTGTTATGTTGAACTACATGTCATGAATGATCAACACACCAAAAATTGCACAAAGTTACTGAAGAAATCTTTTTCTAAAAATCATTTTGTGAAATTGACAAATCTGCCTAGATGATTTTTGTAGCTTCAAAAGTAATTATTTTTGAGCCCAACTTCTGTCTACTGTCTTGTAAGATCAAAATGCATCCTTGGTGAATTTATCATGATTTTATCTCTCTTAGAAATATTCTTTCTTCATTTATGCTTGTTTTTTATCATAAATATGTGTAGCATGTTTCATAATTGCTATATGTGTGTTTCTTGGTTCTTTAAGCTTTTTTTGAACCAAAGCATGTGTGGGAGAAAGTTTGCATGCATTTCTGCTATATTTATTTTAATATGTATTATTCCCTTATATGCTAACTAGTAATGCCTTTTAATTTTGTACATTAAATTCGGTGGTGCAAAAATCAATTCCTTGTTGTCCAAGAGAGTACTCCTCGTCATTAGAACCAGTGGGTACTGCTGGAACAGTTTGATATGTTTTTGGTTGTTTAAAAGAGTGCAAACTAGATTAAAGTAAAAGGAAAATAGGAAAAATGCCTCCTTTTGTGCATAAGTGAAATAAATGAGTTAGAAAAGTAAAATGGTGGCGCAAAAGTAAATTCCTTGTTGTTTGTATTTAAATAAGATACTCCTTAATAGATGTGCACACAATCACATTAAAGAAAAGGCTAAAAAGGCTTTTAATTATCTCTAAAAGGGAGAAATGTTTAAATGCATTTCTTAAGGTGAATATGACCAACCCTATCCAACTTGTAGCTGTTGCATCTGTTTTGTTGTGTGAATTACATTAATCCATTTAAATATATATATATGTACACGGTCACTATTAAAAGTCTAGATAATCAAGCATTGCATATTGTTCGTTTATAGGAAGGGTATGCTGAATGTATTATTATCTAGGTGAATGTGTTCAATCATGCACCCCATGTTGTTATAAGATGTTTGGAAAGTAATAATCAAATGGTCACTTAAGTCTTGCATTGCATCCTCCGTGTAGAAGTTCCCGACGGTAGCTAGACGCTCGTGCCAGCGGACGTGAACGAGGGAGCTGGAGGAGACGTGCACTACGTCGCCATAAAGCAAGACCCGGGCCAAAGTCCGGAAGTGTGTCAAACTACTTGTGCCAATAAAGGCAAGCCCCGGTTTATTCATTAACCCCAGTGTTTCTTTAAACCTCTGAATTTACTTCTTGTTATTGTATGTGCATTTACGTTCAGGAGTTGAAATGAAACCCTAGTTGCATGATCCATAAGTACCTATGATCTTTTACTAGCATGTCAGGTCGCTAGATGCTATGCTTAAGGATCCGGTACAAGTCGAGTGATGTTCGTCACTCGCGAGAATAGGATCTCCTTGATGGAATCACCATATGTTTAAATGGATTACTCATGTGCTAAGAGCATGGGATTTGGGCTCCGGTCCAATGGCTTCGTTGGATAAGTGTTTGAAAGTACTAAACACTTGTCTGAAATGGGCACGGTAAGCATAGTACCTAAATGAGGCGGTACGGGGTCTTACTATCACTACTCTTAGGGTTGCGGCCCCGGCTTGCTCCCCGAGTGCATGCGTGAGGCCGGGTGACCTTAGTGGCGTAGCCCGGATAAACCTTGTACTTAAGACTCGTGAGCTATTATCCCCAAACCGAAGAATGACGGGAACCGCCTGGTTGGTGAACTCTTAGTGAGGGCACCTCCCGTGTGTTTAGGTCCACCTTGCAAGGTTATGAATCAATCGATTGTCGGCCTCTCACCGTTATCTGAGACTACTTACCCGACTGGCCATGATATCCCTTTATGATGGAACTTTGTGAAGATTATTACTTTGATTAATTGTTTGTACAACTTTGGTTGTAATAGTTGCGTATCTAGTAATGATTACTTCAACTAGAACATGAGCTAAAATATGGAAAGTAAGGATTCACTACTTAGCGCTTTTGGCAAACAAACCCACTAGCCAAAAGCCTAGCATGACTAGAGGTAAAGTCTTTTCTTTTTAGATGGGTAAGTCTTGCTTGAGTATTAGTATACTCGGCCTTGCTTTATAAACGTTGTTCCGGGTAATGCATCCGATGTGTGGCCCGAGAACTTCCACCCTACCGGGAGCCGGAATGGGTGGATGACGAAGAGTGATTGCATCATGGACGGGCCTCCTATGATGTGATCGTATCGTTTAGTTATCTTCCATTGTTTTCAATAAACTCGAACTATTTACTTTCATGTCGAAGAACTATGTTTGTAATAATGACCCCTACGGGGATGCGATGGTTAATTTGTAAGACACTCGGACTCTCCTTCGTGGGAGTTTTAATGCATACGTTCGATCCTCTCTCGTGTTTCCAAGTGATTTATCGGGTGTAAACCCGTAACACTCAACGGGATGGTTCTTTATTATCGCTTAATGACCAAAAGGAGTGGTTTAGGCGATAGTACGGAATTATCTCGGGTGGGGTTGTCACAAATTGGTATCGTAGCGACCGAATACACCGAGTGATTAGCTTAATATTAATCACATGATTTACAATAAAACTTGCCAAGATTGCTTGGATTTTGAAAACCCGTTGGATCGTTAAGGAATGATCTAGATCGAGAGGCCCTAGAGGGAATTTTTTGGTTCTTTAAGGTGGCATAAGAATCTATGGTTTTTTTTGCTAACTTCCAACACCTTACTTTATGCCGGACTTACTTTATTGCACAACCATACTAGATGAGCCACGTGTTTCATACGTGTGCCGTTCCGCATCACGGGAATTGCGAGGGTTGATGCGGTGATCCATTCCACGGATTCCATCTTCTCATCCGGATATGAGTTGTGGTGTCGCCACGTGTGTCATACGTGTGCATTCCGCATGACGATCATGCGAGGCAAGGATACACTCCATTCAAACGGAGGGTGTCCGAGGTTGGACGCCGTCCATGCAAAGCGGCTTGACGCATGGATACCGTTTCTATAAGTGAACGATGCATCGTATGTGGACGCTTTCGTGACGTGCCGGCACGAAAGGTTCATTTTCTGCAGGTATACTAACAACGTTCGTAAATCGTTAAGTGCGAATCGAGTAGCTCCGACTAGATATTATAAGGAGAGCCGATTATAAGCTTGCCACCGGCACTAACTATGTCTTTTAGATCTAGTTGTGTAAGGTCGTTTAAGGCGTGTGCATGCATGATTAAAATCTGGATGAACCTAAAATTTACCCTTACTTGTTTGGAGTAATTTTTCTAGGGAGATTGCTTGATCTTAGATAAGGTTTTCCTCTCTTTGGAATTTAGAAAAATTCTAGCAGATTCTCGTCTCTGTCATTTCTCAACTTTTGTAGCCAAATATTTAAGGAATCCGACTAGACATCCTTGAGGAAGGTTGTTCCTTATCAAGTTGAGCATCCACCGTGAATTTTTCAGGATTTTAGGAATTTTCTGCAGAGAGTTATGCTCAGTTTAGTGAGCCTCTGTTCTGCTGTTTCTCGGAGCAAAGCATCACTCGCAAATGATTTTTTTTCGAGCATATTCCAATCCAATCTAGATTTACCCTTGAATACCAAAGGTGTGCATAATTATGCCACCGAGTTACTTGGTGAAATTTGGGAAAGTTTGGGACTCGGTGTTTGAGTGGGAATTTTTGTTCCCCACCGCCGAATATGACCCGAGCACCAAATTCTCCACACGTGATAACCTTAGCTTTTGATTCCAAGTTGGATATCAAATTGCTTCAAACCTTGGCATTGGTTTGAAATTTTGAGTCGGAATCCTCGTAATCTTGAGCCGAGTGCATGAAATTCTTAGTTCTATACTATTGCGTTGCCCAAGTCGACTTTTGTTCCAATTGAGTTTTTCATCATACATGTTCTCGCTTGTGAGGACAAGCTTATGGATGTGTATTTAATGGAAGCTCAATTCTTCCGGATGGTGGAACCGACATGCAGCTCCCCGGATGGTTTTGGTGTGTCGAGTAGTGGTAGCGACGTACCACCACTACCACCCGTGATGATGGTAGAGGCACTCATGGCTACTCAAAAGGGAATGTTGTGCCAAATCCTTCGGACGCGAAGCAACGGCTCGTCCAAATGCCGCTGCAAAGAACCTCCCCTTGGTGCCAACCCGGATGGACCAAATTTGGTCGCTCGTACCATGAACTCCTCCGAAGAGATCCGGAGAAACCTCAACCCTTTGAGTCTTGCTCACCCCGAGTACCTACTCGGGGTGATATAAATACCATTGCCTGGTGCAATCAAGATGTTGGAAGAACAAAATCTAGTGTTAAGTCATATGGTGGACAATATCCTCCAGGATCGTTGTCAAGGGTTATCTCAAACTAGTTTAACCGACGGTCTCTCCCGGGCGTTATTTACGTCCGTGGTTAAGCGGTGCCCGCTTATGCAATTTGTTGGTGGATCATACGAAGAAGAATCAACTCGGTACCTCCGACTCTTTACTACCACCATCGAAGCTACCGAAAGGACCTTACCAAGGAAGAAGGGAAAAGCCGTAACCGCAAGCGAGCATTTCCCGAAATGGATTTGAGTGAGTGGGAAACTACTGCCGGGGAATTTTGTCCTCGCGAGGGCAAACGGAATGACAACGGCGACAAGAAGTCACGTCAACAAGCTTCCAAGCCTAAAGAACTTCCGCCCCGCATTTGCTACAAATGTAGACAACCCGGCATTATGCCAATACATGCCCGAACCCTAGGTTGAACAAGCCCCGTCCACAAAGGCAAGGCTCCAAAGCAAGTAAGAGTCATCGAACAAGAAGTCAAATATGCAAGGAAAGCAAGATCGGCGTAATTTCATGGGTAGTGTTTCTAGTTGAGAACAGCTATCTCTTTGATTTGCCGTCAATTGCCGATTGTGAACATTTCCCCGTGGACTATTGATGGTATTATTTATGCCCTTGATGCCCTAAGCTATCCTTGCTAGCGACATCCTTATCTCAATCGTGTTTGGCCTTGCAATCTTGAACGTCTTCATCTTGATATTGCTCACAACTTTATGAACACATAAAACATGAATAGAAAGAGTTAAATTCTGTTGGTATGCTTTGAGCATCATCATGTCATGCATGGGTTGCACCCTTAATTTAATAAGTTCATGGGCATGGAAATGCATTGCATAGCATATGCAGTTGGACACCGTGGATGGACTAACATGCATACGCATTGAAGTTTTCAACCTTCCTCCTCCATCCTCCTTATGGCTATTGAGATTGTGGTTCCATGACCACAGGTGCCGCGACGGAACCTAGTGCATCGTGTGTGCTGCAGCCATGTGATTACCACTAGGGGCGTGCTAGGTATCTTGGTTGGGAGCATGCAACTCACCGCAAATCCATATTCTTCACTCTATGTTATCCCCTTGTTGCCAGCTAATTGCATGAGTAAACAAGTCATGCTAACAAGCATCACGAGCATCATATCCCATGAACATGTGCATTTTCACTATGCATCATGGAAAGTGCATCATATGTTCATATGCATAAGCATCATGTGCTCATTTGCATGTGCCTCACACTCTATGCACCACAACATGAGCATTAAAATGTGTATCACCCCATTGTTGCACCGGGAACGTAAGGAATGTTGTCGGAAAACTCACCAACTAAATAACATGTGAGCAAATATCTTCTGAAATTGTTGTACCAACCCTTCCTTTAAAATCATTCACATTGCTATCCGTAAACAACTCCGTGCAACTGCTCCCTATGACCTTGCCATCCTTTATTGTTTTTATGGACAACTAACCTTGGACTTCTGAGGGAGGAACCCTTGATCCCTCCTTATACCTTTTTTGCCTTTCAAAAATAAATTTAGAAATCTTAGTAAACAAATTTAGCATATGTTTGTTTACTAGCCTTCCTTTTCTTCATAGAAATCTCTTTTGGTAATCACCTTTGTCAACTTGGTTTCTTTCTGCCTAATCTCAAGCTCTCTTAGCATCTCGATCAAATCAACCCGCTAAGTTGAGGAGGTAGGAGCAAAGTTTTCGGGGCGAGTCAAGGTTCTCGAAAAGCTAAGGCATGAGAGTCCTCTATCACTTATCAATCCATGATCGTTGATCATAATGTCCAAATTCTAGGAATCAAGGAAACAAGCAAACGAAGGATTGGTTAAATCTTTTGCTAAAATTCTCCTTGTTAGAATCTCACGGTCACGGTCAATTCTTCCGACCGTCGGACCCCATTCTTTTCGGTGCCCGATGGTACGACGCCGTAGCATCGCACTGCCATCTCTTTTCCCGCGACCACGATCACGTCGCCGAGACCTCACGAGCCGACCATTATCGAGCCCCGTGTGGCAACCGCCAGATCGCTCCGCTAGTCCCTACCTCAGTCGGTTGGGATGACCGTTGAGCTATAAAAAGGGGAAACCCTCCCGCGGTGTTGCCATTACCAAGTCTCGCCCGCTTTCGAATTTGACAAGATCACCGCTCTTGTTTTCCCCTTCGGCTAGTTTTTGGCCAACCCGCCACTAGCCCATCTCCGTTGTAGCTCCGCCCACTTGCCGAGCAAGTTGTTTTGCCATCTTCATCGACGACCTACGAAGAAGTTGGAAGAAGACCGAAAGAAGAACCTCGACCGCATCGCCGACCATGCCTCGGTCATGGAGATGTTCGAGTCCCTCCGTTGGACGCTTGCGGCGATGTACCTCTCGCATCGTCGGCGGAGTTTGTCTTCTTTTAGTTTTCCATGTACACATCCATCGCCCGCTTCCTCATGAACTATGTTGAGGCAGTGAGGAGAGCACCATGTATCTTTTGCCCTATAGGAATTCTCGCTGTCTCGAAATATAAGCGAGTATGTTCTCCATCTTTGTAACCCTTATCTCGTTAGAAAGTGTTGCTCCATTCGTGTTGTCGAATCCCGGGACGAGATTCTGTTTAAGGGGGGTAGGCTGTGACACCCCAGGTTTTCGGCCGAGTTAATTAACCCTAATAATCCGGTCAACAGTGTTGACTTTGGTCAAACGACGGTCAACCTGGGCCATCACCTCGAAAACATCACCAACAATCCCCAATGACACCTTTTGGTCAACCAAAGTTCACCTTGGTCAAAACCCCACTCAAAAACCCTTGACTCCTTGTTGACCCATCAATGTCAGCCGGAACTTTTGCCGCGTTCTCCAAATTTTCCCTAAACACTTCAAATTATCCCAATACAAAAGTTGTGTATTTTGTCGAGGGACACAACTTTCATGTTGAGTGGCATTTGAGATTTGAAGCGCAAATTGGTGAAAAATGCAAGTCAACACCGGAGGTCACCGTTCACCGGCGCCCGTAAGATCTACAACTTGGCATCCAATTTGTGCAAAAATGGTTGAGAAAAAGGCCATACGCCCTTTGTGAAAGTTGTAGAGGGTCAGGAGATCTACAGCTTTGCTATTCACTGCTTGGACCACTTCTGTTCAACTTTTTGGAGATTTGCTCGGTCAAACAGGGCTGCTTGAAAAACTTTCGCAGGCACCGGCGCTCTGGAACGCACCGGCCGCGCCGACGCCGCGCGTCGCCCGCGTCGCGATCCCGCCGACCCGCACGCCGAGGCCGGCTTTGGCCCGCTAGTCCATGCGCCGTGGGCCACCCTTGTGAATCGCCATCCGTGCCCTATCCCCGGTCGCCACACGCCACACACGCATGGGCGGCGTCGCGCCGACCGCGCCGCCGGCCAACCGCGCGCCGTCGTACGCACCGCACGCCGCGCGCCCATGCCGCGTCCATGCCGCGACCACCGTGGTTGTCGTGCGCACCAAGGCGTCGTTGACCGCTATAAAGGAGCCGAGCCGTCCCTCCGGCGCGCCCGACGTTTTTCCGCCGTCGGGTTGCTCTCGCCGCCGTGCGCCATTGAAGGCCACCGCCGAGCGTTTCGCTCCGCTTGCCTCCCCGAGCAAATGCACGCCCCTACCCCCTTCTCTCTCACATCACCGAAGCTACCCGTGCCACTTATTGCCCGTGCCGAGCCGCAGGTTCGCCGGAGCAATTCCTCCGGCGGTGGCCACCGCCGGTCTTCGCCGTGGCGCCCGCCGGCACCGATTCCGCTTCGGGTGAGTACTCGAATCGAGCCTATGCAACCCCTTGACCCTTTTCCCCCACTTCCCCAGCCATCCCCGCCGCCGGCCTCGCCGGAATCCGGCAAGCCGCACCGCCCCGCGCCCCCTTGGACCACATTGCAAAGTCTCAAGTAGTTCCAGGGGGTTTGGTGAAAACTGGGGGCCTGTTTGTAATCTTTTGAAAAGTTCCAGGGGGCCTTTCGCAAAATGAATCTTTACTTCCTTGGGTGTTATAGCTGCAACTTGAAAAATCAATATCAATTCGTAGAAAAATCCAAAATAGCAAACTCAATTTTATTGTGCTCAGTGTAACAAGAAGTACAACTTCCTCCAAAGATGCATATACGTTTGAGCTACAGTTTTTGCTTGAAAAACAGAAATGTAAAATCCCTAGATCTATGTTTCTGCAAAAGATATGCATAATCTTGAGCTGGATTTTGGTTATGTTGAACTCCATGTCATGAATGATCACCACACCAAAAATTGCACAAAGTTACTGAAGAAATCGTTTTCTAAAAATCATTTTGTGAAATTGACAAATCTGCCTAAATGATTTTTGTAGCTTCAAAAATACTTATTTTTGAGCCCAACTTCTGGCTACTGTCTTGTAAAGTCAAAATGCATCCTTGGTGAATTTATCATGATTTTATCTCTCTTAGAAATATTCTTTCCTCATTTATGCTTGTTTTTTATCATAAATATGTGTAGCATGTTTCATAAAGGCTATATGTGTGTTTCTTGGTTCTTTAAGCTTGTTTTGAACCAAAGCATGTGTGGGAGAAAGTTTGCATGCATTTCTGCTATATTTATTTTAATATGTATTATTCCCTTATATGCTAACTAGTGATGCCTTTTAATTTTGTACATTAAATTCAGGTGGTGCAAAAATCAATTCCTTGTTGTCCAAAAGAGTACTCCTCGTCATTAGAACCAGTGGGTACTGCTGGAACAGTTTGATATGTTTTTGGTTGTTTAAAAGAGTGCAAACTAGATTAAAGTAAAAGGAAAATAGGAAAAATGCCTCCTTTTGTGCATAAGTGAAATAAATGAGTTAGAAAAGTAAAATGGTGGCGCAAAAGTAAATTCCTTGCTGTTTGCATTTAAATAAGATATTCCTTAATAGATGTGCACGCAATCACATTAAAGAAAAGGCTAAAAAGGCTTTTAATTATCTTTAAAAGGGAGAAATGTTTAAATGCATTTCTTAAGGTGAATATGACCAACCCTATCCAACTTGTAGTCGCAAGCATCTGTTTTGTTGTGTGAATTACATTAATCCATTTAAATATATATATGTACACAAATCACTATTAAAAGTCTAGATAATCAAGCATTGCATAATGTTCCTTATAGGAAGGGTATGCTGAATGTATTATTATCTAGGTGAATGTGTTCAATCATGCACCCCATGTTGTCATAAGATGTTTGGAAGGTAACAACCAAATGGTCACTTAAGTCTTGCATTGCATCCTCCGTGTAGAAGTTCCCGACGGTAGCTACACGCTCGTGCCGACGGACGTGAATGAGGAGCTGGAGGAGACGTGCACTACGTCGCCATAGAGCAAGACCCGGCCAAAGTCCGAAGTGTGTCTAACTACTTGTGCCAACAAAGGCAAGCCTCGGTTATTCATTAACCCCGGTGTTTCTTTAAACCTCCGAATTTACTTCTTGATATTGTATGTGCATTTACGTTCGGGAGTTGAAATGAAACCCTAGTTGCATGATCCATAAGTACCTATGATCTTTTACTAGCATGTTAGGTCGCTAGTTGCTATGCTTAAGGATCCGGTACAAGTCGAGTGATGTTCGTCACTCGCGAGAATAGGATCTCCTTGATGGAATCACCATATGTTTAAATGGATTGCTCATGTGGTAAGAGCATGGGATTTGGGCTCCGGTCCAATGGCTTCGTTGGATAAGTGTTTGAAAGTACTAAACACTTGTCGGAAATGGGCACGATAAGCATAGTACCTAAATGAGGTGGTACGGGGTCTTACTATCACTACTCTTAGGGTTGCGGCCCCGGCTTGCTCCCGGAGTGCATGCGTGAGGCCGGGTGACTTTAGTGGCGTAGCCCAGATAAACCTTGTACTTAAGACTGTGAGCTATTATCCCCAAACCGAAGAATGACGGGAACCGCCTGGTTGGTGAACTCTTAGTGAGGGCACCTCCCGTGTGTTTAGGTCCACCTTGCAAGGTTATGAATCAATCGATTGTCGGCCTCTCACCGTTATCTGAGACTACTTACCCGACTGGCCATGATATCCCTTTATGATGGAACTTTGTGAAGATTATTACTTTGATTAATTGTTTGTACAACTTTGGTTGTAATAGTTGCTTGTCTAGTAATGATTACTTCAACTAGAACATGAGCTAAACTATGGAAAGTAAGGATTCACTACTTAGCACCTTTTGGTAAACAAACCCACTAGCCAAAAGCCTTGCATGACTAGAGGTAAAGTCTTTTCTTTTAGACGGGTAAGTCTTGCCGAGTATTAGTATACTCGGCCTTGCTTTATAAACGTTGTTCCGGGTAATGCATCCGATGTGTGGCCCGGAGAACTTCCACCCCGGGCCGGGAGCCGGAATGGGTGGATGACGAAGAGTGATTGCATCATGGACAGGCCTCCTATGATGTGATCGTATTATTTAGTTATCTTCCGTTGTTTTCAATAAACTCGAACTATTTACTTTTATGTCGAAGAACTATGTTTGTAATAATGACCCCTACGGGGATGCAATGGTTAATTTGTAAGACACTCGGACTCTCCTTCGTGGGAGTTTTAATGCATACGTTCAATCCTCTCTCGTGTTTCCAAGTGATTTACTCGGGTGTTCTCTTCATGCATACTTTAATTAGAGAGAAGAAAAGATTTGAAGAGTTCTCTTCAAATGATGTTCTTGGGAGAATGCTTACTCATGAGCTTATGGATAAGGAGATCCAACATAGGAAGAAGATTGGTGAGCTAGAAGCCAAGTTGAACAACTTGAAGGTCAAAGAGGTTGCTCTCCATTCAAGCAAGTCAAGCAAGCCTACTACTTCATCCAAGCATTCTACTCCATCCAAGCCCTCCAAAACAAAATCCAAAAATGTGGAAGTAGAAAGCTCTACAAGTGACTTAAGTGAAGATGAAGATGAAGGCTCTCGCGTTGAGATTCGGGACATGGTTTTGTTCATGAAGACATACAAAAGAGGCTTGAAGAAGCAAGGGTACAAGTTTGCCAAGAGGAAGTTTCCCAACAAGAAAAAGAGAACTTGCTATAATTGTGGAAACACCAAGCACTTCATTGCGGATTGCCTTAATGAGAAAAGAGAAAACAAGAATGATAAGGGCAAGAGGAGTTACAAGAGAGATCAAAAACCACATCACAAGAGAATAAACTATAATGGAGAAGCTCATATTGGTCATGAATGGAATTTCAGAGATGAGAGCTCTAGTGAAGAGGAAGGGAAGAAAATTGCAACCGTAGCTATCAAGAAGCTTCCCTCTACCTCAAGGTTGTTCAACAACTTGATCGATGATGAAGAGGGCTCATCCATTCATTGCTTCATGGCCAAGGGTAAGAAGGTAAAAATTAACTCAAAGCCCTCTACTCAACCTAGTGATGAGTCGAAAATGGACTCTAGTGATGAATTTAGTAATGAGGAAGCAAACCAACTTGTTAGTGAAATAGATAAGCAATCTAGAAATTTTATGGCTAGGTTGATAGTGGAACTAGAGAAAAGCCAAGACACTCTTATCTCTAAAAGAAGTGAGCTTGAGACTTTGCGTTTGGAAGTTAACCAAGCGGAGAGTGTCATAGCTACTCTCAAGGAAAACCTTCCTGCTTCTCAAGCTCAATGTAATTATCTTAAATCAAGGAATGAAGAGTTTGATGAGCAATATAGTCTCCTTTGGTGACTCTAGTGCTTCTACTAGCAAGGGCTGTGATAGGCGTTATTATATTGATATTGAATCTTATGCTACTAATCTTGCTAACATGGAAGCTATGAAAAGGAAATTGCTAGGTTAAACTCAATCATAGCTAGAGGACGCATGAATGAAGGGAACAAAAAAGGAAAGTTCACCAAGAGGAAAATGTCGGAGAAAAGTGAGAAACCAGGTTTTGGATATGTTGAAGGTGGCAAGACCAATGAAAGAAAGATCATCAATGAAAAGAAATGTCTTCAATTCAAGAGCACAGGGTTTCTGTTTACCCAGACCCCAGAGGTTCCGATCTTAAACCCTGGAGGTTCCGGAGTCTGGAAGCCTCGAGCCACATAGACAGGAAAACCCAGAGGTTCTGGGAAAATGTCCGGAGGTTCTGAGGTCTGTAAGGACAGAACCAAGAAGAAAGGCAAGCTTCAGCACCAACATGCTTCCAAGACATCTAACACTTGTCTGCAGGTCCAGAAACATCCAATCATGCCTAAAAGTAACTTATAACAAGAACAAGGCTCGTGCATCTAGAGATATACCTCCTAACTATGTGTTGAGACGCAACAATCTTGGTAAAGTTGTTTGCCACGTATGTTGGAAATGAGTCCAACATATATGTGAAAAGATCTCTATGGGTTCCTAAAGTTTTGGTTGCTAACGTGGAAGGCTCCAAGTCAAATTGAGGACCTAAAAGAAGGAACTAAATTGTTTTGTAGGCATACTCCTCCGGTGGATCAAGTTGGGTGCTTGATAGCGGATGTACACATCATATGACCGGAGAAAGGAGTATGTTCTCATCCTACCTCCATTTAGAAGGACCAAAAGAAACTATTGCTTATGAAGGGGATACAAAAGGAGAAGTCATCGGTGTAGGTGATATCCCTATCTCTCAAAAATACTCAATTACAAGTGTTCTTCATGTTGATCCGTTGGGTTACAATCTATTATCGGTGTCGCAACTTATTGAGATTGGTTTTGATTGTCACTTTTCGGATAAGGGTGTGTCCATCATAAAAAGGGAGGATTCCTCTATTGTCCTTACGGGTCGTTTGAGGGGAGGCTTTACCTAGTTGATCTCAACAATAGTAAGGTTTCTCCCAAGACTTATTTAGTGGCAAAATCTAACATGGGTTGGCTATGGCATCGCCGACTAGCTCATATTGGCATGAGGAACTTGGCCAAACTTTTGAAAGATGAGTACATTCTTGGACTAACAAATGTATATTTTGAGAAAGATAGGATATGCAAAGCATGCCAAGCCGGAAAGCAAGTAGGAGCACCTCACCCACCAAATAGCATCCTCACTACCTCAAAGCCCGTTAAAGCTCATTCACATGGATCTATTTGGACCGGTGGCCTACATAAGTATTGGTAGTAACAAATATGGCTTGGTTATTGTTATGTTTAGTCTCGCTTCACGTGGGTGTTCTTTGTGTTTGATAAAAGTGAGGTAAAAGGAAAAGTGAAGACCTTTATAAGAAGAGCTCAAAGAGAGTTCGAGCTACCTATGAAGAAAGTAAGAAGTGACAATTGCTCGGAATTCCGAAACACCAATGTTGAAGAGTGGGCATCAAGCATAAATTTTCAACTCCTTACACCCCTCAACAAAACGGAGTGGTTGAAAGGAAGAATCGAACTCTTATTGAGATGGCTAGAACCATGCCGGACGAGTAAGACCGAAGACATCTTTTTCGGCCGAAGCTATCAACACGGCTTGTCATGCCATCAACCGCCTATACCTTCACAAGTTTCACAAGAAGACCTCCTATGAGCTATCACCGAAAGCAACCGCGACAAGGTGCGGGCGCCGACGGGGGAGAGGGCGAAGCAAAGGCCGCCAGACCCGCGAGTAGTGGTCATCCCCCCGATCTCCCTGCTCCGACCACCAGAGAAGCCATGGGAGGGGTATCCGAGAGAGCGCATCGAGGGGAGCGCGGATATGTGGTTAGAAGGGCGGAGGTCGGCGGCGGCGGCAATCCCCGCGTGGTATGGATATGTGTGCATTTTTTTTGTGTTAACGAGTAGCCCAGGGTAAGTGAAATGAGAGGTCACAATTCACATTATTAATTACTACTAATGTCACAAGGCACTTGGGTTGGGTACATGCGATTAGAGTTGGTGAAAGCTTCGAGCCTCTGACACAACATTATGTGATCATCATAATCATGCTGTTACATAATGATAAAAATATCAAAAAACATTACAAATCCATTACTTAATCCAATATTTATTTAATTCAAAAAGGCACAGAATCTGCAGTTTCCCAAACGAGCAACCATCCAATTGATTGAAATCGTCCACATTTCTCAAACTGTCACTAGTATATGCAATTCAGCAGCTTTTCATTTGTTCAAAGTAATGGACAAATCCACTAAACCAGAAGAGCATAACGAATCCAACAGCCTGTCATTATCCAACAATCTGTTTGTTTGGTGGTTCGTTTGGCTTATCACGCACCAAAAATAGCATCTCAAAGAAGATTTCTTTTCTCTCATAACAAACCGAACCACCAAAGAACCAAAGATTTTTTTTCTCTGACGAACAGGTTTCAAGATGCGTGATTACAGAGGACCTCAGAGATCTTGGTGGTTCGTGATCATCAGGCGGGGTTCTTGCCCCCATCAAGAGTAGCAAATATTTTGATCACATCACCGGCCTCCACGATGAGGAAAAGATAAAATCACAAATACCCCAGTATCTAAATATTTATTGTATCCAGAAAATGTAAATTCAAATCTTCGGGATGGTTCGTTCATAAACGATTGTACATGTTTTTTTAATGTTTGCATAAATTTTTTAAATAAGGACTGTCAAACTTGTGTCAAAAAAGTCAAACGACAAGTCTTTAGATAAGCAGGGACTAACAAAAAATTTAACAATAGAGTCAGAAGTAGCTGGTTAAGACCTCATCTTTCGTGTAGAAATCAATGGGAATCCAATTGATTTTCTTCGTCATCCTCATTTGTTAACACTATGATAAAAATTATAAAAAAAGTCAATACAATCGAATACTAATTTACTTGAAAAACAGAATTCTGGAAAAAACTATTTTATACAATCCGGCGAGGAGTGCGATCTGCGGAATTTGCAGTTACTCCAATCGAGCAACCGTTCCTACCAGATTGAAAAGGTAACCACATTCTCAAACTGCCACTCGTATATGTAATTCAGCGGCTATTCCTGCTTGCCGTCGGCAGGTTTTCAAAGGGCATATCCGCTACTGCAAACAAACAGAAAAGAAAACGAACTTTAATAGCAGAAAGAACAAGATGGGTGATTAAAGAGGACCTCAGAGATCTTGGTGGTTCGCGATCATCAGGCGGGGTTGTTGCCCCATCAAGTGTAGCAAATATTTTATCACATCACCGGCCCAAACGAAATCACAGATTCTTAAACTCGACAGGCGCACGAAACCAAACAAATTAAAAAAAAAGAAAATCAGTGGCTTTATATCGCGAGTCAGAAGTAGCTGGTTAAAGATCTCATCTTTCTTGTAGAAATCAATGGGAATCCGATCGATTTTCTTCGTCATCCTCGACAAATGCCCACTGACGTCGCAACCAAATCGCATCAAGAGTCAAGAGAGGTTAAAAAGACAAACACCAAAATATTTACAGGAATTTGCCTGCTCTGTCACCGGCGAATCCTGGGTGGACGGCCGGAACTTAAAAAACAGGCGGGGAGAACTAGGAAAGTGCCCTCCCCTTTTGGTTCAGTCTCGCCTAAGGATAGATTGCCCGCCGCACCAGATGCAGCACCGGACAATTGCAATGTTAGGCAAACCAAACAAAATCAACCGGCCAAAGCAGCAAATCAGCAACGCGAACGAACGAAACGAGACAGTGATGACGAACGGAACAAGCGCAGATCTGGATGGAACGATGGGGGGGAGACTAGGTTCATGGGGAGCGCCGGCGCGGCGACGAACCCTAACTTGCCACCGGGAGCGGCGGCGGCGGAGAAGGAGGAGGAGATGGGATGGAAGAGTCTGAGGCTCTAGCATTTGTAGGCGTCGGAGCGGGTTGAAGTCGTGTAGGGTTTGGGTTCTTCCGCCGACGGGCCGCCCGTGCACGTGGTTTCCGGATTAGCCCAAACGACGGTAGGTATGTGTGCCACAGCCCAAGGCCCATGAAGGAAATGCTATGCATCTTTTTTTTTTAGGGCGAAATGCTATGCATCTCAGCATCTGAATATCTGATACAAACAGACACATACAGGTTTGTTTCCATGTATAAAGTTCAGATCCCCCACAAAAAAAAAATCAAATGTGTAGTTTTCAGTAAATAAATCATCTCCGGAATTGCTGGATGTAGAATGCACCTGTTGAAAATTTGAAGGAAAGCCCTTCCAAGATCAATATCCAACTGACGGAAGACTGTAAATCACCTTGTTTTTTTGTACACGGTGATCAACAACAAATGGATACAATAATTTTATTTCATCAATACATATTTTGATCGGTATAATCTTTATCATGACGGTAAAATTCCAACCACACTTTACTGCTATAAAAGAATGGTCCTAGTCTACATAGTTTTTCATGTGGACATGAGAGTTATAGATGTATCTTATTTACATTAGTGTTATATATAATTTGAAATTTCAGCACTGGTGATGACTTTTCTAACCTACAATTTTGAACTGCTGGTCTGCTGGTGCTACCTTTGACTGATTAAAAGTCGTATATTTATGAACAGAGACTACAACAATATACTACACAGTCCTCCCTGAAATTACCAGGCACCAAAACTATGATTATGCCTCAGGAAGACTTCTAGTGGCAACACTGAACATGCAAACCTACCTAGAAAAATTGCTGCCATCTAAGTGATAGCCAGAAACCTCAAACATCCACCCTTTTATTGCACACCCAATTGCAGAACTCTGCGACTCTGGAGGGTATTGCATTTGGACTCTAGGAGGCTGACAATTCCCATCCCGAGGTGACTGTTCTTGATACATTGGCAAGTACCCAGATGTAGTGTAGCATTCTGCGTGCGCGCACTGCACCATCGGAGAGAACCAGATGGAATTTCCCAAGCTTTCCCAGCCCTGACCTCATCGGCTCATCACACTGACCACCTGCACCACAGCTTGCTGCAAAATCATCACTAGCAAGCTGTTGCAAGCCTTTTTTTTTTTTGAAAATTAAGCTGTTGCAAGCCTTACCCAGCAGAATAGGCTCCAGTGTTTCAATACTGAAGAACTGGACGCCATTTTTTAAAAGTTAAAACTGGACGCCAATTGAGGATTCAATTACTCGTGCTTGATTTTTCAAAAAATTACTTGTGCTTGCCTTCCCAGTGGGCCAGGTGATACAGTTTGAGATTCCCAATGGTCTAGTCTGCAGCACTTCTAGTTCTTTTGGGATTGTGAGCCTGGATTCTAGAGATAGCATATGGAATGTAAATAATAGAGGATGTTGAATTCATTGGATTAGCGACACTGAATACATAGAAGTAGAACGGCAAATCTAATCGATCTGTGCCTTCAACCATGTTTACCTTGTCAATTAGCTTTAGGGGAAACTATGGTTATAGGAATAATTTTGTTCTACGCAAGATAAGTCATATAAGCGACAATAAGAAGAAAATGAATAGGCAAAATGACCATAAAACTGCTCAATTGTTAGAATCACTTTCCACCAATATGGCTACTATGTTATCAAAAGAAGAGGACTACAGTAACTTTATCTACATCAACAAGTGCTAATGAACATCATTAAAAAATCTAAAATTGTATAAATATGCCACAAGATAGCCAACAGGGAATACATATGAAATCAGCAGTTCAGCACTAAACAGCCAGAATCAATTAAAACGGTTAACATTAGAGCAATTTACTGTTATCTACCAGATGCGTACTGCATCAATCGTCTGTTCTGCTGAAATCAACACCAAAGTGTTACTGCTTGAGGAGGGAATGCAGACCGAATGACTATTGCGAATCACAAAGTACCTAACCCAACAATAACCAGAATGCAGGAAATCACGGGGCACCACCTCGTCATCGTGGTTCTTCACCAGTACGACTCCTACAACGTCACCCGAATCGCAATCGCGGTTACCGCCATGCCAGGCGGCTCGCAACGCACGGCCCGGGTGCGGCGAGCGGCGAGCCACGCGCCGTTCGCCATTGTCCATTGACCATTCTTTCTGTGGGTGAAGGGGTTAGTGGGGGGTGGGGGTGTTCGGGATTGAGCCGGAGACTTGTGGGCAAGGATGAGCTTCGCGATTCCGGCGTCGGGGACGGGGGCGGCGGACGGGCGGAGGAGACTGAGAGGAGCACAACCAGGGGTCTATTTCAAATGGGGGGGTTAAATGAAAATAATCGGATCGCGACTAATAATTGCGATCCAATTTAGGGGGTTATTTGTAAATATCAGGGGTTATTTGTAAATATTCGGATCGCAACTGTTAACCGCGATCCAATTTAGGGGGGTATTCGAAAACTAACTGGATCGCGATTATTCATCGCGATCCGAACCAGGGGGCGTTCTGCAAATGTTGAGGGCCCGGCGGCCGGTGGCATGGAAGCCGGCGAGACCGCGCGCGCCGGCCGGCCTCCGCTAGCTCCCGCCGCTCGGCGGTTGCCTCCGTCAGGATACTCTCCGTCGAATTGTTCCCGCACTCCCGCAGATAGCGTGGCCACCGAGAAGAGTTCTCGGGCTCCCGGCGCGGTCGCGCGGCCGGCCACGGGCGCAACCGCGCAAGTCCGTCACCTGCAGCACCGGCGGCACCCCCGCCGGGCGGTTCTTCACTGATGGCCATTGGCCGCTCCCTCCTTCCTCGAAAGCTGCACCTCCATGCCTCCCCCGAACCTTCTGGAAGGTTCCGGAAGCAGCGTGTTGTAACACAAATCCAATCAATTAATCACATGCGTTGCAATTTGCACCCTAAGAACAGAAATCATTAAAAAAATACAACAAAATCAACCGTGCAAGTTGATCTTCCGGACGCGTCTACACGGCGACCACGGCAGCAGCAATCCCGCGCTACCAGAGCGCCAAGAGCTGCAGCAACGCCAAGATCGCCACCGCGCCGGCGCTCCGGCGCCCGCGCACCACCGCCGCCGCCATCGCCCCAGACTGTATCTGTATGGTGAAGTTGCAGGCGGCCGTGGACGGGTCCGTCTCGGTGGGCAGCGCGAGGCCCTGGAAGTCGCAGGCGTCGTCCTTCTGGTTCTGCACCTGGTAGTAGGCGTTGAACGCGTACGAGGCGTTGCCGGCGGTGTCCATGCCGTTGCACGTCGAGCCGTACCCCAGCGGCGTGCAGTCGGCGTACGTGCACGCGTAGTCGAGGTTGGCGCCGAGCTTGCTCAGGTCCTTGGCCTTTGGGTTCAGAGCGCACCACGTCTTGGACAGGTACTTGATCCCCTTCGCCGGCACCATCATCGTGTTCCGCCCTTGCCCGGTGAGGTCCATTGGGTACTTGGGCTGGCCATCGTACCTGAGGATGCCCCAGTGCCGCTCGAAGTTGCCCGGCGCCACGCTCTTCCTGTCCTCGTCGACGAGGCCGAACAGGTACACCTCGATGTACTGTTTCGGCCGCGCCGGCGTGCCGGCGTTCGCCGCGAGGCGCTTCAGGAGCCCCGCGTAGAACCGCTGCGCGTACGAGGACTTGGCGTGCTTGTCGCCGTCGGTGGGCCAGCCGACCTCGCCGACGACGACGGGCATGTCGCCGTGGCCGACGCCCTTGAGCGCGGCCACCAGCGTGTCGAAGTTGGCGTCGAACACGTTGGTGTAGAGCACGCCGTTGTCGTTCACCGGCGTCGCGCCGCCGTCGAAGAAGGCGTAGTCCAGCGGGAAGTTGTCGTTGAGGTACAGGCTCAGGAACGGGTAGATGTTGACAGTGAAGGGCGCGTTGTTCTTGGCCAGGAACTTGACGATGTCCGTCATGAGGCCGGAGATGTCGGGGCGGAACCGGCCCGCCGACGGCACCGGGTTGCTGGTCGGGGAGTTGTACACGTCAGCGTTCAGCGGGACGGTGGCCTTGATCCGGTCGCCCACGCCGGCGTCGTTGAGGGCGTTCTGGATGTTCTGCAGCGCCGGGAAGGTGATGTTGATGAACGTGCCGTTGTATGACTGCAGGAACGGTTCGTTACCGACGGCCACGTACCTGCAAGAGAGGATCACAGCAAGCTCTTAGAACTCACTTCTCTGATTCGCAGTGACCATTGGCAAGCTTGTAGTATAAAAAGAAGAAACTTCTTGCTTTTTTAATTTGTCAGAAAAATGGACCAGAAACATCTTCCAGTGATCACCTAACAGTTATGAACTTAGAGCAAGTAAATTCGGTTCAGAAATTCAGATGCCGCGAGACTTGGTTGAGACTTGAGAGTACGGTTTGTTTAGGAATTGTGCAAAACAGAATATTTCACATCACTACCTTGACAAAGATAAAATAAAATCCTAGAACACATAACAGATAATCATAAAACAAAATTACAGAGGAAATGAGAAGTCGATATGAGTGGCTTCCCCCATTGAATTAGCAGGTGGCACCTGCTGGTTATGATCAGGTTAGGTTGGATGCATGACAGACAGTTGCAGGGTGTAAAGGCAAAAGCAGATTTTCAGTGGGCTTGCAGGATCAAAGTTCAACAAACTGCATGTCAATTTTAGGTCCCTGATTGGTTATGTTTATGGTTGCCATGTTTCTAAGCAATACTCTCAAATCTCCAAATCATATGTTCGGCCTATACATAAAACCCAACACAACCTAAACCGCCATCGCAATCAATCTGTAGGATCCACTGTCTCCACAAAAGATTAGAATCAAGGAAGTATGCTTCCTTATCCTCACCTTTTTAAAAAAAGATTACGGCCTAGTCGATAACCTAAACTGCCATTAATAAATCAATCGAACAAACCTCATATGGACCATAAGTCCGTGACAGAGCCATCAAATTAGTTTAGTATCAATGAATTGATCTTCAAACAATCGCAATGACTCTGACATTACCCATGTTCCAAACAGGCCCTGAACAAGCTGATTAGATGAAGATGGACAGTATTCTTTGGGCCGTCACCGAACCATCAGATTATTTAATTTAATGGCAATCAGCACATATTCAAAGTTTCAAACAATGACAAGCATTGTCCTGACATTATCCACACCCGAAAACGACAGGTGGGAAATGCAAAGCATTGCACGAGCACGACCAACCGAATTTGCCAATAGCCTCCTCTCCACTGACTCTGTCCCCACTATCCCTATCCAACCACCCTCATCCAAACAAATCAAACTTGACGGTTGAGCTTGCTCTTCAGATTTGCAAGATGATAGCATTGTGCAAGAAAGAGAAAAAAACAAACAGAATTTTATAGCATTTTCCGATTGCGTCGTGAATGATTGGCTGTATGATTTCGTACATCAATTCGGAACACGTCGCTGTCGTAAACGCTCGGTGCGATGCTAATGCTAAGCTGACAGTGCTTGGATGGACGCAAGGTAAATACTGGTGCAATCACAAAAGCAAATGTTACCATATCAGGTAGCAAGATTTAAAAAGATGGAGGCAGAGGCGTGGGCATGGCGTGGCGTGCCTCGCCGGCGGCGACGGCGAGATGGGTGGGTGGGTGGATGACTCACTTGATGGTGACGCCGCCGTCGAAGTCGAATCGCTTGACGTTGCGCTTGACCCAGTCCTTGGCGTTGCGGGCGTCGGCGGCGAGGTCGGCGAGCATGTTGTTGGGGATGGCGGTCATGACCTCGATCCCCGTGCCGGCGAGCGCGCTCATGGCGGCGAAGTCGGTGTCGAAGAGCTTCACCTTCTTGATGCCGTTGTCCTGGAGCACCTGCACCACCGCCTTGGGCGGCAGCGGGTGCGACGCCTGCGTGCCCCAGTTCATCCCCAGCGCCTCCACCGCACCCGGCGCCGCCGCCCACCACAGCGCCGCAACCACCACTATCACCACCACCAGCGGCTGCGCCGCCGCGGCGAGCGTCGCCATAAGCGGCAGCTCTCAATGCGGACTAGCTAGGAAGCAGTCCGGCGCGCGTCGGACTGTGCGGCGAGCTCAAGATTTCCAGCCCGGCCGAGTATCTGGCGAGCACGGCAATTCTTGCAGGAGAAACCGATGGAATTTTGGGTGGATTTTTTTTCGCTGAGCTCAGCTCCAAGAACTCGCAGCCAAGAACTGGAGAGCGTCGGGGGGCGACAAGGGAACGGAATTGGGATGGAGAGAGCAGAGAAAGATTCAAAATTTCGGAATTGGGAGGCCGCCGCACGGGAACCGAGGAGGGTGGAGGAGGAGGCAGAGCGGCAGTCAGGCAGCGACCAATCCGAGCTGGCTGCACTGCACGAGTTTTATGTCCAAGCAAGGTGGTGCTCTGCTGCAGCTGCTGGTAGTGGTTGGGTTAGGAGAAGGGGAGGGGCGTTTCGGTCATCTGGGGGCGGCCGTCTGCCATGTCGTGTGCGAGAGAATTTTTTGTGCTGGTGCTGACGCGAGGCTTTTCCGCGTCCTTTTGCTTTGGCGTCTCGGCTTGGCCGTACAGCAGCCTCCCGTTGCGTATAAAGTATTTTACGAAAACGCCCTGATTCGATCCTTACTGCCTTACACACTAGCGTTTTCCTTGCATAAAGCGTGTGTTATGTTAAATTCGTGAGGCTGTCGGGAACACCTGGGGTTCGGAATTAGAATTTGGATACTAGGTTCACATTAGCACAATAGCGTGACCGACAAATACCTCTACATACAAGCCCACTGTCCTCAGTAAAAAAATTGTACTACCTTTCAAATTACAGATCGCTTGATTTTTTTTTAACTCCAAATTCGATCACTCAGCTTGTTCAAAAAATTGTGCAAAACATCATTTGTTTGCTGTGTCTTTTTAATAAAGAAATTCAAAACCAACTTAAATTTGACAATGTTTGCGCAATTTTTTAATAACACAAATCAAATTGAAGTTCAAAATCAAACAACCTTTAATTGAAATAGGAGAGTACTGTTTTTTAAAATTTTATGATCACGGGGAGAGCATCCCACCTGGATTTTCATTGATGGCATCACGGGCTGACATTCCCCACCTGTGCTAATCACACCTTAGGAGCACACGCATTGGGCCAGCCGGGCCCGTTAACCCTGCACTGAATGACTTATTTCAGCAGTCACACCGAATGAAGGACTGTTTAGATGTGTAAAGTTGGATTGCAAATGAATTATTCATTTATCACTACGAGTTACATCTTTTCTCACAGCACACACTTTAACGTGTACTTTCGACATATTTTTTACTGCAAATGCAATATTCATCAGTGCAAATTTGCGCATGTAAACAACCTCGAAGGAAGAGCACGCAACCGATGCCGTGTCGTGTGTGCCGGGGATCGGAACTAGGAGGCCCGCGACTTGTCGTCATAACCTTGCAGATCGAATGGATGAGCGCAGGAGCTTACCAAAGCTCATTCTCTTCTTCTCATTGCAAAGATCGAATGGTTTGAAAATAACACATGCTGCGTCAGGCGGCAACTGGGAAATTGCATGCACACGAAAACGCACGCGTGATGTTACAAACGACCACGGCGGGCTCTGAAGTCTGAACCTGACTGTACGTGTGCGGTGTGCCCCAATATTATCTGGAAAACTCTGGTCGTTGGGTTTCCATTCGGGAAAATTTCAAGCCCTTTGCCCCTTTTGCTTGGCTGCCTGAACTCGAACTCATACAATTAGCTGCTTGCTCAGTCCTGCTTGAAAATGTCAGAGGGAGTCAGGGAGACGAAAATTTCCTTGCAAAAAAAAAAAGGAATAAGATTGCACCAGCCGGGAATCGAACCCGGGTCTGTACCGTGGCAGGGTACTATTCTACCACTAGACCACTGGTGCGCCGATGAGTTGCGAGACTAGACTTTTTTATTTTATTCTTGAGCGTTTGGTTGGGGCCTTTCGGTTGGCTAGCGGTTCCTAAAATCGCCGTCCTTGATGTGCGCGGCGCAGGGCAAAAATGGCCATCTCTGTCATGTCGGTTTTCTCTCTCGAAAACACGTCCCTAGTAAATTCCATAGGACGATGGATGGAATTCCATAGTAAATTCCCTAGAATAGAATATAATTTAACATAGGTTGGATGGATAAGTAATTATCAAAGGATCTGAGAAATGGACACATTATATGGATTTGCAATTGCTTGCACCTTTTTCACCAACAGGCACGTGGAAGAACTCGCTTCGGTTCCTTTGCGCAGGCACTAGTCAGATCGGTCGTCGGAATCTTAGGGATAGACCTACGAACGAACGTCGGCTCGGGAGGGACTCCGTCGGAGCTGGTGCACGTATGGTTGCTTCAGGATCATCAAACCACCTACAACACCTTCGGTTGTCGCGGAGACGAAGGAAAAACAATAAGTAGTAGATTGAAAAAGTTTAAGACAAATAGTAAAGGCAAAATATTAAAAGATAGATGTATTTGATCGATTGGATACAACAACCGGTCATGACCCTTTATATTTATAGGGTGGGGAGGTCTTGCCCCGTAAGGAAATCTTTTACAAACCTAATCTATCAAGACTCCTTAATTTAACTCGGACACGGGAGACACTACTCAGACCGGTCAAGGGCCGGTCGACCTGGCGCGCAGAGCTTTCGGAAGGCACATCTCTCTCATACGAAGTTCAAATAGGATGTTCTATATACGAATCTTGATATGCTCGACGAGAGCTATCGAGTGATGAAGTCCAATCTACATTTTGAGCAACTTGGCTACACCGGTCTGACCGGTTGCGGCCATTGGTCTGACCGATCCTGGCAATTTCGAGTGTGAACAACAATAAATGGAATAACTTGTTTGTTTGTGGATAAGATCGATTCAATTTTGGAGCATATGCTTGCAAAACTATACAAGCAATCCATATATTAAATAATTTAATATGATGAGTATATATGGACTCTGATAAATGTTGTATTTACTTGGTACAGTGCTGGAAGAAGAGCTAAAATTTTAAAGGCCATTTATAATAGCTAAGCAGATAAATTTTGATCCAATACCACCTTAATTATATTCGAATAGCACATGCAAGAGGTCGAATGCTGCGGCAGGCAACAACTGGGAAACTGCATGCATGCACTCGAAACCGCACGAGCGCTGTTACAAACGACCACGGGCTCTCAACAACCTGTTCGGTTGGGCACCGACACGATACGAGTCTTTTGATTTGTTACGAGAGAAAATCTTCTTGGCTGGTTGCTAGTGGTGGGTTCGTTACGAGAGAAAATCTTCTTGTTTGGTGGTGATAAGCCGAACGAACAGGCGATGAAAAAACTCTGGTCATTGGGTTTCCATTCGGGTTATTGGGTTTCCATTCGGGAGATTTTCTGAAAGCCATTTTGCTGTACTACGTGTGGACGGGCGATGAAAAAACTCTGGTCATTGGGTTTCCATTCGGGAGATTTTCTGAAAGCCATTTTGCTTGGCTGGCTGAACTCGAACTGCATACTACATGTTAAAGTAACTCCAAGAGTTTTTTTTAAATCACTAGCTAAAATCCTGATTTAGCTACTATGTAAAATAAAATAGCTAGCAAAAAGTTGTTGACATCCAATAGTCTCTCTAAACTGAACTCTCTATATGCTCCACCGCTTGTGGGTCCCGCCTGCCATACTCATGAAAATCAGGATAGCTAGTCACTAGCCAAAGATAGCTAGCGAAGCAACAAATTAGGTAGTTAGGATAGTTAGTCTGTTGAAAGAGTGCTTTTGAGATTTTTTCCAAAATTTAGCTAGCCAAGTCATTTTAGCTAAAAAGATGTCAATTGTAAGTAAATCTGCCGGTTCCAAATGACAAAGGGGGCTGAAAACGAAAGAATTTCCATTTCCTTTCAAATGAAAAAAGAGAGTATAAAAAAAACTGCACCAGCCGGGAATCGAACCCGGGTCTGTACCGTGGCAGGATACTATTCTACCACTAGACCACTGGTGCTGTGATGTTTTGCCACGGTCAACATAGCTTAATTACTCGTATTTGCAAAGACGCCATCTGGAAAATTTGCTTGAGGACAACGAAAGAACTAACCATGTTGGCATGTTGCGTCGTGTACTTGTGTTCGATGGAGCTCAGGTGGTGAAAAGGTGGATGGAGGGGGAGAACGAATGAGAGGACACTCGGGAGAGAATCTCCCTATGGAAGAACTGCAGGCAACAAAGGTCCGAAATTACTGTTATTGCTCCGGAGGAAATGCATGAGTTGGCAGAGACAATGACCTCTCTTGAGTGTATGCATACTAGGCGGAGTGTGAATGAAACAGCCCATATATGTGCTAAACATGTAACATCACCTAGTGCTAGTTCTGTGTGGTATGCGCCACAGTTTTCTTCTACATTCACTCCAATGTGATTGTAATCCTTGTGATTAATGAATGTTAAAAAAAAACCTTTTCTTTTCTTTAACGTTGTCACATAACATAGAGGGCGTGTTTGAATCAACTTCTAGGGAGCTTTTGATGCATAGCTTTCCTAAAAAATGGAAGCTTTGAAATTGGAAATCTAAAAGGAGTTTTTTTATGAGCATTTCAATTTTCCACATTTTCAAAGACATCTAACTTTTGGATATATGAACAAATTAGTTGTCCAATAAAATAGTGGGTTTGCATGCAGTGGCATTTGGTTATTAGCACGATAGCCGGCAACGAAAATGACTTGGTAATTTCCTGCAGTGTTCTAGGTCGATACAGTTCTCGATCTCGTGCTAATCGCCATACATTCGGCCACCCGGGGCCAGTTAACACCGAATGACTTGGTAATTTCCTGTAGTGTTGATTAGTTAGGTTCTCCTCAAATTATATCTCAGCATTTCACGGGGCGGGTCGGGCTCGGGCTGGGCCGAAAAAACCCGGTTTTTTCGGGCCGAAAAAAATCTTGCCCACGCCCATCCCATGGGCAGCTGCAAGCCTCGTTTTTCGGGCCGGGCTCGAGTCGGGCCCGAGCTTGGGCGGGCCGCCTATGTTTTTATAGTGTAAAATAGTTAAAAATAGCATTTCAGACCGGGCTCGGACCAAGATTTTTTTTTGCGGGCTGCAAGATCGGTGCCCAGGCCCGTCCAGTAAGGTCCATGGCAGGGCCCGAGCCGGGCTGAAAATGCTCAGGTATACGTCAAATTAAAGAGGAGCACACACAGCGGATCGATACATCTGAGCATTTCACGGGCCAGGCCGGGCCGAAAAAACCCGGGTTTTTCGGAATCCTGCCCACGCCCACCCAGGGGCAGTTGCGGGCCTCATTTTTCAGGTCGGGCTCGGGCTGGGCCCGAGCTTGGGCGGGCCGCCCATGTTTTTATAGTGTAAAATAGTTAAAACCAGCAGTCAGGTCGGGCTCGGGTCAAGATTTTTTCGCGGGCTGCAAGATCGCTGCCCAAGCCTGTCCAGTAAAGTCCATGGGCGGGCCAGGTTCGGGCCGGGCCGGGCTGAAAAGGCTCAGGTATACGGATCGACGCCGTGCCTGCCATGTCCGTGCTCCGTGTGTGTGTGTGCAGCGAGAAACGTTCGTGCAAGCAGAAGAGGCCGTCAAATGTGCTCGCGGATCGAACGGGCGAGCACAAGAGCTTATTACCAAATTTAATTTCGTAATGCTTATTATTGCAAAGGTTGAATGATTTGGACAGACCTTTCTCGATGAATTGAAACAACACATGCTGCGGCAGGCAAAGCAACACCTCGATAAAACTGCGTGCACCCGAGAACCGCGAAAAGTTGAGCCAATCCGAACTCTCTCTGGTCGTCGTTGGTTTTCCATTCGCATTCGGGAGATTTTCAAGCCCCTTTGCTTGGCTGAACTCGATAGTTGTCTGTGTGACTGCGAGAGTGCAAGTGAGTTTGGGTAAATTATTATTAAATCTGCCGGTTAGTTACCGTGCAAAACGAGGTTCCAAATGACCAAAGGGCACCGCAAACCATAAGGTTAGTTACCGTGCGAATTTCGTTTAAAAAAGGATAAAAAATTTATTGCACCAGCCGGGAATCGAACCCGGGTCTGTACCGTGGCAGGGTACTATTCTACCACTAGACCACTGGTGCTTCGACGAATTCAGGCATTATTAAGTTAATAAATATGATATTGCCTTGTGCATTTGTAACTCTTGACCAGCTCGCGAGGGAGTCATATCGGTTCTCTTCTCTCAAAAACATGTCCCTAGTAAACTCTATAGAGTCTAGAGGATAATAAGATGTAGATAAACAAGGTTGCATGGATAAAATAATTATTAAAAGATCCGGCAAACGGTGATTATATGAATTTGCAATGAATGGAATATCTTGTTTGTGGACAAGAGTGGTGTCAATTTCGGTCACTTGGCATAATGTTGATTATATGGTTTCAATATGAGTACGGACTCTGATAAATGTTACTAGTACGGTCACTTGGCATAGTGTTGGACGAATGGCGACAAGATTTCGAGGCTATCACCTCTTAACTATTGATAAGGAAAAGACATTATAGAACAACCAAACTTACATCTTCCTTTACACCAAGCCCGACGAAGTAGTGTGAACTAATACCCTAGCTTCAACATGCATGGACTTTATCACTCGGATTGGTGGACGGGTAGAATACTTGTAGAAGAATCAGTAGTTATCAGGGATGGCAACGGGTACATACCCATCGGGTCTCCCCATACCCACACCCACAATAGGCAAAACACCCCACCACCCATACCCATCACCCACCACCCATCGGGTAGCGGGTACCTAGCGGGTGACCCATACCCGCTTCACTATAATTGTAGCTAATGTAATAAAACATGTAATTAATTATGCAAGCAACATCAAATCATCATTTTATCAATAATGTTAGTCGTACAATAACAATGTAAGGTAACAATACTAATTTTAACTATATCCCACACAAATGGAGTCTCTCATCTCTTAAACTATATGCTATATATTAGAAATAGTACATAATATTATATGTAATGAACCCCCAACGGGTAGCGGGTATGGGGAACGCAAGAACGTACCCACACCCACCATACCTAACGGGGGAAGGAATCACCCACTAAGTCACCCGTCGGGGGGAAAATCCCCCCATACCCACACCCTAATAGGGTTTTTACCCGCGGGTAAACGGGTGGCGGGTACCCATTGACATCCCTAGTAGTTTTGCTAACAAAAGTGTATACTCCCTTTATCTCAAATCACTTGTCGTCTTGGCTTTTATACGTGCATTCCTTTTGTTATGTATCTAGACATAAATTTATATATCTGTGTGCATAACAAAAGAAATGTGTATATAGAAAGTCAAAACGACAAGTAATTTAGGACGAATGGAGTAAGTATAAGCATTTCACAAGGAGACATGTTGCAACCAATCAGACACCACAGGACACGTTTGGTTGGGTTCACAAGCATCATTAGATTTGCAAGAGAGGAGTAACTATAAGCATTCACTACCACGTTTGGTTGGGGCCACAAGTGTCATTAGATTTGCAACTCAGCGATGGAGAGAGATAATTCTTCAATAGTACTTGCAATGGTAGAAAATAGCAACCTCATTTAATTTGATTTTATGAAACTGACATATTTAGCAGCTTGCGTATATATGGTGTATCTTTATGAGAAGAAAAATATATATATCTTGTCCTAATTATTATCTCCATTCTTTTTTTATTCGTCTATTTGGCCAATGTGCTTCTGCCCTGCCGTCCTAAAACCTGCAAAAACCCTTGCCAAAATCCCAAAACCCCAGGGCAAAATCTCGCGATTTAAAAACCCACACGTCGGAAGGCAAAACGGAGGCGGAGAAAGTGATAAGGTTCGTGGGCGCGTCGCCACCCTCTCGTCTGTCGTCTCCCGCCTCACCCCCCCACGCTCGCCGTCGCGCCTCCACCTCGGGCTCGAGATGCTCGCGGGACCCGCCGCGCTCCACCTCCTCCTCCCGGCGCCACCGCCGCACCGCCGCCACCTCGCGTTCGCGCTCCCGCAGCAGCACCCCGCGCCGCCGCTCCACGCCTCGCTCCCGCGCGCCGCGTGCTCGCGCCGCCGCGCGCGGAGGAGGGCGCCGGCGCAGAGGCATGTCGTCGCCATGGCGTCCGCCGCGGTCGCGGAGGCGGCGAGCAGCTCCGGACCGGCCAAGTTCTCCGTCAGGATCCCCGTCGGCGACCGCGAGGTGAGCGCCAGTGAACTGCATCCCCCCCACGAGCTGTGAACTGCGGCGCCGTGCTCTGTTTGTGCGCTACGAATCGCCGCGGCTGCGTCGGTGCGTGTGCTGGCACAATGCATTGTGGGCGCGCGCTGTACGCTTTCTATGCGCTCGCAATTGCTGTCTCACGTGCAACTCTGAGCTTGGTTCCTCCCGTTATCAAAATTCGATAGTGAACAACACCAAGAACGCGTTGTTGTGCGCTCATGTCAATTGCATAGGCACATTGGAGTTTTTTTAATACTATTCATCATGTTAGGTTTCGTTGATTGATGACACAGCATGAACATTACTTAAATCGAGTGTCTTGTTTTGCAGATACTGGTGGAAACGGGCCACATTGGGAGGCAAGCGAGTGCTTCTGTAATGGTCACGGACGGGGAAACAGTAAGTTGCCAGAATTTAGTTTTTGCTGCCTCTAATCACCTGTCTTAATTATATGCAGATGTATAGCGGTCTATTTGATTGATTGGCAAAACTATCAGAATTCCTACTCAGAGCACATCATTTGAATGTGTTTAATTCTTCAAAGTTAATATAGGGGGTGGCAGATTTGCAATTAATACAGTGTCAAAAGATCAGGTCCTGCATTCTTTGTTCTTTCCACAATTTAGGTTGTCATTCATGACTTAGCCAGTATCTTGTATATGTATATATATATATACATACATACATACATACATACATACATACATACATACATACATATACTGTTTTGCTATAATGCACCTGGGTGCATTCTGTATAGAGAATGCACCCACCCTTGTTGCAACTAGGTCTTGTCCAGTTGCAACTGGAGCTCATTCTGGTTGCAATTTGTTCACGTCGGGTTGCAATTAGGAGTCTAGTTGCAATTGGTTCGTGTCCAATTGCAACGGAGTCAGATTTGTTATAATTAGTTCCGTCGAGTTGCAATTAGTGTAGTGTCACAGTTGCAGTCGGTTACTCTATTTGTTGCAACTGGTTCGCGCCTGGTTGCAGCTCAGCTAGATCTAGTTGCAATTGGTTCTCGTTGAGTTGCAATTGGTCCGTCAAGTTGCAATTGGCCACCTCCACCGTTGAGGAGGGTGCGCCAAGATCCGAGCTCCCTACCGCCCCTACCTCCAGTTGCCCCCTGACGCGCCTCCAGATAGGGAGGCTAGATCTGGCTCCCCTCCGGCGGCAGAGAGCTCGAGGGGCCTCGGGGAACAGGGGAGAAGACGGCGAGGTGCAGAGGGAGGCCGCGCCCCTCCTTGTGCGGTGGTCGAACTCTGCCCGGCTGCATCTCCTCGCGAGCTCCCCCTGCTCCTCCATCGGCTGCCAGGGCATAGATCGTGTCCGCCACCGCTCGGCTCGCGAGCTCTGCCGTAACTGGTTCGCGAGCTGAGCTGCAACCAGGCGCGAACCAGTTGCAACAAATAGAGTAACCGACTGCAACTGTGACACTACACTAATTGCAACTCGACGGAACTAATTATAACAAATCTGACTCCGTTGCAATTGGACACGAACCAATTGCAACTAGACTCCTAATTGCAACCCGACGTGAACAAATTGCAACGAGATGAGCTCCAGTTGCAACTGGACAAGACCTAGTTGCAACAAGGGTGGGTGCATTCTCTATACAGAATGCACCCAGGTGCATTATAGCAAAACAGTATATATATATATATATATGTGTGTGTGTGTGTGTGTGTGTGTGTGTGTGTGTGTGTGTGTGTGTGTGTGGCAACCAAAGTGACCTGGTCTGACCATGGCTCTTCTTCTGTTCTTGTTGATGGTTACCATAATTCATGAATGGCATTCTGGAGGATAGCATGTTGCCTATGCATTGCATAATAAATTTGCCTTCTCCCCAATCTACAGGATGTTGTAGTCTGCATTTTATTCTGTCCATTGTTCTCCAGTTTATTTGATGAAGACTGTAGTCCCAAATATTTTTAATCTCATTGTTTCAACTTGTAGACGTTTTTATGTCTAATTGGAATTTCAAACTGTTTTGGCAGATTCTCTACTGTTCTGTTTGTCTGTCCGATTCTCCAAACGACCCTTCTGACTTTTTCCCTTTATCGGTTCACTATCAAGAGCGCCTTTCAGCTGCGGGAAGAACTAGGTATAAAAACCTAAAACTGTTTTTGTCACCCTTTTCATTGTGCATCCTCAGCTTGTGTATTTTACACAACCTTATTCTATACTTTAACTGATTCCAGTGGTGGTTTCTTCAAACGAGAAGGCAAGGCAAAAGACCATGAGGTTACTATAAGAACCTCTATTTATTGAACTATTGTGTTTGCTGGACCATTATAATTTCTTCTTACTTCCGTTGCAGGTTTTAGTATGCAGATTGATAGACAGGCCTCTGCGACCTACTATGCCCAAGGGTTTTTACTATGAAACTCAAGTTCTATCCTGGGTAATCTTTGAAAGTTAACTTGCATCGATGTTGCCTTAGTTTTGTTTCATGTTCTACCTTTTTCCTGCAACATATGCTAATATATGAGCAACTTATCATCAGCTGCATATTTTCTCTCTTGTTGTAACCTTTCCTAATCTATTCTAAATAGCAGCAACTTTCTGTGGTAATCTCATAATACTACAAATGGTGGTCGTGATAACATGATCCTCCTCTCATTAATGACCAATTTATGTATTAACAGCATGCAGCTTGGATTCTGGATTCATAACTTAGCCAATCCCATTCACGGTTCAACCTTTAAATATGAAATACCTGTTATTTAGAGTTTTGTTGAAATAAATAGAAACTTCGACCATAAGACCTGATGCTGTATAATTCCTATCAGCAATCTTCATAGATGACTGTTCTATGTTTATTTATGCTAGATGCCCCGAACAGAACCTTTTCGTAGAAGCTAGGCGTAACTTCAGTTGTACTGATGTTTATTTGCAAGTACAATTGTTTTTGGTTGTTCCCTTTTCCTACCTTTGCAGCAAAAAAATACATGGTTGGCTACCTTTTCCCTTGACACTTTTGTGGTTGATTGGCCAACTTCAAACATCATATTCTGTTTTTCTACTTTCTACCTATTGTGATGACTCCATCAATGACTTGATGTGATGTTATAGTCTGACTGTTGCAGGTCTTCAGTTATGATGGCATTCACTCTCCGGATTGCTTGGCTATCACAGCTGCTGGTATAGCCGTGTAGGTCTAATGAAAAATATCATAATGATCCATTCTTTCTTTTTGCACGACTTCAAATTTTGCCTGATCTTGAAGATACTATTATTTATCTCAAAGCTTTCACTGCAGGGCTCTCTCTGAAATTCCAAATAAACAAACAATTGCTGGGGTAAGAATTGGCCTGATTAACGGTCAGTTTGTTATTAACCCAACTACTGAACAAATGGAGAATTCAGAGTTGGATTTGATGATGGCTGGGACTGATAGTGCCATATTGATGATTGAGGTTAGTGCTGATGCTTTGGTTGCATACATGCTTCACCCTATTCCCATTTTGCATGTCATACTTGCATTTGCCAATATTATTAAGTCCAATTTATTTTTAGCAGTATGTTTTACCTATTCATTTATCAATTATCATTTGTTTAGAAGCATGCAGTCATCCTAGGTGAAGCTCCAATTGTTTATTGTTGTCATTATAACGAGCAAACTGCCAGCAGCTATATCAGGCTTGCTTGGTTGGTGGCAGAAATTTCTGCACCCCATAATTTCAACTAGGATGTCAATGGGAATTAATTTGGGCAAAATATTTAATAGCGGGCTCTATGAACTGAATCCGTGTTTGTTGATGCTTTCTGCATGCATGCTTACTATTTTACATTTTACCCATACTGCACTAGAACAGTTTTGACAGTGCTTATGCTCTTATGATAACCGAAAATTTTGATGTTTTGAGGTGCTGATTTTCTCTCTCTCGAATACGCAAGAGAGCTGCATATCATTTCATTAAAGGGTAGAAGAAGGATAAAAACACACATGCAAAATTACCTGAACATAACACACACACACCACAAACCACACCAGACATTGTTTAAGGTGATGAATTATCTGATAATAAAAGTAAAAAATATATATTTTTTTACTGCCATACCTTTTGGCTCACCTATGTTCTGATGCTCTACAAAACTTGTTAGCTTCTATAGGACAATACGAGTAGTGTACCATCTTATATACATTTATTGAACATTTGTTGCTTCAGGTTCATGTAGTAAACCAAATTGCAACTCCTCAAATTAGCTCAAGCATCTTGATTATTTTCCTAAGATTACTAGTCATACCTTTTATAGTTGAGATTTCTGACTAGTCTTTGGCAGGGCTACTGTGATTTCCTGACTGAGGAGAAGCTGCTAGAAGCTGTGGAAGCTGGGCAGGTTAGCTTATATCTTATCAATAAGATATGGTTTTAGATAGAATATATTGCCCCTGAAAGAAACACAACTTTGGTCCTGGTCTATCCCTTTTTTGTGATTCTGACATAGTGTAGAAATCAGGTGGCAATTCAAGAAATCTGCAAAGCAATTGATGTTCTTGTCCAGAACTGTGGAAAGAAGAAGATGGTCGATGCTATTGATTTACCACCTCCTGAACTCTACAGGCATGTTGAAGTACGAACATACCACAGCTCCTATTTTACCAATTGTACAATCTATGAACTGGATAGTTGAAACTGCAAGCAGTTAATGACCTTGTCTGTAGGTTTGTAGCTTGACAATAATTGAACCGTCTAAAATTTGTGGTGAATGCCTGAATGATGACTAGAATGATGTTTTCTATCCTCCCATTTTCTTGATTTCTATACATTTTTATTATTTTTATTTTCTTGACATGCCAGTTCCAGTGGTCACTTCTTTGTACAAATACTATTTGCTGTTGTCTCATATTCTTCTTTCAGTTTATCAGTTAAACAGTTTTGTAAACCATATGAACAGCTTATGAACCCAGCCGGTCATTTCTCTATTTAATCAGTGACGTTACTTTGATGAGCCTGTAAGTTTCAAGTTGGAAATAATATACTGGTACTGTGCAACATTATTTTTCCTTTCAAGTGTGCGATGCCCATAGGCATTTCCCATGTTGTTGGAACAAAGAGTTGTTTGTCATACCCCGTGGCCGCCGGTGGTGAATCCGAGGCGTGAGGAACTTGACAAGCTTCACCGGTAGTGATTCCCGTGGCCGCCGACGAGGAACGCCGGGACGTGAGACCGTCGTCGTCGCCGACGAGGAAAGGGCGCAGCCCGATCTGTTTCTGATTCTCTTCTTCGATGCCCTCTCTTCTGGGCTTCTGGCTGGCATGGCTTTATAGGAAATATCCTCTGCTTGGGCTTTGGGCTGGGCTGGATTGTGACTTGGCCAATGGGCTTCTCCTGGGCCGTATCTGGGTCGTGACATTGTTCTGCTTTACATCTTCTTGATTTGGGTTGCTGATTCCAACTGCTAATGTTGTTCAGGATATTTCCGGTGATGAGTTGGTGAAGGCATTGCAAATAAAAGAAAAGATTCCCAGAAGGAAAGCTCTATCAGCAGTGGAGGCGAAAGTTATAACTATACTTTCTGAACAGGGTTATGTTTGCAAAGATATCTCAACAGGAGTTGCTGAAAATTTGGATGATATTGTTGAGGATGAAGATGAGGATGAAGTTATAGTGGATGGAGAAGTAGATGAAGGTGATGTTCACATCAAGCCGGTTTCAAGGAAGCCCCCTCCTCAGGTGATGGTTATTGTTTTAGTCTTCGTTCAAGATGTGGTTTATATAAATGTTTCTTTAAAGCATCCGATATAGTAGCTTATTGATAGACCTCTGTTATTGTATTTCAAAGGTTTCTCCAGGAATTTTCTCACATTTCTTGCTTAAGTAAACCTTTTTTCCCTACTTTTATTGGTCTCCTTGACATTTTTTATCTAGCATCTCATACCTATTTATCAGATGACATTTTATACTAATTTGCACCATCTTTCTTCTATATAGCTATTTGCAGAAGTTGATGTCAAGCTAGTCTTCAAGGAGGTTTCATCTACATATTTACGACGGCGCATTGTAGAGGTATTTCTCAGTGATTACACTTATCACTTACAGATTTATTTTGTTTGCTTAGGTAAGCATAGCAGAATGCTTCCTGTTGTCTATTTTGCCAACTTGTTAGAGGTTTTTTTCCTGCTCAAAAGAACTTGTTAGGGGTCTAACTTTCATATGTGTACTTGTGATTTGCGATGTTTTGATGTAAGGCAGTCTTGATAACAACTATCATGAGTCATCATGGATTTGCAATATCTGCATTTATGCAGCAGATAGATTTCATCGCAGCTGTGTAAAAACTAAGAAATATCAAATGAGTTTTTCTAGTTCTTGCTGCAAGAAGATCTCTGGCTTTCTTCCTATATGGACCTTGGGTTTTCAAAGGTTCCTTGGAAATCCTTCTGTAGAACGTAACAGTGCAGGTTAGCAAAGGAAGCCCATAAAGGCGTGACAGTTATTTAAATCCTACCACAGGCCATCCAAAAAATGAAAATAGAAGTGTAGCTGTAATATTTAGGAGAAAATGCTTCTATGTCAAAACAGTTCAGTAGCGAAACCAATTTAGAGTCAAGAAAAAAAGGGGTGTTCGCACAATTTAGCATTGGGTTATCTGTGGCAATGCCTGTCATACATGCGTTTGTTCTTCATTGTAGGTTTAATAATTAGGGTTCTGTTTTAGAAGTAGTGCTATCTGTTGTGACATTCCCTTTGAACTTCCTAGTGCAATGTATTATTCTGTGTGGTACTTACAGTCCATTGGGACTTATCTTGTTGGTTGAATAAGGAAATATTGGTACTGAACACAAATATCTCACACTTCAGGGCGGAAAGCGAAGCGATGGACGGAGTCCTTGGGAACTTCGACCCATTAATTCTCAATGTGGGTTACTTCCACGAGCACATGGTAGTGCTCTGTTCACGAGGGGAGAAACACAGGTAAGGTAATACCTTATTTCAGAGTCTGTTGTAACTGTCATTTCTGATTTCAAACAGTATGACCTAGTCATATTCGTCATATGCTGCTAGTGTCGTGCTAATCTGTTTAATACCTTATAATGTTTTTAACATTTGCGCATTCTATTCATTTGCACCATATCTGTAAGGAATCAGCTTTCTTATACAACTTCAGCTGATGCATTTCTATTCTAAAGAGTTTGTTTCTAATGAATAGAAAACACAACCACAAACTGTATTTTAAGCTGTGTTTTCTACTGTTTTATTAATAGAGGCTGTTTCAACTCGAGTCAAATGCATTAAAATTTGCTACCTATATCTTTATTTTTCACCTTTTTCTTTTGTTCGATCAGTCACTGGCTGTGGTCACTTTAGGTGGCTATCAAATGGCACAACGAATTGACAACCTTGTGGACACTGAGGAATCAAAAAGCTTCTATCTTCAGGTAAGAGGAAACACCTTTGCCAAAATGCTTCTCAAGGGACAAAGGTGTCTATGAGTTGCTGACTTGTGAAGCAGCCCCAAATAGTTTCCCATTCTAGCTTGGAGCTTTGTTTTTATCAAAGCTATACATTAATATTACTCTGCATTGTCAACTAATTTATGTGACGTACTGCAGTACTCATTTCCTCCATCATGTGTTGGTGAAGTTGGTCGAATTGGAGCACCTAGTAGGAGAGAGATTGGACACGGTATGCTTGCAGAAAGGGCACTGGAGCCAATTTTACCTCCGGAAGAGGATTTTCCTTACACCATTCGCGTCGAGAGTACTATCACTGAAAGTAATGGCTCGTCCAGGTAATATTATTCTTTAGTTTTTAACACTCGTTTTCTGTTTGCTACTTTGCATAAACTTGTTTGCTTTTCTGGCAAGAGAAAGTTCTGCATTTTTTTTATTTGCTGAACCAGTGGCGGAGCCACGTTGGGGCAAGCTGAGGCAGCTGCCCCAGCTACCGGCGTGCCTCCATGCAAGCCTCCAGTACGTGGCCCAGTCCTTTTGTCAGCCCCTTGCCCCTTGATTTCTACAGCGGTTCAACCACCGTCTTCCATAGACCCTTGCCACGTGAGGATATAGCACGAGAAAAAAATACGTGATGTGTTGTTGGGTCAGTCTAAAAGTAGCCCATAGTGAAATTGTCTTTATGTTTGTACTCCATTTTCTTGTGAATATCGATGTTGTAATTTCCTTCTTTGTTGGATGCTGGACACATGAATTTTAGATCTTATGATGCTGCTAATTGATCATTGATTCATTGCACAATATATAGGTTCGTCCATCTTTCGTTTGTATTCTTCTAAATTTTGAGGTAACATCTTAAAATGTCACTTGTGTTAATAAGGCATGGATTGACACAAATACCTTATTTGAATGCACTGTGGATTGGTAGACAAATTTGTTTCAGTATACTTTTACATTAGAAATCTCGCCCCAGCTATATTTTTTTTCTGGCTCCGCCACTGTCCTGAACCATGAGAGTTGGCACAGCCCTTCTATTTTACTTCCATATGTTCTGTTACTTTTTGCCTGCTTGGAGTTTGGTATATTGATTCTGCCAGCTGGCCAGGTGCAAAACCTTAAATCCCCTTATTTTGAGACAATCCTAGGTCCAGGGTTACCTGAAGTTTCACCCAACATTTCTGGCATGTTCAACAATCAATCATTTTTTCTTTGTTCCTTACCGTAGACAAATAAGCTTTTGATCACTCTCCTCAATTGCTAATACATTTTTTCTGTGATACATCATCAGCATGGCTTCTGTTTGTGGAGGTTGTTTAGCACTTCAAGATGCTGGAGTTCCTATAAAATTTCCTGTTGCTGGAATAGCAATGGGTTTGGTTCTTGATACACAAGAATTTGGTGGCGATGGTAGCCCACTTATACTTTCTGATATTACAGGAGCCGAAGATGCCTCTGGTGATATGGATTTGAAGGTGTGACTTGTATTGTATTCTGAATTTGATCTTTGGAAATGCATTAGCAATGCTTGTATGGTGCTGCTTCCATCTTTCAGTCGTACTAATCAACTCTCATTGCAGGTTGCTGGTAATGAAAGTGGTATAGCTGCCTTCCAGATGGACATCAAGGTTGTAATGACTAAATAGATTTGCAAGCATTTTTCATTATGCTGTTAGGAGGCATTACTGCAGTTCTTAAGTTAGTGTTTGGAAAATTCGTTGTGACAGGTAGTTGGGATAACTCTACCTGTGATGGAACAAGCACTTCTTCAGGCTAGGGATGGTAGACGGCATATTCTGAGTAAGCATGTTCTCAATTGGACATCGACATTCAGTACACTTTGATTTGCTTACCCTATATGAAAAATCTGTGATAACTGATACATGATAATTCATAACTAAAAAATGGAGAACTAATAATATGAAAATATGGCAACTGCTGAGCTCATTTTGAAACCTTTTCAGCATTTCCAAAAAAAACTTAAAAGTTGACATATAATCCATGCTTGTTGTGGATTGAAAATTTCACGACATGCAAAATAGGGTATGCACTTATGCAGTAGTTGCTTTCTTTTGTGCTGGTACAGCATGCTTATTCTTGAATTTATCAATTTTCATGGCATCATTTTCAAAAAGTCACAATAAATTTGTGAGCACCGAGGAGCAATGTCACTTAAAGATGGTCAGAACTTTCCTTAATATAGAAAGTTCTCTTGAATGGTCCGCAATAATTAACTGTCTTCTCTTCTGCCTGTTCCACAGAATGCTCTTATGTTGGAACTGTCATTTTCTGCATATTTCTCCTGCATATATCTTTTTCCCCATCTGATGCACATTTTGCTTATATTCCTCAGATGAAATGTCAAAATCTTCACCTCCACCATCAAAAGCACTATCTCCACATGCTCCCTTAATTCATGTCATGAAGGTTATTATTATTTTTTCCTTGATGAAGTGTATCTATGTTTTTTTGCAACTGTAGTTTCTAACATGTTTTTTATTACAATCGATCTCAAGGTCAAACCTAACAAGGTGAATTTAATAATTGGTTCTGGTGGAAAGACAATAAAAAGTATAATTGAGGAGACTGGGGTAGATGCTATTGATACTGGAGATGATGGCACGGTATGAAGAACTTAGTTATACTTGCTGTTAGCCTTCTGAAATTACTATCTGACAAATGCTTTTGGCAGGTAAAAATTATGGCAAGGGACTTATCAAGCTTAGAGAAGTCAAAAACTATAATAGCTAACCTTACCATGGTTCCAAAAGTTGGAGAAGTTTACAGGTATTCACATTTACCCCTTTTATTTTTGGTACATTAGTTTTCTAGAAGTATATTATTGCTTATCTCTTGTTCAATTGATTGCCCTACTAATTAGCACTCCTTTTTCTTGGAAACTCACTTTTCAGGAATTGTGAGATCAAATCTATAGCTCCATATGGTGCCTTTGTTGAAATTGCTCCAGGACGTGAGGTGAGCAGGTCTTCAAATTTTCTTATTTAGTTTCAGAATTTCACATATTTATCATATAATTATAATTCACAAAGAAAGGGATGTTCTCCTGAGAATGCATCCAGTTCAATTTTGATAGTCTTGATGTCATAATTTGTTTTGCTTTAACTCAATGTGCAGGGTCTATGTCACATCAGCGAGCTAAGTACGGGCTGGTTGGCCAAAGCTGAGGATGTGAGAAAATATCATGAATGTGTTTCATTTTCTTTTGATTCCCCCTTGCTTGTTGAAGTAATCCAATCAACTGCATTTTGTGCAGGCTTTCAAAGTTGGTGATCGCATAGACGTCAAGCTTATTGAGGTTGGTATCCTAAATTAAAAATAGATTAGGCTAGTTTGAATTTCTTATCTTGCCTAATTCGAGGTGCAAATAAAAGTGACCTTAGCTAGCTGTTATGCTAAATTGGTTGTAGCCTATAGGTAACAGTGAAATTGTAGCGTCTGTTTGTAGGCATTCAATTCGTACCTCCAGCATTCCCATTCCCATTTGTTATCTGACCACAAATATGATCCTTTTCTGAATGTTTTGCTTTCTTTGATTGTCTGAACCAGATAAATGACAAGGGCCAACTACGACTAAGTTCTCGAGCTTTGCTTCCTGATGCGGATTCAGAATCCAACATCAATCAGCAAAGTGGCGGCTCAGCAAAAGAAAAGGTGCAGCGGAAAGATGATCTTATCAAGATGACGACAACAAAGAGACCCAGGCGCAAGAAACAGTTTGAGCCATCTGGAGCTGAAAATGCCACAACAAAGACTCTGGAGAAAAGCGCTGCTGCTCCAGTTAATTCAAAAGGCAATGAAACCACAAAATAGGAAGGCAACGACAACTTGACATCTTAATCATACACATCAAGAGACTTCATGGTGGCCTGGACCGCTAGAAAGGCAGCCCATGGCAAGAGTTTAGGGCTTCAGGCAGAACCATCCAGATGGAATTATACTTAAGAATTGGTTGATTGACCGCGACATGGCCGGGGACATGCAGCTGCATCATGCAGTGTTTTGGAGTGTGCTACATTTGCCATACTCGACTGATGTTGTAGTTTCTTAGAAGTATCACTTCAGGTTTGTGTCAATGAGTTGTTGTAATTGAGAAATTGTCATTCTTGAACTTTAATTTTTGTTTATGTCATGTGGATTTTTACTGTTCGAAACAATAGGGGCTAGCTGTGGACTAACGGATCGAAGGGTTGACTAATGGAGATTTATTTCATGTCACTACCAATAGGTGAAAAAATGTTGACTACTTTTATTTATAGGAAAAAGTCTATTTTGGTGTTTCAACTCTTACCTGAGTTTGGTTTTGGTCGTCGAACCGCAAAATCGAAAATATTTAACCATTCAACTCTCGAAATCGTTCATTTTTTTATTCCTTGACGGTTTTGGCAGGCGGTTATGGTGACGTGGCAGCCATGTGGTAGTGGGACCCACACTCCAGCCTCATCTCTCTCCCCTCTCCTTCGACTACTGGCGGCCTCATGCAGTCATTCCCTTCCCTCCTCCCTAGTCCCTACCTCTCTGGCGGCGGCCTAGAGCCCTCCTCCAGTGCGGGCGGGACTCAGCAAGCGCGCTGAAGCTGTCGTGCGCGGAGGCCAACGCTGAGCTCCCTGCATGGTCCTCCTCCCGGCGGCCATGGTCGTGTCCCTCCTCCATTCTTCGACACGATTGGGGAGAAGCACGCTCCCTCTACATGCCGGGCCAGCGAATCGACTGCGCCAGCCTAGTCCGGCGCGAGCGTTGGAGAGCGGCGACGGCGGGTCGGCTCCCCCTCCTCCTCAGGCGCAGCCCTCCCCCGCTTCTCCTCTGCCGACAAGCGCGCGACACGTTTGGTGGCGGTGGAGCGGAGTTCGGCGTGGGGGCTCCCCATCTCCAGTGCACCTCCTCTGCTTCTCCGCCAGCTCAATCCCAAGCCGGCCGCACCCCTCCCTGCGGTAGCGTGTCCCTCTCCTGTGCCTCGACGGCGGCCCGCATGCTACCATCTGTCGACGAGCCACGCGCCCCTCCGCGATGACTGGTATGGAATGGGAGAGTGACGCCATCTACCGTCCGCGCCCAAAGAGGACGACTGGTCCGAGCGAGAACTCGCCATGGATGCGGCAGCTAGAGGTCGTCGTCGCCGATCATCGGGAAGGAGGAGCCGGCGCAGATTGAGACTGGCTCGCTATCAGGGGTTGACCGCAGAGCCTTGCTCCTTCGTCACCACGACAAGGAGCTCCACCAGAGCCGACATCAACAAAGAGCAGGGGCGCACCCCACTGTGGCCAGCCAGGCGAGCCTTGCTCCGCCACAGGCTAGCGCCGTCGTCGGGAGGTGCAGGGGTAGCTAGAGGCGCGGGGATGGGCGCCGATAGTTGAAAGAGAGGAGAGAGAGGAGATGGATGGGGTTGGAGTGTGGGTCCCACTACCACATGCCTGCCACAATACCAAAACCACCGCCAAAACCGTGGGGGCTAAAAAATGAACGGGTTTCGAGAGTTGAATGATCTAAGATTCCTGGTTTTGGATGGTCGAAACCAAACTCGGATAAGAGTCGGATGGTCAAAAATATTTTCCCCCCATATTCACAATCAAAGGATTATTTTATCGATGAGGTCACAGTTTAGCTTTCCTTTCAGTCAACTGCTGTGACTGTGAGGTGATAACTCGCAACTATCATCAACCAGGATGGTTATGTTAGTGATCGAGTAGAGAGAACCCCGCTGTAAATAGTAAATAGTAAAATGGAAGGAAAAAAAGAAAAGAAAAAAAAGAGACTCGTCTGGGAGTTGCGTGGGCCCTCGCCCTCGGGGCCGACCGCAACGACACCGGTATCCCACCCCGAGCCGGGTAAAATTTGCGGGTCCGAGCTCCCGGACGGGTTGCAACGGCACCCGTGCGCACCCGGTAAAACCCGGGACCGGAGGCGATCCGCCATATGTCGAGGGCGCCCGGACTCCCCATCTCCACGTCTTTGCGGCGGCCGCCGCCGCATCTCCCCCTCCCTCGCGCCTCCCGGCGGCGGCCGCTCGCATCTCCCCCCTCCCTCGCGCCTCCCGGCGGCGGCCGCTCGCACCTCCCACAACCGCCGCCGCATCCTCCGCCTACGGCCCCCTCGCCCGTGCCGTGTACGCCACCTCCCCATCCTCCTCGCCGTCGCCGATTTCGCCGCCTCCCCATCATCCGGGCCGTCGCCGCACACAATCTTCCACGTCGCCGGTGAACCTGGATCTACCTACACGGGCAGTTCAAGGTTCGATTTTCCTGCACTTGATTGCGACCTACATCTGTAGGGTTCGTTTTTTCGATCTAGACGCTAGGGTTCCACTGGGGGAACTTGATGTTTGGAACTGTCAATCTTGTGTAAAACTCAGTTACCTCTACTTGGAACTGCGGAGATGTGCATTTCTTGTATATAGGAAGCTGGCTGTCTGTTAATCCGTTATGCATACTACTTGCTCCTTGCTATTAGTGGGAAACAAGAGTGTTTATAAGGGGAGACTGACTCCTCACTTTCTTTGTGTTATTTTCGTATTTACGTGCTTCGCAAAGACCGGGAATGGTGATTGGTGAGTTTATGGAAGTGGATGTGTGGAATGACACAATCTTGTGTGAAACAGAGTCATACCACCTATTTTTGAAACTAGGTAGCTAGATGTGTATAAGTGCATTGCTTGTATGTAGGAACCTGCCCGCCCGTCTTTGTCTGTCTGTTAGTTATTATACATCATACATGCTATGCTGTGGATCTGTTATTATATATCAAAAATGAAAAAAAATCATACACTAACTGCAATTGTTCACTCCATAGAGATTGGGGCCATGCCCATTGCCTTGTACACTTCCATAGCCCTGTTTTGTCAGTTCCACTGATTGATTTATAAACAAATTGGATTTAACTGTTTGGTTAGCCATTTTCTGCAATTAGTTAGTCTTTGCCCTTGGGAAACACGTTAGTACAACATGCGAAATTAATACACACCAGCTTTGCTTCATCATATCTGTATTCATGTATTCAGTCTGATCGTGCTTGTCGCTGAATGAGACGGTATGTATACATAATGTTTATATGTAGGCACTGCATTATTTGACAGCACACAGTACCTTGTTTATTTTGTTAAGGCTTATGGTGACATCAGCCAGTTCATGCTGTTACGTCACTGCAGCTTCCAGAAGATTATTTGTGGGCTTTCATGTTATAGTTTTGTGACCTTTTGACAATGAGCATCAAATAGCTCTGCTTCCAATTCCATTGTGGTTAATGGAAATGGGTGAGCCATGTCTCAAAAAGAAATAATACTTTTTTCCATTGTGACCCAGTCCTCTAAATGTAAACCTCCGTACATGGTGAGAGGTTCTTTGGTGCGATTAGATATATACAACGAGATATATGTTAATTTGTTTGTTATTTGCTCAGGTTAATTTGTTTGTGTTTTTCCGATCGTCCAAAGTATTTCTAGAACTTTGAACTTTTGCTGAATTTGAACTCCTGCGGATGGTTGTTCTGTTATTGAATATTGCATTTAATCTAACTGCATTTTTTTCTTTGCAGCAATACAGGATGACATCTTTTTTTAGTACCCACAGTGATGCATCGGCGGGGTTTTTTGGAGAAAGTCTTGTTGATGCGGCACAAGCCATTGGAGGGGCCTCTCGAATCTTCCGTGAGTGCCTCTGTCGGCCAACCTCAAGGTCGTCGCAAGGTGGCAGGCAACCGAGACCAAACGGACCAACTTCTCAGCATACGAAGACAATGTATTGTGCAAGTCTTGGTTGGAGATCAGCTGCGATGCGGCCACCAACACCGGCCAGAGGAAAGAAGCGTTTTGGGGTCGTGTGGTTAGCAGATACAACTCCCAGTGTCGCGACTATCCAGAGAGGACACTAAAATCAATTACAAGTCGTTGGGATCACATCAAGGCTGAAGTAAGCAAGTTTTCCGCATACATGGCCGATGTGATCCGCACAAATGCAAGTGGCACGACAGAAGCAGATAAGTCTGTGGCTGCTGCTGCTAATTTTGCAGCCATAGAAAAACACAATTTCACTCTAATGCACTGCTGGAAAATACTGAAGGATGAACCAAAATGGGCGAGTTGAAAAGAAGAATGGACACACCTTCAAATAGTTCCGGTGAGCATCACAACATCATAGACCTTGATCCGAATGAACCATCGCCGGCTAGGTCTACGGAAAACGTCCCATGGGGGAGGGACGCGACAAAAGCGACCAAGAAGAAAGTTGCTTTGGAGGTTCAAGTTCACATGACTATATCTCCAAGATGGAGGACATCTCGGTTCGAAAGATTGAAGCATTAAAGGAAGCGAGAGGTTGAGCGGAAGATAAAGCTCAATGAGATCCTTAATCTAGAGAAAGTGAAGGCGGAGGAAGCTCGTCAACATCGGTTGCTAATGTTGGACCTAGAAAGAGAAAGGTTGGCCATGGAAAAGCGTCGACTTGAAATGGAAGCTAAAAAGAGAGAGAAGGAGGAGGAGGAGAAAGAGAAGAGGGAGGACGAGCGAATAATGGCTATTAACCTCGACCGGTGCCAACCAATGGAAAGAATTTACTATGAAGAACTACAACGAGACATACTTAACAACATGCGCACTCGACGTCGTCAAGGACCGAGTTAGTGATAGGGCCGAGTCGCATTTCAAAAAGGCGGAGGGGAATTAGCTAATAAGCAAAGGCTTAATTAATTATGTAATAATTAGGTGCTAAATTATTTATGTAATAAGATGAGGCTAAATTCTGAGTCAAGATAATTTCTGGATGCCTTGTGTTTTAGCTAAATTATTTATGTAATCAGAGTTGGATCATGTCACAGTTCAGTATATGTGGTCTGATTGTTGGTCTGATTGGTCTGATTGGTCTGATTGGTCCTTGCTCTTATACTTGATTCACCTATGAACTGATGAAATTTGACATGGGGGGCTCTGCTGCTGTGTTTGGTGCAGCTAAAGCTTTGGGTTTTTTTCTGCATAACTCATCAGTTCAGCATTGCTCTGCTTCTGTACCAGATTATAATCATGCTGATTGCCTTCCTATTTCTGCTGATGCCTTTTGTTTTCTGCTGATGCCTGCTGGTAGAATAACTCTGATGCATGTAGCAACATAGTTTACATAGTTTCAGGCTGCAGCCACACGCTGGGTGAACCTGAAAATAAGCTACATAAATCCAGTTGCCTCAGCTCAGAAAGGAGCATATGATTGGTCAGAGGCCCTTACAATTCTGTGAACTTGTGATTTTGTGAAGTTGGTCGATGGATCTGTGTACCATGGCCCATGGGGTCCATGTATGTTTCTGCATTTTTCTGCATTTGCTAAATTCCAATGGTGTTTCTCTTTGTCGCAGGTTCAGGAAGGCTTACCCTTGCTGATGCCGAGGGAAGGTGTTGAGAAGGTAACAAAACATCATCTGTTTTTCTTTTTTGGTACATTGACAATACTGTTTTACGATGATTCGTAAATTATGAAGGAAAGAGTATTGGCATTACCAGAGAAAACATGCAGGAGTGCATAGAGACAAAGTAATATATAAACTGTGTACTCAATTTTGATAAAGAAGAATAACGAGAGGTAAATTCTGCGAGAAATAGCTCATACCCTGGTTTCACCATGTCAAAAGTTTGTTTTTGCAAGTGCCATGTCAAAAGCTATTTTTAAATGCACATCACGATAATTGTATCGGGTTGCTTTCACTAATTATTGCTACATAACTTTATCTTTTGATGAGCTAAAAAAACAAATATCTGAACATTTATTATTGTCTGAAAGCTTTTTTCAACTTAATAGCCTGATAGCCCTTGATCTGTCTCAAAATTCCCTGGAAACTGCATTTCCCTCGGTCCATAAGTGAAATGCTCCTTCCAGAATCCATAAAATACAGCACAAATACAGCACATATTCACAGCACAAATCTCAGACCATGATTTGAGAAGCACATTTCATTTCCACTAAGATAACAGATCACCATTACAGCAGCATCAGTGTAAGATAACGAGATCACCATTACGAAAGCATCATTAAAGGCTATGACATCTAGGTGGAACCAAATACTGTTCCGGTTGTGCTCAATGAGATCTTGTTGCGGCCGGCTATGCATAGCTGGGTCCCTTAACTTGTGATGTGCTTCTATAAATGCATTTCGCTCTGGAACATTTCCCTGTGATGGAGTGACTTTGATGCCAATATCGTCGAAGTTTGTATCGGTAGCCTCAGCTTTCTCATCCTCAACAATCATATTGTGCATTATAATGCAAGCGGTCATGATATCACTAAGATGTTCTCTCGTCCCATCCATAAGCGAGTCCACGGACCACCGCCCACCTAGATTGAAGCACTCCAAATGCCCTCTCAATGTCTTTGCGTGCACTCTCTTGCAGAAGCGACAAAATGTGCGGTCTTCCGTTCCATAGGATGTTGAACGCTCTTCACGAATGCGAGCCGGTCGGGGTATATACCATCCGCAAGGTAGTACCCCATGTTATATGTATGTCCATTGACCGTAAACTCAACCGAAGGTGTCTCTCCTCGTACAAATCTCGAGAAAACATGCGACCTATGCAATACGTTGATGTCATTGCAATCGCCGGAAGACCAAAGTAAGCATGCCATATCCAAAGATCATGGGATGCTACGGCCTCTAAGATCATGGACGGTTGCTTAAAGTGTCCGGTGAACGGGCCCTTCAAAGAAGCGGGCGGTTCCTCCATGGCCGATGCATACAATCAATGCTTCCATACATACCGGGAAGCCACGACTCTCATTCTCTTGAAGTAGGCGAGCCGGATCGGCGGAGTTGGAGAACGGAGGTATTCTTTCCCGAAGGCGGATATAACAAAGACCTTTGCGAAATGGTGAAGAGCCTCACGAGCGGTAGACTCGCCAATGCGCACATACTCATCAATGGCGTCTGCCGGCATACCATACGCAAGTATGCGAATTGCAGCTACCACCTTCGTAGGGCGCTCAATCCTAACAACCCAAAGGTGCAATCCTCACGGCGATGGAAGTATGTGTCCACCGACTTAACTCCATCAAGAATGCGAAGGAAGACATGACGCCTCATCCGGAACCTACAAGTTTGAAAAATGTAAGCAATATGCACATATTGACGAAAAAACACAATAATATGACAATGACATGTTACGTACCTTCTACGGAAGCGTTCGGGGTGTACACAGGGTTGTCAGCAAAGTAGTGCCGTATGATTCTCGCCTCTCCATCAGCATGGTCTCTAGGCACAACTCGTCTCGTATGCTTTGAGCGGTGGAAGGAACTCTCCGCATCCATAGCTTCCGCCGTAATGGCCATCTCTTCTTCGTCGTCAAAAAGCAACTCATAATTAGGTTGATCCTCTGCAATCAAGTACCGAAGCAAGGTGGAATCATCTTCTTCCATTGTTTGGGACAAACGAGACATTGGAGCCCCTGCACGCCAAAGACTTGTAAGGTATGTGTTCATCAAATATTCAAATCTGTGGAAATAATTTTGGACTTTTATTTAATATAACATCAAGCACGCATACGGTTCACATCATGCTTGGACAATGCTACGCATTACGCCAAACAAAAAATTAAGTCGAAAGTTTGAACACGAAGCACCCAAACAATATACGAATGTATCTCCCGAGTTTTAACTTCTAATATATGACACAACAGCATGAGCCATTTAGGTTCAAAGAGAAATTCAGTTCACCACACAAGATGGACAAATTCAGTTTGAGAAGGATTTGAGCTTGGATTACAGGAATTCAGTTCACTCAGAGGAATCGAACTTTTTGCTCAAGAGGGACGGCAGGATGCGGCTCGGTCCGTGTCGGCTCGTGGCGCGTGGTGGATCCCGGCCGCGTCTCCGCACGGTGACGATGCGGCCCCGCCGCCCGCGGCCGTAGTCGGCGAGGGCGGCGGCGGGGCGGGCGACGCGCGGGCTCCTCGCCGTCGCGGACGGCCTCGACGTGCGGCGCGGCGGGGCACCGGGCGCCGGCGGGTTTCGAATCTTGCGGCGCGAGGGAGCGGCGCGAGGGAGCGGCGCGGGCGGCGGTGCCGTGTCCGCCGCGGGCCCGCCGGCCGGGGAAGGGATGGGGTGGGCCGCGGGCGTGTCTTCCTGTCCCCCCGCGCGGTGAGGGAGCGGTGAGGGAGCGGCGCGGGCGGCGGTGGCCACCGGCGGCGGCGACGGCGCGGCGAGGGGAGAGGGATTGGGAGGAGACGGGGTGGAAAAGGAGATAGAGGAGGAAAATACGGGTCACCGTTGCGGCAGATTGTGATTTGGAGGGTTAAATTTTTTGGAGGCTCCTCCAAACGTACTTTTACAGGGTCATTTTTGCAGGCCACCGTTGCGGTCAGCCTCAACTCCGGCAAGCCGCAATTTCCCAGTTCCTCACCCTAAATCGTCCCGAGATTTAGGTCTTCCCATCGCTGCCGACGCTCACGACTCCGGCGATCCCCCAGTTCCCCACCTCCGAGATCTAGGTGTTCGCCCATCGTCGCCGAGATGGGCAACTCCATCGGCAACCGGCGTGTCCTCGCGGGGGACGAGGAGAACGCCGTCTTCCTTTCCTTTGTGGCAGCCGCGGGTGACGCCGCGCGGTCTGCTGTTCTAGAGGCATACCGCGAGGAGGCGGCGGCGCACCCTGGCGCTGGTGCTGGAGCGGGAGCGGGAGCGGGAGCGGGAGCGGGAGCGGGAGCGGGCGCGGCTCCAGCGCCGCCCATGGTAGGCGGCGTCCTACCGCTCTCCAACGCGGCGAACGCCGCGGCCGATGGAGCCGTTGATGCTATGAGCGCGTTCATCCGCCGTATGCCCGAAGGGCATCGTGTTACAGAACGTGAGTTGAGGCGTATTCAGGCCGCGACGTCCGCGGGGGCTGCTTCAGGAGTGAGGGGAGCCGCATTCATGGCCGCTGTTCACAACCCGGAGGTCCCACAGGCAGTGCCACCCCCAGCCATGCTTCAGCCTGTTGCAAATCCGCAGCCACAGGTAAATCGTAGTTGGGGTTTATGCACTTTTCTCAAGCATTGCAATTTTCTACATGCATTTCCATTCTTAGAATATGTATGCCCAGGTTTTGAAAGCTGGCCATGTTTACTTCAGTTAGGAGTACTTATTTTTCACAGTAGTATAGATATGGATGTAGAGGTAAACAAAAAAAGATGTTGGTCAACATTTATGAAGCAAATCTCATTGCAGAAACAGTATGCATGTGCCTCCCACAGAAAATGAGCTATATATTCTGATTAGACCTTTAGGAAACAGGCAGTGCTTCCTACAAAAATGAGCTAAGATTCTTTAAGGTTAGTAACTAAATTAGGAACATCAATGGAAACAAGAAATCATCCTAAACCAACCGTATGCATGTGTAACATACCTCCTCTATCCTGTTCAATTCTGCTTCACCTCCTTGCAGACCCTCCCCCTTTTCTTTTATGTCCAGGTCTCCAGGAGGCTCAATGTAGGCACATGCAGGAAGAGCAAAAGGGATATCCCATTCTGTAGTGTAGAAAAAACTACCAAAAAGAAGGAGATGCAAGAACCAATGCATCATCAATCAAGCTAAAAAATAATAATCGGTAGGAACAGCATTGCTAAGGCACACCTGTATTGCGGCAACTGGGCCTGTCCTAGGGCTATCTGACATTTTGCTCTATAGAATTGAGAATCAATAGGACACAAATTAGCTTCTTACCACAAAAAGCTGCTAATAATCAACGAATTGTTATTGGCACACTATTTCAGAATCTTCAAACATTGTCCATACCTATAGGGGCAATAATCATGGAGTTTCCATAATCATGTACCCTGTACTTTATGGTGCAGAGTACTGTAATGCAAAGAATCACAATAAAAGGGCAATTCCATAGGATTCAAAGAAAATAGGAATAGAAGCAATACCATGATGGGGAAATGTTATTAACCTGCCCTATTAGTCAGTTGCTGTACAATGCAAACCTCTTGGTGAAAATTTTCCTCAGAAGCTCTTAGCTTTCTATGTTGAAACAACTTTAATCTTCCAACAAAGGTGTGCATGCATCATCAGCATTTGAAATAAGTATTTACAAGGACTATTGTGCTATTTTTTATTGTGTTCTGGTAATGACCATTGCTTTTGCTCACAAAGTATGGAAGAATGAATGGGGCCTATCAGCTCTACAACACAGTACTAATATAGCATCAAACACAGATTGAAGTTTGACTGATGCTTGAGACATCACTCTGAAATGCTTGCACTCCCTAGATTAGAAAAGGCGGCACATACTAAAGGAATTTATCCACACAAAACTCTTGGGTAGGAGCAATGCACTGAATCTTTCTACATGAGAACAAGCTTTCTGAATCCCTGTCAGCATGGTTTCAGGGGACCACACTCAACGTGGAGAAGGTGGCAGAGCTCGCAGCCTCTGGTGCATGGATTGCAGGATTGAATTCGATTGTCTCCCCCAGAACATCCTCTGTAAGTTTCGGCTTGCACATGTTTGTTGATTACTGTCAATGGGTTATATGCCTCTGCAGCAATAAATGAGATAACTAAATGTGATGACTACTCTTTTGTAGCTCAACACGTGGGCTGCACGCCTGTCTCCTTTCCTTGCTGCATTCGTTGGAGCTTCGGCAACTTTGGGCCTGCACTTTGCACAATCACCAAATTGGGAGGTTTGCTGTGTTCTCGGGGTAATGGGTCTGATACTCTTTACTCTGATGGTTGGTGTTGCTGCCGTTCCGTTGACCGACTCCATGACACCAGAGGATGTGAGCCGGCATGCGACATTCATGGCATTCACTACAACTGGAATTTTCTATGTGTCTGCTCTCTGCTACTTCCTGAGAAAGAACAACCACTATGCTATTCCAGTTGGTATGGTTGGTAGTGCCGCTGTCGGCTTGGTGTTGATTTTGTGGTATCGCAGTGGTGGCTGTAAGTGAGGAATGGTCAGCGAGAACAGTTGACACTGAGTTCAAATTCTTTTAGAAGCTGTGCTGATTTGTTGCTCTGATTCCATCGAGGCCACAAGGGGGTGTTTTCGGCTCAAGATATTATCCAGTACGCGAAGTGTACTGCATCTGAAACAGTGGTCTTGTTAGTTTTAGCATTCTTTTGTTCTTTCTGCATAGCAGTCAGACCGTTTTTTTATGTTTGACTGTGCTTTACTTGTCCCGTGAATCCATGATACACTACTGTACGGGCAAAGGTTCTCAGGTGCTTGCAAGTTGTGGTGGTTCTTAGAACATCCATGATACAATACTGTATGGTCAAGGGTTCTCAGGTGCTTGCAAGTTGTGGTGGTTCTTAGAAGTTCTGTGATTTTGCTTAACTGTCAAGGATCCTTGGGCATGTGCTGTATTGCAAGTTGTGGTGGTTCTTAGAAGTTCTGTGATTTTGCTTAACTGTCAACGATCCTTGGGCATGTGCTGTATTGCACTCTATCTTGTTTGGTGAAGGGGATGACCTTACCGTGCTGAATTTGCATGGTGAACCTGAAGGCGTGTGATATACTGTAATAGTGTTATGGTTGACTTTACTATTGATGTATATATTCAATTTTGACCAGTACTACCTGGTTACTTTAAACTGGATGACCTCAGTTATAATGTAGATGAAAGCTGTATATCTGGATTTGCCATACAACTTACTGTACTTCAGCCTTTACAGTGCTATATGAGAAAGTATTCACAGTTTTGTTTTTCTTAAAGGAACAACACTTGCAATATAATACACGCATGTTTGTCTCGCTTAGCAGCCATGAGCCCAAGTTAACTCTCGGAACAAACAAATAACCATTCAGCACTACTTTTCTCTCAGAAAAAAAAACACCAGCCAGATGAACATACCCATAATATGGGTAAACAAATGTGGACTGAATAATTAATTAGTCACACATGGCACAAGAATACTACCGGCATTCAACACCGTTCTTTGTCGACGAATAAAGCTAGCACGATCCACGAGCAGGCGACTACTCCGATAACGATCGGGCCCACAAGTAGAAGGACACGTTCGCCTGTCCTGTACTCCTCCGGCAGGTGCGCCGCCAGGGGCGCCGTTAGCCCCACCATGATCAGCACCACGGCCCAGTGAACCACCTGCACGTGCGTAATTAAACGTATAATCTTTCAAACATGTTCTGGTGGTGGGTGGTATTAATTGTTCGTCAACGTGCACTAACTCTAAGCGGATAAATTTAAACGAGAAAAGAGTGCAACAACTAGCTTTGAATATTGTGCAGTGAGAGAACAGTGCATTGGGAATTGAGCGAGCTTATCTCTTCTCTCCTAATTAATCTCTTGTCTTTGCAATGTTTCATGATTAAAAAATTAGTTTCACTAAGCTAGATTGTTGGAGACGCCCTAACCTTGACGGTGTAGCACAACGTGCATTCCCTGCGTCCGACGTCGCGATCGAGGTGAGCCGCCGCCGGCTGGAGGTGGGGGACGACGGCCGCCAGGGGTCTGTACATCTGGCGGGGAGGAGCCGGCGGAATGTGATCGTCCACGATGTGGACGATGAACTCGGGTTCCTTCTCGGGGAGTTCGTGGTCGTCGGGGTCAGATGAGTCGCCGCCGGCAGCTCTCATCGCCATCGCCATCGCGATCGCGAGTGAGCCCTAGCCCTGAGATGCGGCTTTGTTTCGTTTCGAGCACTTTTAGTTTTATTATGGCCAGGCCCGACCGGATGGAGTTCGAGTAAGACTAGAGTCCATCTCCTTTTGTTGCACAGGCCTAGAGCCTGTTCGCCGGCCCATCCGCCAGAAGCGTGAAGGAGGATTCGGCCCACTTCGCTAGTTCGTGCAACCCGTGCTACTGTTTATGGATTTCGTTTCGCTCAAACGAAAAGGAAATAGTCAATAGTGCCTTGGATCGATCCCTTGCTCCACCTTGCCTTTCCGACAGAAAAAAAGCTACTCCTAGTTTGGTTGGCTTGCCTCCACTTCGTCTTTTGTCGCGGTTCATAAGTCCTTTAGAGCTCTGAAGTCCAAATGCGATAAATGCTAAGAGACAAAAGACTTCTCTTTTGTCCCAGGTCGCCGAACTGAGGCAAAAGAGGGAAGATTTTTTTTCTGAAAAAACAAAAAAAAAACTCCGCAACCCCCCTCCCTCGGTGCACCCCTGTCCCCCATCAAATCAAGAATAGGAATAACACCGTCCTGGAACTCAATATCCAAATCAAGAACACGAACTACTTCACAAATTGTTCAATTGACAACTCACAAATTCACAACACATCACATGCTCATCTCACAAGAATACATGCATTTCATTTGATTCGCAACAGGATTCCATTCGATTTACAACATACAAAGATTCACAAATACAATCACGAATAACTCACTCCTAAATTACCATCTTCCCCCGCGGCCGCTCCCGTCGGCTTGGGCAACTCGCGCCACCAATCGCAGCCTGGACGCGCGCCTGCCAGGGCTACCTGTGCCCCAGCGCCTAGCCGCGCGCCAAGTGTCGGGGTTTGATACCGCCAGCAAGTAAATTTTGGTATGTTCATGCGTCTGATCCGGATGGTTGGGCTCAGAGACACTGGGATTATACTGGTTCAGGCACCGAGGGATGCCCTACGTCCAGTTCGAAGAGATGTTCTATATGCCCACAGGGGATTGTAGTAGGGGGTACAAGCTTAGGTCGAGAGAGGGAGAGAGTCCCAAGTCTCTAGATGTGGTGGTGAGCTGTGGGTGCTCAATGAGTGTTGTGATGTGTTGTTCTAGTTGTTCGTCCCGTTGGACCTTGGTGTTTACGGTGCCAGCCTCCCTTTTTATAGTTCAATTAGGGCTGGTGTACAAGGGTTAAGATGGTGAAACAACGTCCTGCTACAGTGTGGTAACAGTGCTGGAACAGTGCTGTAATAGTGTCACACCGTGGGCCTTCGTCTCCCATTGGTGTCGTACGCTGGCTAGCCGCGGTAGCCTCTGTAGGACGGCGTAGCTGCGGCTCCCATTCTAAGGTGGCTTTCCCGACTCATGGTCGCGCTAGTCTTGTAGGGTTGGGGCTTCTCGTGCAAGCCTCGACCTTCTCTCTGGTACTTGCTGGGTCGGGTCTCGTCGTTCGATGTCTTGCAGACAAAGGATTCATATGTCCTTTGCCACTGTTCATTATCTAGATGATGGGACGTTGGGGCAGTCCGCTTCCCACGTAGGGGAAAATCTCATCATGGCCTAGCTGCCTGACAGGGCAGATCCGCCCGCCCTATTGCTCCTGCACGTTCCGGGCGGCGTGGGGCTACTGGCGCCACGTTGCGACTCTCACCCGGGCCCCCCTGCCGGGGAATTGTTGCAGAAGGAACCTTAGGTCATGTGAGGCGGAGCCGCCCGTCGAGGTAGCCGGGACGACCCTGTAGATGATGTTAGGCCTCCACCATTGAGAAAAGGGAAGCTAGGCCTGGCTTGTTGGTTGCCGATGTTGGGCTTTCACTGATGCAGCCCATCATTAGCCTTCATGATTTTGGGGATTTAGGGGCTAAGATAATTACTCCTGGTTTCTCCCCTCTTCACCAAGCACCTCCCGCGCTACCCCTCCCGCGTCACCGGTCATGGACCTCACGCCCGCCTGCTGGAGTCGTGTCACCGCAGCGCGCGCGCGCGCCGCCGAAGTTGTGGGGGGCCGCGCACTCGCCGCACCGGGGCTTCGCGCGCGCGCCCAGTCTGCCGAAGCCACTGGGCCACTCGCCCGCCGGAGCCACGTGCCCACCGCGCTCCCCGACCACGCCGCATGACATGCAAATCGAGAAGAAGATGAGAGAAGAGATAGAGAAGATAAGGAAGGAGAGAGAGGAGAGGAAGAGTTAGTGGTTGGTGTGGGTGGGAGAAAGAGATAAAGGGTGTGCTTGGTTGAGACGATGAAGTGGGATGGGATGGGATGGTGCCAGTGCTTGGTAGGGAGGCGAAGTGGGACGGGGTCATCCTCCGAGTGAATATTCGTTCTGGAAGCGGGACGAACCCGTCCGCCCAAGACGAGCGGAAGGGGTCATCCCTTTTGCACACGCGTGAAGCCTTCATCTTTTGCTGACGCAGGTGGCTTCGCAGCTCAGGGTGGCGCAGAGGAGGGCAACGACCGGTGAGGAGAATAGCGTGGACGACAGTCGGCCAATGAGGGAGCCGACGCTCAGCATTGACCTTCGGGTGACGCGGATGAGGTCGGGGCATCGAGCGGCCACGACCCCATGAGCTACCTCCGGCGGCCCAACAGGTGGTGGCCCCGCGAGCTCCCTCCGGTGGCCCAACAGGTGGTGGCCCCGCGAGCTCCTCCGGTGGGCGTTGGCGACCGAGATCCCTCGATAGACACCACGAGATCCAGTGGTGGTTCTCCTCAGCGGGTGAATGAGCTCCGACGGTGGCCCCCCTCAGTAGGTGGGCAAGCTTCGGCGGTGCCCCCCTCAGTGGGTGGGCGAGCTCCCAGCGGTGGCCTGTGTGCTCCCTGGGCGGCTGTGAGAGCTCCTCTCGTGGGTGTCCAATGGCCCCGTGAGGGGAGGGGATAGGAAGGAGTTGATGGAAAGGAAGAAGATAAGGATTAAGGGACGAAAAAAGACAAAAGGAAAGAGAATGAATAGAGGATGACAGGTGGGACCTCAACTAACATATGGGACCCACAAATTGCAATAGCCAACGGTGTCAAGAAATCCATCCGTCCCACCTATTTTAATCCCTTCAACCAAACACGAAACAAAACCATCCCATCCCACTTCAACCAACAAAACAGAACCATCGTGTCCAAAAAACGGAGACAGGACCATCCCATCCCATTCTGCCTCTCAACCAAGCACACACAAAGAGAGAAAGGGAGGCGGGGGCCGGTGGGATGAGGATTTAGTATGGGGTGGTTTTTCCATCTGAGACAAAAGGTACCCTTTTGATTACATACTCACAGTAGCATCTTGGACAAAGATGATGAGAAAAGTGAGATTAAGAGTAAAGATGAAGACTTGGTGTTTGAGCCCGACAAGCCGTCAACAAGTGAGGATCAAGTGGCTAGTGTATCATTAGAGGAGTGCTCCACCTTAGAAGATTCCACTGATCCTCTAGAGACCTCACCCATGCATCAACAAGAAAAGAAGAGCAAGTTGAGTGACCGGTTTTGTTGACGGTTCAAAACTGTGCTCCAGTTCACCGCAAGCCTACGGGTGACTTGGTGCCTTTTGCACCAAGGAGGGTCCTCCCTAGATTTGTCAATCCAAGGATCAGAAGCAAACTCCCAGGATTCTCCATCTAACCTATCGATCTAACCTAACGCGGAGCATTGATTGCATAAGAAGATAAACCTTAAAGATATATGAGTTATAGCATAAGGTTGATCGCATCCATGAATGTCGACAAGGTAAGGAGCAAGCAAGGGAAACTAAGGCCTATCGTCTTCTAGTCGTAGTTCTAGCCAAAAGAGCAAACGCGACATGCATCTCATCCAAAGCCATCTTTAAACTACTATCCTCCGGCCCGATTCCGAAGACATCCGCCTTTTGGAGCCACCGTCCTGTCACAACGCACTTCTTTTCATGCGGGTTAGCCTAGGGCAAGTTCAAGAAGAACAAGTTGAAAACACTTAGTCGATCCAGTATGCACATCTAGCCACCATGACTACAAGAGCACCCCAAGCAATCTATCTAGAATAGATTGAAGACAAAGCATAGCCAAGCGAGAGCAAAATCATAAAAGGAGGAATCAAGTCGCTAAAAGATCGGATGACATGAATTACTTTACTCACATAATAAATATGTTTAGATCATCTCCACTGAGTACATACCATTGATGAACTCAACTAGCTCCGGAACTCCGCCATGGCTCAACCGTGCAAGGTGGCCATGGCTGATAGGGTAGGCCTAGGCCATCTCCTAGACAACTTCGAGGACTCGCGGTGACCGTCGTCTGCCTCCCGATGCTTCTCCTTTGTTTTGGTGACTCTCTGATGAATGGATGGATCGATCACCCCTCCTTGGGCAGCAAGGGGTTGTATTTATGCCCTTGGGGAGCCTTGGGGCGTGCTCTACCTTTCCTTGCATGAGATCTTCCTTGGGAGAGAAGGGAACTTGGTTTCCATAAAATCAGCCTCGTCCAGACTTTCTTGTTTTGTAGCCCTGCCTTGCCGACGCCATATCTCCCACGTACGAACTCCAAATAATGCAAATTCAGTGTCCTGGTTGTATGGAACAAAATTTCCTCCAACTTTGGTATTTATTTCTTTCCTTGTAAACGAAGAGAAGATCTCCAAATCGGCCTTGTAAGATAATCTATTCTGATTTCGGACTGACTGCGCAACAAGGATTTCGGGGGTCATATCTCCTAACTCCTTGATCCGAATTGGGCCTTCCACATGTCCAAATCGAAGGTATCGTCGAGGCCCACAACTTTGGTAGTACAACTTTTGCCATTACAGGCCGTTTAAGTCTCCGAAACTGCACTGAAAGATCATGCTGTCCTGGGCTGCGAGAGTATCTCTCGGGATGAGTTGATCTCGTTGGTAAACATCCAAGTCCCCAGAGTTTTACGTGTTGATGTTTCGGTCCTTGGGTTGTTTGAAGTCTTGCTCACTTCGTGTCTTGACTTATGACGAGCTTCATGATCTTCTCTTGAAGTGCTTGATGAACTTATCCCGAAAGTCTCCTCTTTAACATTATTTTCCTGCGTAAACAATAAACTCCAAAATCGACATGCAAGAGTGAACTTGATACCTCCGGGGGGTTAGTACCATTAGTTAGAGTATCAGATACATGCAAATGTTGATGCTAAACTCATAGCTAGGTGTACCAAAATCGACCGTCAACATACCCCCATGCTTAAACCTTGCTCGTCCTCGAGTAAGACTTTAATGGACATCAATATTGCCTTTCAATGTTCATACCTTGCACTTGATCATACATGAGAAAACGTAATGCTCTCCAAGTTTATATTTGTTAAAGTTCCATAATGTAGCTAGCTTTCATCTCTATGGAGGGTAGATATCATTTAAGCTCTTTCCACATGTAACTAATCTTGCTCTCAAATTTTAAACAAATCTCAGAAATTTTGAAAATAAAGAGCGGATGAAGAAAAATTGCTTTACTGAGATCAATAATAAACCTCCTTGCATCTTGCTCATGAACTCTCATCTCATCTTGTCTCTCAAGCCTACTTGTTCTACTCCTTTCCTCTCTCAAATATTTGGTGGAAGGCTTTATATGGAGCTATGAGAAAGTTTAGTCTTACCAAGATATTATAGTTGAGATATTATCAAAACAAGACAAGCTTCTCATGGACTTACCAAGACTCGTCAAAAAAGTCATTGGAAAATAATGTTCTGCAGAGGGGGAGAGAAAAACACACACTTTTTAGATAGGTGGACATGTGCAAATGGCAAAGAGTGATCCCGAGGCACAAACGAAGTCATCGTTATCGAATTGCACATGGTTGGAAAGATGAGTATGGGTCTTGATATTGAAATACTTTTGAAATTTTCAAATGTAGCTAGAGAACTGGGGAGCTTTATTATATTATTTTTTTTTCACTTTTTTTCTTTTCTTCCTTTTCATCATACTTTTTCTTATATATATATATATATATATATTTCTTTCATCACATTTTCTCTTTTTTTTCTTCTTTGTTTTTTACTCCCCTTGAACTCTAGACTACACTACTACTTCCTTGGCAACCCCCCATGCTTAGACATTGCTCGTCTGAGGCAAAGAGGTGATGATTGTGCCAAGGTAAGTGCTGAAATTCTTATATTTTCATGAAAAGAGATACTTGAAACCTTTTAGGGATCCTTTTATGGAGGTCTCCCAAAATCTTGCTCCACTTGACGACACCTTCCTTGTAATCTTCTTCGAAATATTCATCCGTACTCAAAGTTTTGGGTTGTGGTCAAGGAGGTATACACAAAAACATATTTTGGGTTTGTGGGTGGATATCCAGCGAGGTTTGCGAAATTCCCGATGTGGAAACTCACAATGCACGGATAGAAAAGGCTAGCATAAAGATAGATACGCAAAAACGGAATGACCAGCTTCTTAGTCTTGAGCCAGAGAAATCAAGTCTTGAATCAATGCACCTAACAATAAATCTTGTATACTAAGGTTTTTGCACTTAATGAATATAAGGCTTTGGATAGGTTGAGCAAAATGCAAGTGGTATCAAAGACAAGGTTAGCATATCTTTTAAGAACAAAAATAAATGATCTTTGATTCATTCAAAAGTGAGAGCAATGAAAAATACTATGGGTCTCAAGTTATCATAACCTCCACAAAAGATTAGGCTAGCATTAATTAAAATTTCAGATCATATTTAAAGAGATCACTAGCTTAATCATATGCAAACCAAGTACAAGAATGAGTAAGGTGACAACGACATCATATATCCATAAATAAGAGCATACGAGATATCATCATGGTGAGCTCAAGGTAACGTGATTATTATTAAAAATAAAAACAAACCTAGGTCGTACTCCTAGTAACCATGTTATTCTAAAGAGAGATATACAAAGGTTGTATCTAAGGTTGTGGAAAGCACATACATAAATGCAAACATATAGAAAAGACAAGAACAAAAGAGAGTTGAAGAATTGTTACCTTCCTTTGATGCTTGAAGTGTAGCATGCCTCCCCCATGCCTAAGCATTGTGCTTAACATGGAAGAAGAAAATCGGCATCCCGTGGCAACCATGATCTTTGTTCTCCATGCGGTCTCCTTAAGTCCACCAAGTCCTCCCTCATGCTTAACATGTTGCTAGGCGTGGAAGATGATGAATCATCATGTATTTATCGAAGTCCTACCACCATATATGGAGATCATCATCGTACTCTTCACTTTTGTTGCCTTGATCATCCTTCAACGTCCATCCTTTGTCACAAGCCTTAGTCCCAATCGTTTCTCAACCCGTCTTCACCTCCTTCTATGTTGTCTTTTATCACTGCTTCAACTTCCACAAAGTTTTCTTCAACTTCCAGAACAGAACATGTACTGAACCATCGCTCCATTGTAAAGTTCTTGAAATTATCTTTCCAACGAGTGATCATTCATCCCAATCGGACTCCGAACAAGAGAGTTACACCCTTTTTACTCCGTCAATGCAAACTGTCCCGACTGATTTCAGAATGTGTGACGCCCAATGATTTGGTTGTAACTCCTTGTACGGGTCTCCTAAAATGTTGAATCTTGATGCGTTGGAAAGAAGACTTAGTGGAGCTCCTGAATACCCAAATTTTCTTATTTTGTACATCTCTGAACATGCGCCTAATCTTGATGAAGGCAGTAGTGTTTCTTCTGGGATTTTGGAGGTATTGATGATCTTATTTTCATTTTTCATTGCTAACTCATGGGAGCGATTCGCCATGCCTACAAAACAACTCTAAAGCACAAAGTACCCCTGAGGTGATGGTCGGGAATACTCACTCGATGCTAACAAACCAAAGACATCCCCTAAGATCTTAACTTGTGGCATAATTAAGCTTAGTGAAAGAAAAATGAAGAACCTAATGGGTGTAAGTGTGTGCAAGAGTGCATGCAAATGATGGGATGGTGTAAAAAAACAATGTTTACACCAAATTCTAAGCTCCATTCTTACAAAGTGGCTGCCAAACTTCTCCATCACCAAAAAGATTTATTAACCAAGGTCAAAACACCATGCTTATCCCAAGATTAACAACTCTTCGTGGTGTAAGATAAGTAGGGTGCTGTTGACGGATAAAAATCGTATCCACCTGCGATCCGCAAGCGTACGAACCTACACCTTTTTCACCACGGGGATTCCCTAGGTTCTTATCAATCTGCGGAGCTAGGGGATTACACGCGTTTGATCTACCACTATTTGCTAACTTATCCAAACCCTAATCTACGGTTAAACTAGAAAACAACTACGCTACACTAGAAAGAACAATTAAACCAACATGATATGTAAAAGACACTTGCCCAAGGGTCTACGATACTTGAACATGCAACCGCCTAGGATATGAAAGCCAATCTAATATATCGGGGGTTGTGACCACAGTTTCACCCTTTCCCTCCCCCTGTACTGTCACTATGCGGAGGTATTCGTGACTAGACCTATGATGGACACGACGTATTGAATGGATCCAAGGGAGCATTGAGATCTTACTCCCTTCACAACATGGTAGCTAACCTTAAACATCAAAGCTTCTTCAACACTAGATGATAGATAGATAACCAAACAAAGCAGTGATTACATCTTCAAGTTCGATTACAACCCATGGACAAATGAGAAGATTACCCCATCAAGGTGCTAGACATGGCACCATTGATGATGGTGACGCTTCCGACGGTGTCTTCCTTCTGCTCCACTTGTGGGTGCTTCCTTCAAGTAGAGCGATCCTCCTCGCGAACGATCTCCCTCCTCTTCTCTCTAGCTTGTGGATGGCCTCTCAGGCGAATGGCTCTCTGTCTTGCGAATGGCGGTGCCTCCAACAACTTAGGGTTGAAGGATCTTCGGGTGCAAGAAAAAGGAGGCCGAACCGACCCCCAAAGTGGGCCAGGCCGGCCGGCTTGGGCCGACCGGCCCAGGCCCATCCCGGCCCGGTTTGGTCGCCCCTTCGCTCCCGTGGGTCCTTATGTATTTATGCACTTTGCCCCCTCCACTTGCACTATTTTGACAATGTCATCCTCGCGTCCAAGATGGAGGTTCTCCTTGCATGAAGTCCGGTCTTTTACGCTTCAATCCTCGGGGATGTTCCTTTGCCATATCTCCCACGTCCGGACTCCAAATAATGCAAATTCGGTGTCCTGGTTGTATGGCACGAAATTTCCTCCAACTTTGATATTCATTGCTTTCCTTGGAAACGAAGATAAGATCTCAAATCGGCCTTGGAAGATAATCTTTTCTGATTTCAGACTGACTGCGTAATAGGGATTTTGGGGGTCATATCTCCTAGCTCCTTGACCTGAATTGGGCCTTCCACATGTCCAAATCGAAGGTATCGTCGATGCTCAAAACTTTGGTAGTCAAACTTTTTTCATTAGAGGCCGTTTAAGTCTCTGAATCTGCATCGAAAGATCATGCTATACTAGGTTGCGAGAATATCTCTCGGGCTGAGTTGATCTCGTTGGTAAACATCCAAGTCCCTGGAGTTTTACGTGTTTATGCTTCAGTCCTTGGGTTGTTTGGAGTCTTGTTCACTTCGTGTTTTGACTTGTGACGAGCTTGAAGATCAAGTTGAAATCATCAAGTCTCTAACTCAAAAGCTTGAAACATTTAAGCTCTATCACTCTACCTTGGTCAATAAGTACGATGTCTTGTCCAATAAAGTTGCTTGTGCTACTAACTTGTCTACATGTGTCATACGACGTCCTCGTCGTATTTTACAAAGAACATAAGGGGAAGAATCCTAATTATTTACTGGAACTTTCCACAATCTTTGCACCACTTTTTCTTCATGTTGCCGACCATCTCGAAGAGCTTCCGAATGTTCCGATTAAGGATCTTGAAGTCGTCGTCGACTACACGCTCCAAGTCCTCCATTCTCTGCCTCATTGCCTCCATAGCTTGGAAGCACTCCTCGACCCATGTGTAGAGGTCCGATATGGCATGACAACAAGCCGCACAACATATCGGGTGCATTCCAAACGGGTCGTCGTCGCCGGTGTCAGCGCCGTTGTCGTCGTCGCCGTGGTCATCAGGATCACTGCCGCCATTGGGACCTTCGGGAGTCGGCTCCTTGGGCACCTCTGTGACGCCCCAGTTTTTCTTGATTAGCACCATTAGTGCTAATGACCGAGTCAAACCTATTGACTCTAGTTAAACCTTGGTCAAAATGGGTCATCACCTCGAAAACCTAGCCAACAATCACTAATGACCCTCTTAATCAAGTCAACACACACTTGTGGTCAAACCTTGGTCAAAGGCATGGTCAAACCCTAGTCAAACCCCTATGTCTTTGAACCTCCTTTAGAACTTTTGCCGCGTTCTCCACATTTCACCTAAACACTTCAAAATCAGTCAATACAAAAGTTGTTCGTCTTTTTGAGGGACACACTTTTCATAATTGGTGGCATTTGAGATTTTGAGTAGAGATTGCTCAAAAGTTTGGTCAAAGGCAATTTGAATAGTATTTGGAGACGAGCAAATCCCATTTTTCAACGCATGTTCCCAGATAAATCCTTCACCAAACACCCTATCGCCCTTTGTAAAAGTTGTAGAGGGTACTTCACACTACACCTTTCATATTTGGCGAAAATTTTGTCCAATTCGTTTTTTAAGAAAACGACGGTCAAACCCGCGTTGATCGGGCACTCGTGCCCCATCCTGTGCTCTAGACCGCGAGTCTCCGTGCGACGCCGCGCGCGCGTTCTGGCGCGCCGCCACACGGCGTCCGACCCGCCTCGACGTCCGCCCCCCGACCACAATGCCTGAGGACAGGACACCATCATCGCGCCTCGTCCTTGCCCGGACCCCCTCGCAGCCCTTGGTCTGCCGCGGTGCCATGTGTGGAACCGTCGCGCCCGCCCCTACCTCTGCACATGCCGCCGCCGGGATTCCCAGTCCCGCGCGCTGCATTGCCGCCAGGGCCGCGTTGCCACAACTCTGCCTTGTCCATGAAGGGAGGTCGACGCCCACCGGCTATAAAAGGTGCCCGCCCTTTCCTCCTGCGCGCCTGTAGGGTCGAGATGGCGGAGTAGAGGGGGTGAATAGTTCTTTCTAAAAATTTAACGCACTGGCTAACCGAAACAAACGCGGAATAAAAACTATCGGTCTAGCCAATACTACATCCCTCTATCTATATTCACTAGCACCTTATAAAAGATCCTAAACAAGCAAATAAGGTGTTGGCCTAGCATGAGCTCACCTAAACAAATTTAGGAGCAAGGTCACACAAACCTATGCCACTAGTACTTTAAGCACCTGGGAGCTCTTACACAATTCTAATGAGCAAAAGCACAAAGCCTACCTAAGCTCACTAGATGCACAATGGACAAGATTACACAAGTCTAATCCAAAGGCTCAATTTACTTAGCTACACAAACTAAGCAAAGAGACTAACTAAGCTACACAAGTTAGTTAGTCACAAGATCACTACTTCTAGCTACACAAGCAAGAAGATAATTAGCAAGCTACACATGCCAACTAATTATAGGAGCAATCACACAAACACAAGATATATATAAGAATGTAAATACAATGCTTGTGATCGAGAAGTGCAAACCACCGAGAAGAGTAGACAATGCTGACACGGTGATTTTTATCCTGAGGTTCACTTGGTTGCCACCAAGCTAGTCCTCGTTGTGTCGACCAACATCTCAATGGTTCTTGGGCAAAGCTCTCAAGCTGCTAGCCACTCCTGGCACACCAAGACACCACTCGCAAGTGAGGTAACTCAATGACACACTCCACTAGAGTTTCTCTTCGCGATCCCCGCGGGGTGAGCACAGTCCTCTCACAAAACCTTCTCCGGAGCCACGCACAATCTCCTTGTGTGCTTCAACGGAGCCACAATCCACCAAGCTGTCTAGGAGGTGGCAACCTCCAAGAGTAACAAGCACACCAACTTGCAACATGAACACCTAGTGCCACTCCATGCAATCTCACAAAGTAACACACTAGATTCGCACTCACTCGCAATTGATTTGCAATCTCGCAAGCACAAGTGAGTTAGAGGGCTCCCAAGCCAAGCACTACCATGGGAAACACATCCCCCAAGGTGCTCAACATCCTCCAAGACCCGGGTACCCTTCTATTTATAGAGGGAGGGAGAAAACTAGCCGTTACACCCATTTGCCCGAGCTCTAACTGATAGAGGCGAAGTGCCCGATCTTTCGGTGAGTGGAGATAACTTCGATTTGGTGGGAGGCGACCCTCACGATCCGACTATGATGAGCGAGACTTGAAGCACCAATGCAATCGCTGAACCATCTCCCGATGGCTACCGACCTTGCTGGCACAAGATCAGCCTGATCACGAAGATCAATTCCTGTGCGCAATCGAAAAACGAACAAGAATCTGAGGCGAGCAATCTTAATATCACTCAAAGGTGGAGTTCCGAATCACAGAGGATAGCACATATTTGTGCGTGTTCTGGTGTAGCTAAAGCTAGATGTAAAACAAAACTCAAGTTGTAAAAGATACATGACTCTAACTAATAAAGGGGGCGCAACCCCTAGGGGAGGGGCGGCTAGCAAAGGGGGCACAACCCCTAGTGTCGTGGGTGCGGGGGTGCAACCCTAGGCGCCCTCTTGGGCCAGTCCTAGGCACCCACGCACAAGGCCTCATGTTGGGCCAGCCTTCAGTCTTTCGGGCCTTCATTCTTCAGCATCATGACGAAGTTGAACTCTCTTGCACGGGCCCGAGTAATTGGCCCAGAAGGTGGTGCCGAAAATGGTGCTGCCGGTGCTGGAGTAGAAGAAGGTGCTGCTGGTGTAGATGTACTCGTGGTGTTCTCATCATCCTCCCCTTCTTGAACTGAAGTCGTCCTCGACGGCAACTCCTCATCCTCACCCAGATATGGCTTCAAATCTGCAACATTAAAACTACTGGAAACACCAAACTCCGCAGGCAAGTCAAGGATATAAGCATTATCATTAATCTTGGTTAGCACTTTAAAAGGACCAGCAACACGAGGCATTAATTTAGAACGACGCAAAGTAGGAAAACGATCCTTAATAAAATGCAACCAAACCATATCACCAGATTCAAAAGTAACATACTTTTTACCTTTACTACCAGTAACCTGATATTTAGCATTAGCAGCAACAATGTTTTGGTGAGTTTGTTCATGCAAGTTAACCATTTGTTCAGCATGTGCAACAACATCTAAGTGTGGGGCGTCTTCAGTATCAAAATAAAACAAATCAATAGGAGCCCGAGGGATGTAACCATAAACAATCTGAAAAGGGCACATCTTTGTATAGGAATGTGTTGCATGATTATAAGCAAACTCAACATGGGGCAAGCAATCCTCCCAACATCTCAAATTTTGATCTAAAACATCCCTAAGCATGGTTGATAAAGTTCTATTAACCACCTCAGTCTGCCCATCAGTCAGAGGGTGACAAGTTGTGCTAAACAACAATTTAGTTCCCAATTTATTCCACAGAGATCTCCAAAAATGACTAAGAAACTTAACATCACGATCAGAGACTATTGTATTTGGAATACCATGCAAACGAATAATCTCTCTAAAGAACAATTCAGCAATGTTGCTAGCATCATCAGTCTTATGACAAGGTATGAAATGATCCATTTTGGAGAATCGATCAAGAACCACAAAAATGCTATCCCTCCCCTTCTTAGTTCTAGGCAATCCCAAAACAAAGTCCATAGAAATATCAATCCAAGGGGAAGTGGGAACAGGCAAAGGCATATACAAACCATGGTTGTTCAACCGTGACTTAGCTTTCTGACAAGTAGTGCAGCGTGCAACTAGGCGCTCAACACCAGCATGCATTCGGGGCCAAAAGAAACGGACAGCCAACACCCCATGCATCTTGTAGACGCCAAAGTGTCCCATGAGACCGCCTCCATGCGCTTCCTGTAACAACAAAAGATGAACCAAGCTAGCTGGAATACATAGCTTGCTAGCGCGAAACAGGAACCCGTCCTGTATGTGAAATTTGCCCCATGGTTTGCCATGAAGACATTGGGCAAAAACATCTTTAAAATCAGCATCGTCAACATATTGACCTTTCACAGTTTGCAAGCCAAAGATTTTAAAATCTAACTGTGACAATGTTAACGGATAAAACTCATATCCACCTACGATCCGCAAGCGTACGGACCTACACCTTTTTCACCACGGGATTCCCAAGGTTCTTGTCAATCCGCGGAGCAAGGGGATTACTAGCGCTTAACCAAGTACTAATCTAGTCGAATGGAAAACCTTTGAAAGAGAGTATTAATCTAAAAGTAAAGACAATCTAACCTAAGTTAATCTAAGTTAAGTTGATCAAACAAATCTAGGGTTAAACTAGATGGTAAAGGGGTGAACACAAGAGAGTGAGTAAGAAAGATAAGCGTTCCCTCCCTAGGATCTAGGATAACATGGTATGCATCTACTACACGAAAGCGGTAAACCAATCTACCGGGGGTTGTGACCACGGTTTCGCCCTTTCCCTCCTCTCGCTACTGTCACTACGCGAAGGTATTCGTGACTAGACCTATGATGGACACGGTATGTTGATGGAATCTATGGGAGTAGCGGATATCATACGCCCGAAAAACATGGTAGCTAACCTTAATCATCAAATCATCATCAACATGAAAACAATAGATTGAAACCACAAATCGAGTAGCGATCACATAGCATGTATCCATCTAATCTTAGGGATGAACGGAGACATTACCCCATCATCTTACACGGATTGAAGCACATAGGGGTGATGGAGGCTCCGGAGAACGTCGTCGATGAAGATGGCGGTGATGGAGCTTGGGAACACCCCTAGACCAACGGCTTGGAGTCCTCCTCTTGCTTCCTTCTCTCCGCCGGTGTTGATCCTTGCGACGAGCTCATCTAACTCTCTCCCTCATCTTGCGGCGGCGGTTTTCTGGTGATTGGCGTCGATAGGATGATTTGTTCGATGTGGCGGCCGACGGCGGCGGAGGCAATAAATAGACGAACACCTAGGGCAAAGGGGGGACCGAACCGACCCCGGAGTGGGCCGGGCCGGTCGGCCCGGCCGGCCGGCCCAGCCCACTTCGGCCGGTTCGGCCCCGGTTTCCTCCCCGGTTGCTTCTCGCGTGATCCCTTATTCGTGTGCACTTGCATGTGGGCCTTTGACGTCGTTTCCTTCACGGTTAAGGCTTGAATCCTTGCTATGCAAGCTTCGCTGTTTTCTGGTTGAGTCCCTGAAGATTTGCACGTTGACGCTTCGGTCCTCGGGTCATTTGGAGTCATGTTCATCGCGTGTCTTGACTCTTGTCGGGCTTCATGATCTTCTTCCAAAGTGCTTGGTGAACTTATCCCGAAAGTCTCCTCATTAGCGTAGATTTCCTGCGTAAACAACAAACTCCAAAATCGACATGCAAGTGTGAACTTGTTATATCATTAGTATGCCTAGTGGCGGGTTAGTTGCAAATCATAATCGAAACCAATGTATAACAAGTACTCTAGGTTGACGTAAATTCACCATCAACAGACAACATGGTATAACAACGAGACAAAGCATCAGCAATAACATTATCCTTCCCGTTCTTGTGTTTAATAATGTAAGGAAAAGACTCAATGAATTCTACCCATTTAGCGTGACGACAGTTCATATTTGTTTGTGTACGAATATGTTTCAAAGCCTCATGATCAGAATGAATTATGAACTCGCGATGCCAAAGATAGTGCTGCCAAGTATGCAAAGTGCACACTAAAGCGTAAAGCTCCTTATCATAAGTAGAATATTTTTGGCTTGCACCGCTTAACTTCTCACTAAAATAAGCAACTGGTTTTCCTTCTTGTAACAAAACAGCACCTAGCCCAATACCGCTAGCATCACATTCAAGCTCAAACACTTAATTAAAATCAGGTAATTGCAAAAGGGGAGCATGAGTTAACTTATCTTTCAAAGTACGGAATGCTACCTCCTGCGAATCACTCCAAGCGAATGGCACATCTTTCTTTGTAAGCTCATGTAAAGGCGCTGCGATGGAGCTAAAATCACGAACAAACCTGCGGTAGAAACCTGCAAGTCCAAGAAAGCTCTGAATCTGTGTGACCGTCGTCGGTGTAGGCCACTCCTGAATGGCAGCAATTTTGCTGCTATTAACCTCAATGCCCTGTGGAGTAACAACATAACCAATAAACGAGACACGTTGTGTGAAAAAGATGCATTTATCCATGTTAGCTGTTGACGGTGAATTCCCGTCAACCTAGAGTACTTGTTATACATTGGTTTCGATTATGATTTGCAACTAACCTGCCACTAGGCATACTAATGATGTAACAAGCTCACACTTGCATGTCGATTTTGGAGTTTGTTGTTTACGTAGGAAATTAACGTTAAAGAGGAGACTTTCGGGATAAGTTCATCAAGAACTTCAAGAGAAGATCATGAAGCCCGTCACAAGTCAAGACACGCCATGAACATGACTCCAAATGACCCGAGGACCGAAGCGTCAACGTGCAAGTCTTCAGGGACTCAACCAGAAAACGGCGAAGCTTGGATAGCAAGGATTCAAGCCTTAACCGTGAAGGAAACGACATCAAAGGCCCACATGCAAGTGCACACAAATAAGGGATCACGCGAGAAGCAATCGGGGAGGAAACCGGGGCCGAACCGGGTCGAAATGGGCCTAGGCCGGCCGGCCTGGGCCGGCCGGCCTGGGCCGATCGGTTTGGGCCGACCGGCCTAGCCCACTCCGGGCCCGGTTCAACACCCCCTTTGCCCTAGGTGTTCGTCTATTTATTGCCTCTTCCTCCGTCCGCCGCCACATTGAACAAATCATTCTACCGACGCCATTCACCAGAAAACCGCCGCCGCAAGATGAGGGAGAGAGTTGGATGAGCTCGTCGCAAGGATCAACACCGGCGGAGGAAAAGAAGCAAGAGGATGACTCCAAGCCGCTGGCCTAGGGGTGTTCCCAAGCTTCATCGCCGCCATCTTCATCGACGACGTTCTCCGGAGTCTCCATCACCCCTATGTGCTTCAATCCATGTAAGATGATGGGGTAATGTCTCCGTTCATCCCTAGGGTTAGATGGATGCATGATATGTAATCTATACATGAACCTTATGCCAATCAATGCTTTATGGTCTATGTCTTCGCGTATGCTTTGTTTACATATGTTTGCGCAACATGTGGTCTTAGTAGGGTTTGTGGTAATCGTGGTGATTAGCTTAACCCTGTGGATTCTTAGATATAGATGCTGTTATATGTGAAAGTGTTTGATTACCTTGCGTAGTGACAGTACGGTAGAGGGAAAAGGCTTAGCGGCCGCATAATCACCATGAAGCTAGTGTAGGCAACACCCTTTTCATGTAGTAGATGCATCTTCATGTGTTCCTAAACCCTAGGGAGTGAACACTTATCTATCTTAACCTCTCTCTCTCTTGTGTCCACCCTTTACAATCTAGTTTCACCTTAGACTTCTTAGATTAACATAGGTTAGATTGTCTTTACCTTTAGATTAATACCCCTTTCAAAGGTTTCCCATCAACTAGATTAGTACTTGGTTAAGCGCTAGCAATCCCCTTGCTCCGCGGATTGACAAGAACCTTGGGGGTCACCCCGTGGTGAAAAAGGTGTAGGTCCGTACGCTTGCGGATCGAAGGTTGTTACGTGTTTCAACCGTCAACAAGCCCCTTTTTCTGGCGCCATTGCCGGGGAGCAAGCCAGTTTGCTACATTTAATCTAGTATTAATTTTGTTGATTACTAATTTTTTTGTTTTTCTTTCTACTTTTCTTGTGCCTAGATGGATTTGTTCACCTCACCATTGGAAGACGAAGAGATGTCGCTATGGGAGCTAGCAATGCTGACAATGGAAGACATTGAGATGCGAAAATCAGATTTGGCGCTTGCTACATCCCACTATGAAGTGAAGCCTAAAATCATCAAGTTAGTGGCGACAAAACCATTTAGAGGATTGGAGGATGATAACCCATATAGGCACATTAAGGAATTCATGATGATATGCAACACGATGCAACAAGAAGGAGTTCCGGCTGCTTGGTTCAAGTGGAATCTTTTTCCATGCCCTCTCGAAGATGAAGCGCGAAGATGGTACACGCTTGCATCCGTTGAAGCAAAAGGAAATTGGGATGATCTAGTGAAGAAGTTTCTTTTGAAGTTCTTTCCCATAAGCAAGGTCCAAGACTTAAGGAGGCAAGTGCTCACTTTCAAGCAAGGAGAGGATGAAGGAATTGATGAAGCATGGGACTGTTTTAATGAACTACTTGAGCGAGGCCCGAACTTGGGATTTTCCGGTGACTTGATGTTGCATACCTTTTATTTTTCACTAACCCCTAACTCGTCTCGTTTTGTAAGCATGTGTGCAGGCGGTGATATAATGGATAAAACAATTAGTGAAGCCGCACAAATCTTACAAAGGATAAGCAATGGACAAAGAACGCAACGAGATTGGCAAAGACGTTGTCGAGAGGAGAAAAACGACAAAAGTAAGCCCAAGGTGCTTGCCGAAATTTCTGAAAAAGATGAACCCGATGTCAAGGAAGATGAACCGACCATACAAGAAATTGAAGATCCACTTCCCAAGGTAAGAGAAGTCATTTCGGATGTTAAAAATGTTTAAACTAACATGAATGTAGGCCGAAGTATGTGGAATGCTAGACCATTGGCGGAGTTCGAACAATTCGGTTGGATTCTGAGGACCATGTGTGGTTCGCGGACCGGTGGATGGTCGCTTCCTTTTGTGATGAGTGATTGATAATGTTGTGTGGACTGATTCTTGGCTAAGTATTGCAGGTGCAGGTTGCGGCTTGACTGGTGTTGGTACAGGTGAAGAACAAGCGCGAAAGGTCGTCGCTGGTGAGGCCTCCAGGTGTGGAGAAGACAAGTAGGCTTCATTCGAGGGACCCGGTGGCCAGCGGGGTCAAGTGCGGGCCACATGGTGGCATGAACAGCAAGATGAAGTCATGGGCGGTTTCTTGGTTGAGCCTCAAAGCCAAGGTCGAGCCGGGACTACGTGGGAGCCGAGTCATGAGTGGTGATTGGCGGAGGCTACACCGAGTTCGCAGGGTTTCCAGTGGTTCACCAGAAAACCACTGGGTTCCTTGGTTGATCCACAAAGCCAAGACCGAAGAATCGAAGACGGTGCAACAGCAACTCCAGATCGGTCTGACCGGTGGGTTTGACCAGTGTGTGAAGACGCAGTCCGGAGACTTCGAAGCGGAGGACACACGTCGGGATTGTCGGTGTTTAAACCTCTCGACCTCCATAGGAGGTACCCGCAGCAAGGTAGAAGGTGAGGGATCGCCAGACCTGGAACTCGAAGGTATGCACGAGGACACAAGACACGAGATTTATACAGGTTTGGGTAGCCAGAGTAGCGTACCCTACGTCCTGTTTGGAGTAGTATTGTGCCCTGTGCTTGGGTTGTTCCCCGGAGGGATTGTGTATGTTCGGCTAGGTACCCAACCCTCCTTTATATAGTCCAGAGGGCGGGTTCCTAGTCGGTTACAAGGCAGGGGTCCTAGTAGGATTACACAGAGCGAGTCCTAGTAGGAGTACATGGGAATTCTACTAGGAGTCTGTCTGCTTCCATCCTTGCGCTACCCGGGGTGTATGCTCGACAAGCCCCCGAGCACGTTGTAGTCGAGAGTAGTAGTTTGAGTAGTCTTGAAGCCTCTCCGAGTAGTTCTTGAGCGTCCTTGAGTACTGCTTGGAGAAGTCTTCAATAGTACTTGAACTGTCGCGAGGCTGGAAGGTGGTCCAGCTCATCAGTCTTGAAGTCGATATTATATGGAAGTGCGATTGCGAAATCGCACTCCATATGGAGTAGCCCCCGAGCCTTAGGTTGAGTTGTAGACTCTGGCTGAGGGTTAATCTTGATTCTGCTTCCGTCTTGAAAAAATCAACTGATGGGTGTAGCCTAGTAGCCCCCGAGCCTTGGAACGATTAAAGAATCAATCCAAGGATATTCAGTGTTTGCGGAAGTCATCATCTGAGTACTCTTGTAGTGTTCAGCCCCCGAGCTTGTCGCTAGGTGAGCCGCAGGAGCCACGTCGAGTAGTTGTTGGTGTTGAGCCCCCGAGCTAGGGAGCTAGCAGAGACTACTCGAGTTGTCGTCGAGTAGTAATTTGGTGCGTAGCCCCTGTTGACGGTGAAAATCCATCAACCTAGCCATGAGTTTACCTTCGGTGTTGGCATAAGTTTTATACCTTATCCATTGGTACTAACCCCCGTGGTATAAAAAGTTCACGTGTGCATGTCGGTTTTGGAGTTTAGTGTTTATGCAGGATTTTAGCGTTGAATGCAAGACTTTAGGGATAAGTTCATCAAGCACCTTATGACAAGACCTTGAAGCCCGTACAAGTCATGCAATGAGGCAAACTTAACTCCAAGAAGCCAGGGACTTGATCCGAGAAGATGACAAACTCCGAGGACCTGACCAGAAAAGTGCTGAATCTTGCAAGACAAGGAGTTATGCCCAATTCGAGAGAGAACCGACGACATGGACCTACATCCGGAAGGGGGAAACATCCGGAAGCAAGGGAACCGACGTAGAGCAAAGGAGGCCGCGGGGCCGGGCCTCGGATGGGCCCGGGCCGGCCGGCCCGGGACGGTCGGCCCGGCCCCCGTCCGGGGCCCGTTTGCCCTCTCCTTTGCCCTAGCCGCCAATCGTGCTATTTATAGCCCCCTGACCGAGAGCCACGCATCATCCAATTCGTCATCGGCCGCCGAGGAGCAGAGAAGAGAGGGACACCATCCCGAGAGGAGAGGGTCGAGCTAGTTGACTAGGGTTTCCCTAGCCGACGTGGGAACCTTGCATGGAAGACCACGTCGGAGTTCCCGGAGCTAGAAGCAAGATCAAGGAAGGATCCCGGTGGTGATCTTGTGTATGTATCATTGTCATAGTTGAATTATCAAGTTGAATCTATTCTTAGCGATCAAGTGTTTCCTCGAAGATTTCGTTTTTCGATCGGTTTGCTTATTCTAGATCTATTCGCGCGATAGATCACATAGGGTGTTCTTGTAGCCGCGGTGGCTAGAGGTACAAGCCGGATCTTCCGAAAGAATCTCGACTTGTCTTTTGACTTGTCCTAGACTCGCCGCATGAGTAGGGATACGTTGTGACAGAACGGGGGTTCCGAAAGGCGGATGTTTTCGGATTTGGACGGGAAACCACGGTTTAAAGAGGCTTCTATTAAGATTCGATTTGCTACTTCTTCTCTTGCTTGGAACTTCAAGAAAAGGCTTATCCTGATATCTCTAGATCGGTTTATCTACCCAATCTTACTTTGTTATCTCCGGTCTTTAGTAGATTAGATTAGTTTCGTGTCTTTTACCTAGATGCATTAGGGTTTCTCTTTTACCGAAGATTGAAGTTACTTGGCTTTACTAGATCAACTCTTGCGTCACACATTTGTTCCACGGATTCGATACCTTGGGTTCACCACTCGAGGGAAGAAGGGTCCCTTGACTACGACGGGAGACTTGTCCGCTTGCAAGTCATAAACGAACTTTGATATAACTATTAACCGTCAACAGCCCCCGAGTTTGGGAACTAGCCACGCCGATGGAGGTACACGGAGCATACTGGAAAGTCGTTGCCGAAGCTTGACCTAAAAGTAAAGATGCGTACATTATGTAGCATTTTTGTAGAATTTGAATCTACTAATGACAAATACAAATATGAATATAGATGTAAATGTCATGTATCATGCTCTTGTTGTCGTCGTAAGGCGTCGAGTAGTTAGCTTGATGCGGTTAAGCGCCCAGTCTCTTTGGTCGCTATTTAGCCATAGCTGTTGGGGGCGTGGAGGCATGACAGGAGAGCTGGTTTAAGCGCCCGATCTCTGAGGAGCCTGTTTAGCCATAGCCGCTGGGGGCGTGGAGGCATGACAGGAGAGCCGAGGCTTTGTGCGGATCAAGGCGTGGGCTACTGGAGCGAGACCATTAAGAGGTAGACAAAGGTAGTCGACATGGCGACAAGAGAGAGTGCGATTGCTCGTTGTTCCGCATGGCGGAGAGCAGGATTGCGCAGTGCCTCCTCAGGGTGTAGCCGTTGTGCGCTTCCAGCACTCAGTACACGAAACGTCGTGGCAAGAGCCTCCTAATTTGGTGTACCAAGCCTGTGACAGTCAGTCAACAATCCCCAAGGAATAACTGGCACGGTGTAGCTCTGCTGGCAAGTAGCCGTCGAGAGGCGTACACGAAGTAGTCTTTGGCGTTGGTTCCTGTATGTGGAGAGCAAGCCAAAGAAAAAATAATTATTGAAATAAGTGACTTAGCTTAATTCGCGGACGAGTGTCGACGAAGCCGTGGCGGTCGGTGATGGAGCCGCGACGGTTGGAGCTGAAGTCGATTAGTTGGAGGTGGATCCGACTAGTTGTTGATGCCGCGAAAGCCGTTCCCGACTAGTTTTCTAGGCGAAACTAGTCGAGATGAGTAGTCGAAGTAGTCGTACACAATGTCGTTGCAGCGTAGTCAATGTAGAGTCATTGTGGCTGGGAGACGAGTACTCACGGCGCATGGCGAGGTTGACGTAGAGCCAGTGCGGCTAGGTGATGAGTAGTCGCGGCGCACAGCGTGACCAAAGCACAACGGCGCACAACATGGCTTGCGTCGAGGCTACGCAGGGTGCAGTCGCCGGGCATCCGTCCGATGGAGAAAATATGAAGACTTCCAAAACCGCCCTCTAGGGGCTTGTATCCCTAGTTGTTAAGTAAGGGTATTTTAGACTTTCGGTTGCCTCCTATATAACCCAAGAGGTGAGAGGATGGCAGCCAGCTCTTGGAACCCTAGTTCACTTTGCTTTCCTTTTTCGCTTCCTATTTTCTTAGGATTTCCATAGGACTAGCTTGAGAGCTTCATGGTGAGATCTTGTTGAGAGGGTTGGATGATCGGGCGGCAAGCTAGACCTTGTATGAACTTTTGTGGCATGTATAAATGATTCGGCGTGGTTCCTCAAGGTTTGGATGAGTTGTTCCCGGTTGTTCTTGGTGGTGGTTTTCGGAGCCCTCTCTTTGTGATTCTCTCGGTGTGTTTTCGGGACCTTTCTCTTGGGGATTTGATGGGGGAAATTTGTGGGAACCCTTCGTGGCTCTTTGGGCTATGATTCCCCTCCCAAATCCGTGAGTTAAGGGGCTTGATTTTGGAGTTTTCGGTGTTCTAGGGCTAGAGGTGTTGTTGGCGGGATTTCCTCGATTCCTCTTGTTTGGACAAGTTTTGGTGGGATTAATCTTGGGTATGGACTCCTCATGAGGTGTTCCTACTATCCCCAAAGTCTTGTTCAAGTCCGTGGAGCGATTCAGGAGATCAAGCTTTGGATTGGGAGGTGTTGACCCGCGGAGGCTAATGCTAACCCATCCACCAGGATGTTCTCCTTGTCCTCTTTGATGTCTATGCCAGATGAGGAGTTCGACGTGCTTGGAGAGGACGAGCTGGCATTGCTGACGAGGAGGTTCGAGAGGCTGCACGAGAACTGGGTGAACATGAGGAGGAACACGAGGACATGCTTCCAGTGCGGCAAGCCGGGACACTTCGTCGCCGACTGCCCGGAGAAGGTCGAGAACAAGGATGCCTACAAGCACAAGTCAAGGATGGATGGCAAGTACCGGTCGAGGCGTGACCACAAGAGCAAGCACAAGAACAAGCACAAGGACGAGCGACGATTGAGGAAGAAGGAGAGTCGAGGCAAGGCCCGAGCGATGGTGGGAGCGAGCAACATCGACTCCAGTTCCGCGTACTCCACCTCGAGCTCAAGCAAAAGTGAAGATGAAGGTGATCGTCGCAAGAGCAGGAAGTCGTCCAAGAACCTGAGCGGGCTAAGCTGCTTCACTAGAGACGGCTTCTGCATCATGGCGCTGAGCTCCGGCAGCAAGAAGAGCACACAGAGAGACTCGGACTCTGACTCTGACGACGAGGTGCGTGATGAACTTCCCTTCTTGCGCCAGGAGAATGAACGGCTTGGCTCGTTGCTTGATAATCATGATGACATGCTTAGAGAGGCCAAGAAAATGAGGAAAGAACTGAGGGCTTCACTCGAGGATGCTAGGACTAGAGTGGCTGAGCTAGAAACACTGGTTCTTGATAGCAAGCTTGAAATTGATTCTCTGAAAGTTTCACCTGTTGTTTCTGATGATGTTGAATGTGCTGATTGCTCCATTTTCCTTGCTGATCTTGCTTTGTTCAAGGAAAAGCATGCCTCCAAGTGTGAGGAACTAGATGTGCTTAGGGTTGAAGTGGCTGAGCTTAAGTCTAGATCTGCTTTGCTAGGTGCTTGCACTTCTTGCCCTGTTTTGCATGCTAAAATTGATGAGATGCATGCTTACACTGTTTCTCTTGAGGCTAAGCTGAAAGAACCAATTCCTACATCTTGCTCTACCTGTGAAATGCATGCTTTGAAGAATTTGGAACTTGCACATTACGTTGATCATTTGCAGGATTAGAATGATGAGTTGAGAAAGTTGATGGCTTGGTTGTCTGGTCATGAGCCTTAGTTGAGGATAATGATCGAGACATTCAAGAGGCGGGATGGTGAGGGACTTGGGGCAAACAAGGTTGGTGAGGGAAGTGGAGAGAATATCCTAGAGCCACTGTTGACGGTTAATAGTTGTATCAAAGTTCGTTTGTGACTTGCAAGCGGACAAGTCTCCCGTCGTAGTCAAGGGACCCTTCTTCCCTCGAGTGGTGAACCCAAGGTATCGAATCCGTGGAACAATGTGCAACGCAAGGATTCAATCTAGTAAAGCAAGGTAAGCTATCTTATGAAGGTAAGTTGCATCTAATCTACTAACTCATAAAGAAAACGAATCTAATCTAATCTACTAAAGAGGTAGCAAGAGAAAGCAAGAGATAACCAATCTAGAGAATCTAGATCATGCTTATGTTGTAGCTCCAAACAAGATAGATGAAGATAGCAAAGCGAATCTCATTAAAAGCATCTTTAAATCGTGGCCTTCCCATCCGACTCCGAAAACATCCGCCTTTCGAGACCCCCGTTCGTCACAACGTATCCCTATTCATGCGGGGAGCTTAGGGCGAGTTCGATAGAACAAGTTGAAATCACTTGGCCGGTCCGGTATGCACCTCTAGCCACCGCGGCTACAAGAGCACCCTATGTAATCTAGCCGCAAACTAGATCGTAGAAGAAGCAAAACCAAGAAGAAAACAAAATCATCGAGAAGGCACTTAATCGCTAGAAATCGGATTCACTTACAAACTTCACCATGAATGATTACATGAACAAGATCACCACCGGGCCCTCCCTCGATCTTGATCCTCGCTCCGAGCTCCGACGTGGTCTTCCATGCAAGGTTCCCATGTCGGCTAGGGAAACCCTAGACAACTAGCACGACTCTCATCTTCAAGTTGGTGTCCCTCAAGCTTCTCTCGCTCCTCGGCGGCGGATTACGACTTCGGTTCTCCGTGGCTCTCGGTCGGGGGGGCTATTTATAGCCCGAGAAGCAATTAGGTCAAAGGAGAGGCCGATTGGGCCCCGAATTGGGGCCGGGCCGGCCGGCCCGGGCCGGCCGACTCCGGGCCCAATTCGGCCCATCCCGCGGCCTCGCTTCGCCCGGTGTTGCTTCGTACGTCTTCTAGATGTTCTCCCCTTTTGCATGTGGGCCCTTGACGTCGGTTTCTCTCCGAATTGGACTCAACTCCTTGTCTTGCAAGATTCAAGACTTTTCTCGGTTCGGTCCTCGGAGTTTATCATCTTCTCGGGCTTGGTCCTTGGGCTCTTGGAGTCATGTTCACTTCATTGCTTGACTTGTATCGGGCTTCAAGATCTTGTCATGAGGTGCTTAATGAACTTATCCCGGAAGTCTTGCTTTCAACGTTAAAACCCTGCGTAAACACATAACTCCAAAACCGACATGCACAAGTGAACTTGTTATACCACGGGGGTTAGTACCAATGAATAAGATACAAAAGTTATGCCGACACCGAAGGTAAACTCATGGCTAGGTTGACGGATTTTCACCGTCAACAGCCACCAAAAACCCACCACAAAAATGATTTCCCTCCTAAACCCAACCATCTTAGGAACCGACTAGACACAACCCCAGCTCCACCCGTGTTTTCCCCACAAACAAATGATTTCCAAAAGCCCATCAAGTTTGTGAGCACTTGGGGGAAAGTGTTCTTTGGGAAAGAGAGCGTGAAGGCTAGTGAGGATAAACCGGTGGAGAAGTCGAGTGGAGAGAAACCAAGTGAGCAGCCACAACCCAAGCCTAAGCCTAAGCTTATGAGATTTCATTGTGGCTATTGTGGGAGAGATGGCCACAAGGATAAGTTTTGCTTCAAGAGGAAGCGAGAGGAGAGAATGGTGAAGGAGTGGGCTAATAAGGACAAGTACCACCCTTCCAATGGTGTACTTGAGCCTCATGTGCAGATGCCCAGGGCTAAGGCTAGTGTGAGGACAGTTCCGGCTTGGGGAGAGCGAAAGGCTGGTGGAGGTGCTGCTGGCCAGGCTACACCGGTCAGACTGGTGAGGGGCACCGGTCAGACTGGTGCAATCCTGGACAGGCAGCAGTTTGGGTTTCGTGCTTGTACAGTGCGAGGTTTGTTTTTGGAGATCGTGGTTCTGGTGGTTGGGCTGGAGAGTTTGCAGGAGGTCAGTTTGCTAGGCGTTCTCCCCTTCGTGCTCAATACGGGGATGGGAGGGGTCGTAGCTTTGAGTTGGAGAGGAGGGACGTTCCACGGACTTTCTTTCGTGGTTTTGGTCCTCCTCCAGTTAGAGAGGGATGGTTCCCTCATAGTGGTTACCATGGTGGTGTTCGTGGAGGTAGATTTGGTGGGAAAGATGGTTTGGTTGGTGCTAATCCCACTTTCGAGCAAATGGCTCGGCACTGGTTTTACTCTTTTGGTACTAACCCCAGTGCTGAGTCGTTTGTTCGCTCACGTGCTCATTTTTGAATTTCAGGTGGGAGACTTGAAGAACATTTGGTTGATTGACTCCGGTTGTTCGAGGCATATGACCGGAGACAAGGGGTGGTTCTCAAGTCTCGTCCCGGTGGTGACAAGGAGGTACATCACTTTTGGGGACAATGGGCGTGGGTGTGTGCTTTCAGAAGGTGAGATTAAGGTGAGTGACAAGATCACTCTCAGGCGTGTTGCTCTTGTTCAATCGCTTGGATACAATTTGCTTTCTGTGTCCCAGCTGTTGGATGAGGGTTTTGAGGTGTTGTTTCGGCCTGGTGGTTCTCGGATTTTGGACTCTCGAGGGGACCTTGTCTGTATGGTCGTTCCCGAGGGTCAGGCGTTTCGTGCTAATTTTTCTCAGTCTTCTGGCGTGGAGCGTTGTTTCTTGGCTGGTTCTTCGAGTGAGTTGTGGAAGTGGCATAGAAAGTTGGGTCACTTGAGCTTTGACCTTTTGTCTCGCTTGAGTAAACTCAATTTGGTCCGAGGATTGCCACTGTTGAGGCTTGAGAAAGAGTTGGTTTGTGCTTCGTGTAGGCATGCCAAGATGGTAGCCTCTTCTCACCCGCCTCTCACCGATGTGATGACTGAGTGTCCATGCGAGCTGCTCCATATGGACCTTGTGGGCCCAGCTCGTGTGCGATCTGCGAGTGGGAAGTGCTATGTCCTTGTTGTGGTGGACGATTACTCTCGGTATGCGTTGGTATTCTTTCTCGAGGATAAGGGGGAGACGTTTGGTTTTGTTCGAGATCTTGTCTTGAGGTTAAGGAACGAGAGGCACGGAGATGCCATACGAGCAATCCACAGTGACAATGGCTCAGAATTCAGAAACTCTCATTTTGAAACCTTTTTCCATGACTTGGGTCTTGAACACCAGTTTTCGAGTCCGTATACGCCTCCCTAGAATGGTGTTGTGGAAAGGAAGAACAAGACCTTGTGTGAGATGGCTCGGACGATGCTTGATGAGCATAGGACTCCGAGAAGGTTCTGGGCTGAGGCGGTGAATACCGCGTGCTATGTGTCGAACAGGATCTACTTCAGAGTGCATAAGAAGAAAACCTGCTACGAGTTGATCCATGGTCGCATACCCAAGGTGAGTCACTTCCATGTCTTTGGTTGCAAGTGCTTTATTCTGAAGAAAGGGAAGAAGTTGGATAAGTTTGAGGCTAGGTCGGTCAATGGTATTTTCTTTGGTTATGCATCTCATTCTAGAGCATATCGTGTGCTCAATCTTGAAACTAACCAAATCATGGAGACTTGCGAGGTAACCTTCGACGAGACACAACCACGTAGTCAGCTTGTCTTTGAGTGTGCAGGTGATGATGAGCTTGGCGAGGAGATCTTTCAGGAGGAGGAGCATGAACATGGAGACGATGAAGATGGTGGTGTGGTGCCCCCGGCTGAACATGTACCTACTACTTCGACTACAGTGGTGGACGGACCCTCTCCCACACCTACGACGACAAACCAGGATGAAGGATAAGCTGTTGTTGAGGGGGAGGTAGCATCAAGGCGAGAACCTCCCCGGCGAGTACAAGTGGATCACCCAGCTTCAAGGATCATCGGCGACATGAATGAACGCACTACATGGTCGAGGGTTCGGAACAATTCTCATTTCACTCATGCTGCATTTGTTGTTACTTTTGAGCCCAAAGACATTAGACATGCACTATCTGATCATAATTGGGTTAATTTGATGCATGAGGAGTTGGAGAACTTTGAGAGGAATCAGGTTTGAGAATTGGTTGACCCTGCCCCAGGGTGTAAGCCGATTCGTACAAAGTGGGTGTGGAAGAACAAAGAGGGAGAGAAAGGTGAAGTGGTGAGGAACAAGTCAAGGCTTGTTGCTCAGGGGTTCAGTCAGAAGGAGGGGATTGACTACGAGGAGACCTTTGCTCCCGTAGACCGTTTGGAGGCGATTAGGATCCTTCTAGCCTTTTCTGTGGCTAAAGGGTTCAAGTTGCACCAAATGGATGTGAAGAGTGCCTTCTTGAACGGTGTGTTGGAGGAAGAAGTGTATGTGAGGCAACCACCGGGGTTTGAGAGTGAGAAGTACCCCCACCGGGTGTACAAGTTGAGGAAGGCGCTTTATGGGTTGAAGCAAGTGCCTAGAGCTTGGTATGGTAGGTTGAGGGGGTTCTTGTTTGAGAGAGGTTTTGAGATGGGGAAGGTCGATCAGACCTTGTTTCTACTGAGGCAGTGTGCAGGTGTACGTGGATGATATTGTCTTTGGTGGCTCGTCTAACTCTCTTGTTGCAAGATTTGCAGAGGATATGAGCAGGGAATTTGAGATGAGCATGATGGGCGAGTTACAGTTCTTTCTCGGGCTACAAATCAAGCAATCAAAGGAAGGAACATTTGTGCACCAAGCTAAGTACACCAAGGACATTGTGCGGAAGTTCAAGATGGAGGACTCCAAGGCTATGACGACGCCGATGAGTACGACTACAGCTCTTTATGCGGACGAGGAAGGTGAACACGTGGACCAGAAGGAGTACCGAAGCATGATCGGGTCACTCCTCTGCTTGACGACGACGATGCCGGACATCCGGTTCTCGGTATGTCTGTGCGCTCGTTTTCAAGCGTCTCCGAGTCGACAAGCGGTGAAGCGAATTTTCAGGTACTTGCGTCACACTCCCGACTTCGGCCTTTGGTACTCCACGTCCTCTTCTTTGGCGCTTCATGGCTTTTCAGATGCGGATTTTGCCGGGTGTCGGTTGGATAGGAAGTCCACTTCTGGGACTTGCCAGTTTTTGGGTTCTTCTTTAGTGTCTTGGTCTTCCCGCAAATAGTCGAGTGTTGCTCAATCCACTACCGAGGCAGAGTACGTTGCCGCTGCTAGTTGTTGCTCTCAGCTCCTTTGGATCACATACACCATGAGTGACTTTGGTGAGGAGTATACCCATGTCCCACTTCAATGTGATAGCACCAGTGCCATAAGCGTTGCAAAGAACCCAGTGCTCCATTCCAAAACCAAACACATAGAAGTGAGGTATCATTTTCTGAGAGACAATGTAGAGAAAGGGAAGATAACCTTGATCCATGTACCCACACATGACCAACTAGCCGATATTTTCACCAAACCCCTAGACCAAGAAACTTTCACTCGTTTGCGGGGGGAGCTTGGTGTGTGTTTGATTTCTTAAGTTGGGTGTGTGGGAGCTCCTTTGTAGCATATGTATAGCTTTCCTTTGTGCATTTCTTGCATTTGGCATGGCATATGTAACATGATGTATAGGCATCCTTGTATCTTAGATTGCATGCATTTTGTATCATATGCATTGGTTAGGAAAAGCTTCTCTCATATACATTGTTCACCATGGAATGAGATATATGTCTTTGTGAGCTTGTTTGGTAAGCTATGGTTAGTTTGGCTTAGCTCTTGATAATCTTGGTTTATATCCATGGTTGATGGCTATGTTTTTGAAAAATGTCACATATATGCTCTCTTGTGAGTAAATGCCTTTATATGATCTTGACATGTTTTAGTGGCTTGGTTATGCTCAATTTGTGGTTGGATAGCTAGTTTATTGATCATATGGGGCCAAAGGCTCATTTGCCATCATGAATGTTTAGCCCTCTTGCTTTATCTTGTGGAGGGGCATAAGTTCCTTTTTGTCGCAAAGACATTTCATGTACCAAGTAAGAATCTGAAAATGAAATGTAAAATGCTTGGAAAATGTGCTCCCATGTCATATGTGCTAAATTTAATTTGTTTTGGGTGCTAAACCATTGCATGATGCCTACCAATGAGGTCTCATATATAGAAGTAGGCACATGGCTCGGTGGCTTTGACATGACATGAGGTGCTTGTGGGTGTTTGTGATGGTCTTATGATTAGAATGGTTGTCCAATCATGAAGTTTGTGTGGCTTTGCCATTTTGACATGTTTTGCTCATGTTTAGGACTTTGCTCATGGGAGGGAAATTTTTCGCAAAATTGCCCAAATCCATCTTAGCTTCGTCCAATGGTTGTGAAACTTGGTGATCATGTAGTTGAGATCGATACGAAGCTATAGAGTATCTAACTTGCTCATTTGAACATGTGTAGCACTCCTTGTTGAATTTTTTCTATTTGAGAAGCTCTAGGTTGCATTTTTTTGCATTTTTGGCTTGATTCATGCATTGCCAACAAGGGGAAAAGTTTGAGCTTGAAATGGCTTGCTGGATGCATTTAGAAGGTTTTCAGGTGGTTTTGAGCCATTTCTGGGCTCTGTTGCACACCGGTCTGACCGGTGAAGGTCACCGGTCGGACCGGTCAGAGTGCTGGCCCTGCTCATATGTTGGGCACCGGTCTGACCGGTGGTGGTGACCGGTCTGACCGGTCAGAGCTGAGCTGATGCAGCTGCTCTGTTTTCTTCAAGTGGTTTGCATGCAGTCATCCAGGGGGGGTTGCATTGGTTTAGGGGGAGCTTGCATGTGTGCAGGGGGAGCTCTGTGTGGTTTCTCGAGCTTTGGTTTGGTGGTTTGCGCTCTTTGCGTGAGCTTAGTTTTGTCTCGGATGTGTCGAGCCGTTGCCCTTGCCTAAGGGGTCCGAGACTTGTCTTCTTCAAGTGATCTTGCTCTTTGCCTTTGTTTGGCTTTCGATCGCTTGTTGGAGTTTCTTCTTTTTCGTTTCTTTTTGTTTTCTTTTCTCTCGTGTAACTTTATGTGGGTGTTGTCAATGCACTCATCAAGGGGGAGATTGAGGACCATGTATGGTTCGAGGACCGGTGGATGGTCGCTTCCTTGTGTGATGAGTGATTGACAACGTTGTGTGGACTGATTCTTGGCTAAGTATTGCAGGTGCAGGTTGCGGCTTGACTGGTGTTGGTACAGGTGAAGAACAAGCGCGAAAGGTCATCGCCGGTGAGGCCTCCAGGTGTGGAGAAGACAAGTAGGCTTTGTTCGAGGGACCCGGTGGCCAGTGGGGTCAAGTGTGGGCCGCATGGTGGCATGAACAGCAAGATGAAGTCATGGACGGTTTCTTGGTTGAGCATCAAAACCAAGGTCGAGCTGGGACTACGTGGGAGCCGAGTCATGAGTGGCGATTGGCGGAGGCTACACCGAGTTCGCGGGGTTTCCAGTGGTTCACCAGAAAACCACTAGGTTCCTTGGTTGATCCACAAAGCCAAGACCGAAGAACCAAAGACGGTGCTGCAGCAGCTCCAGACCGGTCTGACCAGTGGGTCTGACCGGTGGGTACCGGTCTGACCGGTGTGCGGCGACGTAGTCCGGAGACTTCGAAGCAGGGGACACGCGTCGGGATCGCATGGCTTGCGTCGAGGCTACGCAGGGTGCAGTCGCCGAGCATCCGTCCGATGGAGAAAATCTGAAGACTTACAAAACCGCCCTCGAGGGGCTTGTATCCCTAGTTGTTAAGTAAGGGTATTTTAGACTTTCGGTTGCCTCCTATATAACCCAAGAGGTGAGAGGATGGCAGCCAGCTCTTGGAACCCTAGTTCACTTTGCTTTCCTTTTTCCCTTCCTATTTTCTTAGGATTTTCATAGGACTAACTTGAGAGCTTCATGGTGAGATCTTGTTGAGAGGGTTGGATGATCGGGCGGCAAGCTAGACCTTGTATGAACCTTTGTGGCATGTATAAATGATTCGACGTGGTTCCTCAAGGTTTGGATGAGTTGTTCCCGGTTGTTCTTGGTGGTGGTTGTCGGAGCCCTCTCTTTGTGATTCTCTCGGTGCGTTTTCAGGACCTTGCTCTTGGGGATTTGATGGGGGAAATTTGTGGGAACCCTTCGTGGTTCTTTGGGCTGTGATTCCCCTCCCAAATCCGTGAGTTAAGGGGCTCGATTTTGGGGTTTTCGGTGTTCTAGGGCTAGAGGTGTTGTTGGTGGGATTTCCTCGATTCCTCTTGTTTGGACAAGTTTTGGTGGGATTAATCTTGGCTATGGACTCCTCATGAGGCGTTCCTACTATCCCCAAAGTCTTGTTCAAGTCCGTGGAGCGATTCGGGTGATCGAGGCTTGGATTGGGAGGTGTTTACCCGCGGGTGCTGTTCATCCCGAGAAGCCCAGGTCACACCGGTCTGACTGGTGCCTCTCACCGGTCTGACCGGTGCAACCCCTGTTGGGTTTTTGCTTGGGTGAATGTTTGGGTGTGTTTGCTGTTGTCCTGTGTTGCAGCAGTTTTGAGTTTGGGTCAGTTTGGAGGTCGGTAGGCCTGTTTGGTGTTTTGGGGCTTTCTGGCTGAGACCGGTCTGACTGGTGTGTTGCACCGGCCTGACCGGTGTGGAGCCACTCTGTGGAAGTCGCCAAGTTTCACCAGCAGGGACCGGTCTGACCGGTGGTGCTCACTGGTCTGACCGGTGTTGGTCAGTGGACTCGAGGTTTGGTGTTCCGCTGCGTTCTCGGGTCTGTGAGGTTGGACGTTGGTTCCTAGGTTCAGTAGCACTCCAGTGGCTACGTGGACTTGGCCAACTTTGGTAGTGAGTCAAAGACGTGTGTTGGAAGCCGTGTTCCTCTTGTTGGAGCATCCCACTCCTTTGAGAAGAATTTTTATCGGCTCCCATTCACTCCCCCCTCTCTGGTTCGCCGTTTCGGTCCTTCAGATTCAACTTGATTTTGCCCCACTAATCAACTACCAAAGGAAGGAGGAACGCCGACACGTTGCCAAACTAGTTGAAGATATATTTGATTAAGAGATGAGTGGAGAGTCGATCCAAAAGATATTTGCAGAAGAAAGAGAAGAAGGAGATGAAGGATGGATCAACCGGTTTGACAACTCAAGGATTTATAATGAAGAAAGAGAAGAGTACAACCCTGACGAGCCTAGTGACTCGAAGGATAAATGGGAGAAGATAGGACTCAAGCTAGAACATGAATGGGAAGGAGTTGACATAGAGCAAGTACTCGAAGAAGGCCCCTCCCCACATGGTGATATCTTGTGTGCTATTGAAGCCTACACACTAGAAAATCAAGACATGGAAGCACTCAAGTATGAAAAAAAGAGTGAATCAACGATAAGCGATCTTGAAGACATGTGGTACACGGGAGATAAAGAAAGTAACATACAAGACTTTGAAGACGAAGATTGGGATGACAATGAAGACTTTAAAGAAGAGACAAATGCAAATGTAGTTGATGGATTACACGTTCCACATGATGAGATGGAGGGGGTGCAAAAAGGTAACAAAGAGACACCTTCACTCGTTGAGATTGATTTGCCTTCAACACCGCTAGATGAACCAAATATCACTCTTGTTGAGAAAGCTCTAAGACCAAGGTACGCGCTGAAATCTCAGGATATTATTGACATTGATGTTGATCATGTTCATAGGCTAGATTTTCTTGAGAATGAAAAAGAGGAATGAAACGACCCGGATTTCCGCGAACGGAACCCCGAATCTTAGCACCTCGGTGGTAGTCCCAGGAGGGCTACCACGTGCAATCCCTGTCTCAGCGATGCCAAAATCCATACAGAAAGATAAAAACAGCAATGTAGAGTACAACATTTTTATTTTATTACATTAATCAGAGTACATCTCTTCGGCACATGCCGGTACAAGTCCATCGGGACCGAATCAAACATAAATAAAACGTCTAGCAGCGGCTCCATGAAAGCGCGGGAAACTCCATATCCACAGCAGCTCAAGTGTAGGAAGAGCTCTAGTCCACCCAACCGTCGTTGTCGAAGTCGTAGTCCGGCTCGCGTCGAGGCATCGTGGTCTACCCGATAAGCGGGTAGGTCATGTCGCCTTCCCAACAAAGAGGCAAAAGTGGTGTATATTCTACTATGCATGAGATATCCCTAATCCGGCCGTAGAAAGCTTAAGCATAGCACCGTGCAACGTACAAGGTAAGCGAGAATACGCCTAGGAGGTCCACACCTCGGGGAAGCTTCCGCTTCCGAGGTCCACACCTTAGGGGTCCACACCCCCGCTCAAGGAAATCCACACCAAAACTCCGGATCTCAACCACGATCCGTAACCCAACTCTCATCCGCGATGTGGGGCCCACCCCGCTCCTATCCCCACATCTCAACGGCCGAAGCCGGCTCACACACTCGGGGGAGAGAAGAAGCACAAGAGAAGTGTAACTAGTCGGTGAGAGATCGAAAGACCGTCCATAACCAGGTGACACGGACTATAGCTATAGGTTTAACACTCGCAGAGGTTGTACAACCGTACCCGCCCGAATAGGACCGGAACCGGCCGTCACCGTGTCCGACCCTACCATACGGCCGAAGCCCAAGTAAGTGGATAGTACCCTCCCCGCGTCTCCGAGCCCGGCCCCGGCCCTCCGCGGCAGCTCATACTACCCGCGAGAGGTCCCTCGAAGCCGTGGAACCCTTCCCCGCCCTCGCCAGGGCAAAGTCTACTAAGGAGGGAAAGACCACTCCCGACACGATCACACCGATCCTCCTACGGAGGGGTGCTATCCACTACAAGTCTCACCCCGCACCCCCGCCCAATACAAGGCGGGCGGTCTGTACGAAAATAGTCATCCGAAACAAGGTCAACTGACGATCGGTCCTTAAGGGGCCGAGAGCGAGCACTCACCATCTCCATCCCACACGACACGAGCCTCGGGTAAGAGACCAGATCGCATCTTCCCTTGGCAGCCGTTCACAAGTAACCAAACGGCTCGCTCCCGCCAAAACTCAGCAAGGAGGTACGCACCCAGAACGCACGCTAGAAACATACCGAGATATCCGCATCTTAGTCCAAGCCAAGAGTACCATCCATAATCAAGCAACAAAAGTATGGATAGTTGAGGTAAGGGACTAGCTAGGGGTCTGTAGCTAGTCCCGCAGGTAGTAGAGCAAGGAAACAGGATATAACAAAACATCAAGGCATGGCTATTAAACGGGTTATGCAATTCATCAGATCAATGCATTAAAGTAAAGCACTAGCAGCTATATAACAACATGGGATCTACATGGTTGGGAGTGACATGACACCTTCGTTGCCGTTGAAGCAGTCGCTGTCTGGAGCAGTGTACTCGGGGTCCTCCACGTCCTCCTGGTCGAAGCTCGGGTCTGCGGCACGAGATTCGACGCGAAAATAAGAATACGGTGCACAACTAAGCAATAACTCCAAATGAGAACCAATTTGGAAGATCCAAAAGAACCCAAACTACCTACAATCAGCAAGGTTTCGAAATTACGGATTTATAGAAATTAGTTTTATATTTTTCTGAGCTTCCTATCAAAAGTTATGAATTTTTAAAGGTTAAAACCATATTTTAGGAATTTCTGGAAATTAATCCAGGAAAAGAAAAGGTTTTCTGAAATTTTAAAAGGGCTGATGACGTCAGCATGACGTCAGCGCTTCTCGCTTCATGGGCCGAAGATGGGCTGAAAGAGTTACTGGGCCGAAAGCGGCCCACTGAACTCGGCCCATCTGGCCCAGGCGAGAGAAGTCCTCCAGACCTCCCTGGATTTCTGGTTATGGCCCCGTCCAAAGCGTTGGGCTCCCAAAGTGGCCCGATGGGCCGGGTGACTCTTAAGGCCCACAGGCCTTTCATCCTGTCGCTAACAGAGGAAAGGGGGTTCGCCCCTCCCTTCGGCGCTCGCCGCGCCTGGCGGCGGCGTCACCGGCGCACGCACCGGCGGCGGCGCGACGATGCGGGTTCGGGACACGGCGCCGCGGGTGCGCTCCGGCCCTTCCACACCTCCCTCCGGACACTCAACGCGCGAACGCACGGCTCGAAGGCCGGCCTACGCAGACACCCGCCACCGCGCGCGACGCGACGCCGAGGGCCGCGCGCGTTGGGCATCTCCACGGCGCGGTCGAAGCCATGGCGCGCCGCGGGGTGCGGCCGGCTAGGATTCACGTGCACGAACACCGCGCAAACGCGTCCTCGGCTCGAAGGCCGCTCAACACGAGCCCAAGACACGCCACCGCGGCGGCTCGCCCGCACACGGCGCGGCGCGGTTGGCGTCCCTACACACCGGACACCGAGGCGCGGCGCGCGCCGGCGCGAGCACGACGGCGTGGCGCGGGGTGGTCCTCGGTCCTTCCGAGCAAAACAACCCGAGGTCCGGCCCCGAGCGAGTGCGTCCCGGCCGACGCGGCCCGGGGTGGCCACGGCTCTAGGCTCTCGCCGGCAAGGCGCGACGCGGCGCCGTCCATGGGGAGACCGGGCGCGACGCGCTCGGCATCTGGCGGCTCGAAGGCGCGCCCACAGACAAGGGCTAGATAGGAGACCGGCGCAAGGAGAAGGGGATGGTCACGATGCTCATAGCGGGTCGACGGTGTAGACGTCGCGGGCTTGGCGTGGGTGGCGGCGCGGCGTCGGTGTTCACGGCGGCGTCTGCTCCGGTCCGGTTCCCCCGCGGTCTCGAGCGGCGCCTCCCTCGTCCGGCTCCTCGCGTCCCCGTCCGGCCCTCGGCGGCCGACGCGCCGGCGGAGGCGCGGCGCACCGTCCTTCACCGCTTCTCCTCCTCTTCTTCTACTTCCCCCCTTCCTCTTCCCCTTCGGCGGCGCGGCTCTGGAAAGGGGGCAAAACCCCAATGTGGGTTGGTGGCGGTGGACGACTGCTCCTTGCCTTCCCCCCTTGCTTTTGAATCCCCAGCGCCGCAAGGCAAGGCGGAAACCCAGCGCTGCCCCGGCTTGGTCTGTCCGGGCGCCCGTGGCGGCACCGCCCGCTTTCTCTCTACGCGACCACGATCGCAGGGTCATGGCGCGTGGGTAAAAGAGACCTTTCGTCCCCCCGCCCGGCTCGATTCGCGCGCGGGCGCGCCCGGCCCCCTCGGCGTGCGTGCCGGCCGGGCGGCCCGGCCGCGCCCGCCCCGCGTGCTGGTGTGGTGAGACCGGCGGCGCGCAAGGGGCGGCTCGGTGCGCTGGCGGGGGTTGGTGAGGATAGGGAGTGCTGACGAGCGGGCCCCGAGCAACAGAGATAGAAGGAGGGGGTAAGGGTTGCGCGGGTTAACTGGGCCGAGAGGGAGCACGGGCTGGGCCGGCTGCAACGCAAAGGCAGGAGAAAGCGGCCCAGTTTACAGGTTTGAACATTTTGCAAATTAAAAGATTAAGCTTTGAACTAAGGTTTGATTTAGAGTTTGAATTTGATTCCCACTCAAATTCAAACTTCACACATTTGAACTTCAAAAGAACCAGAGAAAAACCAACTCACATATTTTACCATAATTTGAATATATGTTTTTATAAATGGGTTAATCTGGTGGAGAATCCAGGGAAGGGCTAGCAATTTGGCTCGAAAATTGTTAGCACCTAATTTCAATCAAAAAGTTTTAAATTTTCGCAAAATTCACCCACCTAAATTCCTGGGTTGTTACATTCCCCCCCCCACGACCGAGAATCTCGTCCTCGAGATTTAGTCCTCGACCTCCTCCGTGAACAAGTGAGGGTACTCTTTCCTGAGATCAGCTTCCTTCTCCCATGTTGCTTCTCGCTCTGTATGGTTGCTCCACAACACTCTACAGAAAGGAATGGTTGTTCTCCTTGTCTCCTTGACAGCTCGGTCCAAGATCTTCTCAGGATACTCTGCATACTCAAGGTTGTCTTGCAAGTCAAGCAACTCCAGGGGCACTTGCTTAGCCTCCACTGCCTTCTCACTCTTTTTCAGCTGGGACACGTGAAACACTGGGTGTACTCCTGCCATTGCCTCGGGTAGCGCAAGCTGGTAAGCCAAACTCCCAATCCTTCGGGTGATAGGGTACGGCCCTACGTACCTCGGTGCAAGCTTCCCCTTCACTAAGAACCTCTTAGTTCCTCGCAGCGGAGAGACTTTCAAGTACACTCGGTCGCCAACCACAAAAGTCAACTCTCTTCTTCTTTTGTCGGCGTAGCTCTTCTGACGGCTTTGAGCGATCTTCAGGTTCTCACGAACTTTCTGAACTTTCTCCTCTGCTTCCTCAATGATTGCTGGCCCAAACAGTGTCCGTTCTCCCACCTCTGACCAAGCTAGCGGGGTCCTGCACTTCCGCCCGTAAAGGGCCTCAAAGGGAGCCATCCGGAGACTTGCTTGAAAGCTGTTGTTGTACGAGAACTCTGCAAACGGCAAACTGCTCTCCCAATCTGTTGACGGATAAAAGAAGTATCCCTCTACGATCCGCAAGCGTACGGACCCCACACCTTTTTCACCACGGAATTACCAAGGTTCTTGTCAATCCGCGGAGCAAGGGGATTACAAGCGTTTGATCAACAACGACACACTAGCTACTAAAACCCTAACTATATTATACTAGAAAACAACTAAACTACACTAGAGAGAATGATAAACGATCAAGGAAGAAGACACTCGCCCACGGGTCTACGATACTAGAGCATGCAATCGCTTAAAGACATGAAAAACCAATCTAATCTATCGGGGATGTGGCCACGGTTTCGCCCTTTCCCTCCTCTCGTACTGTCACTACGCGAAGGTATTCATGACTAGACCTTTGATGGCCACGGTGTATTGAATGGATCCAAGGAAGCATTGGAGCTCTTACTCCCTCTACGGCACGGTTGCAAGCCTTAAGCAATAAAGTATATTCAACACAAGATGATAGATAGATAATCCGACAAAGTGCGATTACATCTCAATATCGATTACAACCCATGGACGAATGAGAAGATTACCCCATCAAGGTGCTGATAATGGCACCGTTGATCATGGTTTCCCTTCCGCCGGTGTCTTCCTTCTTCTCCACGAGAGGGTGCTTCCTTCGAGGTGGTTGATCTCCCGCCGGAGATCCTCCTCCTCTCTCTCTAGCTTGTAGATGGCCTTCTGGGTGCGAATAAACTCCTCTCCCTGTGTTGGCGGCGCGTCGGGGGTTTTAGGGTCGAAGATCCTTCGAGGGCAAGGAAGACGGGACCGAACCGGCGCCCGAAGTGGGCCGGGCCGGCCGCTCGGGCCGGCCGGCCCAGGCCCGCTTCGGCCCGGTTCGGTCGCCCTTTTTGCACCGTGGGTCCTCGTGCACTTATCTACTTTGCCCCCTCCACTTGGATGATTTTGACGCTGTTATCCTCGCGATCAAGATGGAGACTCTCTTTGCATGAAGTTTGATCTTTTACGCTTCAATCCTCAGGGGTGTTCCTCGTAGCACTTCGGTCCTCGCCACCATTGGAAGTAATTTCAGCAAGCTCATGAACACGAACAAGACTCCATGAATGCTCCTTTGAACTTGTTGCGAATCCGTCCTTTATGTCCATGATTTCCTACATAAACATAACACTTCCAAATGCATGCACAAAGATGAACTTGTTATATGATTAGTGTGCCTAGTGGCGGGTTAGTTCCATAATCAAATCCAAACCAAAGTGTAATGAACATGCTAGGTGCACCAAAATACACCGTCAACATCTCCCCCACACTTAGCTCTTGCTCGTCCTCGAGCAAGTACTCGTAAAAGAACTTCGTCCAAGGAGTGTAATCGTGTACCACTTATCCTTTTTTACTAGTTAGTCAATCCTTTCATCTTTAATTCATAAACACAAAGTAATGATAATCAAACATAAACATGGGCGTTTAGAATTTTTACCACGTCAAGATTCACCCCACAACTCAAACTCTTCACTCGAAGCTTTCAATTTCAGCCATACTTACTTCTTTGCTTCCATCGGAGGGTTTTTATGATTTTCAAAACAAAATTCCTGCAACAAGTATTAGACAAAAACCTTTCTCCAAGCTCTCTCAAGTCACTCATATGAAGTGGCTATTCTAACCAAATTTTATAAAACTCTCACCTCCCATTAATCTCTCATATATTATGTAAAGTGGAGCTATAGGTAGGGCTAGCGCAATCAACACAAGTATTGTCAAACTAAGAACTTCCTCTAATGATTGTCTACCTTTCAAAGCCAATGATCATGAGAATTAACCATATGTAGGGATATCAAGGATGAGAAGATTTAGAATGGTGGACATGTGCAAGGGCAAAAGAAAATTGTGACCACAAGGCACCAATGATGTCCTCGTTGTCGGATTGCACATGGTTGGAAATAGAGTAAAAGTTTCGTCTCACAATCAACGTGACATCCTTCCTTACACTTTATTTTTCTTTTCTTTCACTTGATCCATCCCTCTCATATCTTCATTGCTAACTCATCTTTCTCTCTTTTTCCCCCTTTTTTTTTCTTTCATTCGCATATGATTTTTCTTTCTTTCTTTCTTTCTTTTCCATACACATACTTTTTCTCTTTATTTTTCTCTCTCTTGACAACTTTTCAAAGCTTTCAATTCTCTCTCTCCTCGCATGCATACAATCTGAAATTTTTAAATAAATCATGCTAGAGACGAGACGAAACTTTGAAAATAGGTTGTGTTCAAGGAATACGGTGTACAAAAGAGATGTATAGGGTTGGGTATGGAATTCAGCGATATTCATGACTTTCGTTGTGAAAGTCATGAACTAAATATATGACGAGGCTAGCAACAAAAGATAAGCACAAGGACATGATCATTGCTTGAAATTAAAACTCACCAAGAGAGAAGGGTCCTAGCCTAACTCATCGTGCTAATCACACTTATGGTGGAGCGAAAAAAATAAACTTGGCTTTGGATAGGAATTTTTTCTTACTCTCAACTTGGAAAAAGAGGTTTTGCTAACCTTTATTACAAGGGTTTTAAAATGATTTTCAGAACTGAAATCCTCCAATTTTTAGCATCGAACATAGCACAACTAGCATGTGAAGCTCAAGATCGAAGTGCGGTATGGGTACTTTAAGTAGTAGCGATTCCACTAAGCACCACGGTAAACGATTTTCAAACCATATACTTGTGTTCATATATCAAGAATCGAAGATTAAGCAAACAAGTAAATAAAGACAAGCAATACATAAAACACAAAGATATATATAAAGACTCTTTTTATTTGGTTTTCTTGACTCAACACTAATTTAAGACACTTGCAAAAATTTAAAAATAGACTCGAAAACTAAAGACTCATTAAAAACACTAAGACTCTCACACGAAGATTAAACCGAACCTAAACTTGAAGTTCAAAAGCTAAGGCTAGCGAGCTAGCTCTCCCCCACACTTAAAACATACGACGTCCTCGTCGTATCTTACAAAAATCCTAAGGGGAAAACTAGATTTAGTGGTACTTCAAGCAAGCTTTGCACCACTTGCCTCTCATGTTTCCAACCATGCCGAAAAGCTTGCGCACGTTGCGGTTAAGGAACTTGTAGTCATCTTCAACTACGCGCTCCAAGTCCTCCATACGCTGCTTCATCGCTTCCATGGTTTGAAGGCATTCGTCGGCCGACGCGTAGAGAGCTGCGATGGATTGACGGCAAACTCGACAGCACACCGGATGCAATCCGAAGGGGTCGTCGTCGCCATAATCCCCACCGTTGTCACCACCGTCGTCGCCACCTCCATTGTTGTCGCCTTCGCCACCGCCGTTGCCGTCGCCGTTGGGGCCTTCGGGAGTCCTTTCATAAGGATGCTCATCCCAATCATCATCATCTCTACCGGCGGCCGCCCACGAGCTCGGGCTACGATCGTCGAAGTAGTCGCTATCCCCATAATCCTTAGGCTCCGGCGATACCTCCTTGTAATCCTTACGCTTGATGCCTTGGAGACGTGCCGACCTTCGAACGGGTGTAGGGACCTTCTCTCCTTTGACGGGGTAGCGAGATGCAAGAGCTCCGGTCGGGACACGTCCTCCGCAACGGATACGTGCGGTCCTCTTGACGGGTAGCTTGACCTCGCATCGCATCGCCTCCTCCATCGATGGCTTCTTGGCTTCTACCTTCAACTCTAAGCTTTTTGGAGGCTCAATGGCTGCTACAAGGGTGCAACACATTGCTTGAAAGGTTTGATTCTCGAGCTCCCAATTCGGCCAAATATATAGTCCTGAGGGAAAAGCTCTGGAAACCTTATTTTCCTTTTTTACACTTCCCTTAAAATTTTCTGACCAAACAAGGAAATCGAAAAGGAGCAGTTCGGGCGAAATTCGGGGACATCGGGCGTCGGGCCACCACTGGGCCGATCCGACTGGGCCGGCCGGCCCACCCTGCCTCGGGGGCCGGGCCGGTCCGGTTTTTTGCACACCGCCCTATTTTTTTCGTCCTCAGCCCATGGGAAAAAGTTGGCCCAGTAAATCTTCGCGAAAAACTCCAGAGAACTAAAAGAAAAATTATTTACAGAAGTTGGTGCCTTGTTTTTCGTCCTAGGCGGGACGTTCGGGCTCTTCCTCCATGGTAAAGACGTCAACATGATGAATGGGCACGACATCGGGTTCGTAGTAAACCTTAAGCCGCTGTCCATTCACCAAAAATTGATCGCCATTTATATCCATAATGGTTACCGCCCCGTTGGAGAACACCGAATGCACAACATAAGGTCCGTCCCACTTGCTTTGTAATTTCCCCTTTCCGAAGGTTTTAAACCTCGAATTGTAGAGGAGGACCTTATCTCCTTCTTTGAATTCTTTTTTCTTCAATCTTTTATCATACCACCTTTTGATTCTCTCTTTGTATATGCTTGCGTTTTCATAAGCTTTCAACCTCAACTCCTCTAGCTCGCTTATTTGAATCCTTCGTTTCACCACCGCGGCATCGAGATCAAGGTTCATCTCTTTTATCGCCCAATAGGCTTTATGTTCCAACTCAACCGGAAGGTGGCAAGCTTTTCCATAGACGAATTGATAAGGGGTCATACCTATCGGTGTTTTAAACGCCGTTCGATAAGCCCATAAAGCTCCGTCTAATCTCTTTGACCAATCCTTGCCTCCCTTCTCTATGGTCTTGTTGAGTATGCTTTTTAATTGCCTATTTGACGTTTCCGCTTGTCCGTTGGTTTGTGGGTGATAGGCCGTGGAGACCCTATGCTCAATTCCCAACTTGGACAAGCACTTTTTAAAGTTCTTCCCGGTGAAATGAGTTCCTCCATCACTTATCAAGATTCTCGGTGTACCGAAACGGGGAAAAATCACGTTCTTGATCATAGTGATGGACTCCTCCGTAGAAGCTTTACGACATGGTATAGCCTCTACCCACTTGGATACATAATCAACCATAACAAGTATATACTCGAATCCAAATGAGTTTTTAAAAGGCCCCATGAAGTCTATGCCCCATACATCGAATATGTCGATTTGCAAGTTGTATTTCAAAGGCATAGAATTTCTTTGAGAGATGTTTCCGGTTCTTTGGCATTCGGGGCATGACGCAACATATCTTTTAGTATCTTCATGCATCTCCGGCCAATAGAATCCGCTCGACCATACTTTGGCTTCGGTTCGAAAATGGCTATAGTGCCCACCGTACTCCGCCGAGTGACACTTCCTTAGAATCTCAACCCTCTCTTCTCTTGGCACACATCTTCTCATCACTCCATCATTGCCAAGCTTGAAGAGGTATGGTGCATCTCAAAAATATTTCTTACTTTCAGAAATTATCTTCCTTTGAGTGTTTTTGTCTAGATGATCGAGGGGCATCTTTCGAATTGCTCGAATGATATCGATCATCCAAGTATCTTTATCAAGCACTCTATAGAGGTGGTCATCTCTCATCTTATCTTCTATGGGCTCTTTATCATCTTGTCCACGATTCATCCTAGACAAATGATCGGCCACAACATTCTCCACCCCCTTTTTATCACGAATTTCAACATCAAACTCTTGGAGAAGAAGGATCCAACGAATCAAACGTGGTTTAGCTTCCTTCTTAGCCAAAAGATACTTTATAGCTGCGTGATCGGTGTAAACAATGACTTTCGAGTTCACGATGTAAGATCTGAATTTTTCGAAAGCGAATACCACCGCTAGCAACTCTTTTTCCGTAGTGGCGTAATTTAATTGTGCCCCACTTAGAGTTTTGCTAGCGTAGTAAACGGCGTGAACTCGGCCTTCCTTTCTTTGTCCCAAGACCGCGCCTACGGCGTAGTCACTTGCGTCACACATGATCTCGAAAGGTTGGCTCCAATCCGGAGGTTGGATGATGGGAGCACTCACCAACGCATTTTTCAAGGTCCGGAATGCCGCTAGACACTTGTCATCGAAGTCGAAAGCCACATCCTTTTGAAGAAGGTGCGTTAAAGGCTTAGTGATCTTCGAGAAGTCCTTTATAAATCTTCTATAGAATCCGGCATGGCCTAGAAAGCTCCTTAAGGACTTAATATCCGTAGGAGGTGGGAGTTGCTCAACCGTCTCTACCTTAGCCTTGTCCACTTCAATTCCTCTCTCGGATATAACATGTCCGAGCACTATGCCTTGCTTAACCATGAAGTGGCATTTTTCCCAATTTAAAACCAAATCTACCTCCGCACACCTTGTAAGGACCTTTTCTAAGTTTGCTAAGCAATCCATGAACGTCTTCCCGTAAACGAAAAAATCATCCATAAACACTTCAACAATCTCTTCGATGAATTCCGAAAACACGGCCATCATGCAACGTTGAAAAGAGGCCGGAGCGTTGCATAGGCCGAAGGGCATCCTCCTATATGCAAACGTTCCGTAAGGACACGTAAACGTTGTCTTATGTTGATCTTCCGGTGAATGGGAATTTGCATGAACCCCGAGTATCCATCGAGAAAGCAAAAATAAGCGTGGTTTGCTAACCTCTCGAGCATCTCGTCTATGAACGGTAGGGGGAAGTGATCTTTCTTCGTCGCTTTGTTAAGCTTACGGTAATCAATACACATCCGCCACCCGGTCACGGTTCTTTGCGGTATCAACTCGTTCTTTTCATTCTTCACCACGGTTAAACCTTCTTTCTTTGGCACACAATGTACGGCTCACCCATTCGCTATGCGGAACCGGTAGATGATTCCGGCATCAAGTAACTTGATAACCTCTTTCTTTACTACCTCTCGCATGGCATGGGTTAGCCTCCTTTGGTGGTCCACTACGGCTTACATTGGTCTTCCATTGGTATACGATGAGTGCAAAAGGCTGGGCTAATACCTTTGAGATCATTAATTGAATATCCAATCACCTTCCTATGTTTTTTTAATAAAATCAGCAACGCTTCATTTTCTTCAGGGCTCAACTCGTCGCTCACAATGACTGGATAAGTTTTATCTGGGCCCAAAAATTCATATTTTAATCCCTTGGGCAAAGGTTTAAGGTCTACCTCGGGCACTTGTGGCTCCTCGGGTTTGATTTCTCCTATGTCTTCGAACTTCTCTTCCTCCACGCTACCGTCATGCGGCTCTAAGCCTTTTGTCGCTTCCTCTAGTTCTTCATCTTGTTGATTACTAATTTGATTTTCCATCACTCTTTGCAGCGGGTCTCTAAGGGTTTCAACAAAACAAAGACTATCTATCTCTTCTACTTCTTCATCTTCGGGAGGAAAAGGAGTAAGGTGTTTAGAAGCACGAAGAAAGTTATATGTGTACTTTGTTCCATTAAGGTTCATTGTTACTTTGCCTTCTCCGGCATCTAACACGGCATCAACCAACTTAAGAAAAGGCCTACCTAAGATTATATGATCAGAATTACCATGGCAAGCATCAATAACAAAGAAATCGGTTGGTATATAGTTTCTAGAAATTTTTACTTTCATGTTGCAAGCAATACCTAGAGGTTTGATAGTTCTACCCGAAAGTGCATCTAGGCCCCTAAGTGGATTTTGGTGAATTGAATGACAAGGCGATTAAAGGACTAACGTTTTTGTTTAAGATCGTGAGCAGGTTTTCATTATATATTCATGAGCTACTTTTGAAGTATTTTATATATGGATGTATTTTATGGCTCACATCTACAAAGATGAGTATTTGGTGCAAGGCTTCATGAGTTTATTAAAAGAGAACAAGATGATGAGTACACATTTCATGGTTCTAAAAATGGAAGCTTGCATATCCGTTGTCAATCAAGATCAAGCATTTGAAGCGGGACTTTCAAATGAGGGTCAATTGCGTGTGAAGCAAAGTGGAACTCAAAGTGGATTGGATAAGTGATGAAGAGATCAACCGAGATGTCTAGGGTAAGGGACTAAGCAATCTTTGGGGCCGTAGCTAAGCCGCCGGTGTTTTGCTAGGGTGAAGGTCTAGCATCCGTGGGGTCTTCAAGTATCATATTCAAACCTTAATCGAGGGAAGCTTTGCAAGTCATCAACTCGTTAAGATTGGCAACATGGAGTGGCCATGGATCAAAGTGTGCATTCTTATGCCATATGGAAAGATCCTAAGTCACTAGCTCAAGTATGGACATGCTCAAGTCAAAGGCTATGTTGAAAGCCCTCAAGTGGTTATCGATCAAGTATGGCAAGAATTGAAGTTGTTCAAGCTCAAGGGGTCATCAAAGCTCTTTTACTCTTTTCTTGAGTATAGGTATGCCGTACTAACAAGAGGGATGCAACTTAGCAAGTTGACCAAGTCAAAGTGCTCATTAGTTGACCTAAGTGAGATCTAGCCCTTGAGTGTGCTAACCAACCCTCCTAACCTAACTCCGGGTCATTTCATCTTGATGGTGAAGTGCTAGTTTCTCTAAAAAAGGGTTTTGGGGCAACTCGGGGGCTCCGACCGGTCCCGACCGGCCGGAGGCACCGGTCCGACCGGTGCCGCTAGCCCAACGGCTAGTTTTTCATACACCGGTCCGACGTGTAGGGCACCGGCTCGACCGGTGCCGCCCGGGTCTAACGGCTAGTTTTCTTCTTTGAGGGGTATAAATACCCCAAGCCCTCTTCGGTGAGGGTTGCTTGCTTCTAGTGTTGTTGCCGAGATCCCAAGCCATTTCTAACTAGCTCTAAGCCTTAGTGGCTCTCCCCAACCATCTCTTTGTGAGATTTGTGGATTCAAGCCATCATCTTTGTGTTGGGTTGAGAAAGTGAGCCTAGGAGTGACTTTGTGAGCTAACAAGAGCAGGTTCCATAGCTTGAGCACTTTGGTTACGAGTCTACAAACTTTGGTGCATTTGTTACTCTTGGAGGTTTGCCTCCTAGACGGCTAGGTGTCGCCGGCTAGCTCCCAAGGTTGTGGTGAGCAAAGCAGGAAGTTTGTGAGGGTCGCGATCTTGCCTCTTCGTGGAAAAGATCACCTTAGTGGAAAGGAGGAAAGTGGTTGAAAGAGACCCGGCTTGTTGTGGGAATTGTCCCTTACAAGCTCCTCAACGGAGACGTAGCCATTCCTCAGTGGGTGGTGAACTTCGGGAAACAAATCCTTGCTTCCTCGTGTGGTTCTTCTCTCTAAGTTGTTTTTCTAGCATATATCATTTGCTTCCGCTTCGATCTACTTGGGTGTGTTACTTGTGTGTGCAGGGCTCTTTACTCTGCTTGTGATCATCTACAAGAGCCACACCCTGAGTTTGGTTCGTGCTAGAAGCCAAGAGGCGCTTGAAGTTGTTTTTGCAGGTTCTCTGTGCTACACCGGTCCGACCAGGGTGAGGTGCACCCGTCCGACCGGTGTCATCTGTGAAGACCAGTGCTTGACCGGTCTGACCGGTCACCACCACCGTCCGACCGGTGGAGCACTTGTCGGCTCAAGTGATTTGGGGGAAAAAGTTTAATTCGGTCATCACGCCTATTCAACCCCCCCCCTTCTAGGCGACATCAAGGTCCTTTCAATTGGTATCAGAGCTTGGTGCTCCGATTCGAGCTTAACCGCTTGGAGTTCTTCGATGTCGACAACTTGTGAGGTACCGTTTGAGCCTCTAGCTCTAGATGGCTCAAACTATTCTTCTTGGTGCTCTAATGTTCACATTGCACTTAAGGTTTTGGGCCCTACCGCTGAGAGCATTATGATTGCGAGTATCCTTCCAAAGGATGAGACATGTGTCTCGCCAATGGACTTGGAGAAGAAGCGACTTAATGCTCTTGTTACTAACCTTTTGTGTAGCCGTGTATGTAGCGAACTAAAGTACATTATCTTGAAGAGCAAAAAGATTTCCGAAGATGCTCATCTCATTTGGAAATTACTACTTGAGTTGGTAAACACCAAATGGGATGAACTCGAGAGTGATGATGAAGATGAGTCAGTGGAGATGTGCCCTACCTCTACAACATCCACTGAGCCTCAAGCATCAAACCTCAAGCAAGAAGAAGAGCAAAGAAGCGAAGACGCCGTCCCTCGCAGGGACCGGTCGGACCGGTGGACACCCACCGGTCGACCGGTGCCAGCAGAGGCACACCAACCTCGCTTGATGGCCAAGAAGGAGAAGAGAAGCAAGAAGAAGAGACAAGCCAAAGGGGCTAAGGACCAAAAGATTGAAGCCTCAAGCTCTTCGTCAAGAGAACTTGAGCTTCTCAAATCCGAACTTGCATCCTTGGTTTGTAAGTATGAAACATTGGCTAACAAATATGATCATGACATCAAATCCTTTGCTTGTAGAGCTAAATTAGAAGAAGATGCCAATGATGATCTAGAAGCCAAACTAGCAAAGCTCACTAGCGAGCATATGGTCCTACAAGCTAATCACAATGAACTTGAACTTTCCTTTGAGAAGCTTGTTGATTCTTATGCAACACTAGAGATAGCCCATGAGGTTGTGCTTTCATCGGTAAAATCTCTACAACCTCTATCTCACACATGCACTTGCTCACAAGTTCAAGTTGTTTTATCTAGCGCTAATGATTGTTTGTCTCAAGCAAGCCAATCTAGCATTGAGCATGTACTTGTAGAATCTTGTGAAGACCTCATTGCTTCTCGAAAATGACAAACTAAAGCAAGAGGTCGAAAAGCTCCAAAAGGACTTGTGTGTGTTGAAGGAGAAGAGCAAAGTGCAACCTTCTCAAGATAACCGTGAAAGCACGGTGAAGAAGCTTGGGAAGGGATCAACCGCCACTAGTTCAACTCCTCAACAAGCTACAAGGTCCCACAAGCACAAGATTCAAGAAAAGAGCAAGATTGGGCAAACCAAACCCCAATATCGCCCGATCAAGCACAAGGCACAAGAACCACTCTCCAAGAAGCCTAGGAGCTCCAACAAGTGGAGGGTGTGCTACAAGTGCAGAGAGAAGGGACACCTTGCCGACTCGTGTCCAAAAGCAACAACGGCGCGGGCTCGACCGTGACCGGCCGACCGGCGTGCCACCGGCCGACCGTGCTAGCCAGCAGCCCCACCTCAAGCAAACAAGGCAAGGAAGCCACCTTCTCCAAGAACAAGTCTCGAAGCAAGTGTAGAAAAGAAATTGTAAGGAATGGGGTGACCAACAAGAACAAAAGTCGCATTTGCTACGAATGCCGTCAAAGGGTCACATGGGCAAGGATTGCCCAAATGGTAACGTTCCTAAATCAAACCTTGTCCATTATGATTTCCATAAGCTTAGGAACGATAAGAATAGAACTTGTGCTATGAGGGAGATTAGTTCACCTCATTGTAGCATGAGAACTATTTGGGTTCCTAAGCACCTTGTGACTAACCCAATAGGACCCAACAAGTGTTGGGTACCGAGGAATGCTTACTGAGCTTGCAGTTGAAAGAGATGCATTGAGCACATGGTTGGAGGACTTAGAAATCTTGATGAATTCAATTGACCATGTGAAGAGCAAACTCATATATTTCGTGAAATCAATGACATCTCGGTAACAAATGCGCCCGATTGAGTCTAAGTCACTTTGGTTCTTGGTGAACACTCATGTGAAGCTCTTCTTGCATGAGCAAAGCATGAGGTGGTGACTTTGACTATTTTTTTATGAAGATTTACCTTCTCATGCCATTCGATACCTTTAATGGCTCTCTAGTAGAGCAATACCTTATCCTTGGATGCAGGTCTGAAATTAGTGATACATTCACTCACTCAAGGAAAAGGGAAGGAAAAATCACCAAAATGGGTCAGAGGGTGGTCACCGGGCCGATCCGGCCGTGTGCACCGGTCCGACCGGTGCCAACGCAGCCGAAACTTGAGCGGGTGACCCGGCACAAGTGCCGGGTGACCCGTACGCCTCGGTTGCCGCAGGGTGACCCGAAGATGAGTGCCCGGTGACCCGGGTTGTCCAAACCCTCAAGATGAAGGGTGATTTGGCGTCAAAGGTTATGAGAAGCCGAACACATGTCAATTATCAAATCATTTATGTGTTTTGACCAAGTTTTGGAATGAGCCTCAACATGTTCTTGATTGAACAAAGTGCCTTGGTCGAGAAATTCAAATTCTCTAGCACTACTTAAGGGGGAGCTCATTACAAAACTTGAGTCACTTATGGGACTAACAACTTCTTCTAAGTGATATTGTAGTCTCATTCGTTTATGCATATCAAAGGAAGCTCTCGATAAACGTAACCTCCTAAAGAACAAGTAAGAGCTAACATTGTTTGAAAGTTAGTATATGCACAAATGAAATGGTCTTAAGGCAAAGGTATGTTTTCACGAAACTCATTGAAATACCGTAATGCATCTAGGCCATAACAACATGCTAGTGTGCCATCCTTGGCATGTAATTGCTTCAAATGGACCTCTTGCGCTCCTCTCTAGATATTTGGTTGATATCTTTTCTTCTACTCGTCTTTGTGTCTCGAGAATGGAGATATGAGCCAAATATGCTTGTTAGGGCATTCATTTGAAGTGGATGCATGCATTTTGTGATATAGGATAGATGTTTTCGAAAAATCAACTAGCATGAACAGAAGTGTGCTTTCTTTGAAAAATATTTGGTTCTTGGTCTTAGTGACCCAATCAACTTAGTTGTGACTATAGTTCTCCTTGTTTGATTGATGGCTAGTCACGCTTAAGAAGATTTTCTCAAGTCCCTAAAATCCATTCTTATTTATGTATCTCAATCTTGGAAGGATCAAGAATTCGCAAATAACTATAAATTGATGGTTTTTGGATCAATATCAACTTAATATCTCTTATCCAAGACTTCCTTAAAGGTTGAAATAAAAAATTTCGTGTTGTGGCTCAATTTTTGCTTCTCAAGGCCGCACCGGTCTAACCGGAGCAAGCCACCGGTCCGACCGGTGGTGAACTTGAAGTCACATAATCGTGTTTATGCAACCTAAGTGGATGAGAATTGGTCTATAACATATCCGGAGAAGTTTTAAGGAGCAAAATCTCAAAAAGGAGGAAAAGGGACGGTAATACCGAGGGAATGCTCGGTTCTACCGATAAGGACTCTCTCGTTGAATTTTATCGGGATCTTCGGTTCTACCGATGGGGGCCGAAAACCGATATGGCCTCTCTGGCTTGACCAGCAGTTGTCACCGGTCTGACCGGTGACCGTCACCGGCCGACCGTGACGCCGGCGTCGCCCCGTGGGGCCACAGTAAAAGGAATCCTTTTACCCCCCCTTCCTTCTCTCTCCTCCATCATTCACCATCCCACCACTGCCTCCAAACCGTGAAAACCTCCTCCATCTCCTCTCTTTCACCTCTCTCACAATCCATGGTGATTTGAAGTTTCAACCAAGGAAAAGCCTCAAGATTGGAAGCAAAAGGATCTCCTAAGGCCCCTCTTCACTTTCCCCTTCGTGTTTCTCGATTCAACTCGAGTTCATCTCTCCAAAGGTATTCAAACCTTTCTTTTGCCCGATCTCCTCACTTGGTGCAAAGTTTTGAATTTCCTTTGGTAGAACATCTTCTGAGATCACCTAGAAGACATTCCTATAGATCCATAGCGTTTTGTTGGACACATTGTGAGAAATCACAAATTGGGTGCGGACGGCCTTCACCGGTCTGACCGGTGGCCGTCACCGGTCTGACCGGTGGCGCATGTCCAACCCCAAATTGAGTTTTTCTTCTTGTTTTTCAACACATATCTTTTCTAGGATGTCTTTTGTTCATATATACCAAATCTTAGATCAACAGCTGCTCAGATTGATTGTGAGAGCTATTGGCTCGTTTCCAGGTGGCACCGGCTCGACGGTGCCCTCACCGGCCTCGATCGGTGTGGCCCGCAATGTACCCAACCGTTCCGAACTTTCAAGTTTCAATTCCAATTCAATTCAATCTTTTTCCGGAGTCTTATACACTCTTGTCATCCTTTGTGTGACTCGGGACGCAGCTATGGTGCGGGAAAAGGAAGGGGCTAAGAAAAGAAGAGAAGAAGTCCTAACTCGCCGAGGAACCATCCCCGGTGATTTTGGGGAAGGGGGCAAGACCGTAAACATCGGCGGCAAGAGATTGAGACGCCGCTCAACTCAAGCTAGTGCCGAGGATCCCGATCTAGGAGGTGACACCGGAACAAGCAACGATGACAATGTTGAAGATGAGACTTATCCGGCCGGTTTGAGTTGAGAAGACACCGCAGGATCGGGGTCGACACGGCCGATGGTGCCGGGGATGAGGATGAGGAGGAGGATGAGGAGGAAGAAGAAGAGGATGTGGATCCCATGGAAGAGGACGACGACGATCGTGGTAGGCCGAGGATCATGCCACCTACCTATATTTATCCTGATCGGCCGATTAAGTACCACGGGTCAGGGATGACCAAGGCCCTGAAGAAGCTAAGGGACAAGAACCCTTATGAGGAGGGCAAGACCGCTTCGGATCCTAGGTTTTGGGCTAAATTTCAGCAAGACTACTATGCTACAGTGATTATAAAGAAGCCCAAGATCACACACAAGGCTCAGTTTGTGGATTGGGGGCACATGGCAAGGAAAGGAGACCCTATTTTTGATGAAGTAATCAAGAATCGTGAGAGGCAAAGGGTCAAGTCACTTATGGGGTTCCGACACGATTGGAACAAAGAGATCATTGCCCGCTTCTTTGCCACAGTGCACTTTGGTCACATTGAGGCCGACAGGGCCATGATTTGGATGACTAACGGCCAAAGGTACTCCATTACGTTCCACAGATTCTTGAGATGCTTTGGGATCATGGCAGGAGATGGGGAGCTAAGGAAGCTCCATGATGAGGGGGAGCTAGAGAAGGATGCTTTGCACGTGATGTACCCTCGCGGTGAGCACGCCAACTTTGGGAAGGTGAAGAACCTCTATACCTACTTCGCTGTCCTAAATAGGCTACTTAGGGTATCTATCACACCTAGAGATGGAAACCCCTCGGAAATCACTAAGTTTCATAAAAATTTGATGGTGGCTTTGAGGCCGGAGCTCCGGAATTCGGTGTTGGGGACTTCATTTGGCAAGAGATTAAGCATCTATCCGAAGACCCCAAGAAAATTTGCAGCTACATGCCCCTACATCATGTATATGATTGAAAAGGTTGCAAAGACAACTTCCGAAGAATGTCACTCACAAGCCTCTAAAGCTCAATCCAAGCAAGAATCCACGGGTTCCATCTCCTAGAGTTGAGCATGCACCGAACGGGAGGAAGAAATTTTTGAGGAGGGTGCGAGATCGGCCGGTTTCGCCTCGGGCCGGGTGCTCGAGCCGCACCGGTCCGACCGTGGCCGAGCACCGCTCCGACCGGTGGGGAGGCCGGCAGCCGAGCACCCCCGCATCCACCTCTCCTTTGAAGAAGTTTCTCAACTTCATTTTTGGGATGTGTCGGAGCCCGCATGACATCCGGGTGGAGCGAAAGGTCAAGGCGGGCAAACAAGCAAATGCGGGATACGATGAAGCTCATGCACAATGCCCAAGGTTTTCAACCACCTCGATCTCCACCATCTCCAGAATCTCCTCCGCCGAGATACCTTCCTTTGAAGAAAGGATGAGAGGATGGGCCAACTCGGATTTGCTTAACCAATACGGCCCTATGTTCTTCGAGTCTCGGCAAGGGCAAGGATCATCTTCATCGGTACCTCCTCCTCCACCACCATTTGTACCACCTCCTCCGACGTAGCAGGATCGTCTCACTTCATGGAACAGAGCAAGCACCCCCACCTCCTCCACCTCCCGAGCAAGTACACGATTGGGGCGCTCGCTTCTCCGCCGAGATCTTTGGCTACGACCCGTACTTCTATGGTAAAAACCGTGCTCCCATAGCTCATCCATCTCGGATCAACGTCTCGGAATCGATTTACCTAAACTCTCCTTTGCATTGGATTCTTGACGACTTTCAAATAGGAGGGAGCTCTCACCCGGAGACGGATCACAAGGACGGTGATCGGCCGTCGCTTCTTCTCCGTGCCCTTCTTGGATGCTTGATGACAAAGGGGGAGAAGAATTGCGATTAAAGCCTCAAGTTTGTGTTGTCGTGGTCGTCTGTTCGTGTTGCACCGGCCTCGACGTGCCTCCGCACCGGCTCGACCGGTGCTCGCCGGCATTTGAGAAAAATCGTGTAATAAGTTAGAATTTGATCTTAGTGGACTTGAGAACTTTTGTATGAGTGCCACCGTGTGTTTCAAACCTTAATGTAATATTTAAGCGACTTTATTGATAGATTGTGATGCATGCTTTGAATGGTGTTTGTTTGTGTTGGCTATATGGAGCAAAGTGATCTAAACCACTTGCAACCCCGGCATGATCACCTTGGACCAAATAGCACACACTTCGTTGCTTTGTGCGTCGACCGGACCTCGACCGGTCCGACGGCCGTGGCACCCCGTCCGACCGGTGCCGCCCGCTTGGGAGAGCTGGCCGGGACCGACCGGCTCGACCGGCCGTGGGCACCCGGCTCGACCTGCCGCCCAATCGCTCATTTCTCTTTGCTTTGTGCATATCTTGTCATACGCATCACGGATTTTATTTTGTCGCTCACACATGTTGCACTCCACTGATTCTAAGATATAGGGGGAGCTCACACGTCTCTTCTTCCAAATTTGTGCTAATGGCATTTAAGGCCATTTTCTTGAAATCAAACTCAAAGCACAAATTAAGGGGGAGCTCTAGCTATATCTGAGAATCTAAATGCGCTTTATTGTTTTATCTGTAAGCTTTAATCGAGTTGTCATCAATCACCAAAAAGGGGGAGATTGAAAGTGCATCTAGGCCCCTAAGTGGATTTTGGTGAATTGAATGACAAGGCGATTAAAGGACTAACGTTTTTGTTTAAGATCGTGAGCAGGTTTTCATTATATATTCATGAGCTACTTTTGAAGTATTTTATATATGGATGTATTTTATGGCTCACATCTACAAAGATGAGTATTTGGTGCAAGGCTTCATGAGTTTATTAAAAGAGAACAAGATGATGAGTACACATTTCATGGTTCTAAAAATGGAAGCTTGCATATCCGTTGTCAATCAAGATCAAGCATTTGAAGCGGGACTTTCAAATGAGGGTCAATCGCGTGTGAAGCAAAGTGGAACTCAAAGTGGATTGGATAAGTGATGAAGAGATCAACCGAGATGTCTAGGGTAAGGGACTAAGCAATCTTTGGGGCCGTAGCTAAGCCGCCGAAGTGTTTTGCTAGGGTGAAGGTCTAGCATCCGTGGGGTCTTCAAGTATCATATTCAAACCTTAATCGAGGGAAGCTTTGCAAGTCATCAACTCGTTAAGATTGGCAACATGGAGTGGCCATGGATCAAAGTGTGCATTCTTATGCCATATGGAAAGATCCTAAGTCACTAGCTCAAGTATGGACATGCTCAAGTCAAAGGCTATGTTGAAAGCCCTCAAGTGGTTATCGATCAAGTATGGCAAGAATTGAAGTTGTTCAAGCTCAAGGGGTCATCAAAGCTCTTTTACTCTTTTCTTGAGTATAGGTATGCCGTACTAACAAGAGGGATGCAACTTAGCAAGTTGACCAAGTCAAAGTGCTCATTAGTTGACCTAAGTGAGATCTAGCCCTTGAGTGTGCTAACCAACCCTCCTAACCTAACTCGGGTCATTTCATCTTGATGGTGAAGTGCTAGTTTCTCTAAAAAAGGGTTTTGGGGCAACTCGGGGCCCGACCGGTCCGACGGCCGGTCGAGGCACCGTCCGATCGGTGCCGCTAGCCCAACGGCTAGTTTTTCATACACCGGTCCGACGGTGTAGGGCACCGGTCGACCGGTGCCGCCCGGGGTCTAACGGCTAGTTTTCTTCTTTGAGGGGTATAAATACCCCAAGCCCTCTTCGGTGAGAGGGTTGCTGCTTCTAGTGTTGTTGCTGAGATCCCAAGCCATTTCTAACTAGCTCTAAGCCTTAGTGGCTCTCCCCAACCATCTCTTTGTGAGATTTGTGGATTCAAGCCATCATCTTTGTGTTGGGTTGAGAAAGTGAGCCTAGGAGTGACTTTGTGAGCTAACAAGAGCAGTTCCATAGCTTGAGCACTTTGGTTACGAGTCTACAAACTTTGGTGCATTTGTTACTCTTGGAGGTTTGCCTCCTAGACGGCTAGGTGTCGCCGGCTAGCTCCCAAGGTTGTGGTGAGCGAGCAGGGAAGTTTGTGAGGGCTGCGATCTTGCCTCTTCGTGGAAAAGATCACCTTAGTGGAAAGGAGGAAAGTGGTTGAAAGAGACCCGGCTTGTTGTGGGAATTGTCCCTTACAAGCTCCTCAACGGAGACGTAGCCATTCCTCAGTGGGTGGTGAACTTCGGGAAACAAATCCTTGCTTCCTCGTGTGGTTCTTCTCTCTAAGTTGTTTTTCTAGCATATATCATTTGCTTCCGCTTCGATCTACTTGGGTGTGTTACTTGTGTGTGCGGGGCTCTTTACTCGCTTGTGATCATCTACAAGAGCCACACCCCGAGTTTGGTTCGTGCTAGAAGCCAAGAGGCGCTTGAAGTTGTTTTTGCGGTGTTCTTCGTGCTACACCGGTCCGACCGGTGAGGTGCACCCCGTCCGACCGGTGTCATCTGTGAAGACCAGTGCTTGACCGGTCTGACCGGTCACCACCACCGGTCTGACCGGTGGAGCACTGTCAGCTCAAGTGATTTGGGGGAAAAAGTTTAATTCGGTCATCACGCCTATTCAACCCCCCCTTCTAGGCGACATCAAGGTCCTTTCACTACCATCTCCCATAATTAATTTCGTTGGTGTTGGAGCTAAGTCTAGGTTGTGGTATTGAACTTTATCGTAAATTTTAGAAGATAGAACACTTACTTGGGCTCCGATGTCGCATAAGGCTTTGCATTGAACTCCGTTGATCTCGCAACTCAAGTGCGGCGTCATCTTCTCTTCTTCTTCGGATCCGATCGAATAAATTTCAGCAAGGCGAGCGTATGGTGATGCTTCGGGCTTGATCCCCATGATCCTCTTCACCTCGGCAATATGTTCCGGATCCACCACGTCATCTCCAAAGAGCTTTTCAAAAATCTCACCGGTGGTTTCGAGGTTGTATGAATTTTCAGCTTTCTTCTCCGGTGGGAAATCGACTTCCAATGCTCTTGCCATTCCCTTTTGATTAGGAAACGGTCTTCTCTTGTCGAATACTTCTCCGTAATCAATAGGAACCCAATCCATTGGTTCGAACTCCCTTAGTGGCTTCGCGCTTGACATGCTTCTCTTGTTCGTCTCCTTTGGTGCGGCGAAGTCGACGTTTGGTGTAGTTCTTGACTTGATGTGTTCTTGTTCAAGCTTTTCCATGATTGGTTCCTCTTTTGTGACTTCCGGGGTTGCCTCTTTAGAAAAATCAGCAAGCTTTTTCTTCCTCGAATTGAATTCCGGCTCTTCCGCAAGTCTTGTTTCCCAATCTCTTCGCATGGTAGCCGCTTTGCTAACTTTTTGTAGAAGTTGGGCAGCTTCCTTGAGTGTTTTCTCCATGAGATCCCCACTTGCACACATTTCGACGTGTCGCATGCAACTAGGGGTTAGGGAAAAGAAAAATGTATGCAAGAGTACGTCACCGGTGAAGCCGAGTTTTGGTCCTTGTTCGATTAATTCATTAAACCTATCCCAGGCTTGGTCTATCCCTTCCTCTTCTCCTTGCATGAAATTGATCACTTGCCTCCTTAGATGTTGAACCTTGCTCATTGGAAAGAACTTCTCGCAAAACTTCTTTGTCAACTTGTTCCAATTGCCTTCAACTTCAAAGGACGCAACCGAATACCATGTCTTTGCTTTGCCGGCAAGTGAGTAGGGAAAGAGATTCCATTTGAACCATTCATCGGGAACTCCTTCTTGACGCACCGTGTTGCATATTGTCGTGAAATCCCTTATGTGTCTATATGGGTTCTCCGCAACCATCCCTTCAAATGGGTTTTCCGCCACCATCTTCATGATCTTGGATTTAATTTCATACTTGGTCGCTTCGAGCTTCGAATCCGACTCTTGTACCTTTATGTCTTCACATCGAGGGCTAGCGTAATCCCTTAATGATTTCTCCGGTTCTTCCACGGGTTGATTAACGAACTCCATCTAGACAATAAGATAAAAACAAAACAAAAAAAACAAAAAAAAAGAAACAAGTGTTTTTCTGATAATATATGTTAGATAAAGCAAATAAAAGATGAACTAAAATATAAAACTAAGTTAGATGCAAATCAAACGATGTAAACTAACTTGCTCCCCGGCAACGGCGCCAGAAAAAGGGGCTTGTTGACGGATAAAAGACGTATCCCTCTACGATCCGCAAGCGTACGAACCCCACACCTTTTTCACCACGGAATTACCAAGGTTCTTGTCAATCCGCGGAGCAAGGGGATTACAAGCGTTTGATCAACAACGACACACTAGCTACTAAAACCCTAACTATATTATACTAGAAAACAACTAAACTACACTAGAGAGAATGATAAACGATCAAGGAAGAAGACACTCGCCCACGGGTCTACGATACTAGAGCATGCAATCGCTTAAAGACATGAAAAACCAATCTAATCTATCGGGGATGTGACCACGGTTTCGCCCTTTCCCTCCTCTCGTACTGTCACTACGCGAAGGTATTCATGACTAGACCTTTGATGGCCACGGTGTATTGAATGGATCCAAGGAAGCATTGGAGCTCTTACTCCCTCTACGGCACGGTTGCAAGCCTTAAGCAATAAAGTATATTCAACACAAGATGATAGATAGATAATCCGACAAAGTGCGATTACATCTCAATATCGATTACAACCCATGGACGAATGAGAGGATTACCCCATCAAGGTGCTGATCATGGCACCGTTGATCATGGTTTCCCTTCCGCCGTGTCTTCCTTCTTCTCCATGAGAGGGTGCTTCCTTCGAGGTGGTTGATCTCCCGCCGGAGATCCTCCTCCTCCTCTCTCTAGCTTGTAGATGGCCTTCTCGGTGCGAATAAACTCCTCTCCCCTGTGTTGGCGGCGCGTCGGGGGTTTTAGGGTCGAAGATCCTTCAAGGGCAAGGAAGACGGGACCGAACCGGCGCCCGAAGTGGGCCGGGCCGGCCGCCCGGGCCGGCCGGCCCAGGCCCGCTTCGGCCCGGCTTCGGTCGCCCTTTTTGCACCGTGGGTCCTCGTGCACTTATCTACTTTGCCCCCTCCACTTGGATGATTTTGACGCCGTTATCCTCGCGATCAAGATGGAGACTCTCTTTGCATGAAGTTTGATCTTTTACGCTTCAATCCTCGTGGGTGTTCCTCGTAGCACTTCGGTCCTCGCCACCATTGGAAGTAATTTCAGCAAGCTCATGAACACGAACAAGACTCCATGAATGCTCCTTTGAACTTGTTGCGAATCCGTCCTTTATGTCCATGATTTCCTACATAAACATAACACTTCCAAATGCATGCACAAAGATGAACTTGTTATATGATTAGTGTGCCTAGTGGCGGGTTAGTTCCATAATCAAATCCAAACCAAAGTGTAATGAACATGCTAGGTGCACCAAAATACACCGTCAACACAATCGGTACCATAGGTGAGTGCACACGCTCGTAGCATATCCTCCAACACCTGGTTGACCCTCTCTGTCTGACCATCTGTCTGTGGGTGAAAAGCTGTGCTGTAGTTAAGAGTGGTGCCCATAAGCTTGTGGAAGCTCTGCCAAAACTTGGAGACAAACTGTGGCCCTCGATCAGATACAATACTTCTGGGTGCCCCGTGCAGCCTGAGTATGTGCTCTACGTACAGTTCTGCCAACTTCTCGGTTGCGTACGGGTCTTCACCGGCACAAAGTGAGCCACTTTGGTCAGCCTGTCCACTATGACCCAAACCGAGTCGTTTCCTTTTGGTGTTCGAGGAAGTCCCACCACGAAGTCCATGGAAATGTCCTCCCACTTCCAAACTGGAATAGCCAACGGCTTCAACAAACCAAACAGGGTTTCGATGTTCGATTTTTACTCGCTACGGTGTCGCAACAGGCCACGTAGTGTGCTATATCCTTCTTCATGTCCTTCCACCAGCATCGGACCTTTAGATCTCTCGTACATCTTGGTGTCGCTCGGGTGGATCGAGTACCTCGAGTCGTGAGCTTCTCTCATGATCTGCTCCCGGAGTGCCCTGTCTTGTGGTACACGGATCCGTTCTTTCAACCACACGATGCCTTGTTCATCTACCCGGTAGTCCTCTGCTCTACCCTGTTTCATCAGTTCTCGCAGAGCTTTGATTTCTGCACACGACTTCTGGGCTGTACGGATTCGTTCCTCCAGATCATAGGTCACTTGCATCACGTTGACTTGGCCTTGGTCTACAATTTCGATTCTCAGCTTCTCTAGCTCTTTATGCAGGGCAGGTTGCTCTTCTTTTACCATGAAGTTGTTGCAATAAGTTTTCCGGCTCAGTGCATCTGCCACGACGTTAGCTTTGCCCGGGTGGTAGTTGATCTCGACGTCGTAGTCCTTGATCAGCTCTAACCATCGCCTCTGCCTCATGTTCAACTCTGTCTGCGTAAAGAAGTACTTCAGGCTCTTGTGGTCGGAAAACGCTCACACTTGTTCCCTATCGTGTAGTGTCTCCGCATCTTGAGTGCATGCACAACACCGCCAACTCCAAGTCGTGTGTCGGGTAGTTTTCCTCGTGTTTCTTCATTGTCCGGAAGCATAAGCCACAACTTTCCCTTCCCCGCATCAAGACACATCCGAGTCCTTGCCTTGAAGCGTCACGAGAGACCACAAAGTCTTTCTTGATATCCGGCAAGGTGAGCACCGGGGCCGTGGTGAGTCTCTTTTTTCAGCTCTTGAAAGCTCTTCTCACACGCTTCGACCACTCGAACTTTGTGTTGTTCTTGAGCAACTCTTGTCATTGGCTTGGCGATCTTGGAAAAGTTCTCAATGAACCTCCGGTAGTAACCCTCGCCAACCCAAGGAAGCTTCGACATCCGTCACGTTTAACGGCCGCTCCCACATGGTCACCGACTCCACCTTGGACGGATCCACGGCTATCCCCTCCGCCGACAACACGTGCCCCAAGAACGCAACCTTCTCCATCCGTAACTCGCACTTGCCGAACTTAGCGTACGCTTCTCGCCGCCTCGGCCTCTCTAGCACGACCCTCGGTGCTCCTCGTGCTCCTCCGTGGTCTCGCAGTAGATCAAGATATCGTCGATAAACACCACTACAAACTCCGTCCAACTCTTCCATGAAGACCTTGTTCATCAAGTTCATGAAGTAAGCGAGGGCGTTGGTCGCCCGAAAGAAACCACCACGAACTCGTACAAGCCGTACCGTGTGGTGAAGGCCGTCTTGGGAATGTCCTCGCTCTCGGATTTTCATCCGGGTGGTAACCCGACCTCAAGTCGATCTTGGAGAAGAACTTTGCCCTTTTGAGCCTATCCAAAGCAAATCCTCGATTCTGGGTAGCGGGTACTTGTTCTTGATTGTCATCGAGTTGAGCGTGCGGTAGTCAATGCACATCCTCTTTGTGCCGTCTTTCTTCTCCACGAAGAGCACTGGCGAACCCCACGGTGAGGCACTCGGCCGTACAAACCCTTGCTCGAGCGGCTTCTTGAGTCGTTTCTTCAACTCGTCCAGCTCGTCGGACGACATCCGGTATGGACTCTTTGCAACGGGCCCCGCCCCTGGCATCAGCTCAATCACAAACTCCACGTCTCGGTCTGGGGGTAACTCTGTAAGCTCCTCTGGGAACACGTCCGGAAACTCACAGACCACTGGGATTTCTTCAATCTCTTTCCCACTCATGTTGCACATCATCGTAGCAGCCTTCGGACTCTGTGGTTCGATCCGCACTATAGTTCCACTGGGGTGTTCTAGCTGTATAACTCTGGGGTTGCAAGAGACTATCCCGTTGTGCTTTGCCAACCAATCCATCCCTAGGATCACATCTATCCCGAAGACTCCAAAACTGTCAAGTCTCGCCGTGAACCGTTGCCCCTCAAACACCATCCTCACTCCCCCGCACTCTAACGTACTCCTCTTCTCTCCTAGCGGAGAGCTAGTCAAGATAGGCCTTGGTCGAGGCTTAGTTGGTAAAGACCTTTCTTTAGCAAACTTGGTAGAAATATACGAAAACCGAGCTCCGCATCGAACAAAACATGCTTGCCAAACCGAGTCAACAAGGAACTCACCAAGTGTGACGTCGGGTGCGGCCGCCGCATCCTCGGCGGTGAGGTGGTTCGCACGGCCTCGTGTAGCCGGCGGCCGTGCGGTCCTCTCCGTGTACGGGGTGGCCGTCCTCCTCGGTGCCGGTGGCTTGGCCGGGGTCCGGAACCGAGAGCCGCGGTTCGACTCCCCGGTGGCGCCCGCTCGTGGACACTCGAACGACTTGTGCCCAACCCGACGACGCTGAAGCAAGTCACCTTGGATCCGTCTCGCCGACCGCGGTGGTGGTCTCGGTTTCCGGTACGTTCGTCCTCCACCCCCGCCCCCCGGGTTGGCTCTCGCTCTCGCGGCCGCGACCGAGTGACGTGGTGCCTCCGCCGTGATCGGTGGCCCTGAGCGTAACCTGTCCTCTGCCTCTGAGGTGGTCCTGAGCGTCCTGCCTGGTCTGTGCGCTTGGACTTGCTTCCACGAACCTCCATGTACTCAAGCCTTGAACCTCTCCACGATCAGTGCCTTGTCGATGATGGAGCGAAGTGTCGGGCAGTCGTGTGCGGACAAGTGGTGTGCCATCCCCTTGTGCAGCCCCTTCCCCGAACCGAGAGACTTTCTTCTTCTCTCGTGTCGGTGTCGTCCGGCACGTACCTCATCGGCCTCCTCGGTAGCGGTTGGCGTACTCCCCGCACCGACATGTTTCCCATCTTGAGGTGCCCGAACTCGTCGGCCTTCCCCGTCCATCACTCGCCCCGGGATGTGGTGGCTCTCGAAGGCCTCCACAAACTCGTCCCACCCGATGTGCAACGGGTCCCGGTGCGAGTCACGATGCCGTCCCACCACGCACTGGCTGTGCCGACCAGCTGGTGCGCGGCCACGGTCACACACTCCTCCTCAGTGAGCTCAGTCAGCTCCAGCTTCTTCTCAATCTCCCGTAGCCAGTTGTCTGCGTCCATCGGGTCTGCTGAGTGGTCGAAAGTAGGCGGTCGCAGCTTGTTGAAGTTCTCAACCTTCTTCTGGAAACCCTCTGGCGCGTTGCGGTTCTGACCCCTGGGGTTGTTGTTGTTGTTCTGAGCCAGCAACTGGGTGATCGTCTGCATCAGCTGAGTCTGCACTGCCATCACGTCGGCCAAGTTCGGGGGAGGTGGCGGTGGTGGCACCTCGTGCCCCCGAGCCCGGCCTCGCTCCTCCCTCGGCCGGGGTACCGCTCGTGCTCGAGCTCCTCGCTCCCCGAGCTCCCTCGTTGTCGTGCACGGCTCCTCGATCGCCAACTCGGCCTCCTCGGCCTCCGCGGCTCGCTAGGCCTCCGCGGAGCCCGCCTCGTGGCGCGTGACCTCCACGGCGTCCGCGGCCTCTCGCTCCCGCTGGGTTCGGGGCATCCTCCCCTCCGTCGTCCCCAGCGACCTCCTCGAAACGGGCCAAGAGTCGCCCGGACCTCCTTGCTCCCGACATCTGTTCCAGTTGCACGAGTCAGTAGTGGTAGGGAGAATACAATTATTAAGGTTATTAACTATAAAGGAGTAATCCTGCTAACAATCAAAGAATTTCATTCAGACATAAAGAAGCATGAACTCCGAGAAAATCCATGAAGATCCATGTCACTCAATCAATGCCACCATACAAAAGGGGTGCACCTCGAGGTTTACTCCAACGACCTTCGAGGGTACACGGCAACACATCACGCTAACGCATGGTACATCATGGGGTAGCTACTATAGGCATGACAACATAAGCGGCAACATGACATCTAACTCATTACATCGACTCATAATCTACTGCTAGATCTCTACTCCCATCACTGAGTACTCTGAGGTGCCTCAGAGCTGGTGTCTGGTGGAACCGAGTAGAACGGTGGTGAGTGAGTCCCTGGGTAACCCGGCACCCTGATCGCCGGTCCTCCGTAGTAGTCTCGGGTATCCTGAAGAGCACGGTCTATCTCTGCTGTGTCCTGAGAACCTCTCGGGTACGGGCGCACACGTGGTAGAAGTGTCGGGGGTAGCTCAAAGGTCTCTGTCCTCAGTCGCGGCCTCTTCTTGGGGGGTAGCTGCGCGGAGAGCTCCTCCAACTCTCTCAGCCTCTGCTGGTCGGAACGCTCCCAGGCCATGCGGGTCCCGGGCCGCTCGGTCTCTCTCCTCGTAGACCACCCACCGAGGTAGCACAAGTGGTGGTAGTTGTGTCGACTCGTCTCCTGAAGATCCCACACCTTTACTTGATAGTCAGCTGCTGCAGCTCCAACCGACTCCAACTGGTCCCTCGCCTCTGCAAGCCTCACTCTGTCCTCACGCGTGGCCCCCACTGTAGCCCGGTGCAACTCCTGCTCTGTCCTCAGCCGTGTCTCCAGTGTAGCGATCCTCCTGGCGTCCCTCTCGGTGCTGGCTGCGGCCGCCGCGCGGTCAAAGCTGTACCAGCTCTCCGTTCCTCTCGTGCGACTCCTCCAACTGGTCGAGCAAATCCTCTCTCTCCGTCTCCAGGTCCTGAACCCGCTGCAGACTATCATCCCACTTCCACCTTAGGTACGCGATCTCACTGTCTGCCCAGAAAAGCGCCTGGTCCTGAGCCAGGATGCACCGTCTGGCTGCGAGCATCATCTTGTCCTCCACCGCTGAAGTCACCTCAAGGTACTGCGCTCGGTCGCTCGTGTCCCAGCGGCTCGGGTCGTAGACTCCTGTCGGAAGCACGCTGAACGGGGTGTCCTTAAGCTTCTCCCCCAGCTGGACACAAACCATCTTGAGTGCTCGGCGTGCGCTAGACTGGTGTGCCTCCATAGTCGAGCTCTCGTAGCAGTGCACCTTGACCTCCTTGAACTCTGGCACCCGTGGGTCCGCCGGTACCGTAACGGTCGGAAAAGTGGCGGATCGCTCCATGTGCCCCATGGTCCTCCCCTTGTAGCTGACTCGGTCGGTCCCCACTCCAGCTGCCTCCAGGCACTCCCTCAGCAAGCGGCAGAAGCCTCCGTACCTCCTGCCGTCCGACTCCAAAGGAACCCACACTCTTTCCGCCATCTGCACAACGTTGTTAGAGCGTAGTTAGTAAGGTAGTTAGTGAAAATCAATCAAGGTAATGCATATATATAAGTATAGATATATACATACGGAAGCCAAGGGGGTTTATATAAAGTTTCAAGGTTTAGAAACGGCTTCCTAAACTATCGACCATTCCTGGGGCTCGTCCTACAGTCAAGCATGGCTCTGGTACCAACTGAAACGACCCGGATTTCCGCGAACGGAACCCCGAATCTTAGCACCTCGGTGGTAGTCCCAGGAGGGCTACCACGTGCAATCCCTGTCTCAGCGATGCCAAAATCCATACAGAAAGATAAAAACAGCAATGTAGAGTACAACATTTTTATTTTATTACATTAATCAGAGTACATCTCTTCGGCACATGCCGGGTACAAGTCCATCGGGACTGAATCAAACATAAATAAAACGTCTAGCAGCGGCTCCATGAAAGCGCGGGAAACTCCATATCCACAGGCAGCTCAAGTGTAGGAAGAGCTCTAGTCCACCCAACCGTCGTTGTCGAAGTCGTAGTCCGGCTCGCGTCGAGGCATCGTGGTCTACCCGATAAGCGGGTAGGTCATGTCAGCTTCCCAACAAAGAGGCAAAAGCGGTGTATATTCTACTATGCATGAGATATCCCTAATCTGGCTGTAGAAAGCTTAAGCAAAGCAGCAGTGCAACGTACAAGGTAAGCAGAATACAGCTAGGAGGTCCACACCTCGGGGAAGCTTCCGCTTCCGAGGTCCACACCTCAGGGGTCCACACCCCGCTCAAGGAAATCCACACCAAAACTCCGGATCTCAACCACGATCCAGAACCCAACTCTCATCTGCGATGTGGGGCCCACCTGCTCCTATCCCCACATCTCAACGGCCGAAGCCGGGCTCACACACTCGGGGGAGAGAAGAAGCACAAGAGAAGTGTAACTAGTCAGGCGAGAGATCGAAAGACCTGTCCATAACCAAGGGACACGGACTATAGCTATAGGTTTAACACTCGCGCAGGGTTGTACAACCGTACCCACCCGAATAGGACCGGAACCGGCCGTCACCGTGTCCGACCCTACCATACGACCGAAGCCCAAGTAAGTGGATAGTACCCTCCTCGCGTCTCCGAGCCCGGCCCGGCCCTCCGCGCAGCTCATACTACCCGCGAGAGGTCCCTCGAAGCCGTGGAACCCTTCCCCGGCCTCGCCAGGGCAAAGTCTACTAAGGAGGGAAAGACCACTCCCGACACGATCACACCGATCCTCCTACAGGAGGGGTGCTATCCACTACAAGTCTCACCCCGCACCCCCGCCCAATACAAGGCGGGCGGTCTGTACGAAAATAGTCATCCGAAACAAGGTCAACTGACGATCGGTCCTTAAGGGGCCGAGAGCGAGCACTCACCATCTCCATCCCACACGACACGAGCCTCGGGTAAGAGACCAGATCGCATCTTCCCTTGGCAGCCGTTCACAAGTAACCAAACGGCTCGCTCCCACCAAAACTCAGCAAGGAGGTACGCACCCAGAACGCACGCTAGAAACATACCGAGATATCCACATCTCAGTCCAAGCCCAGAGTACCATCCATAATCAAGCAACAAAAGTATGGATAGTTGAGGTAAGGGACTAGCTAGGGGTCTGTAGCTAGTCCCGCAGGTAGTAGAGCAAGGAAACAGGATATAACAAAACATCAAGGCATGGCTATTAAACGGGTTATGCAATTCATCAGATCAATGCATTAAAGTAAAGCACTAGCAGCTATATAACAACATGGGATCTACATGGTTGGGAGTGACATGACACCTTCGTTGCCGTTGAAGCGCCGCCGTCCGGAGCAAAGGTGTACTCGGGGTCCTCCACGTCCTCCTGGTCGAAGCTCGGGTCTGCGGCACGAGATTCGACGCGAAAATAAGAATACGGTGCACAACTAAGCAATAACTCCAAATGAGAACCAATTTGGAAGATCCAAAAGAACCCAAACTATTTACAATCAGCAAGGTTTCGAAATTACGGATTTATAGAAATTAGTTTTATATTTTTCTGAGCTTCCTATCAAAAGTTATGAATTTTTAAAGGTTAAAACCATATTTTAGGAATTTCTGGAAATTAATCCAGGAAAAGGAAAGGTTTTCTGAAATTTTAAAAGGGCTGATGACGTCAGCATGACGTCAGCGCTTCTCGCTTCATGGGCCGAAGATGGGCTGAAAGAGTTTCTGGGCCGAAAGCGGCCCACTGGACTCGGCCCATCTGGCCCAGGCGGGAGAAGTCCTCCGGACCCTCCCCGGATTTCCCGGTTATGGCCCCGTCCAAAGCGCCGGGCTCCCAAAGTGGCCCGATGGGCCGGGTGACTCTTAAGGCCCACAGGCCTTTCATCCTGTCGCTAACAGAGGAAAGGGGGTTCGCCCCTCCCTTCGGCGCTCGCCGCGCCCGGCGGCGGCGTCCACGCGCGCACGCACCGGTGGCGCGGCGCGACGATGCGGGTTCCGGGACACGGCGGCCGGGGTGCGCTCCGGCCCTTCCACACCTCCTCCGGACACTCAACGCGCGAACGCATGGCTCGAAGGCCGCCCTACGGACACACCGCCACCGCGCGCGGCGCGACGCCGAGGGCCGCGCGCGGCGGGCATCTCCACGGCGCGGTCGAAGCCATGGCGCGCTGGGGTGCGGCCGGCTAGGATTCACGCGCACGAACACCTCGCGAAACGCGTCCTCGGCTCGAAGGCCGGCTCAACACGGTCCAAGACACGCCACCGCGGCGGCTCGCCCAGACACGGCGCGACGCGGTTGGCGTCCCCGCACACCGCACCGGGCGCGGCGCGCGCCCGGCGCGAGCAGCAGACGGCGCGGCGCGGGGTGGTCCTCGGTCCTTCCGGCAAAACAACCCGAGGTCCGGCCCGAGCGAGTGCGTCCGGCCGACTCGGCCCGGGGTGGCCACGGCTCCGTGCTCTCGCCGGCAAGGCGCGACGCTGCACCGTCCATGGGGAGACAGCGGCGCGACGCGCTCGGCATCTGGCGGCTCGAAGGCGCGCCCACAGACAAGGGCTAGATAGGAGACCGGCGCAAGGAGAAGGGAATGGTCGTGAGCTCACAGCGGGTCGACGGTGTAGACGTCGTGGGCTTGGCGTGGGTGGCGGCGCGGCGTCGGTGTACACGGCGGCGTCTGCTCCGGTCCGGTTCCCCCGCGGTCTCGAGCGGCGCCTCCCTCGTCCGGCTCCTCGCGTCCCCGTCCAGCCTCAGCAGCGACGCGCCGGCGGCGGCGCGGCGCACCGTCCTTCACCGCCCCTCCTCCTCTTCTTCTACTTCCCCCCTTCCTCTTCCCCTTCGGCGGCGCGGCTCTGGAAAGGGGCAAAACCCCAATGTGGGTTGGTGGCGGTGGACAACTGCTCCTTGCCTTCCCCCCCTTGCTTTTGAATCCCCGGCGCCGCAAAGCAAGGCGAAAACCCAGCGCTGCCCCGGCTTGGTCTGCCCGGGCGCCCGTGGCGGCGCCGCCCGCTTTCTCTCTACGCGACCACGGTCACAGGGTCATGGCGCGGGGGTAAAAGAGACCTTTCCTCCCCCGGCCCGGCTCGGTTCGCGCGCGGGCGCGCCCCGGCCCCTCGGCGTGCGTGCCGGGCCGGGCGGCCGCCCGCCGCGCCCGCCCCGCGTGCCGGTGTGGTGAGACCGGCGGCGCGCAAGGGGCGGCTCGGTGCGCCGGCGGGGGTTGGTGAGGATAGGGAGTGCCGACGAGCGGGCCCCGAGCAACAGAGAGATAGAAGGAGGGGGTAAGGGTTGCGCGGGTTAACCGGGGCCGAGAGGGAGCACGGGGCCGGGCCGGCCGCAACGCAAAGGCGGGAGAAAGCGGCCCGCCTTTACGTGTTTGAACATTTTGCAAATTAAAAGATTAAGCTTTGAACTAAGGTTTGATTTAGAGTTTGAATTTAATTCCCACTCAAATTCAAACTTCACACATTTGAACTCCAAAAGAACCAGAGAAAAACCAACTCACATATTTTACCATAATTTGAATATATGTTTTTATAAATGGGTTAATCTGGTGGAGAATCCAGGGAAGGGCTAGCAATTTGGCTCGAAAATTGTTAGCACCTAATTTCAATCAAAAAGTTTTAAATTTTCGCAAAATTCACCCACCTAAATTCCTGGGTTGTTACAAGGAAACATTTATGTTTGAACAAATTAATCTCACACCTAAAGAACCTTTTCCTAATGGTGAGCTAAGTGCTATGCATGAAACATATGCTTCTTTTATTTACACCTTGACTTGTTGCTACAATTCACATGTGATGTTAATTATGGACGCGTATGTTTACAATAAGTTTTGCAAATATCGATCATGCTTTGCGCTTGGTCAAGCTAATGACCTTAAAGAAGCACATGTCGGGAGAAGGCCCGATTTTCACTAACCATGTAGACAAGGCTTGAATAATGAAAAGAGAAGTCATGCTTAAAAAGTTGCAAAATAAATCATCAACCCCTCCAAATCCCACGATGGATGCTGCTATCTTCATCAATTTGAGAGCTTGTTCAGAGGTGTACAAATTGAGAAAATGAGATATCCAGAAGCTCCATCAAGTTACCATTTCAACGCATCAAGAACCAATGAGTTTGAAGACCCGTGCAAGGAGTTATGGAGAAAACATTGAGCGTTGCGCGTTCTGAAATTTCAGGACAGATTTCACCGCCGAAGTAAAACAGACGTAACTCTCTTGTCCGGAGTCCGATTTGGGCAAATAAAGACCTGTTGGAAAAAAAATTTTGTGCACTGTGCAATGGAGTAGAGCTTGGGTATACTTTCTGTCCTGGACATTAAAGAAAAAAAATTCATGGAGTGAAGTTAGCACCGAAGGATGATAAAGAAGGAGATAGCGATGAAACAAAAGGATGCCTTGACCAAGTCTTCTATAAGTGATCAAGCACAACATGGAAAGTAAATTAAAGCTGCATTGGTACCTTTTCTTCTTGCATGAAGGGCGATGGCTATGTGACGAAAAGAAGGTATGTGAGAAAGTCGAGCTCTATGACTTTAAATGAAGCGCTTTTCGGGAGGCAACCCGTTTCTTTATGTTTTTATTCCTTTCTTAGAAAAAATAAAGAATGACACTATATTATGATGATCAACTTGTTGTTATTAATCTAAGTTTAGTTTTCTTTTTAGAACCACCATCATGTTCATGCTCACATTTATTTATTTGCATGCATTCATTTTGCTATCAACGTGATGTTTCTTTGCATGTACATGTTTTGCATATAGTTGTCTTGGTTGTTTTAAGGCTCAATGATGTATGCTTTCATATCCATGTTAATGCTCCAACTGTGCATTTTCCTTTTGTGATATTGTGTAAATGTGGTGTTTAAACATGATTGCGGACCATCATCATTAAGTTCGATAAACCTTGCTAGCTTTTCATGTGTTTTCATGTTGCATTGGTTAGTTTATAAGCTCTGCAATGCGCTTAATTTTTCTTTTGCTATAAGAGTTATTGATTTGGGGATAGACATGGTGTTTTAACCCTTGATAAATAAATCTTTATGGCTATGGAGAAATTTGGCAACCTAGTTGTAAACATGGTGTTTAGAACTATGTGAAAGCATTGTCTTTGTTTATATGCTTTCCTATCATGTGCATACACACCTTGCACCACGTGCACTCATTAAGTTTTTATTTCTCATTAGAATAATTATGCCACAAGTTGAGAGTCCTAGGAAACATTGGATTTTCGGCAATTCTATCTACTCCCAACCGTTACCTTGGGGGTAGAATGTGCGCTTAAAACGTCTTGCAGGCAAGATAAAGACTCTCACTACAAGGAAATTGAAGGATGGCTAAGATAAAAATGTTTTGTCTTCTTCTTCCATGACTAGCAAAATTCTAAGCATGGGGGAGACCCTGAATCTTCAACACGGAAGTGCAACATGACGCTCTAGAAGATAGAATGATCAAGATCATTAACGTCTCCGGATCAATGCGCAAGAAGCCACCGATCTCATCAAAATTCTATGTGGTCTCTAAGGGAAAACACTGGATATTTTTGGATATTTAGAAGCTCCATGAAGTTACGATTCCAACAAATCAAGAATCAAGACAATCGGAGGTTCCTACAAGCGGTTATGCCCGAATCACCGAGTGCAACACGTCCTGAAATCTGTTTTGGACAGCACACAGCACTGAAGTAAAACGGACAAAGCTCCCTTGTTTGAACTCCGTTTTCGATGAATGACCACACGTTGGAAAGGTAATTTCATAAACTTTTCAATAGAGCTATATTTCGATATATGTTCTGTTCTGGACAGAGGGGGAAATCCATGAAAAAGAGACAGTAAGGAGATGATGAGAACAAGAAAGAGGAGATGGTGATGACAACATTGAAGAGAAGGGCGACCAATGATTCCATTAGGCATACAAGATTAAATTAAGAAGTCTAGGAGTGTTGATAAATCAAGACAAAAGCAAAAGCCACATCAATACATGGAGATGTCGGAAGAAGGCAACGAAGAATTACAAAGGATGGTAACATCTCCATGGACCTTCTCTTTTCCAAACACAAATGCTTCTAAGTATGCCTTCAACCTCAACTAGGTGCAACCTTTTGTTTTTCTCTTCAAACAATAACATGGCTACTAGGAGGACAACCTAGGTTTCTTTTTACTTTCAATAGATAAGCATGACCATGTGTTCACCTCGATGTTCTATATTGCCTATACTTACGGAAAGATGATGAAAGTTGCCGCTTTGTTTTACCTACATGAAGTTATACATGTCTTGGCTAATTGCTCTCTATAATATGATCTGAAATTAATTTAAATACTGGCTCTTTTATTTGTGGAGGTGAAATGACTATGCTCTAGACCCACATACATATCTTTGCTCTTTGATTTAAGTTTATGGATAGCCGGATAACTTGTTGTTTTTATGAAAACTCAACTTTTATGCTATCTATATATTTGTGATGCTCTTGCAAAGTTCTACCTACCAAAGCCATATACATATATGTTCTATGATAACAAAACCCGTAGATTGCAAACATATCTTTTGATGAGTTGGATTAGGATTGATTTCTATGGTTCGAGACTAAGAAGCTGGTCATTCCTTTGCGTAACTTTTCATGCTAGCCTTTTTGTCTATGCATTGTGGGTTTTCACATCGAAAATTTCACAAACTTCGCTGGGCATCCACCCTAAACCAAAAACATCTTTTTGTGATCACCTCCTTGTCCACAACCCAATTTGAGTATGGAGTAAAATTCTCGATGGAGATTCAAATATTCCGCAAGATTATGGAATTTATACTTACTTTAGCAGTCATTTCCCCTCTCTTTTATGCTCGAGGACGAGCATCGTTCAAGCATGGGGGAGGAGTCATTACATCATCTCTGACAAATGCTATGTAAGTATTATGTTGCAAAAAGTTTTGAGGAGCAAAAGAAAAAAATGAAAAAAGAAAAAAAATATGATGAGAAGAAAAGAAAAGTAAGAAAAATAGGAAGAATAAAGTGAAAAAAAGAAAGAGAGAAAAATGAGAAGGAAATAAAATAAAAGTAAAAAAATAATAAAGATGCTCCTTGGATCTTTTTGCTTCATAAGTTCTCAAGTGACTTGGTGACAAATCCATACTCAAATCTTCCAACCATGTGCAATCCGATAACGAGGACTTCACTCGTGCCTTGGGATCATACATTGGCCACTTGCGCATGTCCACCTATCTAAATGTGTGTGTTTCATCCCTCTCTCTTTCCAACATTTATTTTCCATGACCTTTTTGACGAGTCTCGGTAATTCCAATAGATCTCTCTCTTAATTTGACAATATTTCGGATGTATGTTTTGCTAGGATTGTTTTTAACCTTCCAAGCTCCACATAAGCCTTCCGCTATCACATATGAGTAGAGTAGGTTGAAAATAATCTAGTATAGGCTTGAGTGACTTGATGAGATGAGTGTTTCCATGAGCTTTTGCAAGAGATTTTCACTTATGTTGGATGTGCATCTTTTTGAAAATTCTTCCATGTGACAAGGTGATGGTTTGAAGTTCACTTAAGTTTGAGAGCATCGTGTTTATTAAATGTGGCTTGTTCTTTATTGTTGGTATATCCTCCATAATGAAAAAGAAGCCGGTCACAACTTGAACTTAAAAATAAATTCTTAAGAGAGAGCAATTTGCCTTGTCATGAAAGACTAAGTGCAGGGACAACATTGGAAGGCAACACTGATTTCCCTTTTAAGCAAGGATTACTTACTCGAGGACGAGCAAGGTTTAAGCATGGGGGAGATGTTGACGGTGAATTTTCGTCAACCTAGAGTACTTGCTATACATTGGTTTCGATTATGATTTGCAACTAACCCGCCACTAGGCATACTAATGATGTAACAAGTTCACACTTGCATGTCGATTTTGGAGTTTGTTGTTTACGCAGGAAATTAACGTTAAAGAGGAGACTTTCGGGATAAGTTAATCAAGCACTTCAAGAGAAGATCATGAATCCCGTCACAAGTCAAGACACGCGATGAACATGACTCCAAATGACCCGAGGACCGAAGCGTCAACGTGCAAGTCTTCAGGGACTCAACCAGAAAACGACGAAGCTTGGATAGCAAAAATTCAAGCCTTAACCGTGAAGGAAACGACGTTAAAGGCCCACATGCAAGTGCACACAAATAAGGGATCACACGAGAAGCAACCGGGGAGGAAACCAGGGCCGAACCGGGCCGAAATGGGCCTGGGCCGGCCGGCCTGGGCCGACCGGCCCAGCCGACTCCGGGCCCGGTTCAGCGCCCCCTTTGCCCTAGGTGTTAGTCTATTTATTGCCTCTTCCTCCATCCGCCGCCACATCGAACAAATCATTCTACCGATGCCATTCACCAGAAAACCGCCGCCGCAAGAAGAGGGAGAGAGTTGGATGAGCTCGTCCCAAGGATCAACACCGGCGGAGGGAAGGAAGCAAGAGGAGGACTCCAAGCCGCTGGCCTAGGGGTGTTCCCAAGCTTCATCACCGCCATCTTCATCGACGACGATCTCCGGAGTCTCCATCACCCCTATGTGCTTCGATCTGTGTAAGATGATGGGGCAATGTCTCCGTTCGTCCCTAGGGTTAGATGGATGCATGATATGTAATCTATACATGAACCTTATGCCAATCAATGCTTTATGGTCTATGTCTTCGCGTATGCTTTGTTTACATATGTTTGCGCAACATGTGGTCTTAGTAGGGTTTGTGGTAATCGTGGTGATTAGCTTAACCCTATGGATGCTTAGATATAGGTGCAGTTATATGTGAAAGTGTTTGATTACCTTGAGTAGTGACAGTACGGTAGAGGGAAAAGGCTTAGCGGCCGCATAATCACCATGAAGCTAGTGTTGGCAACACCCTTTTCATGTTGTAGTTGCATCTTCATGTGTTCCTAAACCCTAGGGAGGGAACGCTTATCTATCTTAACCTCTCTCTCTTGTGTCCACCCTTTACCTTCTAGTTTCACCTTAGACTTCTTAGATTAACATAGGTTAGATTGTCTTTACCTTTAGATTAATACCCCTTTCAAAGGTTTCCCATCAACTAGATTAGTACTTGGTTAAGCGCTAGCAATCCCCTTGCTCCGCGGATTGACAAGAACCTTGGGGGTCACCCCGTGGTGAAAAAGGTGTAGGTCCGTACGCTTGCAGATCGAAGGTCGTTATGTGTTTCAACCGTCAACAAGCCCCTTTTTCTGGCACCGTTGCCGGGGAGCAAGCCAGTTTGCTACGTTTAATCTAGTATTAATTTTGTTGATTACTAATTTTTTTGTTTTTCTTTCTACTTTTCTTGTGCCTAGATGGATTTGTTCACCTCACCATTGGAAGACGAAGAGATGTCGCTAAGGGAGCTAGCAATGCCGACAATGGAAGACATTGAGATGCAAAAATCAGTTTTGGCACTTGCTACAACCCACTATGAAGTGAAGCCTAGAATCATCGAGTTAGTGGCGACAAAGCCATTTAGGGGATTGGAGGATGACAACCCATATAGACACATTAAGGAATTCATGATGATATGCAACACGGTGCAACAAGGAGTTCCGGCCGCTTGGTTCAAGTGGAATCTTTTTCCATTCTCTCTCGAAGATGAAGCGTGAAGATGGTACACACTTGCGTCCGTTGAAGCAAAAAGAAATTGGGATGAGCTAGTGAAGAAGTTTCTTTTGAAGTTCTTTCCCATAAGCAAGGTCCAAGACTTAAGGAGGCAAGTGCTCACTTTCAAGCAAGGAGAGGATGAAGGAATTGATGAAGCATGGGACCATTTTAATGAACTACTTGAGCGAGGCCCGAACTTGGGATTTTCCGGTGACTTGATGTTGCATACCTTTTATTTTTCACTAACCCCTAACTCGTCTCGTTTTGTAAGCATGTGTGCAGGTGTTGATATAATGGATAAAACAATTAGTGAAGCCGCACAAATCTTACAAAGGATAAGCAATGGACAAAGAACACAACGAGATTGGCAAAGACGTTGTCGAGAGGAGCAAAACGACAAAAGTAAGCCCAAGGTGCTTGCTGAAATTTCTGAAAAAGATGAACCGGACGTCAAGGAAGATGAACCGACCATACAAGAAATTGAAGATCCACTTCCCAAGGTAAGAGAAGTCATTTCGGATGTTAAAAATGTTGAAACTAACATGAATGTAGGCCGAAGTATGTGGAATGCTAGACCATTGGCGGAGTTCGATCAATCCGGTTGGATTCAAGTTGATTTTGCCCCACTAATCAACTACCGAAGGAAGGAGGAACGCCGACATAATGCCAAACTAGTTGAAGATATATTTGATCAAGAGATGAGTGGAGAGTCGATCCAAAAGATATTTGCAGGAGAAATAGAAGAAGGAGATGAAGGATGGATCGATCGGTTTGACAACTCAAGGAATTATGATGAAGAAAGAGAAGAGTACAACCGTGACGAGCCTAGTGACTCGAAGGATAAATGGGAGAAGATAGGACTCAAGCTAGAAGATGAATGGGAAGGAGTTGACATAGAGCAAGTACTCGAAGAAGGCCCCTCCCCACAAGGTGATAGCTTGTGTGCTATTGAAGCCTACACACTAGCAAATCAAGACATGGAAGCACTCAAGTATGAAAAAAAGAGTGAATCAACGATAAGCGATCTTGACGACATGTGGTACACGGGAGATAAAGAAAGTAACATACAAGACTTTGAATACGAAGATTGGGATGACAATGAAGACTTCAAAGAAGAGACAAATGCAAATATAGTTGATGGATTACATGTTCCACATGATGAGATGGAGGGGGTGCAAAAAGGTAACAAAGAGACACCTTCACTCGTTGAGATTGATTTGCCTTCAACACCGCTAGATGAACCAAATATCACTCTTGTTGAAAAAGCTCTAAGGCCAAGGTACGCGCTGAAATATCAGGATATTATTGACATTGATGTTGATAAATTCAAATACTCATGGTTAACCAATAGTATGAATGATAGTTTAAATTCTATGCCTTGTTCCAATAATGATCATGTTAATAGGCTAGATTTTCTTGAGAATGAAAAAGAGGAAACGTTTATGTTTGAACCAATTAATCTCACACCTAAAGAACCTTTTCCTAATGGTGAGATAAGTGCTATGCATGAAACATATGCAAAAGGTTAGCAACCGCAGACGGAATATCCAAAGATGGTGCATCGTCAAGGGAAACAAGCACACTAGAGCATACAAGTGCATAACATGGCAAATGAGCATCTCGAATATCATCAAAATCAGCACGTGTAGCAAGTAAAATAGGAGCATTCAACTTAATTTTAGATTTATCCGAAGTGGATGGTGATGGTTCCTGTTCTTTAGCAGTTTTAACAGCTCTAGCAAGATCATCTTTAACAATTTGTTCAGGTGTCAGAGGATGTATAATTATTTTCTGTCCCTTAAACATGAGAGAATAATGATTCTAACGACCATGATGCAAGCTATCAGTATCATATTGCCAAGGTCTACCAAGTAACAAAGAGCATGCTTCCATAGGAACAACATCACAATCAACATAATCAGAGTAAGCACCTAAAGAAAAAGGGACACACACTGATCCGGATACTCTAATTTTACCACCATCACTGTGCCATTGAATGTGATATGGGTTTCAATGCTTACGAGTGGCTTACCACCATCTAGTATCATGCGGTGGATTTAGATCGTGATGCAAGTAGTCTTGTTACCATGCTTAGTATAATGCGGTGGATTTAAGCTTGGTTCAAGAGGGTTTCTTGTTAGGTTATGAGCCATGCGGTGGGCTAAGATCTAGCTTGGAGCTAGTTATCGGCTCTATTAGATTTTGGCAAGATCTAATAGATTCATTAAGTTACCCCGTGTTGCTTTGAATTTTACTTTATGTTTAAATTCATGTAACACTCTTTTGCCCAATTTAGATTGATTCGGATCGGCTTTATCTTGTTTGGTGATCTTTACGTCATGTGCTGACATCTTGACCCAAAAGGCACGCGGATCACGTGTTTCTCAAATAGCCGAAACCGAACCAATCTAGGTTGTTACGTGTTGCGGGTTCAATCTTGTCAATCTTGTGTAAATCTTGACAGAACCAAGTATCATGCGGTAGATGCAAGTTTTTGTTGTCTTAGAGCTAATCATCCAGTGGATTAGATTCTTAATTCAATCTGATAGGTTTATCATCTTTGGCAATGTTTGTTCCTTCTTCATGGACCCCGATTCGGCTGTTCAGCCGTATTCGGTTATGTTTTCACGAGTAAAACGTGTTTATAAGTTATGTTTTAAACAATGTATGCTTTTAGCTTTCCATATTTAGATTGTATCATATGGTAGATAGATCTATTTGTGGTTGGTGGTGTGATTTCAAGCAAGTCATGTCATGCGGTGGATAAACTTGTTTGGCTTCACGCTTGACGGGTTTTGAAGTACCTAGACATGCGGTAGACTAGTGCTTTGGGCCTATGCATGCTTGTTTAATACATGTTTGTAATTATGCTTTTACTTCATTTATTGTTTATTGTTATTTGTTCCCGAGGATCGGTCATGGTCTTGTGCACGTGCAATCTTGTCCAAATAAAGACCGATCTATCATCATGCTTGCGTCATCTTTTCGGCTATGTTCTATTTCACGCTTTAAAGTTCCCGAATGGTTTCTAATTTACTGGCAGATAGCTTCTCATAGCTATATGTCACTTCACATGGCTTTCTAGCCGTAAATATTGAACTGTCTAGTACCACCCGGCAAGTTCCAAGCTTTGGTATTTAACTACTTTGTCTTTTGTTAATTTTCAGGGAAAATTGACTGACACGCTTTGGAATCTGCTTGCGTGTGAAGCTAGCTTGTTCGGCTTGCTGTGTGCTTGACGCAGGGTGCGAATTTCGCGTCAACACTGTGTACTAAGAACACGTTGGATAACAAGACTCTCGTACCTATCAGCGTCCCCCAGATTGACATGTATGTCCGTCTTAGCTGCATTGTCAGTGGCAAGCAAAGTATGTTCAAGTTCTTTTGAATCACTAGCTGAAGAGTACTCACCATCACCATGAATGAGTAATGTGCATTTGTTCGGATAGTCCCGAGCCACGTGACCACGTCTGCTGTAACGAAAACATGTGATATCCCGTGTGGTGGATGTTGTGCCTGTGGCTGGGGCGGCTCCTACCGACGTAGTTGTCCTCTCACGCGGTGTAGGTGTGGATGGCGCAGGGAGAGGCAGTGCTGAGCTGGACGACGAGTTTCTTCCTGCAAAAGTGTTAGAATATGTCCTCGAGCGTGTCCCTGCACTTCGCGTTCAGCTTCGCAAGCAAACTCAAACAATTGGGTCATGTCAGCATATTCCAAGGATGTCCTGAATTTCGCGGTTCAAACCACCACGAAACCATGCCATTGCAGCGTCGGGTTCCTCCAATATACCACAACGAATCATACCTTTTTGCAACTCCTGGTAGTAGTTCTCAACAGACAGAGAACCTTGCTGAAATCGCTGCATTTTGTTAAGCAAATCACGAGCATAATATGATGGCACAAAGTGATGTCGCATAGCAGTTTTTAATTGCTCCCAAGTGGTCGGAACAACAGTAGGATTTTTATTCTTATACCCATACCACCAAATTAAAGCAAAATCAGTAAACTCACTAATAGCAGCCTTAACTTGAGAGGTAGCAGCAATATCATGACATGAAAAGTTTTATTCAACTTCTAATTCCCAATCAAGATATGCAGCAGGATCATATTTTCCATTGAAGGGTGGAATTTTAAATTTGATTTTAGAGGAGAAATCGTTACCAGTGGGGCGGCGTGGTACACGGCGGGCTTTGCCTCGGCGGTCAGCATCATCCTGCTCATCATCACCCACACAGTCTTGGGCCACCAAATCAGTGACCACCATGTTCAATGCATCGAGTCATGACACGATGGCGTCGAGCATCGTCTTGGTGGCTGTCTGCGCGAGATCAAGCTGGCCGAACCGCACGTTGGCCATAGTAACCGTGGAATCCACCCGCTTGTGGATCGTCTTGATGTCTGTGACAATGCCATCAATCTCAGCACGCATGTCCTGTAGCTGTTTCTTGTCATCGTCAACTGCCATGGTTAGCGCAAACACGAAACAAAAACGGACACCAACACAGGGGTGGAACAGCTCACAAGGGCGCTCAAACTAATGTTGTTATCAAATTCTTATTTGTTCTTACCACGCACACAGGGGCGACCTGCAACCAACCGGTGGAACTCGCGAAAGATTGGAGGAGTGATTGCGTGGAGAAAACAAAATCTGCTCGTCGTAGAAATATGTGGAGTTCTAGGTAGGCTGCACTCAAGTAAAGGATTAGCACACTCAAACAATAATGCAAAGTTGAATGATAGTGCTAAACATGAAACAAACGCTGCTGGCAACAAGTGAAAACGAAAAGACAACAAGTAAGGTGGAGAGGGTGTAGCAAAAGGCTGTTTTTTTGCTTTTGTTCTTTTCGCAGGAGTCCTCAAAACTGATGATATGAACACTGAGGATCTCCAACAGCAAATTACCACACACACTTTTTCTGAAAGGATCTCTCTCTCTAGAGTAAGGCCAAACTAAAAATATGGTACTGGAAAAGAGAGGTGATGGCTTAGTGTGGGGATATGTAGCACGACCAGGGAGAGATAGCTACCAGGGTATGCACGGTGCAGCCCAAAAGGCTTGCGAGCCAGGGGAAACTGTGGCGCAAAACTCCTTCACCGAGACGAATTGGTTCCCATTTCCCACTTAGACTGTGGGGTGGTCTCTCTATTTTTTATTCTTTTTTTCCTTTTGTTTTGATTGCTTTCCTTTGTTCTTTCCTTTTTTTCTTACCCACCGCACCACGGAACAGGGATGGGCGACCGAGAGGTGGCTGTGCGATAGGTGTGCGCATGAGGTGGCGGATGGATGAGCAGCGGAGATGAAACTAGGGTTACAAGAAAAGATGGAACAAAAGGTAGAAAACACAAGTAACCAGCAATTGAACGTGTAAGCACACAAATTCAACAAAGACATTTATTGAAAGAATGTGCAAGGCTAAACGGTTGCTGGGGAAAAGATCTAACCTGAAAGTAATTTTTTGTTGGGTTTTTTGTGCACTGTAGGAAGGGAAAAACACTAGATAAAACTCACCGATCAACCTGGAAAGCTAATACCACTTGATAGAGGCGAAATGCCCGATCTTTCAGTGAGTGGAGATAACTTCAATCTGGTGGGAGGCGACCCTCACAATCCGACTACGACGAGCGAGATTCGAAGCGCCAATGCAATCGCTGAACCAACTCCCGATGGTTACCGACCTTGCTGGCGCAAGATCAGCCTGATCACGAAGATCAGTTCCTGTGCGCAATCGAAAAACGAACAAGAATCTGAGGCGAGCAATCTTAATATCACTCGTGGAGTTCTGAATCACAGAGGACAACACGTATTTGTGCGTGTTCTGGTGTAGCTAAAGCTAGATGTAAAACAAAACTCAAGTTGTAAAAGATACAGGACTCTGACTGATAAAGGGGGTGCAGCCCCTAGGGGAGGGGCGGCCAGCAAAGGGGGCACCGCCCCTAGCGTCGTGGGTGCGGGGGTGCAACCCTAGGCGCGCTCTTGGGCCAGTCCTAGGCGCCCATGCACAAGGCCTCCTATTGGGCCAGCCTTCAGTCTTTCGGGCCTTCATTCTTCAACATCATGACGAAGTTGAACTCTCTTGCACGAGCTCGAGTAATTGGCCCAAAAGGTGGTGCTGAAGATGGTGCTACTAGTGCTGGAGTAGGAGAAGGTGCTGCTGGTGTAGATGTACTCGTGGTGTCCTCATCACTAACGATTCTCGCGGACTGTCCGAGGTCCTCCCACAGACTGTCCGGCATTCAAAAAAGTAGCCGTTGTGTTCAAAATGCGTTAAAATAGGGCACTCATGGACTATTCGTGACCCTCCCACGGACTGTCCGAGTTTGAACACCAATGACTCCTTTTTAGAGTCAAAACAAGGTCAGAACTCGCTGTTAGGCTGGCGGACTGTCCGCCCTACCACCACGGACTGTCCGCGACCCCTTGGATCGCTAAAAACATGTCTCTATCTAAAACTCAATCAAATCGCGGACTGTCCGTCCATCACTCGCGAGCTGTCCGCGACCTTCCATTTTTAGCACAACCAAAGCTCGGTAAAACGGCTCTAACTTTTAGCTCCGATGTCCGAATTAGGTGATATTGGACTCTATGGAAAGCTCATTCAGAGGACTATCCATCCCAACTGAATGCTTGACCCAAAACACTTTGGATCAAAGCATAATTGCTAACCAAGATCCACCACAAACCAAAACCATCAACCAAATCTTCAACCCCTTTGCAAATGTGCCAACCCCATATGTATACCACCATAAGTGTGAGTGAGTTAGCATTTTCACAAACATTTTTCAAAGGGATTTTCACTCTCTTCACCATGCCACTCGATCCTAGCAACATCGCAATGTTAGATCGCTCCAGTGGCACTAGATAACCAATATGCAAACAAGTTTGCCCCTCTTGATAGTACGACCATCTATCCTAAACCCGATCATAAACTTCTCTACACACTTATGACCAATGAAATCAAATTCCTATTGGATATACCTTTGCCTTGCGCATTCCATTCCATCTTCTCCAATATCCATCTACATCATCACAAATAATATGATCCACTTCATATCATCATGCGACGTGTTGGTTGATCGATCTTGACTTCATTGCTCTTCACCGTTGCATTGGTCCATCGATGCCAAGTCATCACTCAAGCATCCTGCCACGCGGTCCAGCACTTAGCCTCTGACTTTCCCTTCAAACTTGCAACCGGTCCGTCAAGCCAAGTCTCGTCTTGATCTTCTCCATCTAGTCACATGACTCCATGTCATGTATCAAATGCAATGAGCTCCTTCATCACATAATTACTTGTGGACTAAACACCTGTGTATTTCACTCAACCACACATTAGTCCTCCTAAGTTGTCACTCAATTACCAAAACCAAACAAGGACCTTTAGCGCTGTTGACGGTGAAAATCCGTCAACCTAGCCACGAGTTTACCTTCGGTGTTGGCATGAGTTTTATACCTTATCCATTGGTACTAACCCCCGTGGTATAACAAGTTCACGTGTGCATGTCGGTTTTGGAGTTTAATGTTTATGCAGGGTTTTAGTGTTGAATGCAAGACTTTCGGGATAAGTTCATCAAGCACCTCATGACAAGACCTTGAAGCCCCGTACAAGTCATGCAATGAAGCAAACTTAACTCCAAGAAGTCGGGGACTTGATCCGAGAAGACGACGGACTCCGGGGACCCGACCGTAAAAGTGCGGAATCTTGCAAGACAAGGAGTTGAGTCCAATTCGGAGAGAAACCGATGACATGGACCTACATGCAGAAGAGGGAAACATCCAGGAAGCAAGGGAACCGACGTGGGGCAAAGGAGCCCACGGGCTGGGCCTAAATGGGCCCAGGCCGGCCGGCCCAGTCCGGTCGGCCCAGGCCCATTTAGGGCCCAAACACCCTCTCCTTTGCCCTAGCCGCCAATCGGGATATTTATAGCCCCCTGACCGAGAGCCACGCAGAGAAGATTTCGTCTTCGGCCGCAGAGAAGCAGAGAAGAGAGGGACACCATCTCGGAGAGGAGAGGGTCGAGCTAGTTGACTAGGGTTTCCCTAGCCGACGTGGGAACCTTGCACGGAAGACCACGTCGGAGTTCCCGGAGCTAGAAGCAAGATCAAGGAAGGATCCCGGTGGTGATCTTGTGTATGTATCATTGTTATAGTTGAATTATCAAGTTGAATCTTTTCCTAGCGATCAAGTGTTTCCTCGAAGATTTTGTTTTTTGATCGGCTTTGCTTATTCCAATTCTATTCTCGAGATAGATTACATAGGGTGTTCTTGTAGCCGCGGTGGCTAGAGGTACACGCCGGATCTTCCGAAAGAATCTCGACTTGTCTTTTGACTCGCCCTAAGCTCCCCGCATGAATAGGGATACGTTGTGACGAACGGGGGTCTCGAAAGGCGGATGTTTTCGGATTTGGACGGGAAACCACGATTTAAAGAGGCTTCTATTAAGATTCGATTTGCTACTTCTTCTCTTGCTTGGAACTTCAACAAAAGGCTTACCCCGATCCCTCTAGATCGGTTTATCTACCCAATCTTACTTTGTTTTCTCCGGTCTTTAGTAGATTAGATTCGTTTTGTGTCTTTTACTTAGATGCACTAGGGTTTCTTTTATCGAAGATTGAAGTTACTTGGCTTTAATAGATTAAGTTTTGCGTCACACATTTGTTCCACGGATTCGATACCTTGGGTTCACCACTCGAGGGAAGAAGGGTCCCTTGACTACGACGGGAGACTTGTACGCTTGCGAGTCACAAACGAACTTTGATACAATTATTAACCGTCAACAAGCCCCTTTTTCTGGCGCCGTTGCCGGGGAACATGTGATCAAGATTTGATTTTTTTATTGCCTTTTTGTAATTTTCAGTTTTCTTTTTGTTTTCTTTTTGCATCTACTAAATTTTGATCATCCTCAAAACACATCTAATCTAGTTGTCTAACTCTAGTTTTTTTTATAGATTCGTTTTTACTTTCTAGTTTTTTTGCATACTTTGTTTATTGCTAATCCTAACAGGAGATGGACGGCTACCTCTCCAACAAATCCAATAATTTTGTGGATGATCCAGAAAAACTTTACAGGCTAAGGAGACGCGAAGCACATCAAGCTAAAAAGCTGGATTTTGTAGACTCGGAGTCGGAAGACAAAGGATCGCAGGAATCTCCGAAGAATTCACCACCTCAAAGTCCGCGGGAGAATCGACTTCCACCAATGGGTGACCAACCACCGGAAGAACGCAAGATTGGGGAGCTATGCACCCCAGACATCATCGACCTACCAATCTTGAACCTCGAGGAGATCGGAAGACCGTTCGAGATCAAGACCTCAACAATCCGCATGGTGCAACATTCACTCTTCACCGGCAAAGAGGATCCGAACCTTCACCTCCAAGCATTCATTCAACTATGTCAGACTTTCAACATGGATGGGGTGACTCAAGATCAAATGAGGGCAAGGCTTTTTCCGTTCTCACTACTCGGGAAGGCTTTGCAATGGTTCCACTCTCAACCGGCGGAGACGGTGCAAAATTGGAACACGTTGATGAAGGCTTTCATGAAGGAATACTACTCACCGGGTAAAACTCAAAGCTTGCGTAATAAGATTGCCACCTTTGTTCAATATCCTACAGAAACTATCTCGGAGGCATTCGAGCGCTTCAACGAGTACACCCGGGCGGTTCCACATCACAAGTTTCCGAAAGAAGACCTCGTGCAAAAGTTCTATCAAGGACTCACCATGGCGTCAAGGACGATCATCGATGCATCAGCGGGAGGATCTATCATCGAGCTTACACCGACGGAAGCTTTCACGCTATTCAAGAAGGTCGCGGATAATGACACGTGGGCGTCATCCGGGCGCCTACATCCGGTTCAACCCATGGGGAACGTCAAAGGAGTCTTGCAAGTGGAGAAGGAGGACATACTTGAAGGCAAGATCGACTCGCTCATGAGGAGGTTGGAGAAGATGGAGATGGAAAAGAAAGAGGCTCAAGACTTGAAGGCCGCCGAAGCAAGGTCCACATGCGAAGAATGTGGAGAGTATGACCATGTCCGCAAAGATTGTCCGGAGGAAGCCAAAGTGCTCGACTACATGAGGAAGGGAGAATTGCCGAACTTCCGCTACGGGCAAGGTAGGCCTCAATTTAATGCAAGCTCATCTATTCCTAACGCGGTTCCGCTTCGTATACAATTGAAGGAGTTCATGGATGAGCAAGCTAAGATCAACAAGGACACCGTCACCAAGTTCAAGACCATAGACAAGGTGTTGGAGAACATCGATAGCAAAGTGACGGAGGTCGGAAGTTCCAATCATCAAGTGCTCAACATGATGAAGATGCTCGAGACGCAAGTTGGACAACTTGCGGGGCGCCCTCACTAATGATGAAGGGAAGCTTCCGGGACAACCCAAATGTTCCGAATCGGCGAAGGCCATTCAAACGCGTTCGGGGAAGGAGACCGAAGATCCGGAACGTTCCGCGGGAGCAAGGAAGCTTAAACCGTCCACCGAGGTGGAAGGAATTGCTAAAGAGAAGGTTACGGGGATCGTCACCGAGGAACCCGAATTCGAGATGCCGGAGGAAGACACGAGGATACCGCAACTCAAGCCACGCTACTTCCGAGGTAAACTTGACAACCACTTTGAGAAGTTTGTGGAAGTTGTGCGTAGACTTAGCATCAACATGCCATTACTAGATGCCCTACAAGTACCTACATATTCTCGTTACTTTAAAGACATACTTGCAAATAAATATGAGATAGCAACACTCGGGGTAGATCATGTCAAGATGTCCGAGGAGTGTAGTGCAGCTATTGCTAATGGGCTAGAGAAGCAAAAAGACCCCGGGTGCCCTACAATTCCATGTTCACTGGTTCTTTCAACTTCGAGAAGGCGTTATGCGACCTTGGAGCTAGTGTGAGCGTCATGCCGAGGGATGTGTTCGAGAAGCTACGCCTACCGATGGAGCCTACGGGAATATGTTTGGAGTTGGGAGACAACTCCATTCGCTATCCCTTGGGCATTGCTGAAGATGTACCCGTGAAGATTGGACACCACTTCATCCCCGTCGACTTCATTGTGCTCGAGATGGGAGAGAGGGAGAAGCCGCCGCTCATCCTAGGGAGGCCGTTCCTCAAGACCGTGGGAGCTACTATTGATGTTGGCAAGGGGGAGATCATGTTCGATATCAACGGAGAAAGGAGTTTTTTCAAGTTCCGTCCAAGGATTGAGGCATGCAACATGATTGGAGTGAAGGGAGAACCAAAACAAACGGAGGGGCTGAAAAAGAAGAAGGAGCCGAAAATAATGAACGTAAAGAAAATCAAAGAAGGTGTTGCATCCGCCAAGACAAAGGAAGAGAAGCCGCCTGTGAAGACCAAAAAAATGACTAAGCCAACTAAGCCGGAAGACAAGCCCGCGCCCAAGATGGTGCGGAAGTGGGTACCCAAGATTGCAACGCCCGCAAAGAGCGTTGATCCGGAGTAATCAAGTGAAGAAGTCTAGCTATAGACTATAAACGAAGCGCTAGGCGGGAGGCAACCCGTTTCGTCGAGTCAAGAATAAGCTACCGGGAGTACAACCCGATTCCAGATTTTTCGAGTATTTTTAATAATTTAGTTTTTGAGCTTTATTACGCAAATACATTAGACTTAGAAGTGGTTGAACAATATTAGAGACATAATTCTTGATTGAATGTTTGCTTTATCATAAACCCTTTGCATGAACCCTCCTATGTGCTTGTTTGATTCTTTTCTTTTCGAGAAACCTCAACCAAATAATTTCAGAACCTTAACTCAACCTTTCACCCTCATTATGGTGCTGAGGTTGACTTATTTTTCATGCTAAAACCACACGAGTAGAGCCACAATTTATATTTAAGTGTTAATAAAATTCAGCACGTGGTAGGACTCGCGTGAACCTAGAAATCAAAGCTTTTGGTTGGTTTTAAAAATCTTTATCCTTGGTTTCTCTAGGATTAGAATTTTTCTAAGCCTATTCTAATTTTGTTTTATTCAAAATCTTTCATATTTAGCCAAAATTAGAACCTAAACCTATGCCCCCATGATCAAGCCGGGAAAACGTTCGCTCTCAACCGATGAAAGCAAACTATACCGGTGAGACCGAAATCGACGTAGTCGAAAAATATTTTCGACTTACATTTGTTTTTAATGGTTTAAAAACTTCTCTAAAATCATGTTTGAGCTCTTGCATGGCTCTGAAAAATATTTTAAATTTCGAATTAGAGGAGTGCTTAACCTTAAACACACCTAAATGGAGGCAATCTAGTTTGAATTAATCATGCATGCACCATTGGATTCCCTTTTATCAACTTGCACCAATTCCACATGCAAAGGACAAGCATGGTGGGCAGCAAGCATCAACTTTGCAGGATTTTCATGGTGGCATGTGAAGCAAGTGGAGCTAGGGAGCATGGACATGACCCAAAGCATGGAGCATCAAGTGGGAGGACCAATAATTCAAGAAAAGGAGTGGACGAGAGCGTTTGGGCGGTGCAACTCGTGGAGCACGCGGGCGGGGAAAGTTGCGAGGCGAAATGATCGTGCTTGGAAGAAAGACGCGGCGGGGAGGAGCCGGGGAGGCCCCCGGCCGGCCGGCCCAGGCCGGCCGGCCTCCCCTACATAAGGAGCCCCCCGGCTCCCGTTTTCTGCAGGCAAGCTTCCCTCTCCTTCCCTTGTTTGTGTGTTCAAGTTTGTGTGCTCAAAACCTCCGTAGACATAGCCAACCATCCCAAGTTTGATAGCTCAAGAAAAAAATCCACATCCTTAATCCACTCAAAGTCCACATCCGAAGCAAAGAGTTTAAGTGCCTAGTTTACCGGTTGCAACCCGGAATTTTAGTTGAAGAAAGAGTGCAGCAACCATGTGGAAGAAGACCACAAGTCTCTTCTCCAAGAAGAAGAGTTCGTCGTCGTCCAAGCCGTCATCAACCACGTCTTCGAGGAGGCACTCGGTTTCCGAGTCTCCCCGGAGCATGGAGACGGATACAACGCCACCGAGGAGGAACGATGCTCTCCTCCTTGGTGGTATGAGGGCTGCAAGAAGCACTTCCATGAGGTTCACCGAACCTCGTGGGCACACGGAGGAGCAGCCCGCGCCACCACGACGATCGACTCGCTCAACCGCACCACCTCCTTACACCCCGACACACTCTTCGTACGGCTTCATCATCTTGTCGGCGGAGGAGGAGGAGAGGCTCGCCAATCTTGAGAAGAGGCTTGTGCCGAACGTCGAGTTCGACGACCAAGCACTCTACACCTTGGGTTTTTGCACCGACATATACTATATGTTGGGGCACCTCGGATGGGTGCAGTTCTCCAACGGAGTATCGGTGGACACCCATTTGGGGTTCGCCTTGGAAATTTTGATGACTATTGCACCCATCGTTGATGATGATGGAGTGCAAAGCTTGTCATTCCGTTTGGAGGGAGTCCAACAAGTGGTTCCCTACGAGCACGTTAGGGAGCTGCTTGGATTCCACAAGGGAGCTCCGGAGAAAGTTGACGTGCCACCCGGCATGTTAGCGGGATTTTGGAACATGATCTCCGGAGAAGCCCATCAACAACGCAATTGCATCCGCAACCCCATTATCCGGATATTTCACTCTTGGATGTGCAAGAGGGTATTGGGGAGGATGAAGGAAACGAAGGTGACCGACACGGAGTTGAATTGGCTATACTCGGCTTTAATTGCCAGGCAGCCAATAGACCCCTCTTACCTCATGATCAACCGTTGGTGTTGTGAAGCAACATCGGGGGCGGGTAATATTGGTTCGGGGTGTTACCTCTCCATGTTGGCCTTTTCCTTGCGGCCGGGGATTGCAAGAAACCCCGCTCACCTTTTGCGTGGTACCTCTCTCGGCTTTGAATATTTGCGGTAAGGCAAATACATTAGTGGAGATGAGAGAGGAGGTTATCGGTTGGCCATAGTGAACCTACCACTCCCCAACGAGAGGCTTAGGCTTTTCAACGAAGGGAGAGAAGATTGGTTGGAAGAGGGACTACTTGTCCCTGCAAGGAAGAACAAAAGAGGAAGAATCGTAGAGGAGGGAACATCCTCCGCGCAAGCGAGTGGAGCACAACCCAATGTGCAACCATTCGGCGGGGTCCCTCCTCCGCCAAGTTATTACGGAGGGCCACAAGAGCAAGCATGGGGGGGTGGTGCACCGGTACCCCCACAAAATTATGTTGTGCCCAACGCTAACTTCGCGGGGTCCTACGCTCATCATCCCCAACCACAACAAAGCATGGCCATTATTGGAGGGTATGCTGCAAGAAATGCTCAAAACATCGCAGCCATCCAAGCTAACGCAGCTCAACTTGGTGAAGGCAACGCAAATATTGCCTTTGAACTTGGACGCCTTCACCTTGTGGAGCCAAATCAATTCATCGGAGGGAATGTCCAATCGTATTATGAGCAAGGGTATTATTATCAAGATCATCAACATCAACCACCGGCGGAGGACTAGAAGATTTAGGAACTTTAGTTTTCTTTTCTTTTCTTTTTCTCTGTAATTTTCAGCTTTTGCTTATGTGTGTTTGCGTAGTATTTTCTGTTTTTATTTAAATTTCAGCAAGCATGTTTGTTTATTTTCAGTTTGTATTTCAACTTGATGTCATCATTAATAAAGACACCACCTTGATTATATCATTGGAAAAGTTACAAAATTCGTGTCATGATGATATATGATTAAAATTGCAGCTTTGTTCATCTTTGTAATTGATTTATGCATGTTTAAGCTAGTGCTCTCTTAAAAATACAAATCTGAATTTATTTAAATGCTAGCTTAATTTTTCAGCGGAGGTTATGATTAAAATAAAGACCCATAGTGTTTTATGTGCTCTCAAGTTATGAATAGATTAAAGATGTCTTTTATGCTCAAAAATATTGCTAACCTTGTCACAAATATCACTTGTGTGTTGCTCAATCTATCCAGAGCCTTATATATATTTGAGTGCATAAACCTTAGTGTACAAGATTTATTTTTGAGTGAGTTATTGCAGGCCATGATTTCTCTGGCCCGAGACTAAGAAGCTGGTCATTCCGTTTTTGCGTATCTATCTTTTTGCTAGCCTTTTATCCGTGCATTGTGTATCCCCGCATCGGTGATCTCACAAACTTCGCCGGATATCCACCCTTAAACCAAATATCATTTTTTGTGATTACCTCCTTGACCACAACCTATGTTGAGAATGGATCATCAATTCAAGGAAGATCGCAAGACGGTGCCAACATTGAAGATTTCAAGTATCTCTCCAAGGAAAAATTTCCGGTACCTACCTTATTTTTCGCCTCTTTGCTCGAGGACGAGCAACGTCTAAGCATGGGGGAGGAGGTAGGTACGGTGCAGTTTTAGAGTTAAAAAGGGGAATATTTAAAAAAAATGATGATGAAAGAAAAAAAATTCGGCGATATACGTGACTTCCAAGAAAGAAAAAAATATATATATAATGAATGAATGAATGAAAGAAAGAAAGAAAGAAAGAAAGAAAGAAAAGAATGAGAAATATGAGAAAGAGAAAAAAATATGTGCGTAAAGTAAACTCCCCGGTTCTCTAAGAGTGCATTCAAGGCTTCAAGTTAAAAAGATCCATTCTCATTTTCCAACCATGTGCAATCCGATAACGAGGACTTCCTTTGTGCCTCGGGATCACTCTTTGCCATTTGCACATGTCCACTCATCTAAAGTATGTGTATTTTTCTCTTTCCCCTCCTTGATTTAACATTATTTTCCAATGACCTTTTTGACGAGTATCGGTAAGACCATGAGAAGCTTGTCTTGTTTTGGCAACACCTCATTTATAAAATCTTGTTAGGACTAAACTTTCCCAAAGCTCCATATAAAGCCTACCACGTATATATGAGAGGGAAAGGAGTAGAATATATAGGCTTGAGAGACAAGTGAGATGAGAGTTCATGAGCAATACACGAGATGATTTAAATTTGTGAATTTGGTTTAGCTTTTCTTTATCTCGTTCTTTATTTCAAAAATTCGAGATCTATTTAAAACTTTGTGAGCATGTTAATACTTGTGGGATAAGCTTAATAAGAATCTACCCTCCGCAGAAATGAAGGCTAGTACATTATGGAACTTTAATGAATTAAAATTTTGAGAGCATTATGTTTTCTCATGTGTGATCAAGTGCAAAGTTTAAACATTGTTTGGCAATGATGATATCCATCGAAGGCTTACTCGAGGATGAGCAAGGTTTAAGCATGGGGGAGATGTTGACGGTGAAAATCCGTCAACCTAGCCACGAGTTTACCTTCGGTGTTGGCATGAGTTTTATACCTTATCCATTGGTACTAACCCCCGTGGTATAACAAGTTCACGTGTGCATGTCGGTTTTGGAGTTTAATGTTTATGCAGGGTTTTAGTGTTGAATGCAAGACTTTCGGGATAAGTTCATCAAGCACCTCATGACAAGACCTTGAAGCCCCGTACAAGTCATGCAATGAAGCAAACTTAACTCCAAGAAGCCGGGGACTTGATCCGAGAAGACGACGGACTCCGGGGACCCGACCGGAAAAGTGCTCGAATCTTGCAAGACAAGGAGTTGAGTCCAATTCGGAGAGAAACCGACGACATGGACCTACATGCGAAGGGGGAAACATCCGGAAGCAAGGGAACCGACGTGGGGCAAAGGAGCCCACGGGCCGGGCCTAAATGGGCCCGGGCCGGCCGGCCCGGTCCGGTCGGCCCGTGCCCATTTAGGGCCCAAACACCCTCTCCTTTGCCCTAGCCGCCAATCGGGCTATTTATAGCCCCCCGACCGAGAGCCACGCGAGAGAAGATTTCGTCTTCGGCCGCCGAGAAGCAGAGAAGAGAGGAACACCATCTCGGAGAGGAGAGGGTCGAGCTAGTTGACTAGGGTTTCCCTAGCCGACGTGGGAACCTTGCACGGAAGACCACGTCGGAGTTCCCAGAGCTAGAAGCAAGATCAAGGAAGGATCCCGGTGGTGATCTTGTGTATGTATCATTGTTATAGTTGAATTATCAAGTTGAATCTTTTCCTAGCGATCAAGTGTTTCCTCAAAGATTTCGTTTTTCGATCGACTTTGCTTATTCCAATTCTATTCTCGAGATAGATTACATAGGGTGTTCTTGTAGCCGCGGTGGCTAGAGGTACACGCCGGATCTTCCGAAAGAATCTCGACTTGTCTTTTGACTCGCCATAAGCTCCCCGCATGAATAGGGATACGTTGTGATAGAACGGGGGTCTCGAAAGGCGGATGTTTTCGGTTTTGGACGGGAAACCACGATTTAAAGAGGCTTCTATTAAGATTCGATTTGCTACTTCTTCTCTTGCTTGGAACTTCAACAAAAGGCTTACCCCGATCCCTCTAGATCGGTTTATCTACCCAATCTTACTTTGTTTTCTCCGGTCTTTAGTAGATTAGATTCGTTTTGTGTCTTTTACTTAGATGCACTAGGGTTTCTTGTATCGAAGATTGAAGTTACTTGGCTTTAATAGATTAAGTTTTGCGTCACACATTTGTTCCACGGATTCGATACCTTGGGTTCACCACTCGAGGGAAGAAGGGTCCCTTGACTACGACGGGAGACTTGTACGCTTGCGAGTCACAAACGAACTTTGATACAATTATTAACCGTCAACAAGCGCTAGAGCCGTCCGCCGCCTGCCATTGAAGGCCGCAGGCCGAGCTCCAATTTCTAGTGCCAAACTCGCTATTTGACCTCACCTACACCACCACACGTACCTACCAGAGAAACCTGAGCACGGCCGGCACGCCTCGGCCGCTGACTCACTGGAGCCACCACCTGGCTCCGCCGCGCAGGCTCGCCAGCGACGTCCCTGCCCCGTCTTCGACCACCAATCGAACCCTAGGTGAACCTTTGAGTGTCCCACACCCCCTCCCCACCTAGCTCGCCGCCGACTGGCCAGTTTCTGGCGATCTCCCACCGCCAGTCGAGCCTAGGGACCACATTGCAGAGCTCCAGATCTTCACAAGGGCCTAAGTGTGAATCCAGGGACTTAGAGGTAAAGCTGAGGGCCTATCGGTGAAAGCAAAACCTAATCCAGGGACCAGCTGGCATATTAGATTCTTATAGTTTTTATGTTTGTGCTGAAACTTGTAAAATTCGTCTAAAATTGTAGAAAAATCAGAATGCAAACTAAATTTTGTTGGTTTCCTTTTGAATAACCCTACAACTTTTGTAAAGCATGACAATACTTTTGAGTTCTAGTTTTTGCATTAAAAGTAGAAGATTGTTAAACCTATATCTGTTGTAGTTTAAAATCTACATGTGTTCTGTAGCTGAATTTCGGATATGTTGTGAGTTATGTCATGCCTAGATTTTGTACCAAAAATTGCACAAAGTTACTGTGTAGATCGGTTATTATGAATTGTTTTGTATTTAAGTTGAATCTGTCCAAATGATTTTTAGCTAAAAATAATTAGATTTTTGTGCTCAACTTTTGCATGTGATCTTTCTATGCCTACATTCACCTCTGGTAAATTAATCACGATTTTACATCTGCCAGAAATATTTATTCTTGATTTATGCTTAGTTTTAAATGTAAATGCATAGCTCAAGATCTAGAGTAGCTCTTGTTGTGTTTGTTGCTCTCCTAGCCTTCATTTGAGCCAGAGTATCAGCGAAAGAAAGTTGGAAACAATTTGTTGCTTATTTATTTTTATATACATTTCTCATGTTTTGGTAGCTAGAAATTCTCTTTTTCAGTATAATTAATTTCATAGCTCTCCTAAGTGTGCATGTGCGTGCAGTGGCTTTGTTTAGGTTTATAGTGCTTCAGATTCACCCCCACTGAATTTTTTGAATAAAAGCTATGTAAGCTAATTAAAGCTTAATATTAAATTGAATTGGGAAAATCACCAACACACACCCAATGACCTCATGTTTGTGTGGTAAATCATGTTAAAGACTAAGTGTCACCACCCCCTTTGATCTTGTGAAATTAAATTAATTTATTTACATAAATGTGTACACAGTCACTATCAAATAGAATATTAATAAAGAATAACATATTGTTCCTTTATTGGAAGAGCATGCTGAATGTATGTTTATCTAGGTGAATGTGGTCAACCATGCACCCCATGGTTATCATAGGTTGTTTGTAATTAATTAAATTAAAACCGTCAATTAAATCTTACATTTGCATCCTCGTGTAGATCTTCCCAACCGTAGATATACGCTCGTGCCGGAAGGAGGAGACAGAGGAGCTAACGGAGACGTGCACTTCGTCGCTGTAGAGCAAGACCTGGACCAAAGTCCAGAAGGGCCCAAGGCCAACCTTGCCAGCGAAGGCAAGCCACAAATCATTAACCCTTGCTTTTAGAATTATGCAATTATCCTTGCTATGATTGTGCATTTACGTTTCAAGAGTTAAATTCAAACCCTAGATGCATGATCCCTAGGTACCTATGCTCTTACTAGTATGATAGGTGGATAGCTGCTATGCTATAGGACCGTTACAAGTCGAGTGATATCGTCACTCGCGAGAATAGGTTCTTATGTTGGAATCGTAAGATCTTTATAAATGGATTGCTCATGTGGTAAGAGCATGTGATTTGGGCTTCGGTCCAGTGGCTTTCGTGGGCTAAGGTTTTGAACGTTCTAAGCACTTGTCGGGAATGGGACCGGTAAGCCTAGTACCTTAATGAGATGATGCGGGAACTTACCCTTACTAATATTGAGTAGTCACCTACCCGGTTCGCCACCGGGAGGTGGGTACATGTGTGAAGCTGGGTGCCTTGCGGGGTACGCTAGATAGCTGTGTACTCAGAACTGTAAGCTTCGATCCCAAGCCGAGGACTTTTGGGAATGGTCTGGTGGTTGTCCAGTGTGAGGGCATCCTCCATGTGTTTAGGTCTACTTTGCAAGGTTATTAATCAATCGATTGTCGGCCTCTCACCGTAATCTGAGACTGCTTAATCAACTGGCCATGATATCCCTTAATGATGGAACTTGGTGAATATTACTGCTTAAATTAATTGTATTGTACAATTCTTGATTGGATCAGTTGTCACACTTAGAAATGGTAATTAACTAGAATTTGTGCTAAAATATTGAAAGTAAGGACATACTCTTTGTTGCTTCTCAGCAAAGCAACTCCAACAGCCAAAAAGCCTCTCATGTCTAGAGTTTGGTGATGTAGTTATCACCCGACAGTTAATTCTTGTTGAGTATTAGTATACTCAGCCTTGCTTTTTAAATGTTGTTGCTGGTGGTTTGGCCTGGTGAGTTTCCACCCGGCTGGGAGCTGGAATGGGTGGATGTCGACGCGTGATAGCATCACGGACGACCTCCTGTGATGTTTATCATTTCACTAGTTTAACTATTCCGCTGTTTTCGAACTCTGAACCTTTACTTATCATGTCATGAACAATGGTTTGTAATAATAAACCCTTAGAGATAATTTGGTTTTAATTTGTGTAATGTACTCTGGACTCACCTTCGTGTGAGTTTTAATGCATATGTTCGATCCTCTGTGCGTTATCCAAGTGATTTATTGGGTGTTAACCCACAACTAACGACAAGATGGTAATTTATTATCGCTTAATGACCAAAGGGGATTGGTAGGTGATAGTACGGTATTTTTCTGGGCGGGTTGTCACAACCTCGTCCCAATAAAAGAGGTCATTGTCATCCCTCCCGGCGGCTACCTACGAGCTCGGGCTGCGGCAGTCGGAGTAGTCGCTCCCCCCGTAGTCCTTCAGCTTGGGCGTCTACTCCTTGTATTCTTTCCTCTTCATCCCCCAAAGATGCTCCGATCTTCGGACGGGAGTTGAGACCTTCTCCTCCTTGACATGGTGATGGGATGCGATTGGCCCGGTCGGGACACGCCCTCTGCAACGGATGCGGGTAGTCCTCTTGATCTCCATTGTAGGCTTGAGCTCGCATCTCTTCATCACTTCCGGCTCCAAAGACTTCTCGGCACCCAGCTTCCCCTCCTCGCTCCTTGGGGACATCATAGCTGCTGCTCTAGCTAATGCGTGGACAAAAGGATGCGAATTGGATGGATTCTCGAGCTCCAATTTCATTCCTTCAAATAGTCCAAGAAAGAATGCCCTAGAACCTATCATTTCCTTTTCTTGACTTCTCTAAAATTTTCTGACCAAACATGGAAGTCGAAAATGCACGCCCTAGAGAAAAATGGAGGCGAACCGCCGCCCTTGGCCCCTGAGCTGGCCAGCCTGCCCTGGTTCTCGGGCCGGTTCGGTCCAGTTTTTCGTGTGCTCCACTATTTTTTGATTACTAGCCCGTGTAGAAAAGTTGGCCTGGTAAAACCTTGCAAAAAACTCCAGAAAAATATAAGGAGAGCTATTGTGACAACCCGCCCAGGAAAGTACCGTACTATCGCCTAAGACCGATCCACTTTGGTCATTAAGCAATAATAAAGTACCATCCTGTCGTAAGTCGCCGGGTTAACGCCCGGTAAATCACTTGAGAGCACAAGGATCGAATATATGCATTAAAACTCACTCGAAGGCGAGTCCAGAGATACAACAACATTCAAATTCAAATTCGTACCCGAAGGGTTTAATTATTACAAACCATAGTTTTTGACATGACGAAATAGTTCGCAGTTTTGAAAAGCGGCGGAATTTAACTAACGGCGGCAAAGTCACCACGGGAGGCCATCCATGATGCTTCGGTAGTCGTCCTCCACCCACTCCGGCTCCCGGCCGTAGCGGGATCTCACCGGGCCACACATCACCGAAGGCATTGCCCGGATCAACACATTATAGCAAGGCCGAGTATACTAATACTCGCAAGTCTTACCCGTCGGTGATAACTACTTCACCAAAACTAGACCATGAAAGGCTTTTTGGCTACTGGGTTGCTTTTGCTAAAAAGTAACAAAGAGTAGGTCCTTACTTTCAAGATTTTAGCACAAGTTCTAGTGGTTTAGTCATTACTACATTAGCCAACTAGTACAAACAAGGTTGTACAATAAAATTAATCAAACATCATCTTCATCAACTTCCATCATTAGGGATCATATGACTAGTGGAGTAAGTAGTCTCGGATAACGGTGAGAGGCCGACAATCGATTGATTTAAACCTTGCAAGGTAGACCCAAACACACGGTCGGCTGCCCCCGCGAGGACAACTCCCCAGACCGTCCCCATAAATCCTCGGGTCGGGATCGAATCTTACAGTCTTTGGTGCAGGCTATCCGACATACCCCGCGAGATACCCGAAGTCACCATACACCACCGGTGGCGAGCCGTGAGAGCGAATCCCAAGAGTAGTAACGGTAGGATCCCTAGCCGCCTCATTATGGTACTAGGTTTACCGGCCCCATAACCGCATGTGCTTGGTACGTTCAAAAACTTAACCCACATAACCACCGGACCGGAGCCCGCATCCCATGCTCTTACCACGTGAGCAATCCATTTAAGGATATAGTATGATTCCTATCTAGGAACCTATTCTCGCGAGTGAGGTCATCACCCGACTTGTAATGGTCCTATAGCTTAGCAGCTATCGACCTATAATACTAGTAGGGACCAAAGGTACCTATGGATCATGCATCTAGGGTTTCATTCAACTCCTGAACGTAAATGCACAATCATTCATAGATAATTGCATAAAGAACTTTAAAACTGGGTTAGATGCACCGGAGCTTGCCTTCGTCGACTAGGTTAGCTTGGGCACCCTCGGTGTCGAGTCCATCCACGTACTGCAGAGAACCTTCCGCTCCGCCTTCCTCGGTTTCCGGGACCAGGGAGTAATCTCTGTCCGGAAAATCTACACGGAATGCAATGCACTTTAGGTGATGTGATAGTTTGTTGTCTTATCCAACTCTAGTTGGTCATATTCACCTTAACAAGCATTCATCTAAGGTTTCTATTTTAGGAAGTCATTGGTTGTACATGGGTTACTCTTTTATTCCACATTTAAATAAAGGTTTTTATTTAAGCTTATCATTTCATGTGAAAGCTTTATTTCATTTTATTTTTAACAACATGGTATAATTAATATTTTATTTGTGAATTAACTCCTTATCAGAGCTGATAATTAACTTTATATTATTTATATTAAATAATGCTTTCAAAAAGGAAAAAGATTTAATTGAGGATTTTCTTTTATTTGATTTCCCTTTAATATTAATAGGGCATTTAAGCCATTTATTAAACAATTAAATTACCAAAAATTACATGAGTGTTTCTTAAGCCTACTAGCACCTATCCTGGTCCATTGGACCCACATGTAAGTGTTGGATGCTAGAAAATTAAATATTGTGGAAAATAACAAAGACTAGCTAGTGATTCATTTTAAATGCATATAAAAATAATTAAGCATCAAAATGATCCAAACTTCCTTGTGCATGCTCTCTGGTCCTAATCAAGCTTAGAAAACCAACATGTTTGCATGGAACCTCTACTGATCTTGTTTTATAAATTTACAAAGGAAAACATGCATAAATCAGAAATATTTATTTCTGCTAATCCTAAAATCATGATTAATTCACAAGATGTGCCTTTTGACATCACAAGGCAGTGTGCACAAGTTGGGCTCAAGAACATGAACATACTTAACATGAAAAATCATTTATGCAGTTCTGTCAGAGATAGAAAAACATTTTTCTAAAATGATTTACATGATAACTTTGTGCAATTTTTGGCACAGCATCTAGTCATATCCTAACTCACAACATATCCAAAGATCAGCTACAGAGAAGCTATACATTTCAAGTTATGACAGATCCAAGTATAACACATTTGTAATTTTTCTGCCAAAACTATTTTGAATCTAGCCACAAGTGTATAACAAGGAGGTGGGTTTTGACATCCTGAAACCTACAAAATTGGTCTGAGAATTTTCTAAATTTTCTGTGAATTTTTAGGAATTTCCTAAGGCCTTGGACTGATTTGTAACAAAACTAAGTTAAATTTCCTTGCAACTAGGCCCTTGGATTCACATCCATGCCCTTGGGGGCGGCGGGAGGGCTCGCCGGCGGCGATGTGGGGCCCGGCCATGACAACAAGCGGCGCAGGGATGGGATTGGGCTCACCACGGTTCGCTAGGTGGTGGTGGCGGGGTCGGGTGGAGCTCCGGCGACGGCGCACGGCGGTGGCCGGCGGCGGCGCACACGGCGGCTCGGGGTGTGGCGGCGTGGAGGCCAAATTGAAGCCAACAAGCGCGCACGTGAGCTTGCACCGGGAGCTAAGGAGGCTATCTAGGGGCTTAGACGGCGGCGAGCACGAGCGGGGAGCTGCGGCACCGCGGCGGCGGCGACAATGGCGGCGGGGGCGGTTCGGGTGGCGCGCGGAGGGGCGCGAGGGGGGGGGGGGGGGTTAAGTAGGCGCGCGGCACCGGTGACGAAGGGGTGACGGCGCAAGATGCTTGCCGTGCTACGGCGCGTCGAGGCGTGCGCGTGCGGCGGCGACACCGCCGACGGACCGGCGGTCCGCGGCGTGTGCGCGCGCGTGGCGGCGCGGACGGACGCCGGGCGCCTCGGGATGGAGCGAGCCGGGGGCGCGGGACCTCGGGATGGAGCGCCTTGGGCCGGGCGCGGCCTCGGGAGGCGCGGGCGCGGACGCCGGAGCAAGGCCGGTGGCGGGCGGCGACGGCGGCGCACGGCGCGCGCGCGACGTCGCGGCGCGACGCGCTCCGGCTTTAGCGATCTTCTGCCGGTGCTATGTTTGAGCCACCGTTGTTTCTCCAAAATTTTGAATACAACTCGACCAAGCAATGAATACCAAAGTTGTAGATCTAAGTACCAGCTACAACTTTCACAAAGGCTGTATGGGGTTTTACTCTTTAGATTTGAATCTGTTGGAATGCCAACTTTCAATGTCAGTCTGTGCTTGACTACAGTAAACTCTGGCTTGCAAGGGCTTTTTCACAAATTTCCCTTTCAAATTGGCAATGCCACTCTACATGAAAGTTGTGTCCCTCAACAAGACCTACAACTTTCCCAAAGGTAGAATTTTAAGTGTTTAGGTGAATTTTGGAGAACGCGGCAAAAATTCCGGCAGACACCTGTGGACACTGGATGGCAAGGGAGGTTTGACCCACCCTTTGACCATGGGTTGGCCCCACAAGTGTTTTAACTATTCACTAGGGTCACCAGGGGTGTGTTAGTGAGTTTTCATGGGTGAGGGCCCAGGTTGACCTAGGGTTGACTATTTGACCGGCTAATCCTGTCATTAGCGTTAACGACGGTAATTAAAAACCTGGGGCGTCACAGCCTACCCCCCTTAAAGGAATCTCGTCCCGAGATTCGACTTGACAATGAAGAGATGGGAAAAAGACTCACTGTTTCGGGATTGGAGGAAGCCCGGGTACTTGGTGTTAAGATAATCTTCCGTCTCCACGTGGCTTCTTCTTCCGTGTGATGGCTCCATTGGATCTTGTACATTCGCACGGTTTGCCTCCGGGTCTTTCGCTCTTTTTGATCTAGTACCTTCAAAGGATGCTCGACGAGCGAGAAATCCGGCTCGATCCAAGCATTAGCTTCTGTGATGATCTCGTTCTCCGGAACAGGCATTCCCTTCTTCAACTGAGTTACATGGAATACATTGTGAACCGCGGAAAACCGCTCTGGGAATTGGATACGGTAGGCCACGAGTCCACATACTTCTATTACTTCGTAGGGTCCAATGTAGCGCGGGGCTAACTTTCCTTTGAATCCGAACCTTTGCACACCTTTGGTGGGGGATACTTTCAAATACACATGATCTCCCACTTCAAAGTGTCGAGGTGCGGTTCCCTTATCAGGGTAACTCTTTTGTCTCATCTGGGCCACCTTCAAATTCTCTCTTATCACTTGTACCTTCTCTTCGGCCTCTTTAACTAACTCTGGGCCAAAGAGTGTTCTTTCTCCGGCCTCTGACCAATTCAGTGGGGTGCGGCATCTGCGTCCGTATAAAGCATCGAACGGTGCCATTTTCAAGCTGGCCTGATAGCTGTTATTGTAGGAGAACTCTGCCAAGGATAGGCACTTGTCCCAACTCTTGTCAAAGTGCAAGATGCTTGCTCTCAACATGTCCTCTAGAATCTAGTTTATCCTCTCCGTCTGACCATCGGTCTATGGGTGGTAACTGGAACTACGGAGTAGCTGAGTTCCTAAACACTCATGCAACTGCTCCCAAAAACGGGCTACAAACTGAGTCCCTCTATCAGAGATTATAGTCTTTGGGATTTGTTGGGGAATTCAGGAAAACCCGTCACCCTCGAAATGTCAAGCTTAACAAAGTTCTCAAAGCATGTTTTTCAGGAGCAGGGAATTCGCGATTCTCGGAAGCCTGGAACCTGTGAAGTCACGAATTCGCGAATGTGCAAAATTCGGGAATCTTGATTCGGCGAAGAGGCGGAGTCACGAACATGCGGGAGCCCGGAATCTCAACTGTTGATGGTCCGAACTTCGGAGAAACTGCCGATTCGGGAATCTGATGAAGACTCTGTTTGGGACTCGGGCGCGCGGACATGCACGAACCTGTTGGGAAGCAAGAGCCACTTCGGGAATCTGTTGAAGACCTAGTTCGGGAATTTCGGGCGAAGACATTCACGAACCACGGGAGAAGCAAAGTCAAAGTTGTAGTCCCAAAAAGTCCGGGTTTAGAGTGTGAACTAGTGGCAGACTTGTAAATATGTTAGGTGGGAAAAGACATTCTTGTGTGTGTTCACATTAGGAATATTCTCCAAGCCCGAGGGTGTTATCGGCATGTAAAAGTCCCTTCGTCTCCCTATAAAAGGGGGCGCAAGGGCACGTGTAAACGGATTCAGACTTTTTTGGAACTTGTGCTACCTGCAGAGAGATTCACAGTCTCTTTGCGCCCTAATCTTGTACTTGAACGTGTTGGGAACTCTACTCGTGTTAGGGTAGTTATCCGAATTTTTCGGGTACCCCCCAACATTGGCGCCCACCGTGTTCCAGCCGAAAAGAAACTCACGATGCCACCTCAGAAGAAGTCAAAGAAGACTGCTCCAGCGCAGGCAAACCAGGAAGATCGCCATCTCACCCAGGGGAATGAAAACCCGTTTGTCCCTGAGTCCTCGAACGTAACAGACCAACAACGAAGAGAGAAACTTGAGGCCCTCATGAAGGCAAGAGCAGAAAAGACAGCTCACATCCAAGAACAACCCGCTGAACAGCAAGAGCACGAAAATGTTGATGCTGACGATGATTCCATAGATAGAGAGCTAGCCATGGTCCACCAAAAGATACAACAGCTACAGAAAGACAAAGAAAAGTTCGCGGCTCAGTTGCAGGCAAAGAGAAAAATCTCTGAAAAGCTAGAGCAGCTGAACAAAGCAAAAGAGCAAATACAAGCAATACGAGAGAGAAATTGACGAAATGAAAGAACAAGAGAACGACTCCCCGTGGCAAGAAACACCGCAGCAGAACCCTGCGCCTGCAAGAGAATCCCCGAAAGAAAACTTTTTCGCGGGAAACGGAGTCTCACACTTCGTGGATTCTGAATCGCCGCTGTCAATAGGGCTGCAAACAACACCTTGGCCGCCGAAGTTCAAGCCTGTCTCTCTTCCCAAGTACAATGGTTTCGGAAACTCCAGGCAGTTTCTCATGAGATACGAGTCAGCTGTGAATTCGGCAAGAGGAGATGATGTTGCACTCGCCAAATCCTTCATCATAGCTTGCGAAGGACCAGTACTGAATTGGTACTCACTGCTGCCTCCACACTCGATCTACAAATTGGGTAGATCTCAAAACAAAGTTCATGCAAGCGTTTCGGATGTTCCATGACACAACAGCCGAAGCCTCCGATCTGTACAACTGCAAGCAGAAGGACAGGGAACCACTGCGGAACTTCGTGAGAAGGTTCATGCAACAGAGGTCTCAGATCCCCGACGCTGATGACAAGACAACGATCAAGGAACTGATTAAAGGTCTCACCCCAGGGCCAACGGCTTCCCACCTCACAAGAAAGAAGCCTGAGACAGTTGAAGAACTATTTCGGGAATTGGAGGATTACATTCTGTCTGATGATGACCACCGCAAGAGAGTAGCCGAACGAAACGAGGCAAGACAGGGCGGCAGATATATGACCTGGCGGGCACCACCCCAGCATCCACGAAACGTAAACAGTGTTGGAAATTCTCAGCAGCAACAAGACAGTAGGCCAAATGCCAGGGGAGGATTCAGTCATAGAGGAAGGGGGAGAGGAATAGGAACCCCAAGCCTCCCGAACCACAACCCAAGAGATCCCCACTTCTACTGCCAGTATCATGGAAGAGGCCACAGCACCAAAGGGTGCCCAGAGACAAAGAAGAACATGGCACGAATCCAACAAGAGAAAGCACTGATGAGCATTGCATTTTCGATGCCAACCCAGTTTCGGCCGAACTTCTGGCAACCGCAGTTCGCGAGTCCGCAGTCAAGCTCTGTACCAGTTCAGCAATTTCCACAATCGCAATCAGCATGGCAGCCTTCACAGCAATTCTTCCCTCAGTCGCAAGCGATACAGTCGATCCAGCAGCCACAGCCCATTCGGGAAATCTTGCCACCGCCTCCAGAAAGCTCATCAAGGCCTCAGTCAAGTTCGGGACCTCAGAACTCCAAAGCATTGCCATCGTTCGGGACTATCATGCCAATCACAGGCGGATCTGCTATGGAATTCGAAACAAAGAAGCAGCGAAACAACTACTTCAGATCTGTGAATACCATCATCAATGATGGCCCGGTACCCGCCCGAGTGGGCGAAGGTGCCAATTACCTTTACGAAAGAAGATTTCGGGTTGAAATCCGCGATCCACAATGACGCCATGGTGATCGAAGTCAACATTGCCTGGATGGGTCATAGGAAAAATCTTGGTGGACAACGGGAGTTCGGCGGACATCCCGTTCCCGAAAACATTCGAGAAAATGAATCGAGCCGGCACATGTTGGATCCACCGGAGTACCCATTGCGGGGGTTCGGAGGAAAGCCCATCAAGCCGGTGGGAAAAATATCACTCCCGCGTTTCTTTCGGAGATCTTGAGAATGCCGGAACGAGAGAACCTCACCTTTGATGTAGTTGACATATATCACCCGTACCTTGCGATCTTCGGCAGAGGTTTCATGAACAAGTTTGATGCTGTCATAAGGCAACAGTTCCTATGCATGAAGATGCCTGCGCCCAAAGGGGTTATCACGATATTCGGCAATCAGCAGGAGGCCAGGAACATAGAAAAGGGCCACACGCCTAGCCAAACGAATGTGTACCAGCTGAAAGCAGCTGAAGAGAGGAAGGAAACCTATGAAGAGCCCAAGCGGGACAAAGAGAAAAATAACATAGCCGCAGAAGATGAAACAAAGAGAGTGTATTTGGATGACATGCCCGACGGAAGCGGTCATAATAGGGGCGAACCTCGGCGCCGAAGAGGATGATGAACTCATACGCTTCCCGAACGAAACAAGGATGTTTTCGCATGGTCAGCTAAAGATTTGCAAGGCGTTGACAGGGACATAATCGAACATGCCCTCGAAACGGACGACAAGATACCACCCAAGAAGCAAAAACTTCGGAAAATGTCCGACGAAAAGGTCAAGGCAGTGGAAGCAGAAGTACAGAGGTTGCAGGATGCCCAAGTGATCAGAGAGGTCAAGTACCCAGTCTGGTTAGCCAACACTGTGCCAGTCAAGAAGAAAAATGGCAAATGGAGAATGTGTGTGGATTTCACCGATTTGAACAAGGCATGCAAGAAGGACGATTTTCCCTTGGAAAGGGTAGACAAAATCGTGGATGATGCAGCCAACAGTGAGATGCTTTCGCTCCTGGACATGTTCTCTGGGTATCATCAGATTAGAGTTCGCAAAGAGGACGAAGAGAAGACAAGTTTTATCACTCCTTTCGGAACATTTTGTTTCGTAAGAATGCCAGAGGGGCTGAAGAATGCAGGATGCACGTTTTCAAGAATGATAGCAATAGTGCTGCACCAGCAGATTCGGAGAAACATTTTGGCATACGTGGATGACATAGTTGTCAAAAGTGTTCAGAGGAGAGACCATATCAGTGATTTGGCAGAAACATTCGCGAACTTGAGGGCAGCAAACTTGAAGCTAAATCCAGAAAAATGTGTGTTCGGCATTCACAAGGGGAAAGTTCTTGGATGCCTAGTTTCAACGAAAGGCATTGAAGCAAACCCTGACAAGATAAAGGCTCTGATGGAAATGCAAGAGCCAATCTCAGTGAAAGATGTTCAGAAGTTGACAGGGAGAGTGGCTGCCCTCAACAGATTCATCCCCAGAGCCGCAGAAAGAAGTTTGCCATTCTTCCAAGTTCTCAGAAGTGCCAAGAAATTCCAGTGGTCCGAACCTCAGAAGCAGGCCTTTCGCGAACTGAAGGACTACTTGTCCAACATGACCAAGCTCTGTCCTCCCGAGCCAAAATCGCCGCTTCGCTGTATGTGTCTGCATCAAATTCGGCGAAGCGCGGTCTTTGGCGGAGAAAAGGAAGAAGAAGGAAAGCTCGGACAAATTCCCGTATACTTCGCCTCCGAAGCATTGTCCGGTTCCAAGGTTTTTTATTCCGAACCGGAGAAGATCGCGCATGCGGTCATCATGGCAGCAGGAAAGCTAAGACACTACTTCGAGGGCCACAGAATAAGAGTTATCACCAACCAACCGTTAAGTGACCTGTTCGCAAACAGGGAGGCATCCACCCGAATCATCAAGTGGGGTGCTGAACTCTCCGAGTATGTGGTGGATTTTGAAAGAAGAAGTGCAATAAAATTGCAAGTTCTGGCAGATTTTGTCGTGGACTGGACCTCACCTACTCAGAATCTTGAGGAAAATATGCCCGAACCTTGGATAGTGCAGTGTGATGGAGCATGGTGTTACAAGGGGGTCGGAATTTCGGCTGTTGTAACGTCCCCGACGGGCGTGGTCATAAGATATGCAGCGCGGCTCGTATTCACGAACAATGAACACTCCACGAACAACACAACGGAGTACGAAGCTCTCTTCGCCGGCATTGAGAAAAATGAAAGCCTTGGGGCAGCAGACCTTCATAATCAGAACGGATTCGAAAGTAATCCAGGAACATATCGAGAAGGAAAGCGAGGCCAAGAATCCAGTTCTCATGAAATATCTTGAAAAAGTCAGAGAAATGGAAAGACATTTCAAAGGGTATTCGATCCAAAGACATCCCAAGGGATGATAACAATGAGGCGGATAAGCCGGCGAAGGCGACAGAAATCAAGAGCTACCACCGGACGTGTTCTTTGAAATCATCGAGAACCCTCCATCAAAGATTCAAGAACTCAAATCGTGAATATGGTGGAAATTCCGGACGGAGAGCGAAATAATGGCATATCCGAGGGGACATTACGAACCACAAGATGAATTGGAGGAGAAAAGGTTGAAGCAAAGGGCTCGGGGCTATACAGTGGTAAATGGAGAATTGTACAAATCAGGAGTCACTGAGCCTTGGCTACGCTGCATCACCTCCGAAAAAGGTTGCGAACTTCTGAAAGAAATTCACAGTGGATTTTGTGGGGCACACATAGGCACCAGGGCTTTGGCTGGCAAGGTGATAAAGCAGGGATTCTATTGGCCAACCATAAACATCGACGCCAAGATGTTGGTTCGGCAATGTGAAGCATGCCAGAAGACGGGAAATCGGCGGAATGCCTTCAATGCCGCTTCATTTAATTCCTCCAACCCGGCCTCTCGCAAAGATGGGGCATGGACCTAGTAGGCCCGTTGCCAACAGCTCATGGTAATTGCCGATTCGCGGCTGTAGCGGTCGACTATTTCACGAAGTGGGTAGAAGCAAAACCACTCGCGAATATCACAGCGGCAACAGTTCAGAAATTCTTTTGGCAGAACATAGTCTGCAGGTTCGGAGTTCCTAGAGAACTGACGGTTGACAATGGCAAACAGTTTGACTGCTACACCTTCAAAGAATACTGTGAGAACCTTAGGCACACAAGCGAAATTTTCATCAGTATATCATCCACGATCCAATGGAGCGATCGAAAGAGCCAATGGCCTGATTTTTTTGGGAATCAAGAAATGCTTATTTGATCAGAAAAAGGGAAAGTGGGTGGATGAACTTCCAAAGGTGATCTGGTCTCACAACACCACAGTTTCAAGGGCAACAGGTTTCACACCTTTTCGCCTACTCTTCGGGACTGAGGCTATGACACCAAAGGAGATCAAGAATGAAAGCATGAGAGTCTTGAAAGGAAAAGAGATAGAGGAAATTGATAAGAAGGTGGAGAAAGACATGATAGAGCTGACAATCCTTGAAGCAGCAGAAAACATTGAGAAGTACCAGAGAGAGACAAGGGCATGGAGAGACAAAAAGGTGGTCCGAAGGACATCAAAACGGTGATCTTGTCTTGAAAAGAAAGAAAAATTGGGAGAACCCGGAAAACTTCATGAGTCATGGGAAGGGCCTTACATAGCTAGGGAAACAGATATGCCAGGGGCTTTTCGCCTGATGGAGCAGACTGGCGAAGAGTTGCCGTATTCGTGGAATGCCAATAGCCTAAAGAGGTATTATCCATGAAGACCCTAGTTGTACATAAATGTAGTAGGTAGCAGTTTTTCAATTTCCATAAGTTTACACTTTAGGAAGATAAAAGCCCGAATCACGTGTCTGTAAGTGACTTCGGGGAAAAACTAGTTTTATTTCTTAATCGTAGTACTAGAATAAGAAGGACCGTACTCTTTTCCTTGCAAAGGGGGCTCTAAATCAAGAGGCAAGGTTTTTAACGAGGCGGATCCCATGTAAATACTCTTTCTGATATATATATGAAAAGAGTCTTCCCCCAAATTGCATGTTTCGTATTTTGTGTCTCGAGAATTCCATCGTGAGAAAAAGAAAAAGTTCGTGAGAAAGGCTCCGTGATAGCCGAAATTCCATCGTGAAAAAAGAAAAAGTTCATGAGAAAGGCTCTGTGATAGCCAGAATTCCATCGTGAGAAAAAGAAAAAGTTCGTGAGAAAGGCTCCGTGATAGCCGAAATTCCATCGTGAAAAAAGAAAAAGTTCGTGAGAAAGGCTCTGTGATAGCCAGAATTCCATCGTGAGAAAAAGAAAAAGTTCGTGAGAAAGGCTTTGCGATAGCCAGAATTCCATCAATGAAAAAGAGGCCCGAGACAACAACAAGTTGTGGCCTAGAAAAATCCCATCCATCGAGGGATTCCCACCGAAAAGGCCCGAGACAACAACAAGTTGTGGCCTAGAAAAATCCCATCCATCGAGGGATTCCCACCGAAAAGGCCCGAGACAACAACAAGTTGTGGCCTAGAAAAATCCCATCCATCGAGGGATTCCCACCGAAAAGGCCCGAGACAACAACAAGTTGTGGCCTAGAAAAATCCCATCCACGAAGGGATTCCCACCAGAAAGTTCGCATGATGATTTCGAGAAAACAAATGTCTAAGGGTTCGCCTGTGTATTCTCACTTAGTTCAGATTGTTGAAAACTTTTTCAGGTATCATCATTGTAAGAAAAGGGCAAGGGGCTCCATCGGACGTTCGCAGAAAAATCTTAGTTGAAGCAACTGAGGGTTGCAATTTCAACCAGGGCAGGTCTGCCGATCGGGGCAAGTCCACAAAATTCGAAAAACAAATTTCGTCGACTTGCACAACGACGGTCGAAATTTTAAAAACTGACGAAGACTTCTCCTAAAAGATGTGCTAAGAAGTTCGTGAATAGTAAGATTCGTGAACCTGCAATCTAGTTTTCATGCGAAACGGCAAGGTGGGGGAGGGTGACGTTTTTTCAAAGAAAAAACATATTCATTGCCTTATTCGCATAAAAACTCCCGAACAGTTCTTCGATAATTACAAAACTTGGCGCAAAATTCAAAACGAAAGCTCAACAACATGTCCCGGTTTACAAACATTGTCTTCAGCCGTATCGCTAGCATAGGCGAAATCAGAAGCATCGGCTAAGGGGCTAAGGGGCTCCGATTTAGGAACCATCGCGGACGGAGAAGTAGACGGCGCAGAACGAACTTTCTTACGAAGTAAGAAAAACGAGGAGAGATCAAAACAACCTATAGAGAACTTAAGCGAGGCCTCAAGCCAAAAATCGGAAAAATCTTGTTCGGGATGCGCTCGCTTGAACAGGCGCCACGCTTCACCACTAACGAACATATTATCCCGACGAATCCGAAGCGGTAGCACGTTCTGCGCAGGCCCAGCTTGCAGGACCTGCGCAGGTTAAAATTTACAAAACATCCGTTCAGAAAGGTTTAATGAATCTACATGAATGTACAGCCAGTCTCGAATTCACTCAAAAAAGTCCAGACATATCGCTCAGTTTGTAATATCCACCTTAGGCGAATCCTCCTCTCGTTCGGGGACTTCTTCACCGTCGTTGCCACCATCGCTGCTGCTGCTGCTACTGCTGCTGCCGCCTAAGCCGTCTTCGCCGGACCCACTCGAACTCTCGCCGGAAGTCGATCCTTCGGGAGACGCGGCGGCACCTTCTTGGTTCTCCTTTTCCCTCAGCTGCGAAAGGAAGAAAAGAATGTGGAAGGTTTAAGGAACTGGAACACCTGCGACGAACATAAGTCACGAAATCGAGCAAAAGAAACTACCTCGGCAAGCTTTGCCTGTGCAATAGTCTTAACGACATCCGCCCCTCCAGCCATCCAGAACTCCTTCGCGAATTTCACCTTGATAGCCACAACGTCGGGGTTTGCTCGAAGTATCGTGTCGCTGGTAACGCTTGGGAATCGAGAAAGGTTTGCGCGAAACTTCGCCAAGTCCACACAGTCGTAATCGTGAAGGATCTTCAGGATACTTTCCACAGAGAAAGCAACGGCGAAGTCGCTGGCACCAGAGATCACTTCGGTAAGAGCCTTGAATTCATCCTCCAGCCAATCCATGAAATCGGGAATGTTAATGTCATCCGGGAGAGGGGCTGGGCGAACACCGTACTCATTCAAGGATTTCTGGTACTCAGCATAGAGCAATTTCAGCCTTCCCAGAATTTCCGAAGTGTTCTTCTTTGAAGCTTCACCTTGTTCTGCCAACGCCTTCTCAAGATCCACGATCTTCCAATCCTTTGTGCTCAGTGACTTGGCGAGGCTGGCGTTGTTAATGCGAAGATCCTCGGTGATTTTTGCAGCTCGCTCTTGCTTTTGCCGAAGTTTTTCAATCACGCTCAGATCATCTTCATGAGATTTTTGAACCTTCTCAAGCTCTTTCTTAGATTCCTCGAGCGCGGCCTCTGCGACTTTCTTCTCATCCTGGCTCCTCTTCAGAGCCTCCGCCAGTTCAGACACCTTCCTCTCGAGTTCCAGGTTCGTGGATTGCGCGAGGCTAAAGTTACGCTCTAGTTCCTTGGACTTCAGAGAAAGTTCTTCATTAATCTTCTCTTGCTTAGAAAGCCGCTCTATGGCAACCTTCCCAAGCATAGAGTACTTGAGAGTATAATCCTCGTGGAAGCGCGCAAGTTTTGAAGGAGTAAGAATGCAACAGATTCTTGAATTCTGAAAAATCCAAGAATAAATCTCAGACAAAGATTCAACAATCGTGAATGACACGAAGAGGCAGCGAGGATGAACGAACCTTGCTTGCTAAAATGCTGCATGGTGACTTGTTTAGTCGAACCCGAAGAGGCCTTCCCCTGAGATGAAGGAGTAGTTTCGGAGATAGAGAGAGGCCTTTTTTCGGAGCCTTGAGCGGCTTCTTCAGGTCGTTCCGACGCCTCCTCTCCTGTTTCATCAACAATTGTGGACGATTTCCATAGAGTTAAAAACTTGGACGTCTTGCCCCCGACGCCACTTGTCTCGAAACCAACACGCAATAGTTTGCCACGATGAGACGTACTAAAGCTTTTGTTAAAAGCGGCCAAGGAAGGAGAGGGCGCCTGGTCTTCGGGGACGACCTCCCGAACTTCGACCAGAGGAACATTTTCGGCAGGATGGCCCTCCCTCTGTATAGTGCGCTCAAGGTCCCGGCGACCCGGAGGAAACTTCATCGGTGGCGGCGACCTCAAAGAACGGGGGTTTTGGCAGCAGCAGGGGACTCAGTGCGAACAACAACTTCGGCAGCAATAACGGACTTCTCAGCAACAGCAGGAGATGGCTCCCTTCGGACTTCGGGAGCAACATCTGAAAAGGAATCAATATCCACGAATTCATTTTCGGAACCAGCAGGACAACTGTCTCGAAAGTTAAATAATGGCCAGAGGAAAACACCTTTAAGGCTATCTGTCTTCGTGAGGGTGTCGTCGTCGAAGGCGGATGGGACCCGCCGAACTCCGGTGGAAGAAACTTTCTTCACAGCTTTCTTCAATTTCTTGCGGCTCATCTGGGCAAGCCCCGAAGCAGCCTGGAGTTCAGCTTCCGAGGTTTGAGGTTCGGAGGTCTTTCGTTTCCGCTTCGACGACTCAAGCGATCTGGTCCTTGAAGGCTTCACTCCCGAAGAGGTTCCCTCGGTGGCAGGCGACGAGTTTCGCTTCGACGACCTGATTCGGGGAGCGTTGATGGGGGCGGCTGAGCAGCTGGCCGCGGTGACGGCGGGAAGTTTCAACTTGGGACCAGGGCCTCGAGAGCTGAAAAATTTATCACCGCTGATCTCCGAAAAGACGCGATTGATCTTCTTCTTGTGCTTCACCAGGGCCTTGTATGCCTTGTACTCGTTCATGGTATATTCGCCTACCATGACATTGACCCTTTTTTCAACTTCGTCCATGAAGTCCTTGGCGCTCTGGCCCTCGCGAAGTTTGATCCCGAACTTCGGGAAAGGCACCTTCTGATCTGCCCAGTTGACGTTGTAGTATACGAGTTCGGCAGGGGACCAACCGTTCGAAATAGGCCAGATTCGCGCGGCGACAAATTCTTCGATAATGTCACGGCCGCCAAGTATCGTGCTGGCCAGATGAAATGCACTCTCGCAATTCCTGATTCCTAAGGCCCGCTGGTTGTATCTCCCTACATTCACTGCGGCGAGGGGTGCGATCGGGCCCGACATCTTCGGCTCATCAACCTTCAAGTAAAACCAATAAGATCTCCAATCGTCTGCGAGGTTGGTCTTGCAGCAAGGAGCGATCTGGATTCGAGTGATCCCCTGTCGGGTGTTCTGGCGTCGCGTGTTGAAGGTGCAGCACGCGTGCTGACTATGGTAGAACTGCCCATCGTCTCCCTTGATAACTTCGGGGATGATCACCAGCTCATATAACCGAGTAAAACCGTCGACGATAGGATTGCAGCCGAAGGTCTTCAAGATCCAGATAAACTTCGACACTTCGAGGAAGGATGTCGGGGTGAGCTGGTGGATCTTCACCGAAAAAGCGTCAAGAATCGCCGGCAGGACGGGATCACAAGGGAACCTTAGTCCACAGATGAAGAAGTCCCGAAACACCACAATCTCTCCCTCTTTGGGAGTGGGAATCAGTTCATCGAGAGGGGCGCGCCGGCGCCTGGGGAGAAGAACCCGGCCTTCTCGTATTCGCGAACCATGTTGCTTGTGACCTTTGATTCTCCGAAGGCGAGCGAAGGCGGCAACGGGCCGGAGGTCCTTAGCATGACAAGATCGTCGACACCGGCGTCTACATCCCCGACTTCTTCGCCGCCGTCAGACCCAGCCTCCCCATCTGGGTGACGTTTTTTACTAAATTTCCGAAAGGTTCGTGGAATCGGATCGTCGGAGTCAACCCGCTTCCCCAAGGGGCTAGTGTTGGGGAATTCAGGAAAACCCGTCACCCTCGAAACGTCAAGCTTAACAAAGTTCTCAAAGCATGTTTTTCAGGAGCAGGGAATTCGCGATTCTCGGAAGCCTGGAACCTGTGAAGTCACGAATTCGCGAATGTGCGGGGTCGGGAATCTTGATTCGGCGAAGAGGCGGAGTCACGAACATGCGGGAGCCGGAATCTCAACTCGTTGATGGTCCGAACTTCGGAGAAACCGCCGATTCGGGAATCGATGAAGACTCGTTTGGGACTCGGGCGCGCGGACATGCACGAACCCGTTGGGAAGCAAGAGCCACTTCGGGAATCGTTGAAGACCTAGTTCGGGAATTTCGGGCGAAGACATTCACGAACCACGGGAGAAGCAAAGTCAAAGTTGTAGTCCCAAAAAGTCCGGGTTTAGAGTGTGAACTAGTGGCAGACTTGTAAATATGTTAGGTGGGAAAAGACATTCTTGTGTGTGTTCACATTAGGAATATTCTCCGAGCCCGAGGGTGTTATCGGCATGTAAAAGTCCCTTCGTCTCCCTATAAAAGGGGGCGCGAGGGCACGTGTAAACGGATTCAGACTTTTTTGGAACTTGTGCTACTTGCAGAGAGATTCACAGTCTCTTTGCGCCCTAATCTTGTACTTGAACGTGTTGAGAACTCTACTCGTGTTAGGGTAGTTATCCGAATTTTTCGGGTACCCCCCAACAGGATTCCATGCAGACGAACTATATGGTCTACATACAACTCTGCATACTTTTGCACGGAGTAAGTGGTATGCACGGCAATGAAGTGAGCAGTCTTGGTAAGTCTATCCACGATTACCCAAATAGAGTCCTTCTTTCTAGGAGTCAGGGGTAAACCCACAATAAAATCCATACTAATGTCGTCCCATTTCCACATAGGTATCGACAGGGGTTGGAGTACTCCTGCTGATTTCAAATGACTTGCTTTCATCCGGTGGCAAGTATCGCACTCGGCTACATACTTGGCTACATCCACCTTCATATTAGACCACCAAAAGTTCTGCTTTAGATCTTGGTACATCTTGGTACTACCGGGATGAATAGAGAACTTGGATTTGTGAGCTTCATCTAGAATGATCTTCCTGATTTCTGGGTCAACGGGGATCACTAGGCGTTTTCCAAACCAGACCACATCTTGGTGATCCTTCTGGAAACAAGTGTACTTCGGGTCTCCTTCCACTAGTTTCTGCCTGATGTTTTGGATATCCGCATCGTTGCGCTGGGCAGTGACAATCCTGTCATAAAGGCTTGACTCTGCCGTCAAGGCATAAAGAATTCCCTGCGGTACCACTTCTAGGTTGAGCTTTCTCATTTCTTCACACAAGGGTTCACTGACTGGCACCAACTCTAGGTGGTTGCAATGATCCTTGCGGCTAAGAGCATCCGCAACAACATTTGCTTTGCCAGGATGATAGTGCACTTCTAAATCATAATCCTTGATCAACTCAAGCCATCTTCTCTGCCTCATATTCAATTCTGACTGGGTGAAGATATATTTGAGGCTCTTGTGATCAGTGAAGATATTGCAATGATTGCCCATTAGATAATGTCTCCATATCTTGAGGGCATGAACGACGGCAGCTAACTCAAGATCATGAGTAGGATAGTTGAGTTCATGGGGTCGAAGGGCTCGCGAAGCATAGGCAATGACTCGGCCTTCTTGCATAAGGACACAGCCAAGACCGGTGCTTGATGCGTCACAGAAGACTTCAAATGGTTTGGAATTATCGGGTTGAGCTAGCACTGGGGCTGAAGTTAGATGTTGTCTGAGGGTGTGAAAAGCTTTCTCACATGCTTCACTCCACACGAATTTCACTCCCTTCTTGAGCAATTCGGTCATGGGTTTTGCGATTCTAGAGAAGTCAGGAATGAATCGATGGTAATATCCTGCCAATCCTAGGAAACTGCGGATTTGATGTACGGATTTGGGTGGTTTCCAATCCATTACCTCCTGAACTTTGCTAGGATCTACGGAGATACCATCGTGGGAAATGGTGTGCCCCAAGAATTTGACGCTTTTCAACCAGAATTCGCATTTGGAGAACTTAGCATAAAGCTGATGATCTCGCAAATGCTGAAGGACAACTCGAAGATGGTTGGCGTGTTCTTCCTCGCTCTTAGAGTAGATGAGGATATCATCGATGAAGCCCACGACAAACTTATCGAGCTCCGTCATGAATACTGAGTTCATGAGGTACATGAAGTAGGCAGGTGCATTAGTGAGTCCGAAGGACATGACCAAGAACTCGTAAAGACCATAACAAGTGGAAAAAGCGGTTTTAGGAATGTCGCATGGTCGAATCTTGATTTGGTGGTAGCCAGAACGAAGGTCGATCTTAGAGAAGACTTTGGCACCAGCCAATTGATCAAACAGAACATCAATTCGAGGAAGTGGGTATTTGTTTTTGATGGTGACCGCATTGAGTGGACGGTAATCTACGCACATTCTCAAGCTACCATCTTTCTTTTTGACAAAGAGAGCGGGGGCAACCCCAAGGAGAAGAGCTCGGGCGAATGTAACCCTTATCTAACAATTCTTGGAGTTGGGTTTTTAGTTCAGCTAACTCTTTCGGTGGCATGCGATAAGGTCTTTTGGAAATGGGTGCGGTACCGGGCTGGAGTTCGATCACAAACTCGACATCTCTATCTGGTGGCATACCAGGCAACTCGTCAGGAAACACATCCGGGTACTCACACACTACTGGAATTTCATCAAGGGAGGAAATAATGGTCGCATAGGCACAAGAGTCGATGCCGGTCCCGGAAAGGCAGGTACAAGGTAGTGTGCCCGACCGTAGGAGAGTGGATCTCTACGACCCTATCTGATATATCTAGAACCACCTTATGTTGATTCATCCATTCCATACCCAAAATAACATCCATGCTTCCTAATTTGATGGTTATAAGATTAGATCGAATAACCTTACTTCCTAGTCTCAGAGGAACTTCGAAGGTCACCAATTGAGACATAATGTCTCCACCGGGCGTGGTAATTTTATAAGCAGATTTGGTTTGTACTCTTCTTAGACCCAATTTGTCTAGTAAACTCTCATTAATGAAACTATGGGTGGCTCCCGAATCAAATAAGACCTTGACAGAGTGTTATTGATAGAGAATGTACCCGTGAGTACTGGAGCTCCTGCGGGAATGTCACTCATGGTGGTGAAGTTCGGCTTGCCCCGGGCGCACTTGCACTATCGGTTTCTTGGCCGGAGTGGCGGGCTTGTTTCCCGTACTCCGGTTACGCGGGTTTGGCTTGATCCGCTCCGGGCTTAGGACACTCATTAATGTAGTGCCCCGGGCCGGCCACGGTTGTAGCAACGGCGATCACCAACGTCACGAGGGGGTGCATTAGGCTTCGGAGCCTGTGCTTGGGCACGGCGGAGCCGGGAAGTTCCCGGCAGGGTTTGCCCCGGAATGGCTTCATCGTCCGGCGTCCGGCTTGAAGATGGCCGGGATGGGCACGGAGCTTCCTTCTTCACAAAACGAAACTTCTTGTTTGTTCCGTCGCTCCGGGGTGAAACCGGACATCCTCTTGTTGTCCCCCAGGGCTTTCTTCATAGCATCCTCTTGCGAGATAGCTTTATTCACGAGCTCATGGAAGTTTGCGGGCTCGAGCAGATTTAGGCGCTCATACAACTTGCCATCAAGCCCGTCGCGGAACCTCTCCATCTTCTTGGCATCAGTATCAACATGATGCCCACCGTATTGGCATAAGCTATTGAATTTCTGAGCATAGCGGTACACGGAGTCAGATCCTTGACGAAGGGCTAACAGCTCCCTCATCTTCCGGTCCATCAGACCCTTGGGGATGTGATGACTCTTGAAAGCTTGCTTGAATTCTTCCCAAGTCACGGCGTGGCCTCGCTGCATGGACTTGAAATGGTCCCACCACATCAAAGCTTCCCCTCGCAGTTGTAGGGCTACGAAGTTCGCTTTGTTCTCCTCAGAGCAAGGCAGCACAAAGGCAGAGAATTTCGCCTCTATGGCCTTGACCCAAGCCTCAGCTTCCAAAGGGTCTTCTGCTTCCGCGAAAGTTGGCGGCTTCATGGCGATGAACTGGGCATACGTGGTGACCTGGTTAGGTCCCTCGTGGTTGGCCCCATGTGGCGGCCCTCGGTTCATCCGCCGGGCGATCTGCCGTTGTGTCCGCAGGATGCGGCGCGAAGCACCTCGGTCCGGGTGGCCATGTAAGCCTCCGTCGGGTTCATGGGCGGGGGGTGGCGGCAAGTCACCACTACCACTCGCTCCAAAACCGTTGGGAGAGCCGCGCGTGGTTCCCACCATCTGAAAAGTGAGCGTCATTAGTGAGATAACCCAAGGCTTACTTCCAAATGATGACAAGCACGATCATGCATTACCACATCTCATTAATAACAAGTAATGAGGACAGCAACAAGCACAACATTCTATAGCCACCAAGATTCATAGAATCGTTTCTCTTAATATGGTTAGGACGGTGATTGCTCAATTGCGCGGCTCATATTCACTTCTAAACGATCGTCGTTAATCCGAAGACCAAGGAAGGTGGTATACGAACAAGCACTTATTTTCTAGCAACGAGTGACGTTCGTAAAGATGCTTTGTTTTACCTACGTTCTTAGGAGATAAACAATGCAATCCTTGACAAGCGTGATCATTCGCAACGAATTATCCAAGGATACGGCATTCAGCACAAGAGAATTCAATTTTGAACAACCACGAAGTCTACTTGAAGCATACAAGCTTAAGTATTCTTATTACAACGTGACAGAACATGGTTCAACGTCATTACAACTCGATTTTGAACATCATAACAAATACACGATACAATAGTTGCTTGGCACGAGGACGTGCTATCAAGCCAACTACTCTAACATCTCGAAGACAACTCGGTAAGATCGGTATCCTGCTTGCTCCCTCGCCGTCGGCAACCTAGTTGCCCACCGAAGCACCACCGTACGAAGGCGAAGCCGGGGGAGTCGGTAGCGGTGGTCCCGCCGGCTCGTCGATCCGGAGGCCGGACACGGCCCGCTCGCTCCTCCGGTGTGCACTCGCGGGGGCGGTGGGCTGTAGGGCCACTATAGCTAATAGGGCTGCCACCTGTACGTCGACCCCCTGCACGTGCTCCTGCATCTCTGCAATGTTCTGCAGCAGGGTCCGCCTCTCTATCTCGTGTGCGTCGGCATCCTCCTCTAGTGCATTGTTCTCCGCCTCTAGGTCCAGGATCCTCTGGAGGCGGTCACCTCTCTCAAGCTCCAACTGGAACCTCCTAGCGTGCAGCCTGTCTGTCGGGGACAGCCCTAGGGGTCCCCTTTAACAACCGGGAAATCCCCACTTAAAACCCGTGTCACACCCTACTTTCCGAAGAAAACCAAGTGCAAACCTATATGCATGCCAGGATCAAGTTTCATGCATACGGTGACATAAAAGTGTATACAGAAACAGTATCTCGTAAGAAAAAGAAAGATTATCAGAGATTTACGCTTAATCCTGGAAACGAAGACTCCAAACATCACAGGCAGACGACTAGGGGTTGCGTACGCCTAGCACTCCACAACATCTTCACGAGACTTCAGAGTAGCATCCTCTTTCTGAGCAACAATGTTTATAGCAAGGGTGAGAACTTGTCGTACCCAGCAAGTGTGGGGAAAGAATGAATGCAAAGGCTTTATAGTGGACTGGGCTATAAGCATTTAAGCAATTTTAGTTGATCAAATTTTATTAGCACCTGATTACTAATAAAGTATAAGTTTATACCAACCCACATTAAGCATAAAGGTAAGAGAAATGCCATAAGCATATGGCAAGCATAACCATAACACATATCACAATTTAAGTCCATCTTCAAGTTCAATTAATCATGTGAGGGTCCAGGTCGCTCTTGACCGTGAGCACGGCTAATCGATTAGTTTAACACTCTGCAGAGGTTGTACACTTTCACCACAAGCAGCGTAAAAGCTCCGAAGAACTTTGAACCCAACCATGCGATGCTAGCTAGGCACCATACCACACTACGAGGTGTGATTGCATAGGGACGCTACAAGGCCTTTACAAAGGTTCTTCAACAAGTTGTGACCCACAAGGTCCGGATCAGTTAGCAAGGTATAAAGTCCCCTAGCAGGTCAATACCCCACCATAAAAGAATAACTCACCCAACCCCTGCTAGAGCGAGTCCATACCCCGCAAGATCGCCGATCCCTTGTCCTTATCGGTAAGATCACTCCAAGCTAAAGTTCCTAATTATTCGGTCAAGACCATTGCCCATTAGTTCTTGTGGTTGTACTGTTTTCCTGGGTGGTTCTCCATGTTCCAATTAATGCACAGTGATCTTGTATTAAAGTTATCATAAAGGAACATAGAGCATAAAATGATAACCATGTTGATTAACACCAACCCAGTTGAGCACACTAAGCAATAGCTACCATCAAAATTAATTAAGAACCAGGTTCAAGATAACAGTCAAAAGAGGCTAGTCATCCTTAATAGGAACCCATCAAAGTTAATGCAAAGCAATGCAAAGTGATTAATAAAGTTATTAGGACAAAAGATCAAGGACACACTTGCCTTTAACCAAGGAGTAGTTGCTCAAAATATCTTCACCTTCACATTCTTCCAAGCTCTTGAACCACGTTCGTTCTACTCGCATCAATTATCGGGCACAAGCATACAAAGCAAACAAACAAGCATATACTAAGAACAATACATCAATAAAATCAAAGCTTTAAAGAACGCACTAAAAGAATAGGATCGATTCTAAGGATCACTGAAGAACACAAAGTGTGCTTGGAAGGGAAAGGCTTGGTTAACTTTGAAGAGATGATTGCGGAAGATTGAGCAAGGACCGGAAAGATCACTTTGAGATAGAGCTCGATTCTATTGGTTACGCAAGCGCAAGAAACGCTGAAAACAGAACTAAGCTCGGAACTATCGTGAGATTATTATCAAACAATAAGAGACTACGCTTGGCATATTTTAATTAGAAAATCATGTGAAAGAATATTTCAGAGAAATACTCTATGTTACCATTAAACAAGTTACATTTAATTAAAGAAATCACGATAAACCTAATCATATTTTATTTATAACATTCGAGTAGAAGTTATGTCAAGTTAACAATTACTTTAGAAAGATAAAGCAAGTATAAGATATCTAAACGAGTAACTTTATGTCACGTGTTCAACTAAACATATTTTAATATTGAAAAGGCATTTATGATGTCATTAGGCATATTAACTTTATTAAGAAAACCGATGTTTATCTCTAACATCTTTTATTTAGAAAAACTAGTTATGAATAGGGATTAACCAATTACATCATGATTAAAGAAAACCGGATTAGAACCTAATCACTTTTATGTATAAAAGCATTGGAATAAGAATTAGTCAAGATTAACATGCATCTTTAGTATTAAAACAAGTAACAGGTGATACACATGCTAACGTACAAGTTACTGTGAAACGAACTAGACGGATAGCAACGAACTATCAAGCGCATAAGAAATCTTAGGCTAAGATCTAGGAAGACTAGCCTACAAGGAGAACTAGGATGAAGAGAGAACAGCTAGATGACAGAGACACTGATTCTTAGAAAGATAGCTGCATAAGGTTGGATCAAAGAACTAAAAGAGTATAGTTGTCTTACATAAAAGACAATTACGATAGGATGGCATGTACTAGGATTGGAAAGATCTTGGAGCTTGAAAGAAGGCTAGCTCTACAACAGAGATACACTGAGACAGAGCTTGAGCTATCACTAGAAAGATTTAAAGCTTCTGATAAACTTGATCAAAAGAGATAGAGCTGACACTGAATGTCTAACGAATTATTTGCATATGAGAGATCAAACTATGAGCTTGATTTATTTTAATTAACAAAATATATGTAAGGATATTTCATAAATAAAATACCCCATGTTGGAATTAAAGTAAATTAAACTTTATTTGCAAAACCCGTGTAAAGAACTAGTCGAGTTTTATTTATAAAGATTCATATAAGATTTATTCCAATTAAACATTTAATTTAGAAAAACTAACTATATGAACAATCTAAACGATACTGTGTACTGCGAGTAGATCATATTATTATTATTAAAAACAGCATTTACGTTGGTATTAATCTAAATTAACATTTACTTATAAAGCCGGAGTAAAAGCCTAATCAACTTTTAATTATAAAATATTAATTAACTATTTAAACAAATTAATCATTTGGTTTACGAAAACCGAAATAAAGATCTAATTAAATTTTATTTGCAAAAGCATGTAAAGGAATCATTAATCAAATTAAATTTGAATATGAAAAACGGGTATAGATCTATTTTGCTTTTATTTATAAAAGACGTGTATAATTAGTCATTAATCAAAATTAATATTAAATTTATTTTCAGAAAAAAAACATGATGAAAACACTCCGCTAACGCGTGCTTTACATCATTAGGGTCCTGACGCAATTTGAACGGTTGAAATTGGAGTTAAAACGTGAAAGATATGGCTCTTTAAAGATCTGAGGACCTAGATGTGAAGATTGGAAACTTCCAGGGACTTTTCTGCGAAAACTCAGGGGCATATACATAATTATGTATATAAACTCGAGGGTTGACTTTCAAGAGGTACAAGATGGATTTATGAGTGAAAGGGGAATCCTTTTAGGGGGTTTTAAGGAAGATTGCCAAGACACACAAATAGATCTAGAGATTTCAGAGATCCATAAGTGTTTAAACGCAAAATAACCAAGAGCTCCTTCAAGCTCTGGCCAGATGCGCGGGCGGCGCGGGTGGCTCCCTTCGCCGGCGATTCGAGCGCCTAAGGCTCGATTGAGTTGGGGGGAAGGAAAAGGAGGTCTAGGGGACCCCACGGGCTGGCTCACCGATGGCTTTGACAAGGAGGGCGGCCGGGTCGAGAGAGGGGCGGCGGGGTGTGGGCGGCCGGCGACGGTCTTCATGCCGATGGCGGCGATACAGGGACCTAGAGGCTCAAGGGGCTCAGCGATCTGGGGAGAAGAGGGAGGGGACCGAGGGGAACCCAAGGGGTTGCTTACCTTGGATGGGGAGGGGTGGCAGACGGCCGACGACGGCCAGCCATGGCGGCCGGCTCGGTCCGCAAGGGGCGGCGATGCCCGGCGTTGAGGAGGTGACGGTGAGGGGCGAGGAGATGCGGCGCGACGCGGCGGAGCTCTTGGACTCGTCGGCTTCGACTATGGCGGTTCGAGCGGCGGAATCGTGTGGCGGCGGTGTTCGGCTATGGCCGGCGGCGCGGCGCGGGCGGCCGGCGCGAGGGTGGCGGGCGGGGGCTTCGGGCGCGAGGCGACGACCTTTTATAGGGCCGAGGTAGCGGCCGCCTTGGCGTGCGGGTCAAGGGAGCGCAGGGCGCGAGGGCGACCGAGGACTCAAGCTCGGGCTCGTGTCCAGCTTGGGCACGCCTGGAGGTAGGAGATGACAAATGGGGCCCACCGGTCAGCGACCGAAGTGGAGGGAGGCGGAGCAGGCCAGGTTGGGCCGTATTGGGCCGCAAGCGAATCTGGGTTGCGGCCTTCTGCGGTGGGTGGCGAAGGAGATCAGGGGGCACGGGAGGACTTCTGCGGTCGGGCTTGGCCCAATAGAAACAAGGGTTTATTTATTTTCCGAATTTAATTTTCGGTGCGAAAACAATTCCGGGGAAAACCTAGAAATTGTTTAAAGGCACTAAAAATACTCCGAAAATCACAGAAATTCCATAAAAATTTCTAGAGATAGATTTGAGCATGAACAATCCAAATAAAGTATTTGGTGCTCATGAAAAAGATTTTGGAGCCTTCTAATAAATAGAAATAGCTCAAGAAAAATGAGAATAAATTCCAGAAAAATCCGGAAAATTCTCGGGAGGGTTTGGACAGCTCCTAAACGCATTTTTTTGCAACCTTTAGCACTCAAGAAGCACCAAGATGCATCGGCATGAATGCAACACTCACAACTTTTATTTGCTTAAGAAAATCAAACAAGGATTTTTCCTATACTATATTTCCTGTAAAGAAAAATAAATGTTGGAAAAATTTTAAAATTATGAGAAAATTGTTATTTAATTATTCTTTCTATTCACATCCTGAAATTGGAAATTTCTGGGTGTGACAACTCTACCCCCCTTAAAAGGAATCTCGTCCCGAGATTCGAGAAAGGTTAGCAAGAAACAAAGACTCATGGGGGTATTATCCAAGGCTTATCAACTTTCTTCATATCGACCTTCCAAACATTCCCTTCTATTCTTCATAGCTCATTGGACTTGTTTACGAATATATAATCTAGTCTCACTTATAACTTATCCACTCTTCCATCATTGTGATTTCTCCACTTTTCACTTTGCTTCATCATAGTCCTTGGTAGATCAACTTGTGCATCAGGATTCTTCTTGATAGGAGTGACATATATACGTCGAACAATCTTAGGCTGGGGTTTGTCAGAACCAGGTTTAGTACCATTATCTGCCCCTAAATGTGATGACTTCTTCTCTCATCTCGTTCTACGATTTTGTTTATTAGATCACTTGCGTCTACCAGGTTTGTATTCCTTGCAAGTGATAATCGAATCATCAAGGTTTAGGGTTTGAGTATGACCTTCAGCTTGAGAACCTTCTTCTTGAGTTGAGTTTTAGGTGGACAACATCTTCTGCTTATTGATATCTATAGGGTTATGTTGGCGAGCTTCTACTGTCAATAGACCAGCTTCCTTCTGGGGACAGGAGAGAGCATCGTGCTCACCACCCGGACACATATCTGGAGCCTTGTTAACCTCATGTTGTTTCTCCATTGTTAGTTTCAGTGCTTCATGCTTCTTCTTTCTTTGGTTATTCCATGCTTCAGCAACTTGCCTCTTCAGTGGCCCAATGGGAACTCTGTCTTTGGCTGTCTCATTACGAAAGTAGGTTGTGCATCCTTCCTTGTAAGACTTGAGTCTGCATAGCTGATAGCTTCTCTTTATCCAATGGTGGAGGAGTCATGTTTTGATGGTTATCATCGGTGATGGTATTGTGGTTTTTTAGGGATTGAAGCTTGCTCTGTAATGGACTGATGAATCTTAACCATGGTTTGGCCATTGCTTGCAGAACCTGAGTTTGTGTAGCGATATGCTCCAACATCTTGCGCTCCAATGGTGAGGTTGCAAGAGGAATGTTGATGTTTCCTTTATTATCTTTACCTTCATAATTTGTGTTGGAGCTCTCCATCTGATTGGGTATTTGTGATAGGATCAGAAGAGGTAGACTGAAGAGTAGAGAGAAAGAATGGAAAGAGCAAGGAGGTGGGAGATACAAAAGAAGAACCCAACTAAGCAACTGATGTTATTGCGGATGTAAGATCCACAATACACCAACACTCACTTCAAAGAAACGAATCAATCAAGTCCATAAAACCAAGCATCATCATGCAAACACACAATTCCACCAATCAAGGCATAGCTAAAGGGGAACGACACTACACGTTGTTAATGAAGTCAGGGGGTATCCTCCTAATAGATCAGATATATCTCCCAGCAAGGATATCCATAAATAATGGATTTTTCCAAGATCAAGGAGTACGAAATTATGAGTTCAACCCAACTGGAATCACCTCAATCGGAGGTTCAGAACTCGAGATATGGATTAGACAAGATGGTTATGTCAGCAGTGTTGGCAGATTCTGAATGCTCCACTAATTCGTATGTATCTCCCTGTATACAAAACGAATACTGCCGAATTTTGGACAGAGTGAATCTGATGAAATTCCTGAACAACTCCAATTGGATTTACCTCAATCGGAGGTCTATAGCCCGAGGTATAGAATATTGAAGGTGACTAGGTCAGCAGAGTTTACAGGTTCTGATAGCTCCCATGTTTCGGGCATAGCTCCTGGAACATGCACTGGATTGGGCTGAATTTTTGATAGAAATTCACTTATGAAATTTAGGAACTAACCCAACTGGTTTCATGTCGATCGGAGTTCTGTAGCTCGAGATAAAATTAAAACAGCGCTGATGTGTCAGAGAGCTGCGCGAATAGATAGAATGGTAAGGGTAACGGTTTTACCAATAAATCAAGGGGGTGTTATTGCTTGAGAGAAAGGACAGACGAGATCAAAGAAATGTTCAAGGAGAGAGAAGATAAATATATAAGAATTCATGGTAGGGAGAAAAGAAGATGGCTAAAATGTGAGATCCTTCTTTAGAGAGGTCAAGGATAAGGTAAGGAGGGATTGTAGAACAAAAGAGGCATTAAGAAACGACCAATACTAACTAGGCTTACGTCCTACAGTCGATACAGCTCTGATACCACTCTGTCACACCCGACTTTCCGAAGAAAACCAAGTGCAAACCTATATGCATGCCAGGATCAAGTTTCATGCATACGGTGACATAAAAGTGTATACAGAAACAGTATCTCGTAAGAAAAAGAAAGATTATCAGAGATTTACGCTTAATTCTGGAAACGAAGACTCCAAACATCACAGGCAGACGACTAGGGGTTGCGTACGCCTAGCACTCCACAACATCTTCACGAGACTTCAGAGTAGCATCCTCTTTCTGAGCAACAATGTTTATAGCAAGGGTGAGCACTTGTCGTACTCAGCAAGTGTGGGGAAAGAATGAATGCAAAGGCTTTATAGTGGACTGGGCTATAAGCATTTAAGCAATTTTAGTTGATCAAATTTTATTAGCACCTGATTACTAATAAAGTATAAGTTTATACCAACCCACATTAAGCATAAAGGTAAGAGAAACGCCATAAGCATATGGCAAGCATAACCATAACACATATCACAATTTAAGTCCATCTTCAATTTCAATTAATCATGTGAGGGTCCAGGTCGCTCTTGACCGTGAGCACGGCTAATCGATTAGTTTAACACTCTGCAGAGGTTGTACACTTTCACCACAAGCAGCGTAAAAGCTCCGAAGAACTTTGAACCCAACCATGCGATGCTAGCTAGGCACCATACCACACTACCGAGGTGTGATTGCATAGGGACGCTACAAGGCCTTTACAAAGGTTCTCCAACAAGTTGTGACCCACAAGGTCCGGATCAGTTAGCAAGGTATAAAGTCCCCTAGCAGGTCAATACCCCACCATAAAAGAATAACTCACCCAACCCCCTGCTAGAGCGAGTCCATACCCCGCAGTACCGCCGATCCCTTGTCCTTATCAGGTAAGATCACTCCAAGCTAAAGTTCCTAATTATTCAGCCAAGACCATTGCCCATTAGTTCTTGTGGTTGTACTGTTTTCCTGGGTGGTTCTCCATGTTCCAATTAATGCACAGTCATCTTGTATTAAAGTTATCATAAAGGAACATAGAGCATAAAATGATAACCATGTTGATTAACACCAACCCAGTTGAGCACACTAAGCAATAGCTACCATCAAAATTAATTAAGAACCGAGGTTCAAGATAACGATCAAAAGAGGCTAGTCATCCTTAATAGGAACCCATCAAAGTTAATGCAAAGCAATGCAAAGTGATTAATAAAGTTATTAGGACAAAAGATCAAGGACACACTTGCCTTTAACCAAGGAGTAGTTGCTCAAAATATCTTCACCTTCACATTCTTCCAAGCTCTTGAACCACGTTCGTTCTACTCGCATCAATTATCGGGCACAAGCATACAAAGCAAATAAACAAGCATATACTAAGAACAATACATCAATCAAATCAAAGCTTTAAAGAACGCACTAAAAGAATAGGATCGATTCTAAGGATCCCTGAAGAACACAAAGTGTGCTTGGAAGGGAAAGGCTTGGTTAACTTTGAAGAGATGATTGCGGAAGATTGAGCAAGGACCGGAAAGATCACTTTGAGATAGAGCTCAATTCTATTGGTTACGCAAGCGCAAGAAACGCTGAAAACAGAACTAAGCTCGGAACTATCGTGAGATTATTATCAAACAATAAGAGACTACGCTTGGCATATTTTAATTAGAAAATCATGTGAAAGAATATTTCAAAGAAATACTCTATGTTACCATTAAACAAGTTACATTTAATTAAAGAAATCACGATAAACCTAATCATATTTTATTTATAACATTCGAGTAGAAGTTATGTCAAGTTAACAATTACTTTAGAAAGATAAAGCAAGTATAAGATATCTAAACGAGTAACTTTATGTCACGTGTTCAACTAAACATATTTTAATATTGAAAAGGCATTTATGATGTCATTAGGCATATTAACTTTATTAAGAAAACCGATGTTTATCTCTAACATCTTTTATTTAGAAAAACTAGTTATGAATAGGGATTAACCAATTACATCATGATTAAAGAAAATCGGATTAGAACCTAATCACTTTTTATGTATAAAAGCATTGGAATAAGAATTAGTCAAGATTAACATGCATCTTTAGTATTAAAACAAGTAACAGGTGATACACATGCTAACGTACAAGTTACTGTGAAACGAACTAGACGGATAGCAACGAACTATCAAGCGCATAAGAAATCTTAGGCTAAGATCTAGGAAGACTAGCCTACAAGGAGAACTAGGATGAAGAGAGAACAGCTAGATGACAGAAACACTGATTCTTAGAAAGATAGCTGCACAAGGTTGGATCAAAGAACTAAAAGAGTATAGTTGTCTTACATAAAAGACAATTACGATAGGATGGCTTGTACTAGGATTGGAAAGATCTTGGAGCTTGAAAGAAGGCTAGCTCTACAATAGAGATACACTGAGACAGCGCTTGAGCTATCACTAGAAAGATTTAAAGCTTCTGATAAACTTGATCAAAAGAGATAGAGCTGACACTGAACGTCTAACGAATTTTTTGCATATGAGAGATCAAACTATGAGCTTGATTTATTTTAATTAACAAAATATATGTAAGGATATTTCATAAATAAAATACCCCATGTTGGAATTAAAGTAAATTAAAGCATGTAAAGGAATCATTAATCAAATTAAATTTGAATATGAAAAACGGGTATAGATCTATTTTGCTTTTATTTATAAAAGACGTGTATAATTAGTCATTAATCAAAATTAGTATTAAATTTATTTTCAGAAAACAAAACATGATGAAAACACTCCGCTAACGCGTGCTTTACATCATTAGGGTCCTGACGCAATTTGAACGGTTGAAATCGGAGTTAAAACGTGAAAGATATGGCTCTTTAAAGATCTGAGGACCTAGATGTGAAGATTGGAAACTTCCAGGGACTTTTCTGCGAAAACTCAGGGGCATATACATAGTTATGTATATAAACTCGAGGGTTGACTTTCAAGAGGTCCAAGATGGATTTATGAGTGAAAGGGGAATCCTTTTAGGGGGTTTTAAGGAAGATTGCCAAGACACACAAATAGATCTAGAGATTTCAGAGATCCATAAGGGTTTAAACGCAAAATAACCAAGAGCTCCTTCAAGCTCTGGCCAGATGCGCGGGCGGCGCGGGTGGCTCCCTTCGCCGGCGATTCGAGCGCCTAGGGCTCGATTGAGTTGGGGGGGAGGAAAAGGAGGTCTAGGGGACCCCACGGGCTGGCTCACCGATGGCTTTGACAAGGAGGGCGGCCGGAATTCAGAGAGGGGCGGCGGGGTGTGGGCGGCCGGCGACGGTCTTCATGCCGATGGCGGCGATACGGGGACCTAGAGGCTCAAGGGGCTCAACGATCTGGGGAGAAGAGGGAGGGGACCGAGGGGAACCCAAGGGGTTGCTTACCTTGGATGGGGAGGGGTGGCAGACGGCCGACGACGGCCAGCCATGGCGGCCGGCTCGGTCGCGCAAGGGGCGGCGATGCCCCGGCGTTGAGGAGGTGACGGTGAGGGGCTGAGGAGATGCAGCGCGACGCGACGGAGCTCTTGGACTCGTCGGCTTCGACTATGGCGGTTCGAGCGGCGGAATCGTGTGGCGGCAGTGTTCTGGCTATGGCCGGCGGCGCAGCGCAGGCGACGGCGCGAGGGCGGCGGGGCGGGGCTTCGGGCGCGAGGCGACGACCTTTTATAGGGCCGAGGTAGCGGCCGCCTTGGCGTGCGGGTCAAGGGAGCGCGGGCGCGGGGGCGACCAAGACTCAAGCTCGGGCTCGTGTCCCGGCTTGGGCACGCACCGGAGGTAGGAGATGACAAATGGGGCCCACGGTCGGCCGACCGAAGTGGAGGGAGGCGGAGCAGGCCAGGTTGGGCCGTATTGGGCCGCAAGCGAATCTGGGTTGCGGCCTTCTGCGGTGGGTGGCGAAGGAGATCAGGGGGCACGGGAGGACTTCTGCGGTCGGGCTTGGCCCAATAGAAACAAGGGTTTATTTATTTTCCGAATTTAATTTTCAGTGCGAAAACAATTCCAGGAAAACCTAGAAATTGTTTAAAGGCACTAAAAATACTCCGAAAATCACAGAAATTCCATAAAAATTTCTAGAGATAGATTTGAGCATGAACAATCCAAATAAAGTATTTGGTGCTCATGAAAAAGATTTTGGAGCCTTCTAATAAATAGAAATAGCTCAAGAAAAATGAGAATAAATTCCCGAAAAAATCCGGAAAATTCTCGGGAGGGTTTGGACGGCTCCTAAACGCATTTTTTTGCAACCTTTAGCACTCAAGAAGCACCAAGATGCATCGGCATGAATGCAACACTCACAACTTTTATTTGCTTAAGAAAATCAAACAAGGATTTTTCCTATACTATATTTCCTGTAAAGAAAAATAAATGTTGGAAAAATTTTAAAATTATGAGAAAATTGTTATTTAATTATTCTTTCTATTCACATCCTGAAATTGGAAATTTCTGGGTGTGACAACCCGCAACAAAGCCAAACAAACTTTGCCTAACCATGCAGGATACGACCCACGTCGCAGGGACCTCAACGGCCCACCAAGGCGGCCCCCTTGAAGATCCCCTCGAGCAGGCTTCGCCTCGCTCGAGGGTACGCGCCTCCCTCGGGCGGGCTCCGCCCCGTTTGAGGGGGTGCGCTTCCCTCGAGCGGGCTCCGCCCCGCTCGAGGGTCCGCTACCCCTCGAGCGAGGCCCCGCCTCGCTCGAGGGATCGCCCGCCCTCGGCCGGGGTCCGCCTCGCTCGAGGGCGCCCGCACGCATACGCCCCCCCGTACACGGGCATTTAACGCCACGACACCGACGGGACGGCGCCATCACGCGCCCGGGGCTCGCGCCCGGTGCCGCCGCACCAACTCCCCGGGAGGGAGCCCATCCCCATCACGTGGGGAGGGACGTGCGGCGCGGCCGGTGTCGGTCCCGTGACGCCGTGCGCCGCTCCCGAAGCGGCTAACGCGCCGAGCCCTCGAAGGGGGGCCGGTTGCACCCTCGATTTGCTTTCTTGTGACCCTACAGGGTTAGGTGGAGGCACCAGGCCGGTGGAGCACCATCCCTGCCACTGTTACAGCATGGCTGCCGTCCCCGCGCGTGCAGGCGCACGCCAGGCGCTGTAGCAACAACTCCAGCACTGTGAAGCGTGTTGGAACGGGACGCCACCTTACCTACTCATGTGCTCCGTACGGGCCAACGTCAGCAGCTGCCTCGAGCCTATTAGAAGACATCACTACCATCCGCCGCCTTTCTACCCTCGAACCGCCACTGTTCGGGTACGAGATAGGCCATGATGTCCGGATCGCTGCAAATATCGTCCGGACGGCCGCCCACTCTATAGCATAGCACGCCACACCCCTTCACGTAGCTAAATAGCGCGGCGCGCATGTGATTCTCTCCCTCCTTGATCTATAAAAGGGGGACGAACCCTCCCTGCCGCGGGGGAAAAAAAGAGGACAGAGAACACAGACACAACACAAGAGGAGACAAGCTGCGCCACGCACTTGCTCTCCAATTCTCTCACAACATTTTCAGCCACTACACTAGGGACTTGGAAGCCACGCTTCCTCTCCCGCCTTGCTTGTAGCAGCCCCACTACAGGCACCCCCGGTGCTAAGTAATATAGTGCCTTGAGCACGTCACTGCTGGACGTACGGCCCCCTCGGCCGGAACCAGGATAAATCCCGTGTCTCTTATTGCTTAGCATCGACCATTGAGGGATAGACCTCGGCGCTTTCTACTGGTTAGTGTCGGGACCACATTCCGCACCGACAGTTGGCGCCCACCGTGGGGCTATCTGAGCGCCTAAGGTCAATCCGTCAACTCCCTCCATGGTGATCCGCACTGAGTACCGCGGTACACGCTACAACATGGGCAGCTCGGACCCCCTCCCCGCCGGGTTCGAAATCCGGTTTGGGGGCCTAAACTTCCAGGCCACGGGGAACGGCTACCTCATGCGCCTCACCAACCGTGAGGAGCTCCGCGCGCGGCGCCAGGCCGGGTCCGCCGCGGACCCTGCCGCACGCACCACCACGGCGCAGACACCTGCAGGCACGGATCGCAACCCCGACGCAGCGGGCAGGATCGCCAAATGGTCCGTGGAGTTGATGGGTGAGACGCTTGCCTACGCCCCGCGCAAGGCCGTCAAATCCCAAATCTTGGCGGATTTCGTCGCTGAGTGGACGGATACACAGCTGCCGCCGCCGCAGATCCAAGCAGAGTGCTGGACTATGTTCTTCGATGGCTCGGTGATGAAAACAGGGGCGGGCGCGGGCCTGCTCTTCGTGTCACCCCTCGGGGAACACATACGGTACACGGTGCGCCTCCACTTCCCCGCGTCTAACAATATGGTTGAGTACGAGGCCCTCCTCTGTGGCCTCAAAATCGCCATTGAGTTAGGCGTCAAGCGCCTCGACGTGCGGGGGGACTCGCAGCTCGTAATCGATCAAGTCATGAAGAACGCGAGCTGCCATGACAACAAGATGGAGGCCTACTGCAAAGCCGTGCGAGCCCTCGAGGACAAGTTCTACGGCATCGAGCTCAACCATGTGCCCCGCAGGTACAACGAGGAGGCGGATGAGCTGGCCAAGATCGCATCCGGGCGGATCACCATCCCCCCGAACGTTTTCGCGCGCGACGTCGCTCAGCCCTCGGTCGTCTTCGAGCCCCACCCCTCGAGTCGCGACAAACCCTCGGGGGCTCCCTCGAGCCCAGCGGGTGCGGAACCCATGGACGAGGACCCCTCGAACGAGGCGTACGTGCTCTCCCTCCTCGAGGGGTATGGCTCCCACGAGGCCGACGTGATGGACATCGAGCCGGCCCCTGTCAAAGCGGACTGGCGCGACAAATACATCGCCTGTATGGCTCGAGGGGAGCTCCCCGCGGACCGGGCCGCGGCCAGGCGCACCGCCAGGATGGCCAAGTCCTTTGCCCTCGTTGACGGCGAGCTGTACAAGCGCGCCGCCTCGGGCATCCTACAGCGATGCGTGCCCATCCCCGAAGGGCGCGAGCTCCTACGGGACATCCACGCCGGAATCTGTGGCCACCACGCCGCGCCTCGTACCCTCGTCGGCAACGCGTTCCGCCAGGGCCTTTACTGGCCTACCGCGGTCGCGGATGCCAGCGAAATCGTACGCACCTGCGAAGGATGCCAGTTCTACGCCCGCAAGTCCAACCTGCCCGCCCATGCCCTGCAGACCATCCCCGTAACGTGGCCATTTGCCGTGTGGGGGCTGGACATCGTCGGGCCCCTGCGGAAGGCGCCCGGGGGCTTCACCCACTTGTTGGTCGCGATCGACAAGTTCTCCAAGTGGGTGGAGGTGCGCCCCATCACGAACCTCAGGGCAGAGCAGGCGGTAACATTCTTCACCGACATCGTCTACCGCTCTGGAGTGCCAAACTCCATCATCACCGACAATGGGTCCCAGTTCACGGGCAGGAAGTTCTTGGAGTTTTGCGACAAATTCCACATCCGTGTGGATTGGGCAGCTGTGGCACACCCACAGACCAACGGCCAAGTAGAGCGTGCCAACGGCATGATCTTACAAGGCCTCAAGCCCAGAATTTTCGACCGGCTAAACAAATCTGGGCGAAAATGGCTCCAAGAGCTACCAGCGGTTGTGTGGAGCCTAAGGACTACCCCGAGCAGAGCCACTGGGTTCACCCCGTTTTTCCTAGTCCATGGCGCGGAGGCCGTCCTCCCCACGGACTTAGAATACGGATCGCCCAGGGTTCGAGGCTATGACGAGGAGGCCAACCAGCGAGCCTGCGAGGACTCGCTGGATCAGCTGGACGAGGCACGCCTCGTGGCCTTGATGCATTCCGCAAGGTATCAACAGTCCCTAAGACGCTACCAAGCGCGCAAGATACGTCGACGGGACTTCAGCGAAGGGGATTTAGTCCTAAGGCTACGTCAAGACAACCGAGGGCGCCACAAGCTGTCGCCCCCATGGGAGGGACCCTACGTCGTGGTGAAGGTACTCAAGCCCGGCACGTACAAGCTGGCCAACGAGGACGGTGAAGAGCTCGCCAACGCTTGGAACATCCAACAGCTTCGTCGCTTCTACCCCTAGCTAGGATTTCCAAGTATTTTTTGTTGTAAAAATCATATGACCAACACCCCAGTTGGTGACAACTATGTAAACGCCTCAAGTCTAATGGAAAGGGCAACTCGGCTTTCCCCTGAAACCCAAGTTACCCTCGGGGGCTACTGCGGGGGGCATTCCCCCCCAAAATGGTCCCATTTTCGCGCAAAAATAAAGCAACGTACACGCGCTAAGTTTGTTTTCTACTTCAACCTCGAGCAACGATTCGAACAGGGCGCAGGCAGCCCAGCGGAAGGAGCGCGCGAGCCAGAGATAGCCTACGCCGCGAGGATATGGCCCTTCTCTCTCGCCTCCAACCCAGCAGGCCCCCCGCGAAAACCGAACTCCCCTAAGTAAAATCTACTCAGGAAGAAGGAGAAACAAAAAAGCGCAATAAGCAAAAGACTTCATTTCGTATCAACAAATGTTTACGATTGAGATAACTTGTTTATTTACAAAGGCCGCACGGCCAGAATACTGATACACAAATACAAACGGGCCTAGCGCCCAACTGTCTTTAGGCGGGGGGAGCGGCAGCATCAGCAGCGTCCGGAAAGAGGAACTCCTCGAAGGCTTCAGCGAGCGACCCGGCGGCGTCGGCGGCGAGCGCGTCCACACGCTCCATCGCTACCTCGTCCTCGATGCCCTCGGGAACAATATAGCCCTCCGCCAGCGCCTCGAAGTTGACCTCGTAGTGGGATCGTACCACTCCGAAGGCCTTCTGGACGCCCAGATGCAGCGCCCGACGCATCCGCTCGGTGACGTGGCCGCCAAGGGCGCGCGGGCGGCGGCCGGTGAGGGGCTGCCGCCGCCCGTGCCTCGCCCTCCTCCACGGCTCGGCGGGGTCTCGAGGGCCGCACCACGCCGGCTCCCGCGGCTCTGCTCGGAGGAGTTATAGGAAGCCTGCAGCGCCTCGGCCCGCTCAGCTGCATGCCCTAGGGCAGTGCGCAAGCCTGGAATCGCCAAGACAAGAAAGAAATCAGAAAAGGGAATGCGAGCCCTCTAACAGAAAAACCAACAAAGCAAGAGTCAAACAGTGGCCCACCTTCGACTTGTTTCCTCTCCACCTCGAGGGCATGGCGCTCGGCCTCGACCGCCAGCTCGAGGCGCTTGACGGTCTCACCCTGCTCCTGGAGGGCCAGCTCTTGGTTTGCGCTCATAATGCTGAGCACAATGAGCTCACCCTCGGTCTTAGAGAGCTTGGCGTCCCGCTCCGCCAACGACTTCTGCGCTGCCTCGCGAGCGACGTGCTCCTGCTGCAGCGCCGACCGGGCGTCGACGAGGACGGCTTGCTCTCGCCGGAGCCGCCCCTCGGCCCCTTGGCGGGCGGTGCGCTCTGCGGAAGGCGCTCCTCGGCAACGACGAGCGCCGCGGCCTTGCGGCGTCGAGGGCGGTCTTCAAGTCGTCGGCCTCCACGGCCCGCCCCGCTCCCGGCCCGCGCGCCCGCTCCTCGGCCGGCGGCTGCTGCGCCTGCGCCCCCTCGAGCGATGAGCGGAGCCCCCGGTTCTCGCCGCGGACGCTGGCCACCTCCGTCTCCCAATTGGTTGCCAGCGTCCGCATCTTCTCCAAGTCTGAGCGCGCCTGCCATAGCGCCTCATCACGGTCGATGAGGGCTGCACAGACCCGCTCGAGGCTAGAGCGGCGCGCCGGGTCCTGCCTCGAGCTCTCGGGGAGTTCGTCGCTCCAGGCCATGGCCCGTGCGCCGGCCCGGCCGTCCGGAGTCCGGAGGGCGTCAGCGAGCGCGTCGAAAGCGCTGCATCGCTCCCGGAGTTGATGGAGCTCGGCGTTCACCCGATCGAAGGCGTCGTATTTGTCGTGGGCGCGGCGCTCGAGCTCCTGGCGTCCATAAATCAAAACCCGTAAGCGCCACAACACGGAAACAGCGCACAAGAACGAGAGGGAAGAAAACGAACAACACCCTACCTGGAAGACGCGCCATGCCGGGCCGCCATGGACCCTCAGCGCCTCGTTCAACGCACGGTTGAGCGTGGCGCCGTGGCTCCGGAGCTCTCCCTAGAGCTCCTGCTCCCCATGGGCGTCGGCGAACGCGGGGAGATCGCCAGTGGCCCCCTCTACCTGGGCGGAGTGGCCGGCGCGGGAGGACGAGGCCTCGGCGCAGTGTCCTCGATCCCCCGCCACCATGTGACCCTCGCGCCGCCTCACGAGGGCCCCTTCCTGGGGCTCGGGGGAGCATGTGGGGAAGCTCGCCCACTGGTCCCACCGGGCGGCGGGGAGTCGTCGTCCGGGACCTCCACCACCTCCGCCGGGAACCGCCGGCGGGGCGCCGGCCCTTCCCGGCGCCTCCGCCGGCGCTTCCACTTGCGCCTCTACGGCCGCGGGCGCTTGACGTGGCGCCGCCACCACCGCCTCGGCCGCGCCCCGCGGCGGCGCGGGCGCTACGGCTGCGCCTCCGCCGCGGCGGCCACCGTCGGCCGCACCTTCGCCGCGGCCGCCGCCGCGGGCGCGCCTCTCCGCCACGGCCGGCGCCGGCCGCTCCTCGGCAACTGCCGGCTGCGCCATGGCTGTTGACGGTGTATTTTGGTGCACCTAGCATGTTCATTACACTTTGGTTTGGATTTGATTATTGAACTAACCCGCCACTAGGCACACTAATCATATAACAAGTTCATCTTTGTGCATGCATTTGGAAGTGTTATGTTTATGTAGGAAATCATGGACATAAAGGACGGATTCGCAACAAGTTCAAAGGAGCATTCATGGAGTCTTGTTCGTGTTCATGAGCTTGCTGAATTTACTTCCAATGGTGGCGAGGACCGAAGTGCTACGAGGAACACCCCGGGGATTGAAGCGTAAAAGATCAAACTTCATGCAAAGAGAGCCTCCATCTTGATCGCGAGGATAACGGCGTCAAAATCATCCAAGTGGAGGGGGCGAAGTAGATAAGTGCACGAGGACCCACGGAGCAAAAAGGGCGACCGAACCGGGCCGAAGCGGGCTCGGGCCGGCCGGCCCAGTCGGATCGGCCCAACCCACTTCGGGCACCGGTTCGGTCCCGTCTTCCTTGCCCTCGAAGGATCTTCGACCCTAAAACCCCCGACGCGCCGCCAACAGAGAGGGAGGAGTTTATTCGCACCAGAAGGCCATCTACAAGCTAGAGAGAGAGGAGGAGGATCTCGGGCTGGAGATCAACTACCTCGAAGGAAGCACCCTCTCGTGGAGAAGGAGGAAGACACCGGCGGAAGGGAAACCATGATCAACGGTGCCATGACCAGCACCTTGATGGGGTAATCTTCTCATTCGTCCATGGGTTGTAATCGATCGTGAGATGTAATCGCACTTTGTCGGATTATCTGTCTATCATCTTGTGTTGAATATACTTTAATGCTTAAAGGTTAGCTACCGTGCCGTAAAGGGAGTATAGGCCTCAATGCTTCCTTGGATCCATTCAATACGCCGTGGCCATCAAAGGTCTAGTCATGATTACCTTCGCGTAGTGACAGTACGAGAGGAGGGAAAGGGCGAAACCGTGGTCACAACCCCGATAGATTAGATTGGTTTTTCATGTCTTTAAGTGATTGCATGCTCTAGTATCGTAGACCCGTGGGCGAGTGTCTTCTCTCTTGATCGTTTATCATTCTCTCTAGTGAAGTTTAGTGTTTTTCTAGTATAATAGTAGTTAGGGTTTTAGTAGCTAGTGTGTCGTTGTTGATCGAACGCTTGTAATCCCCTTGCTCCGCGGATTGACAAGAACCTTGGGAATCCCGTGGTGAAGAAGGTGTGGGGTCCGTACGCTTGCGGATCGTAGAGGGATACGTCTTTTATCCGTCAACAAGCCCCTTTTACGGCGCCGTTGCGGGGAGCAAGTTAGTTTACATCGTTTGATTTGCATCTAACTTATTTTTATATTTTAGTTTATCTTTTATTTGCTTTATCTAACATATATTATCGGAAAAACACTTGTTTCTTTTTTTGTTTTTGTTTTTATCTTATTGTCTAGATGGAGTTCGTTAATCAACCCGTGGAAGAACCGGAGAAATCATTAAGGGATTACGCTAGCCCTCGATGTGAAGACATAAAGGTACAAGAGTCGGATTCGAAGCTCGAAGCGACCAAGTATGAAATTAAATCCAAGATCATGAAGATGGTGGCGGAAAACCCATTTGAAGGGATGGTTGAGGAGAACCCATATAGACACATAAGGGATTTCACGACAATATGCAACACGGTGCGTCAAGAAGGAGTTCCCGATGAATGGTTCAAATGGAATCTCTTTCCCTACTCACTTGCCGGCAAAGCAAAGACATGGTATTCGGTTGCGTCCTTTGAAGTTGAAGGCAATTGGAACAAGTTGACAAAGAAGTTTTGCGAGAAGTTCTTTCCAATGAGCAAGGTTCAACATCTAAGGAGGCAAGTGATCAATTTCATGCAAGGAGAAGAGGAAGGGATAGACCAAGCACAGGAAAGGTTTAATGAATTAATCGAACAAGGACCAAAACTCGGCTTCACCGGTGACGTACTCTTGCATACATTTTTCTTTTCCCTAACCCCTAGTTGCATGCGACACGTCGAAATGTGTGCGGGTGGGGATCTCATGGAGAAAACACTCACGGAAGCCGCCCAACTTCTACAAAAAGTTAGTAAAGCGGCTGCCATGCGAAGAGATTGGGAAACAAGACTTGCGGAAGAGCCGGAATTCAATTCAAGGAAGAAGAAGCTTGCTGATTTTTCTAAAGAGGCAACCCGGAAGTCACAAAAGAGGAGCCGATCATGGAAAAGCTTGAACAAGAACACATCAAGTCAAGAACTACACCAAACGTCGACTTCGTCGCACCAAATGAGACGAACAAGAGAAGCATGTCAAGCGCGAAGCCACTAAGGGAGTTCGAACCAATGGATTGGATTCCTATTGATTACGGAGAAGTATTCGACAAGAGAAGACCGTTCCCTAATCAAAAGGGAATGGCAAGAGCATTGGAAGTCGATTTCCCACCGGAGAGGAAAGCTGAAAATTCATACGACCTCGAAACCACCGGTGAGATTTTTGAAAAGCTCTTTGGAGATGACGTGGTGGATCCGGAACATATTGCCGAGGTGAAGAGGATCATGGGGATCAAGCCCGAAGCATCACCATACGCTCGCCTTGCTGAAATTTATTCGATCGGATCCGAAGAAGAAGAGAAGATGACGCCGCACTTGAGTTGCGAGATCAACGGAGTTCAATGCAAAGCTTTATGCGACATCGGAGCCCAATTAAGTGTTCTATCTTCTAAAATTTACGATAAAGTTCAATGCCACAACCTAGACTTAGCTCCAACATCAACCAAATTAATTATGGGAGATGGTAGAACTATCAAACATCTAGGTATTGCTTGCAACATGAAAGTAAAAATCTCTAGAAACTACATACCAACCGATTTCTTTGTTATTGATGCTTACCATAGTAATTCTGATCATATAATCTTAGGTAGGCCTTTTCTTAAGTTGGTTGATGCCGTGTTAGATCTTTGGAGAAGGCAAAGTAACAATGAACCTTAATGGAACAAAGTACACATATAACTTTCTTCGTGCTTCTAAACACCTTACTCCTTTTCCTCCCGAAGATGAAGAAATAGAAGAGATAGATAGTCTTTGTTTTGTTGAAACCCTTAGAGACCCGCTGCAAAGAGCGATGGAAAATCAAATTAGTAATCAACAAGATGAAGAACTAGAGGAAGCAACAAAAGGCTTAGAGCCGCATGATGGAAGCGTGGAGGAAGAGAAGTTCGAAGACATAGGAGAAATCAAACCCGAGGAGCCACAAGTGCCCGAAGTAGACCTTAAACCTTTGCCCAAGGGATTAAAATATGAATTTTTGGGCCCCGGACAAAACTTATCCGGTCATTGTGAGCGACGAGTTGAGCCCCGAAGAAAATGAAGCGTTGCTGATTTTATTAAAAAAACATAGGAAGGTGATTGGATATTCAATCAATGATCTCAAAGGTATTAGCCCGGCCTTTTGCACTCATCGTATACCAATGGAAGACCAATGTAAGCCTGTAGTGGACCATCAAAGGAGGCTAACCCATGCCATGCGAGAGGTAGTAAAGAAAGAGGTTATCAAGTTACTTGATGCGGAATCATCTACCCGCTTCCGCATAGCGAATGGGTGAGCCCGGTACATTGTGTGCCGAAGAAAGGAGGTTTAACCGTGGTGAAGAATGAGAAGAACGAGTTGATACCGCAAAGAACCGTGACCGGGTGGCGGATGTGTATTGATTACCGTAAGCTTAACAAAGCGACGAAGAAAGATCACTTCCCCCTACCGTTCATAGACGAGATGCTCGAGAGGTTAGCAAACCACGCTTATTTTTGCTTTCTCGATGGATACTCGGGGTTCATGCAAATTCCCATTCACCGGAAGATCAACATAAGACAACATTTACGTGTCCTTACGGAACGTTTGCATATAGGAGGATGCCCTTCGGCCTATGCAACGCTCCGGCCTCTTTTCAACGTTGCATGATGGCCGTGTTTTCGGAATTCATCGAAGAAATTGTTGAAGTATTTATGGATGATTTTTCCGTTTACGGGAAGACGTTCATGGATTGCTTAGCAAACTTAGAAAAGGTCCTTACAAGGTGTGCGGAGGTAGATTTGGTTTTAAATTGGGAAAAGTGCCACTTCATGGTTAAGCAAGGCATAGTGCTCGGACATGTTATATCCGAGAGAGGAATTGAAGTGGACAAGGCTAAGGTAGAGACGGTTGAGCAACTCCCACCTCCTACGGATGTTAAGTCTTTAAGGAGCTTTCTAGGCCATGCCGATTCTATAGAAGATTTATAAAGGACTTCTCGAAGATCACTAAGCCTTTAACGCACCTTCTTCAAAAAGATGTGGCTTTCGACTTTGATGAGAAGTGTCTAGCGGCATTCGGACCTTGAAAAATGCGTTGGTGAGTGCTCCCATCATCCAACCTCCGGATTGGAGCCAACCTTTCGAGATCATGTGTGACGCAAGTGACTACGCCGTAGGCGCGGTCTTGGGACAAAGAAAGGAAGGCCGAGTTCACGCCGTTTACTACGCTAGCAAAACTCTTAGTGGGGCACAATTAAATTACGCCACTACGGAAAAAGAGTTGCTAGCGGTGGTATTCGCTTTCGAAAAATTCAGATCCTACATCGTGAACTCGAAAGTCATTGTTTACACCGATCACGCAGCTATAAAGTATCTCTTGGCTAAGAAGGAAGCTAAACCACGTTTGATTCGTTGGATCCTTCTTCTCCAAGAGTTTGATGTTGAAATTCGTGATAAAAAGGGGTGGAGAATGTTGTGGCCGATCATTTGTCTAGGATGAATCGTGGGCAAGATGATAAAGAGCCCATAGAAGATAAGATGAGAGATGATCACCTCTATAGAGTGCTTGATAAAGATACTTGGATGATTGACATCATTAGAGCAATTCGAAAGATGCCCCTCGATCATCTAGATAAAAACACTCAAAGGAAGATAATCTCTGAAAGTAAGAAATATTTTTGGGATGCACCATACCTCTTCAAGCTTGGCAATGATGGAGTGATGAGAAGATGTGTGCCAAGAGAAGAGAGGCTTGAGATTCTAAGGAAGTGCCACTCGGCGAGTACGGTGGGCACTATAGCCATTTTCGAACCGAAGCCAAAGTATGGTCAAGCGGATTCTATTGGCCGGAGATGCATGAAGATACTAAAAGATATGTTGCGTCATGCCCCGAATGCCAAAGAACCGGAAACATCTCTCAAAGAAATTCTATGCCTTTGAAATACAACTTGCAAGTCGACATATTCGATGTATGGGGCATAGACTTCATGGGGCCTTTTAAAAACTCATTTGGATTCGAGTACATACTTGTTATGGTTGATTATGTATCCAAGTGGGTAGAGGCTATACCATGTCGTAAAGCTTCCACGGAGGAGTCCATCACTATGATCAAGAACGTGATTTTTCCCCGTTTCGGTACACCGAGAATCTTGATAAGTGATGGAGGAACTCATTTCACCGAGAAGAACTTCAAAAAGTGCTTGTCCAAGTTGGGAATTGAGCATAGGGTCTCCACGGCCTATCACCCACAAACCAACGGACAAGCGGAGACGTCAAATAGGCAATTAAAAAGCATACTTAACAAGACCATAGAGAAGGGAGGCAAGGATTGGTCAAAGAAATTATACGGAGCTTTATGGGCTTATCGAACGGCGTTTAAAACACCGATAGGTATGACCCCCTATCAATTCGTCTATGGAAAAGCCTGCCACCTTCCGGTTGAGTTAGAACATAAAGCCTATTGGGTGATTAAAGAGATGAACCTTGATCTCGATGCCGCGGTGGTGAAACGGAGAATTCAAATAAGCGAGCTAGAGGAGTTGAGGTTGAAAGCTTATGAAAACGCAAGCATATACAAGGAGAGAATCAAAAGGTGGTATGATAAAAGATTGAAGAAAAAAGAATTTAAAGAAGGAGATAAGGTCCTCCTCTACAATTCGAGGTTTAAAACCTTCGGAAAGGGGAAATTGCAAAGCAAGTGGGACGGACCTTATGTTGTGCATTCGGTGTTCTCCAACGGAGCGGTAACCATTATGGATATAAACGGCGATCAATTTGTGGTGAATGGACAGCGGCTTAAGGTTTACTACGAACCCGATGTCGTGCCCGTTCATCATGTTGACGTCTTTACCATGGAGGAAGAGCCCGAACGTCCCGCCTAGGACGAAAAACAAGGCACCAACTTCTGTAAATAATTTTTCTTTTAGCTTTCTGGAGTTTTTCGCGAAGATTAACTGGGCCAACTTTTTCCCATGGGCTGAGGACGAAAAAAATAGGGCAGTGTGCAAAAAAACCGGACCGGCCCGGCCCCCGAGGCAGGGTGGGCCGGCCGGCCCAGTCGGATCGGCCCAAGGGGGGCCCGACGCCCGACGTCCCCGAATTTCGCCCGAATTGCTCCTTTTTGACTTCCTTGTTTGGTCAGAAAATTTTAAGGGAAGTGTAAAAAAGGAAAATAAGGTTCCCAGGGCTTTTCTCTCAGGATTATATATTTGGCCGAATTGGGAGCTCGAGAATCAATCCTTTCAAGCAATGTGTTGCACCCTTGTAGCAGCCATTGAGCCTCCAAAAAGCTTAGAGTTGAAGGTAGAAGCCAAGAAGCCATCGATGGAGGAGGCGATGCGATGCGAGGTCAAGCTACCCGTCAAGAGGACCGCACGTATCCGTTGCGGAGGACGTGTCCCGACCGGAGCTCTTGCATCTCGCAACCCCGTCAAAGGAGAGAAGGTCCCTACACCCGTTCGAAGGTCGGCACGTCTCCAAGGCATCAAGCGCAAGGATTACAAGGAGGTGTCGCCGGAGCCTAAGGAATATGGGGATAGCGACTACTCCGACGATCGTAGCCCGAGCTCGTGGGCGGCTGCCGGTAGAGATGATGATGATTGGGGCGAGCAGCCCTACGAAAGGACTCCCGAGGGCCCCAACGGCGACGGCAACGGCGGTGGCGAAGGCGACAACAATGGAGGTGGCGACGACGGTGGTGACAACGGTGGAGATTATGGCAACGACGACCCCTTCGGATTGCATCCGGTGTCTTGTCGAGTTTGCCGTCAATCCGGCGCGGCTCTCTACGCGTCGGCCGACGAATGTCTTCAAACCATGGAAGCGATGAAGCAGCGTATGGAGGACTTGGAGCGCGTAGTTGAAGATGACTACAAGTTCCTTAACCGTAACGTGCGCAAACTTTTCGGCATGGTTGGAAACATGAGAGGCAAGTGGTGCAAAGCTTGCTCGAAATACCATTAGATCTAGTTTTCCCCTTTGGTTTTTGTAAGATACGACGAGGACGTCGTATGTTTTAAGTGTGGGGGAGAGCTAGCTCGCTAGCCTTAGCTTTTGAACTTCAAGTTTAGGTTCGGTTTAATCTTCGTGTGAGAGTCTTAGCGTTTTAATGAGCCTTTAGTTTTCGAGTCTGTTTTTAAAATTTTTGCAAGTGTCTTAAATTAGTGTTGAGTCAAGAAAACCTAATAAAAAGAGTCTTTATATATATCTTTGTGTTTTTTGTATTGTTTATCTTTATTTACTTGTTTGTTTAATCTTCGATTCTTGATATATGAACACAAGTATGTGGTTTGAAAATCGTTTACCGTGGTGCTTAGTGGAATCGCTACTACTTAAAGTACCCATACCGCACTTCGATCTTGAGCTTCACATGCTAGTTGTGCTATGTTCGATGCTAAAAATTGGAGGATTTTAGTTCTGAAAATTATATTAAAACCCTTGTAATAAAGGTTAGCAAAATCTCTTTTTCCAAGTTGAGAGTATAAAAAAATTCCTATCCAAAGCCAAGTTTGTTTTTTTCGCTCCACCATAAGTGTGATTAGCACGATGAGTTAGGCTAGGACCCTTCTCTCTTGGTGAGTTTTAATTTCAAGCAATGATCATGTCCTTGTGCTTATCTTTTGTTGCTAGCCTCGTCATATATTCGGTTCATGACTTTCGCAACGAAAGTCATGCATATCACCGAATTCCATACCTAACCTTATACATCTCTTTTGAACATCGTATTCCTTGAACACAACCTATTTTCAAAGTTTCGTCTCGTCTCTAGCATGATTTATTTAAAAATTTCAGATTGTGTGCATGCGAGAAAAGGGAGAATTGAAAGCTTTGAAAAGATGTCAAGAGAGAGAAAAATAAAGAGAAAAAGTATGTGTATGGAAAAGAAAGAAAAAAAAGAGAAAAAAAAATCATATGTGAATGAAGGAAGAAAAAGAAAAGAGAAAGATGAGTTAGCAATGAAGATATGAGAGGGATGGATCAAGTGAAAGAAAAGAAAAAAAAAATAATAAAGTGTAAGGAAGGATGTCACGTTGATTGTGAGACGAAACTTTTACTCTATTTCCAACCATGTGCAATCCGACAACGAGGACATCATTGGTGCCTTGTGGTCACAATTTTCTTTTGCCCTTGCACATGTCCACCATTCTAAATCTTCTCATCCTTGATATCCCTACAAATGGTTAATTCCCATGATCATTGGCTTTGAAAGGTAGACAACCATTAGAGGAAGTTCTTAGTTTGACAATACTTGTGTTGATTGCGCTAGCCCTACCTATAGCTCCACTTTTACATGATATATGAGAGATTAATGGGAGGTGAGAGTTTTATAAAATTTGGTTAGGATAGACACTTCATATGAGTGACTTGAGAGAGCTTGGAGAAAGGTTTTTGTCTAATACTTGTTGCGGGAATTTTGTTTTGAAAATCATAAAAACCCTCCGATGGAAGCAAAGAAGTAAGTATGGCTGAAATTGAAAGCTTTGAGTGAAGAGTTTGAGTTGTGGGGTAAATCTTGACGTGGTAAAAATTCTAAACGCCCATGTTTATGTTTGATTATCATTACTTTGTGTTTATGTATTAAAGATGAAGGGGTTGACTAACTTGTGAAGAAGGATAAGTGATACACGATTACATACCTTGGATGAAGTTCTTTTACGAGTACTTGCTCGAGGACGAGCAAGAGCTAAGTGTGGGGGAGATGTTGACGGTGTATTTTGGTGCACCTAGCATGTTCATTACACTTTGGTTTGGATTTGATTATTGAACTAACCCGCCACTAGGCACACTAATCATATAACAAGTTCATCTTTGTGCATGCATTTGGAAGTGTTATGTTTATGTAGGAAATCATGGACATAAAGGACGGATTCGCAACAAGTTCAAAGGAGCATTCATGGAGTCTTGTTCGTGTTCATGAGCTTGCTGAATTTACTTCCAATGGTGGCGAGGACCGAAGTGCTACGAGGAACACCCCCGGGATTGAAGCGTAAAAGATCAAACTTCATGCAAAGAGAGCCTCCATCTTGATCGCGAGGATAACAGCGTCAAAATCATCCAAGTGGAGGGGGCGAAGTAGATAAGTGCACGAGGACCCACGGAGCAAAAGGGCGACCGAACCGGGCCGAAGCCTGCACGGGCCGGCCGGCCCGGTCGGATCGGCCCAACCCACTTCGGGCACCGGTTCGGTCCCGTCTTCCTTGCCCTCGAAGGATCTTCGACCCTAAAACCCCCGACGCGCCGCCAACAGAGAGGGAGGAGTTTATTCGCACCGAGAAGGCCATCTACAAGCTAGAGAGAGAGGAGGAGGATCTCGGGCCGGGAGATCAACTACCTCGAAGGAAGCACCCTCTCGTGGAGAAGGAGGAAGACACGGCGGAAGGGAAACCATGATCAACGGTGCCATGACCGGCACCTTGATGGGGTAATCTTCTCATTCGTCCATGGGTTGTAATCGATCGTGAGATGTAATCGCACTTTGTCGGATTATCTGTCTATCATCTTGTGTTGAATATACTTTAATGCTTAAAGGTTAGCTACCGTGCCGTAAAGGGAGTATAGGCCTCAATGCTTCCTTGGATCCATTCAATACGCCGTGGCCATCAAAGGTCTAGTCATGATTACCTTCGCGTAGTGACAGTACGAGAGGAGGGAAAGGGCGAAACCGTGGTCACAACCCCGATAGATTAGATTGGTTTTTCATGTCTTTAAGCGATTGCATGCTCTAGTATCGTAGACCCGTGGGCGAGTGTCTTCTCTCTTGATCGTTTATCATTCTCTCTAGTGAAGTTTAGTGTTTTTCTAGTATAATAGTAGTTAGGGTTTTAGTAGCTAGTGTGTCGTTGTTGATCGAACGCTTGTAATCCCCTTGCTCCGCGGATTGACAAGAACCTTGGGAATCCCGTGGTGAAGAAGGTGTGGGGTCCGTACGCTTGCGGATCGTAGAGGGATACGTCTTTTATCCGTCAACAATGGCGGACTGATCCGCCGGCCGAGGCCTCGAGGCCTCAGCCGGGCCCTACGAGCTCTCGCCCGCTGCCGCCGTGCTTGCCCCCGCCCGCGACGACGCCCTCGATGAGCACCGCCGGGTAGGGACGGATGCGTCCGCCCTCAGCACCTTGGCCGGTGCGAGGGGAGGCACAGTTGGCACCACCCTGCGCAAGCACAAACAGAGAGTTAGAACGCCTGATCGTAAAAAAACCGAACCAAGTGGAGGATCGAGCCCCTTACCTCGAAGAGGAAAAGGCGCGCTTCCTTTTCCTCGAAGCCTCAGCGGATGAGGCCGGCGCGGCCGGCGCACCCGCCGCCGCGCCTCCCGACGCGCGGCGCCCCGCGCGCGCGGCACGCTCGCCCCGCGCGCGCCGGCGCGCACCCGCCGCCGCGCCTCCCCCGCCGCCGGCGCCCCGCGCGCGGGCACGCTCGCCCCGCGCGCGGGCGCGCGCGCGCGCGCACGGGCGCGCTTGCCGTGCGCGCCTCGGTGGCGCGCGCGGGCGCCTCCGCGGCGCGTGCCTCCGTGGCGCGCGCCGGCGCCTCGCGCGGCGCGCGCCACCCCCGGTTGTCGATTGCACGGCGGCGGGCGCCGTTGCGCCCGCCCCGGCGATGCCGCCCTTGCCGCCGGAGCCGGCTCCGGCGGCGGGGGCGAGGGCTCCCACCTATCGGAGGGGCCCCGCCCCTCGGCCTCTTCCTCTTCATCCTCCTCCGAGGACGAGTACTCCTCGGTCCACGGGGAGGAGAGCCCCGGCTCCTCGCGCGCGGTACTCCGCGCTCCGTCGCTCGCGGCGCTCGTTGTGCCGCCTCGCGCGCTCCCTCTCGCGTGCCGCCCGCTCCTCGCTCCCCGGCCGCCGCGCCGCCCGACCAAGCGCGCGGGAGTCGGGAGTGGGCGGAACGGACTTCGCGGTGGTGAAGCTCACCAGCTGCATGCAGGAACGTCAATGGCGCGTCAGAAGGCAGAGGCAACACTAAGAACTAAAACAGAGCCAAGAATTATGCTCACCAGCGGGCTGGTGGGGAGCATCTCGAGGTCCCACGAGGTCCGGTCCGGATGCGCCGGCATCCGGGTGTCGACGGCGCTCCGCGCCCGGGTGAGCGCATACGGCCGCCCGAGGGGGGTCGGGAGCATCTGCGACCTCGCCAACGCAATGGGGTCCGCCTCCTCTGTCATCTCAAAGATGCAGAGCGGCCTCTCCATCACGGGCACGACCCGCCGGTGATGGAGGAAGGCGAGGACGCCCATCTCAGTCAGCCCCTGCTCCGACAGGCTTCTTAGGGCGGCCAGGACCGAGTCCTGCCGCCTCCGATGCTGGGCCGCGGACACCCCGTAGCCCCAGGAGCTGGGCTTCTCCTTGAACACCCGACCGGTGTAGGGGGGAAGACCGGGCTCGGCGTTGCGCAGGTAGAACCATCCCCGCTCCCAGCCGGCGTTGTTCGTCGTCATGGTGCAGGGGATGTAGTAGTCCTTGAACTGCCCCCGCAGGGCGAGCGACATCCCGCCGGCGCGCACCGCGCGGCGGGTCCTCGGCTCCGTCATGGGCTGCATGAAGAGCTCCGCGCGGAAGAGGTGTACCCAGAGTTCCCAGTTGACTGGGATCCCCAGATACCCCTCGCAGACGCCCACGAACGTGGCCGCCTGCGAAATCGCGTTGGGCGCGAAGTTGTGCAGCTCCACGCCGTAGTAGTGGCACAACGCCCGCATGAAGCGGCTCGCCGGCGCGTTGAAGCCTCGCTCGTGGAAGCGGACAAAGCTCACCACATAGCCTTCCGGCGGGTTGGGTGCGCGGTCCCCCACCGGCGGCACTATCCACTCCGCCGGGCAGCCCTCCTCATTTGCCGCCAACTGGTCGGCGGTGACCAGCTCGTTGAGAGCCAGCAGGGTCACCGACGACCTCTCCCAGGCGTACGGGTCAAGAATCGTGACAGGCGGAGGCGGCGCCATGAGAAGAGGGCAAAGGAATGCGAGAGCGGAGGACAGGAAGAGGAAGAAGAACTCAAAAGGCGAAGCCGCACGATGGCGAAGGCGAGGCGAAGACGAAAGCACAGGGGGCTAAAATGGCGGAGCGCTAAGGTAAAAAACCGCCGCTTCCCCCTCCCCTCAGATTTATAAGCCGCGGGCGAGCTCTCCGGGGCGGATGTCCCGCGCATTAACTGCAGGGAATCTTCTCTTCACGCTGACGAACGGGCCCCGCCACGACCACAGCGGCCACATCACCGCGAACGTGCCATCATCACGGTGAAGACTAGCAGGGACCGAGGCGGCGGTCACGTCCGCCGCCACGCCGCCCACTACGCGCGCGCGCGCGGCCGCAACGCCCGAAAAGGCGCGCCGCGCGTTGCGAAACCGCGGCCTCTCTTGTGGGGCATTTAATGGCCGGTCCCTTGCAAAGCAAGGAGGACCCTCGAGCAGCACGGATTCCTGGCTCGGGATAAATTCGACCCTCGAAGGGGTACAAGCGTGAGAAGGTCGCCACGAGGCCCGCTTGAAACAAAGCAGGCATCGCGAGCACCCATGCCACGTAGGACCCTCAAGCGGTGCGAGCCCCTGGCTCTAGACGGTGCCAGCCCTTTGATGGGAACAAGCGTGAGAAGGTCGCCACGGGGCCCGCCTGAACAAAGCGGGAATCGCGAGCACCTATGCCACGTAGGACCCTCGAGCGGCGCGAGCCCTGTCTCTAAACGATATCAACCCTCTAAAGGGGCACAAGCGTGAGAAGGTCGCCCCGGGGCCCGCCTGAAATAGGGCAGGTGCCGCAGGCACCCATGCCACGCTGTGCCGCTAACCAGCGCCCCGAGGACTGGCTCGCCCAGACCCCTCGACGGCCGCAAACGCAAAAGACGGGGCCGCCCAGGCGCCGCCCCCGCACGGCCCTGCGATCGGAGGTTCGAAGCCCGACCCTCGACGGGTTCGAACGGGCGCCCCGCATCGCGAGTCGGGGACGATGAAGGCACGCGCATTCGAGCCGTTCCTCGAGCCCGTCGGCTCGAGGGTGCCCCACATGTAGTGTTCGAGAGCCGGCGAGGGCGGCTAGCGGGGGATCCCACCGAGGGAGAGCTTCCGCGCCCTCGGTCCCTATCGAACGGGACCGAGCCCCACCTAGCAAACCCACGCAAGCGCTTCAATGGACGTGTCTCCGGACCACGCAGCCTACCCTTATCGAACGGGGCATGGACGCCCACTCGAACCACCCACTAACAGCTCAACGAGGAATCCGCAATTCGCGACCCGCTCGATGGGGGTTGCAGAAACCTCACCCTCCGTCCCGCGGAGGGGCGGCGATGGTGCGTTAAGAAACAAGTCGTGAAGCTCTACCCGATCGCCTCGAACGGGCCCAGGCTCGGGGGCTTGACGCACGGCTACACCTCCTTGGATTGCACCCGCAGGAGACAGCGCCAGCAGCGCGTGTGTTGACGGTGAAAATCCGTCAACCTAGCCATGAGTTTACCTTCGGTGTTGGCATGAGTTTTATACCTTATCCATTGGTACTAACCCCCGTGGTATAACAAGTTCACGTGTGCATGTCGGTTTTGGAGTTTAATGTTTATGCAGGGTTTTAGTGTTGAACGCAAGACTTTCGGGATAAGTTCATCAAGCACCTCATGACAAGACCTTGAAGCCCCGTACAAGTCATGCAATGAAGCAAACTTAACTCCAAAAAGCCAGGGACTTGATCCGAGAAGACGACGGACTCCGAGGACACCGATCGAAAAAGTCTTGAATCTTGCAAGACAAGGAGTTGAGTCCAATTCGGAGAGAAACCGACGACATGGACCTACATGCGAAAGGGGGAAACATCTAGGAAGCAAGGGAACCGACGTGGAGCGAAGGAGCCCTCGGGGGCGGGCCTAGATGGGCCCGGGCCGGCCGGCCCGGTCCGGTCGGCCCGGCCCATCCGGGGCCCAAATGCCCCCTCCTTTGCCCTAGCCGCCAATCGGGCTATTTATAGCCCCCCGACCGAGAGCCTCGCGGAAGATTTCGTCATCGGCCGCCGAGGAGCGAGAGAAGAGAGGGACACCATCTCGGAGAGGAGAGGGTCGAGCTAGTTGACTAGGGTTTCCCTAGCCGACGTGGGAACCTTGCACGGAAGACCACGTCGGAGTTCCCGAGCTAGAAGCAAGATCAAGGAAGGATCCCGGTGGTGATCTTGTGTATGTATCATTGTTATAGTTGAATTATCAAGTTGAATCTTTTCCTAGCGATCAAGTGTTTCCTCGAAGATTTCGTTTTTCGATCGGCTTTGCTTATTCCAATTCTATTCTCGAGATAGATTACATAGGGTGTTCTTGTAGCCGCGGTGGCTAGAGGTACACGCCGGATCTTCCGAAAGAATCTCGACTTGTCTTTTGACTCGCCCTAAACTCCCCGCATGAATAGGAATACGTTGTGACAGAACGGGGGTCTCGAAAGGTGGATGTTTTCGGATTTGGACGGGAAACCACGATTTAAAGAGGCTTCTATTAAGATTCGATTTGCTACTTCTTCTCTTGCTTGGAACTTCAACAAAAGGCTTACCCCGATCCCTCTAGATCGGTTTATCTACCCAATCTTACTTTGTTTTCTCCGGTCTTTAGTAGATTAGATTCGTTTTGTGTCTTTTACTTAGATGCATTAGGGTTTCTTTTATCGAAGATTGAAGTTACTTGGCTTTAATAGATTAAGTTTTGCGTCACACATTTGTTCCACGGATTCGATACCTTGGGTTCACGACTCGAGGGAAGAAGGGTCCCTTGACTACGACGCGAGACTTGTACGCTTGCGAGTCACAAACGAACTTTGATACAATTATTAACCGTCAACAAGCCCCTTTTTCTGGCGCCGTTGCCGGAGAACAAGTGATCAAGATTTGATTTTTTTTATTGCCTTTTTGTAATTTTCAGTTTTCTTTTTGTTTTTATTTTTGCATCTACTAAATTTTGATCATCCTCAGAATACATCTAATCTAGTTTGTCTAACTCTAGTTTTTATAGATTTGTTTTTACTTTCTAGTTTTTTTTGCATACTTTGTTTATTGCTAACCCTAACAGGAGATGGACGGCTACCTCTCCAACAAACCCAATAATTTTGTGGATGATCCAGAAAAACTTTACAGGCTAAGGAGATGCGAAGCACATCAAGCTAAAAATTTGGATTTTGTAGATTCGTAGTCGGAAGACAAAGGATCACGGGAATCTCCGAAGAATTCACCACCTCAAAGTCCTCGGGAGAATCGACTTCCACCAATGGGTGACCAACCACCGCAAGAACGCAAGATTGGGGAGCTATGCACCCCAGACATCATCGACCTACCAATCTTGAACCTTGAGGAGATCGGAAGACCGTTCGAGATCAAGACCTCAACAATCCGCATGGTGCAACATTCACCCTTCACCGGTAAAGAGGATCCGAACCTTCACCTCCAAGCATTCATTCAACTATGTCAGACTTTCAACATGGATGGGGCGACTCAAGACCAAATGAGGGCAAGGCTTTTTCCGTTCTCACTACTCGGGAAGGCTTTGCAATGGTTCCACTCTCAACCGGCGGAGACGGTGCAAAATTGGAACACGTTGATGAAGGCTTTCATGAAGGAATACTACTCACCGGGTAAAACTCAAAGCTTGTGTAATAAGATTGCAGCCTTTGTTCAATATCCTACGGAAGCTATCTCGGAGGCATTCGAGCGCTTCAACGAGTACACCCGGGCGGTTCCACATCACAAGTTCCCGAAGGAAGACCTCGTGCAAAAGTTCTATCAAGGACTCACCATGGCGTCAAGGACGATCATCGATGCATCGGCGGGAGGATCTATCATCGAGCTTACACCGACGGAAGCTTTCACGCTATTCAAGAAGGTCGCGGATAATGACACGTGGGCGTCGTCCGGCGCCTACATCCGGTTCAACCCACGGGGAACGTCAAAGGAGTCTTGCAAGTGGAGAAGGAGAACATACTTGAAGGCAAGATCGACTCGCTCATGAGGAGGTTGGAGAAGATGGAGATGGAAAAGAAAGAGGCTCAAGACTTGAAGGCCGCCGAAGCAAGGTCCACATGTGAAGAATGTGGAGAGTATGGCCATGTCCGCAAAGATTGTCCGAAGGAAGCCAAAGTGCTCGACTACATGAGGAAGGGAGAATTGCCGAACTTCCGCTACGGGCAAGGTAGGCCTCAATTTAATGCAAGCTCATCTATTCCTAACGCGGTTCCGCTTCGTATACAATTGAAGGAGTTCATGGATGAGCAAGCTAAGATCAACAAGGACACCGTCACCAAGTTCAAGACCATAGACAAGGTGTTGGAGAACATCGATAGCAAAGTGACGAGAGGTCGGAAGTTCCAATCATCAAGTGCTCAACATGATGAAGATGCTCGAGACGCAAGTTGGACAACTTGCGGGGCGCCTCACTAATGATGAAGGGAAGCTTCCGGGACAACCCAAATGTCCCGAATCGGCGAAGGCCATTCAAACGCGTTCGGGGAAGGAGACCGAAGATCCGGAACGTTCCGCGGGAGCAAGGAAGTTTAAACCATCCACCGATGTGGAAGGAGTTGCCAAAGAGAAGGTTACGGGGATCGTCACCGAGGAACCCGAATTCGAGATGCCGGAGGAAGACACGAGGATACCGCAACTCAAGCCACGCTACTTCCGAGGTAAACTTGACAACCACTTTGAGAAGTTTGTGGAAGTTGTACGTAGACTTAGCATCAACATGCCATTACTAGATGCCCTACAAGTACCTACATATTCTCATTATTTTAAAGACATACTTGCAAATAAATATGAGATAGCAACACTCGGGGTAGATCATGTCAAGATGTCCGAGGAGTGTAGTGCCGCTATTGCTAATGGGCTAGAGAAGCAAAAAGACCCCGGGTGCCCCACAATTCCATGTTCAGTTGGTTCTTTCAACTTCGAGAAGGCGTTATGCGACCTTGGAGCTAGTGTGAGCGTCATGCCGAGGGATGTGTTCGAGAAGCTACGCCTACCGATGGAGCCTACGGGAATATGTTTGGAGTTGGGAGACAACTCCATTCGCTATCCCTTGGGCATTGCTGAAAATGTACCCGTGAAGGTCGGACACCACTTCATCCCCGTCGACTTCGTTGTGCTCGAGATGGGAGAGAGGGAGAAGCCGCCGCTCATCCTAGGGAGGCCGTTCCTCAAGACCGTGGGAGCTACTATTGATGTTGGCAAGGGGGAGATCATGTTCGATATCAACGGAGAGAGGAGTTCCTTCAAGTTCTGTTCAAGGATTGAGGCATGCAACATGATTGGAGTGAAGGGAGAACCAAAACAAACGGAGGGGCTGAAAAAGAAGAAGGAGCCGAAAAAATGAACGTAAAGAAAATCAAAGAAGGTGTTGCATCCGTCAAGACAAAGGAAGAGAAGCCGCCTGTGAAGACCAAAAAAATGACTAAGCCAACTAAGCCGGAAGACAAGCCCGCGCCCAAGATGGTGCGGAAGTGGGTACCCAAGATTGCAACGCCCGCAAAGAGCGTTGATCCGGAGTAATCAAGTGAAGAAGTCTAGCTATAGACTATAAACGAAGCGCTAGGCGGGAGGCAACCCGTTTCGTCGAGTCAAGAATAAGCTACGGGAGGAAAACCCGATTCCGGGTTTTTCGAGTATTTTTAATAATTTAGTTTTTGAGTTTTATTACGCAAAGACATTAGACTTAGAAGTGGTTGAACAATATTAGAGACATAATTCTTGATTGAATGTTTGCTTTATCATAAACCCTTTGCATGAACCCTCCTATGTGCTTGTTTGTTCTTTTCTTTTCGAGAAACCTCAACCAAATAATTTCAGAACCTAGCTCAACCTTTCACCTTCATTATGGTGCTGAGGTTGACTTATTTTTCATGCTAAAACCACACGAGTAGAGCCACAATTTATGTTTAAGTGTTAATAAAATTCAGCACGTGGTAGGACTCGCGTGAACCTAGAAATCAAAACTTTTGGTTGGTTTTAAAAATCTATATCCTTGGTTTCTCTAGGATTAGAATTTTTCTAAGCCTATTCTAATTTTGTTTTATTCAAAATCTTTCTTATTTAGCCAAAATTAGAACCTAAACCTATGCCCCCATGATCAAGCCGGGAAAATGTTCGCTCTCAACCGATGAAGGCAAACTATACCGGTGAGACCGAAATCGACGTAGTCGAAAAATATTTTCGACTTACATTTGTTTTTAATGGTTTAAAAACTTCTCTAAAATTATGTTTGAGCTCTTGCATGGCTCTGAAAAATATTTTAAATTTCGAATTAGAGGAGTGCTTAACCTTAAACACACCTAAATGGAGGCAATCTAGTTTGAATTAATCATGCATGCACCATTGGATTCCCTTTTATCAACTTTCACCAATTCCACATGCAAAGGACAAGCATGGTGGGCAGCAAGCATCAACTTTGCAGGAATTTCATGGTGGCATGTGAAGCAAGTGGAGCTAGGGAGCATGGACATGACCCAAAGCATGGAGCATCAAGTGGAAGGACCAATAATGCAAGAAAAGGAGTGGTCGAGAGCGTTTGGGAGGTGCAACTCGTGGAGCACGCGGGCGGGGAAAGTTGCGGAGGCGAAATGATCGTCTTTGGAAGAAAGACGAGGCGGGGAGGAGCCGGAGGACCCCGGGCCGGCCGGCCCGGCCGGCCGGCCTCACCTACTTAAGGAGCCCCCCGGCTCCCGTTTTCCTGAGCAAGCTTCCCTCTCCTTCTCTTGTTTGTGTGTTCAAGTTTGTGTGCTGAAAACCTCCGTAGACATAGCCAACCTTCCCAAGCTTGATAGCTCAAGAAAAAATCCACATCCTTAATCCACTCAAAGTCCACATCCGAAGCAAAGAGTTTAAGTGCCTAGTTACCGGTTGCAACCCAGAGTTTTAGTTGAAGAAAAGAGTGCAACAACCATGTGGAAGAAGACCACAAGTCTCTTCTCCAAGAAGAAGAGTTCGTCGTCATCCAAGCCGTCATCAACCACGTCTTCGAGGAGGCACTCGGTTTCCGAGTCTCCCCGGAGCATGGAGACGGATTCGGCACCACCGAGGAGGAACGATGCTCTCCTCCTTGGTGGTATGAGGGCTGCAAGAAGCACTTCCATGAGGTTTACCGAACCTCGTGGGCACACGGAGGAGCAGCCCGCGCCACCACGACGATCGACTCACTCAACCGCGCCACCTCCTTACACCCCGACATACTCCTCGTACGGCTTCATCATCTTGTCGGCGGAGGAGGAGGAGAGGCTCTCTAATATTGAGAAGAGGCTTGTGCCCAACGTCGAGTTCGACGACCAAGCACTCTACACCTTGGGTTTTGGCACCGACATATATTATATGTTGGGGCACCTCGGATGGGTGCAGTTCTCCAACGGAGTATCAGTGGACACCCACTTGGGGTTCGCCTTGGAAATTTTGATGACTATTGCACCCATCGTTGATGATGATGGGGTGCAAAGCTTGTCATTCCGTTTGGAGGGAGTCCAACAAGTGGTTCCCTACGAGCACGTTAGGGAGTTGCTTGGATTCCACAAGGGAGCTCCGGAGAAAGTTGACGTGCCACCCGGCATGTTAGCGGGATTTTGGAATATGATCTCCGAAGAAGCCCATCAACAACGCAATTGCATCAGCAACCCCATTATCCGGATATTTCACTCTTGGATGTGCAAGAGGGTATTGGGGAGGATGAAGGAGACAAAGGTGACCAACACGGAGTTGAATTGGCTATATTCGGCTTTAATTGCCAGGAAGCCAATAGACCCCTCTTACCTCATGATCAACCGTTGGTGTTGTGAAGCAACATCGGGGGCGGGTAATATTGGTTCGGGGTGTTACCTCTCCATGTTGGCCTTCTCCTTGCGGCCGGGGATCGCAAGAAACCCCGACCACCTTTTGCGTGGTACATCTCTCGGCATTGAGTATTTGCGGCAAGGCAAATACATTAGTGGAGATGAGAGAGGAGGTTATCGGTTGGCCATAGTGAACCTACCCCTTCCTAATGAGAGGCTTAGGCTTTTCACCGAAGGAAGGGAAGATTGGTTGGAAGAGGGACTACTTGTCCCTGCAAGGAAAAACAAAAGAGGAAGAATCGTAGAGGAGGGAACATCCTCCGCACAAGCGAGTGGAGCACAACCCAATGTGCAACCATTCGGCGGGATCCCTCCTCCGCCAAGTTATTACGGAGGGCCACAAGAGCAAGCATGGGGGGGGTGGTGCACCGGTACCCCCACCAAATTATGTTGTGCCCAACGCTAACTTCGCGGAGTCCTACGCTCATCATCCCCAACCACAACAAAGCATGGCCATAATTGGAGGGTATGCTGCAAGAAATGCTCAAAACATCGCAGCCATCCAAGCTAACGCAGCTCAACTTGGTGAAGGCAACGCAAATATTGCCTTTGAACTTGGACGCCTTCACCTTGTGGAGCCAAATCAATTCGTCGGAGGAAGTGTCCAATCATATTATGAGCAAAGGTATTATTATCAAGATCATCAACATCAACCACCGGCGGAGGAGTAGAAGATTTAGGAACTTTAGTTTTCTTTTCTTTTCTTTTTCTCTGTAATTTTCAGCTTTTGCTTATGTGTGTTTGCGTAGTATTTTCTGTTTTTATTTAAATTTCAGCAAGCATGTTTGTTTATTTTCAGTTTGTATTTCAACTTGATGTCATCATTAATAAAGACACCACCTTGATTATATCATTGGAAAAGTTACAAAATTCGTGCCATGATGATATATGATTATAATTGCAGCTTTGTTCATCTTTGTAATTGATTTATGCATGTTTAAGCTAGTGCTCTCTTAAAAATACAAATCTGAATTTATTTAAATGCTAGCTTAATTTTCAGCGGAGGTTATGATTAAAATAAAGACCCATAGTGTTTTATGTGCTCTCAAGTTATGAATAGATTAAAGATGTCTTTTATGCTCAAAAATATCGCTAACCTTGTCACAAATATCGCTTGTGTGTTGCTCAACCTATCCAAAGCCTTATATATATTTGAGTGCATAAACCTTAGTGTACAAGATTTATTTTTGAGTGAGTTATTGCAGGCCATGATTTCTCTGGCCCGAGACTAAGAAGCTGGTCATTCCATTTTTGCGTATCTATCTTTTTGCTAGCCTTTTATCCGTGCATTGTGTATCCCCGCATCGGTGATCTCACAAACTTCGCCGGATATCCACCCTAAACCAAATATCATCTTTTGTGATTACCTCCTTGACCACAACCTATCGTTGAGAATGGATCATCAATTCAAGGAAGATCGCAAGACGGTGCCGACATTGAAGATTTCAAGTATCTCTCCAAGGAAAAATACTCCGGTACCCACCTTATTTTTCGCCTCTTTGCTCGAGGACGAGCAACGTCTAAGCATGGGGGAGGAGGTAGGTACGGTGCAGTTTTAGAGTTAAAAGGGGAATATTTTTTTTAAAAAAAATGATGATGAAAGAAAAAGAAAAAAGAATGATGATGAAAGAAGAAAAATCCAGTGATAATCATGACTTTCAAGGTAAAGAAAAAATATATATATATATAATGAAAGAAAGAAAGAAAGAAAAAAATGAGAAATATGAGAAAGAAAAAAAAATATGCGTAAAGTAAACTCCCCGGTTCTCTAAAAGTGCATTCAAGGCTTTAAGTTAAAAAGATCCATTCTCATTTTCCAACCATGTGCAATCCGATAACGAGGACTTCCTTTGTGCCTCGGGATCACTCTTTGCCATTTGCACATGTCCACTCATCTAAAAGTGTGTGTATTTTTCTCTTTCCCCTCCTTGATTTAACATTATTTTCCAATGACCTTTTTGACGAGTCTCGGTAAGACCATGAGAAGCTTATCTTGTTTTGACAACACCTCATTTATAAAATCTTGTTAGGACTAAACTTTCCCAAAGCTCCAAATAAAGCCTACCACATATATATGAGAGGGAAAGGAGTAGAATATATAGGCTTGAGAGACAAGTGAGATGAGAGTTCATGAGCAATATACGAGATGATTTAAATTTGTGAACTTGGTTTAGCTTTTCTTTATCTCGTTCTTTACTTCAAAAATTCTGAGATCTATTTAAACTTTGTGAGCATGTTAATACTTGTGGGATAAGCTTAATAAGGATCTACCCTCCGTAGAGATGAAGGCTAGCACATTATGGAACTTTAATGAATTAAAATTTTGAGAGCATTATGTTTTCTCATGTGTGATCAAGTGCAAAGTTTAAACATTGTTTGGCAATGATGATATCCATCGAAGGCTTACTCGAGGACGAGCAAGGTTTAAGCATGGGGGAGATGTTGACGTTGAAAATCCGTCAACCTAGCCATGAGTTTACCTTCGGTGTTGGCATGAGTTTTATACCTTATCCATTGGTACTAACCCCCGTGGTATAACAAGTTCACGTGTGCATGTCGGTTTTGGAGTTTAATGTTTATGCAGGGTTTTAGTGTTGAACGCAAGACTTTCGGGATAAGTTCATCAAGCACCTCATGACAAGACCTTGAAGCCCCGTACAAGTCATGCAATGAAGCAAACTTAACTCCAAAAAGCCAGGGACTTGATCCGAGAAGACGACAGACTCCGAGGACCTGATCAGAAAAGTGCTGAATCTTGCAAGACAAGGAGTTGAGTCCAATTCGGAGAGAAACCGACGACATGGACCTACATGCAGAAGGGGGAACATCCAGGAAGCAAGGGAACCGACGTGGAGCGAAGGAGCCCTCGGGGCCGGGCCTAGATGGGCCCGGGCCGGCCGGCCCGGTCCGGTCGGCCCCGTGGCCCATCCGGGGCCCAAATGCCCCCTCCTTTGCCCTAGCCGCCAATCGGGCTATTTATAGCCCCCCGACCGAGAGCCTCGCGAGAGAAGATTTCGTCATCGGCCGCCGAGGAGCGAGAGAAGAGAGGGACACCATCTCGGAGAGGAGAGGGTCGAGCTAGTTGACTAGGGTTTCACTAGGCCGACGTGGGAACCTTGCACGGAAGACCACGTCGGAGTTCCGGAGCTAGAAGCAAGATCAAGGAAGGATCCCGGTGGTGATCTTGTGTATGTATCATTGTTATAGTTGAATTATCAAGTTGAATCTTTTCCTAGCGATCAAGTGTTTCCTCGAAGATTTCGTTTTTCGATCGGCTTTGCTTATTCCAATTCTATTCTCGAGATAGATTACATAGGGTGTTCTTGTAGCCGCGGTGGCTAGAGGTACACGCCGGATCTTCCGAAAGAATCTCGACTTGTCTTTTGACTCGCCTTAAACTCCCCGCATGAATAGGGATACGTTGTGACAGAACGGGGGTCTCGAAAGGCGGATGTTTTCGGATTTGGACGGGAAACCACGATTTAAAGAGGCTTCTATTAAGATTCGATTTGCTACTTCTTCTCTTGCTTGGAACTTCAACAAAAGGCTTACCCCGATCCCTCTAGATCGGTTTATCTACCCAATCTTACTTTGTTTTCTCCGGTCTTTAGTAGATTAGATTCGTTTTGTGTCTTTTACTTAGATGCATTAGGGTTTCTTTTATCGAAGATTGAAGGGTTTAGGGTTTAGGGTTTAGGGCAGGGCTTCGGGCGCGAGGCGACGACCTTTTATAGGGCCGAGGTAGCGGCTGCCTTGGCGTGCGGGTCAAGGGAGCGCAGGGCGCAGGGGCGACCAGGACTCAAGCTCGGGCTCGTGTCCAGCTTGGGCACGCCTGGAGGTAGGAGATGACAAATGGGGCCCACCGGTCAGCGACCGAAGTGGAGGGAGGCGGAGCAGGCCAGGTTGGGCCGTATTGGGCCGCAAGCGAATCTGGGTTGCGGCCTTCTGCGGTGGGTGGCGAAGGAGATCAGGGGGCACGGGAGGACTTCTGCGGTCGGGCTTGGCCCAATAGAAACAAGGGTTTATTTATTTTCCGAATTTAATTTTCAGTGCGAAAACAATTCCGGGGAAAACCTAGAAATTGTTTAAAGGCACTAAAAATACTCCGAAAATCACAGAAATTCCATAAAAATTTCTAGAGATAGATTTGAGCATGAACAATCCAAATAAAGTATTTGGTGCTCATGAAAAAGATTTTGGAGCCTTCTAATAAATAGAAATAGCTCAAGAAAAATGAGAATAAATTCCAGAAAAATCCGGAAAATTCTCGGGAGGGTTTGGACAGCTCCTAAACGCATTTTTTTGCAACCTTTAGCACTCAAGAAGCACCAAGATGCATCGGCATGAATGCAACACTCACAACTTTTATTTGCTTAAGAAAATCAAACAAGGATTTTTCCTATACTATATTTCCTGTAAAGAAAAATAAATGTTGGAAAAATTTTAAAATTATGAGAAAATTGTTATTTAATTATTCTTTCTATTCACATCCTGAAATTGGAAATTTCTGGGTGTGACAACCCGCAACAAAGCCAAACAAACTTTGCCTAACCATGCAGGATACGGCCCACGTCGTAGGGACCTCAACGGCCCACCAAGGCGGCCCCCTTGAAGATCCCCTCGAGCAGGCTTCGCCTCGCTCGAGGGTACGCGCCTCCCTCGGGCGGGCTCCGCCCCGTTCGAGGGGGTGCGCTTCCCTCGAGCGGGCTCCGCCCCGCTCGAGGGTCCGCTACCCCTCGAGCGAGGCCCCGCCTCGCTCGAGGGATCGCCCCGCCCTCGACCGGGGTCCGCCTCGCTCGAGGGCGCCCCGCACGCATACGCCCGCCCCCGTACACGGGCATTTAACGCCCTGACACCGACGGGACGGCGCCATCACGCGCCCGGGGCTCGCGCCCGGTGCCGCCGCACCAACTCCCCGGAGGGAGCCCATCCCCATCACCGTGGGGAGGGACCGTGCGGCGCGGTCGGTGTCGGTCCCGTGACGCCGTGCGCCTGCTCCAGTACGGCTAACGCGCCGAGCCCTCGAAGGGGGGCCGGTTGCACCCTCGATTTGCTTTCTTGTGACCCTACAGGGTTAGGTGGAGGCACCAGGCCGGTGGAGCACCATCCCTGCCACTGTTACAGCATGGCCACCGTCCCCGCGCGTGCAGGCGCACGCCAGGCGCTGTAGCAACAACTCCAGCACTGTGAAGCGTGTTGGAACGGGACGCCGCCTTACCTACTCCTGTGCTCCGTACGGGCCAACGTCAGCAGCTCCCTCGAGCCTATTAGAAGACATCACTACCATCCGCCACCTTTCTACCCTCGAACCGCCACTGTTCGGGTACGAGATAGGCCATGATGGCCGGATCGCTGCAAAGATCGTCCGGACGGCCGCCCACTCTACAGCATAGCACGCCACACCCCTTCACGTAGCTAAATAGCGCGGCGCGCATGTGATTCGCTCCCTCCTTGATCTATAAAAGGGGGACGAACCCTCCCTGTCGCGGGGGGAAAAAAGAGGACAGAGAACACAAACACAACACAAGAGGAGACAAGCTGCGCCACGCACTTGCTCTCCAATTCTCTCACAACATCTTCAGCCACTACACTAGGGACTTGGAAGCCACGCTTCCTCTCCCTCCTTGCTTGTAGCAGCCCCACTACAGGCACCCCCGGTGCTAAGTAATATAGTGCCTTGAGCACGTCACTGCTGGACGTACGGCCCCCTCGGCCGGAACCAGGATAAATCCCGTGTCTCTTATTGCTTAGCATCGACCATTGAGGGATAGACCTCGGCGCTTTCTACTGGTTAGTGTCGGGACCACATTCCGCACCGACACTGTCGTTCTCCTGCTGCACCTGGGTAAGCGTGAAGTTCAGCTGCTGGTGTGCTACTGAAAGCTGCTCCCAATCGCGCCTAGATGCCTCCAAGCGCTGTGCAATAATTGCTGCGGTGTTAAAACGCAGCCCCTAGAGTGTGAAAACCACGTTCAGACAACGGGCAAGTGTCTGAGTAACATCCAACGGCTCTGCTAGGGTCAGTAACTCCCGTAGATGGTCCATACGGTCCAACCAAGCTGGGTCGTGAGGACTCACAGCCGGAAACAGTCCAAACGGGGAAAGAGCTACCACGGTAGGGTTGTGGTCACAAAAGTCTGTCAGCACTCTGAGGGCGGCTGACTCCACGGACTCGTGTGTGATAAATCCCCAGTAAATAAAACTCAGGTCAAACCAGTCGGCGTGATCTGGGTGCGGCAGCACAGTAACGATCACCCTGCAGCGGGGAACACCAAAGCGCTCAAACTCCTTCACCTCGTACGTCGGCGGGGTAAGGTAGCCTGCGGCACTGAGTGCTTCCCACGCCAAGCGCGGAAAACCCTCCCAGTGCAACCCGTTGGTACGGATCGTACCGTCAGCGTCGAACTGGTGGAACACGGGAAAATCCATCTGTACACAAAGGTAACCCATGTCAGATCTCAAAAGAGAACGGCATGACAAATGGTGAAGTCCTGGCAACTGTGAATAACATTCATAACCAAAAATCCAGAAGCCTCAAAACTTTTCCCCAAGTTTTCAATTTAACCTTTAACACTTTTAATTAAGCTTTTTAAGGTTGAGCACCGATCAAAGAAACAAAATGAAGGGTCCTTAACTTGGATGTGCCTAGGGGAAAAAGTGAACCAACCCAACGAACTAAGATTGAAACTTGCTATCACAAGGTAACTAGTTAAGGGGCAATTATTTTTAACAATTTGGTTTAATTACCCTAGCACAAGGTAAACAAATTATTCACAAAATTTCGGCAGCACGACGGCTAGGTATTGGAGGTACTCTAGTCTATAAAAGCACACACTAGCATAATCTTCCTTAGAAAACATATGAAATTCGATTTTTGGGTCCATTTTGGTTGTTTTGATTTTTAACATGCATGCAAGACGTCCTATTCGACCTCACATGGCAATCAAGCCAAAAATCGAAGTTAGTGCTGGTGGCAAGGCTCATATTCGTCTCTCCCTATAATATCTAGTCGAGAGCTATACGGTACTGCTTAACAACTAACGAAGCGCTGTTATGTACCTGCAGAAAATGAACCTTTCGTGCCAGCACGTCACGAAAGCGTCCACATACATTACCGTTCACTATAGAAACGGTATCCATGCGTTAAGCCGCTGCATGGACAGCGTCCAACCTCGGACACCCTCCGTTTGAATGGAGTGTATCCTTGCCTCGCATGAGCAACCTGCGGAATGCACACGTATGAAACACGTGGCGACACACAACTCACAAACAGACGCGAAGATGGGATCCGTGGAATGGATCACTCCATCAACCCTCGCAATTCCTGTGATGCGGAACAACACACATATAAAACACGTGGCTCCTAGTTTGGTTGTGCAATAAAGTAAGTCTGACAAAAAGTAGTGTGCTGGAAGTTAGCAAAATAAACCATAAGTTAATAAGCCACCTGAAATAACCCAAAATTCCCTCTAGGGCCTCTCGGTCTAGTTTATCCTTAGCGGACCAACGTATTTTGGAAAATCAGAAAATCTTGGCATATTTTATTCAAAAATCAGTGATTAAGGTTTATTAATTAATCTCTGGTGCATATAAGCTCTGATGCCAACTGTGACAACCCGCCCAGGAAAGTACCGTACTATCGCCTAAGACCGATCCACTTTGGTCATTAAGCAATAATAAAGTACCATCCTGTCGTAAGTCGCCGGTTAACGCCCGGTAAATCACTTGAGAGCACAAGGATCGAATATATGCATTAAAACTCACTCGAAGGCGAGTCCAGAGATACAACAACATTCAAATTCAAATTCGTACCCGAAGGGTTTAATTATTACAAACCATAGTTTTTGACATGACGAAATAGTTCAGAGTTTTGAAAAGCGAGCGGAATTTAACTGACGGCAGCAAAGTCACCACGGGAGGCCATCCATGATGCTTCAGTAGTCGTCCTCCACCCACTCCAGCTCCCAGCCGGCGGGATCTCACCGGGCCACACATCACCGAAGGCATTGCCCGGATCAACACATTATAGCAAGGCCGAGTATACTAATACTCAGCAAGTCTTACCCGTCGGTGATAACTACTTCACCAAAACTAGACCATGAAAGGCTTTTTGGCTACTGGGTTGCTTTTGCTAAAAAGTAACAAAGAGTAGGTCCTTACTTTCAAGATTTTAGCACAAGTTCTAGTGGTTTAGTCATTACTACATTAGCCAACTAGTACAAACAAGGTTGTACAATACAATTAATCAAACATCATCTTCATCAACTTCCATCATTAGGGATCATATGACTAGTGGAGTAAGTAGTCTCGGATAACGGTGAGAGGCCGACAATCGATTGATTTAAACCTTGCAAGGTAGACCCAAACACACGGTCGGCTGCCCCCGCGAGGACAACTCCCCAGACCGTCCCCATAAATCCTCGGGTCGGGATCGAATCTTACAGTCTTTGGTGCAGGCTATCCGGCATACCCCCGCGAGATACCCGGAGTCACCATACACCACCGGTGGCGAGCCGTGAGAGCGAATCCCAAGAGTAGTAACGGTAGGATCCCTAGCCGCCTCATTATGGTACTAGGTTTACCGGCCCCATAACCGGCATGTGCTTGGTACGTTCAAAAACTTAACCCACATAACCACTGGACCGAGCCCGCATCCCATGCTCTTACCACGTGAGCAATCCATTTAAGGATATAGTATGATTCCTATCTAGGAACCTATTCTCGCGAGTGAGGTCATCACCCGACTTGTAATGGTCCTATAGCTTAGCAGCTATCGACCTATAATACTAGTAGGGACCAAAGGTACCTATGGATCATGCATCTAGGGTTTCATTCAACTCCTGAACGTAAATGCACAATCATTCATAGATAATTGCATAAAGAATTTTAAAACTGGGTTAGATGCACCGGAGCTTGCCTTCGTCGACTAGGTTAGCTTGGGCACCCTCGGTGTCGAGTCCGTCCACGTACTGCAGAGAACCTTCCGCTCCGCCTTCCTCGGTTTCCGGGACCAGGGAGTAATCTCTGTCCGGAAGATCTACACGGAATGCAATGCACTTTAGGTGATGTGATAGTTTGTTGTCTTATCCAACTCTAGTTGGTCATATTCACCTTAACAAGCATTCATCTAAGGTTTCTATTTTAGGAATTCATTGGTTGTACATGGGTTACTCTTTTATTCCACATTTAAATAAAGGTTTTTATTTAAGTTTATCATTTAATGTGAAAGCTTTATTTCATTTTATTTTTACCAACATGGTATAATTAATATTTTATTTGTGAATTAACTCCTTATCAGAGCTGATAATTAACTTTATATTATTTATATTAAATAATGCTTTCAAAAAGGAAAATGATTTAATTGAGGATTTTCTTTTATTTGATTTCCCTTTAATATTAATAGGGCATTTAAGCCATTTATTAAACAATTAAATTACCAAAAATTACATGAGTGTTTCTTAAGCCTACTAGCACCTATCCTGGTCCATTGGACCCACATGTAAGTGTTAGATGCTAGAAAATTAAATATTGTGGAAAATAACAAAGACTAGCTAGTGATTCATTTTAAATGCATATAAAAATAATTAAGCATCAAAATGATCCAAACTTCCTTGTGCATGCTCTCTGGTCCTAAACAAGCTTAGAAAACCAACATGTTTGCATGGAACCTCTACTGATCTTGTTTTATTAATTTACAAAAGAAAACATGCATAAATCAGAAATAATTACTTCTGCTAATCCTAAAATCATGATTAATTCACAAGATGTGCCTTTTGACATCACAAGACAGTGTGCACAAGTTGGGATCAAGAACATGAACATACTTAACATGAAAAATCATTTATGCAGTTCTGTCAGAGATAGAAAAACATTTTTCTAAAATGATTTACATGATAACTTTGTGCAATTTTTGGCACAGCATCTATTCATATCCTAACTCACAACATATCCAAAGCTCAGCTACAGAGAAGCTATACATTTCAAGTTATGACAGATCCAAGTATAACACATTTGTAATTTTTCTGCCAAAACTATTTTGAATCTAGCCACAAGTGTATAACAAGGAGGTGGGTTTTAACATCCTGAAACCTACAAAATTGGTTTGATAATTTTCTAAATTTTATGTGAATTTCTAGGAATTTCCTAAGGCCTTGGACTGATTTGTAACAAAACTAAGTTAAATTTCCTTGCAACTAGGCCCTTGGATTCACATCCATGCCCTTGGCGGCGGCGGGAGGGCTCGCCGGCGGCGATGTGGGGCCCGGCCATGACAACAAGCGGCGCAGGGATGGGATTGGGCTCACCACGGTTCGCTAGGTGGTGGTGGCGGGGTCGGGTGGAGCTCCGGCGACGGCGCACGGCGGTGGCCGGCGGCGGCGCACACGGCGGCTCGGGGTGTGGCGGCGTGGAGGCCAAATTGAAGCCAACAAGTGCGCACGTGAGCTTGCCTGGGAGCTAAGGAGGCTATCTAGGGGCTTAGACGGCGGCGAGCACGAGCGGGGAGCTCTGGCACCGGCGGCGGCGACAATGGCGGCGGGGCGGTTCGGGGTGGCGCGCGGAGGGGCGCGAGGGGGGGTTTAAGTAGGTGCGCGGGCACCGGTGATGAAGGGGTGACGGCGCAAGATGCTTGCCGTGCTACGGCGCGTCGAGGCGCGCGCGTACGGCGGCGACACCGCCGACGGACCGGCGGTCCGCGCGCGTGTGCGCGCGTGCGCACGGCGGCGCGGACGCCGGGCGCCTCGGGATGGAGCGAGCCGGGGGCGCGGGACCTCGGGATGGAGCGCCTTGGGCCGGGCGCGGCCTCGGGAGGTGCGGGCGCGGACGCCGGAGCAAGGCCGGCGGCGGGCGGCGACGGCGGCGCACGGGCGCGCGCGACGTCGCGGCGCGACGCGCTCTGGCTTTAGCAGTGCTGCTGGTGCTATGTTTGAGCCACTGTTTCTCCAAAATTTTGAATACAACTCGACCAAGCAATGAATACCAAAGTTGTAGATCTAAGTACCAGCTACAACTTTCACAAAGGCTGTATGGGGTTTTACTCTTTAGATTTGAATCTGTTGGAATGCCAACTTTGAATGTCAGTCTGTGCTTGACAACAGTAAACTCTGGCTTGCAAGGGCTTTTTCACAAATTTCCCTTTCAAATTGGCAATGCCACTCTACATGAAAGTTGTGTCCCTCAACAAGACCTACAACTTTCCCAAAGGTAGAATTTTAAGTGTTTAGGTGAATTTTGGAGAACGCGGCAAAAATTCCGGCAGACACCTGTAGACACTGGATGGCAAGGGAGGTTTGACCCACCCTTTGACCATGGGTTGGCCCCACAAGTGTTTTAACTATTCACTAGGGTCACCAGGGGTGTGTTAGTGAGTTTTCATGGGTGAGGGCCCAGGTTGACCTAGGGTTGACTATTTGACCGGCTAATCCTGTCATTAGCGTTAACGACGGTAATTAAAAACCTGGGGCGTCACAGCTATTTACAAATTTCTCACCTTGTTTTACGTTCTAGGCTTGACGTTTGGGCTCATCCTCCATGATGAAAATGTCAATATGGTGAGGGGGCACGACGTCGAGTTCGAAATACACCTTGAGCCGCTAGCCTTTCACCATTAATTGATCTCCTTTCATATCCATGATGGTGACCGCTCCATTGGAAAGCACCGAATGAACAACATAAGGTCCATCCCACTTGCTTTGCAACTTCCCTTTTCTAAAAGTTTTGAATCTTGAATTGTAGAGGAGGACCTTATCTCCTTCTTTAAACTCCTTCTTCTTAAGTCTTTTGTCGTACCATCTCTTTATTATCTCCTTGTAGATGCTTGCATTTTCATAAGCTTTCAACCTCATCTCCTCTAGCTCGCTAATTTGGATCCTCCGTTTTATTCCCGCGGTGTCTAGATCGAGGTTCATCTCTTTTATTGCCCAATATGCCTTGTGTTCTAGCTCAACTGGAAGGTGGAAAGCCTTGCCATAACAAATTGATATGGAGTCATGCCTATTGGTGTTTTGAATGCCATTCAATATGCCCACAATGCTCCATTCAATTTCTTTGACCAATCTTTGCCTCCTTTCTCTATGGTCTTGTTGAGCATGCTCTTTAGTTGCCTATTCGATGTTTTCTCTTGTTCATTGGTTTGTGGGTGATAAGTCGTAGCCACTCTATATTCAATCCCTAATTTGGACAAGCACTTTCTTAAAGTTCTTCCCGGTGAAGTGAGTTCCTCCGTCGCTTATCAAGATTCTCGGGGTACCGAAGTGAGGGAAAATCACACTCTTAATCATCGCGATGGATTCTTCTGTGGAAGCTTTACGACATGGGATGGCCTATACCCACTTGGATACATAATCAACCATGACTAGGATGTGCTCATATCCATGTGAGTTTTTGAAAGGCCCCATGAAGTCAATTCCCCAAACATCGAATAAATCGATTTGTAGATTGTAATTCAAGGGCATATTATTTCTTTGAGATATGTTTTCGGTCCTTTGGCATTCGGGGCATGATGCAACATATCTTTTAGTATCTTCATGCATCTCTGTACAATAAAATATGTTGGACCATACTTTTGCTTGTGTTCGAAAATGACTATAGTGTTCACCGTATTCCGCCGAATGACTCTTCCTCAAAATTTCTTGCCTCTCTTCTCTTGGTACACATCTTCTCATTACTCCATCATTCCCAAGCTTAAAGAGGTAAGGTGAATCCCAAAATTATTTTTGACTTTAGGGTATTATCCTCCTTTGAGTTTTTTTATCTAGGTGATCAAGAGGCATTCTCTGAATTGCCCGAATGATATCGATCATCCAAGTATCCTTGTCAATTATTCGGTAAAGGTGGTCATCTCTCATCTTACCCTCGATGGGCTCTTTGTCATCTTGTTTGCGGTTCATTCTTGACAAATGACCGGCCACAACATTTTTCCACCACCTTTTTATCATGAATTTAAACATCAAACTCTTGGAGAAGAAGGATCCAATGAATCAGTCTTGGTTTAGCATCCTTCTCCTGATGAGTACCAGCACCGCAAAAGGATCGTCTGATCTGATCTGCATGCTCGTCCTGCAGAGACTAACACATCATCATTCTGTTAATCAAGAACAGACTAAGGCTCTCATCTCAAGGGGCAACCACCTCCCTGCCTGACCTCCTTTGTGGTTGTGTGAGGCATCATAGGGGACACGCCCCCTCCTCCGCGGCTGCGTGAGGTGTTGTGTGTTGGGGTAAATATTTTGGAACTAAACCCCCTCCTGCATCTTTGGCTCAATGGAGAAGATTGGGAGTCGTCCCTGCTTTACCTTTGGTATTTTAGGGAATGATCGTTGGTCGGTGGGCGAAGATCCAGTGAAGCTGGGGATCTTCGTTTGGCAGGAGCCAGGCCCATTGAGTGAAGGGTAAAGCAAAGCTGGGGACTTTTATTCGAAGAGGGCAAGGCCCACACGGGAAGACGCAGGGGGCAAAGCTGTCGCGAAGTCAAGATAAGGCCGGGTGAAGATGCAACGTGAAGAAGAACGACCGGAGATGAGGCGCATGATCTTCAGAGAAGTGCTCTTCGTTCTATCTTCGGGCGGAGATGGTGAAGAGCAGACAACGATCAACAGAAGGTCCGCGAAGCGTGAGGGGGCAAGCAAAGAATGACCCGCCACGGTAGCAGACATGTGGGCAGGCGATGTGTAAAGCGATTGTTTGTAAAGTTTGAGTACGAAGCCCTACGAGGTTACAAAAATACCCCTAAGATGCTTCGCACAATGTGAAAAGCGACGGTTGGTGTCATAAAGTGTAATTGCGAGGTAGGGCTGATGAGCCACCTCGAGGTCAAACTTTGACGAAGTTGGGCTATCATGCCACTTCGCATCTTTGGGCTATCATGCCGTTTTGCATATTTAAGTTATAATGCTGCTTTGCATAAGTGAGAATTTGTATGCACGATAGATCAAACATTCTTTATGCAGGACTTGATTCCATGATAAATCTTTGTGCAGGACATGTTTGTAAAGAGATGACTTGCGAAAATCAAAACAGGAAACTGGGGGGTGGCGCTTTAAGAGTGTAGTTACCTTGTTTTAATCTTCGGAAAATGAAATACAGGGACGATCCAGTAAGCATGCGAAGTAAATAAACTAGACCATCATCTTCGCACAAGGGTGATTACAATAGAGTCATGACATACATGTTTATTGAAAAAATACATTACACATGGCAGTTCATCACAACAACATAGTACAAACAATTACAAGAATGGTAGCACAGTCGATGAAGATGAATACATCATAAACAAATCAACTAGGACGCTTGTACATATACTCATATTCAGCCTCTTCAGTGAGATCAATAACTTCAACCTTAGGCATAGTAAGGGGGCTTAAGGATGAAGGTGGGTCTTCGCGAGCTGGTGCAGCAGAAGATGGTTCAGATCCTTCAATTTGACAGCGATGAGTATCATCATGACAAAGACGATTGTGTGCATGTGCGAAGACATTCTTCACATCAAGATTTTTCTTTTCGCATTTTTCTATCTTACGCGACATAAACACATCAAAGGGCACGTCGGGAAACTTAGAATTAAACTTGCACCAAATAGAACCATAAATGAAATAATCACTGAAGTTAATAGTTACAGGACAAATATCTTCGGCAACCTATGCAGGATACACCTCCGGCACCTGCGCAGAGTTGCAAAATGTTTCAGACAGACTATTCACAAAAGGTTCTCAACTACCCAAAACACCAAGGCTACACCCTCCCTCACACCTCTGGGGCTCCTGATGTGACGTCGGTGGTTCGAACGTCATGTAGAGAAGCAGCCTGGATAGACGGTGCAGCTGAAGACACTATTGCCAAAGATGGACAGCCTCCACCACCAGAAGACACAACAGTTGGTGAAGGTGTGGACACAGAACCGGGCTGAAACGAATAAGAAAAACATAAGCATAAGAAAGAAAATGGTTCAGAAAAGCAAAAGGGGATTAAAACAACATAGTAGCACGAACCTTGCGAAGCCCATGCTGACCTTCGGCAACAGTCAACCCAAAACCAAACTTCTTGAAGAGCGTTTGCATAAAGTTCTTAGCAATGTTTTTGGGTAAGACAAGAATCTTCTCCACATATGTCTCAGTTGGCTAAGAGAAACTGACGTCATGAAGTTGACGAAGATCACTCTTCGTAAGACTTGGCTCCCCATCTTCAGAGGATTTAAACAGAGAGTATATTGTGTGAGATAAGCTGCGGGAGGCAATAGCGGCCCCAAGTTCTCCTAAGGAGCGCCCAACAGAAGCAAGTGAACTAACCCCACTAGAAATCTAGTAAAAAATTTGACCTATAAACATCTCTTTAATATCATAAGGAGCGGGACTGAGTCTGTAGTCAACTAGGAGATCATGGAGCTTCTTGCAAAGAGGAGATACATGGCATTCAATTTCATCGCAATAAATCTCGTGCTCCGAAGTTAAGCTAGCATGTGCCCGACGAAGATCGGTGAGATCGGCGACTTTAGCATCATACAACTTCTACAGGTCCTCAGCCTTTTTCTTCTCATCCTACACGCTAGAGGCCAGACGACGAAGTTCATTACAGTTGTACTTCAAGTTCAACATTTTTTTAGCCAGGTCGTCCTTCTCCTTAGCAATATCAAGACACTTCTTTTCAGTCTCAAGTGAAGATGAGAGGGAAACCTTTTCAGTTTGTAGTGTCTTCACGACATCAATTTCCTTGTTAAGAGCAGTAGCAGAGGTTTTCTTAGACAATTGCTAGGATCAAAGGTCGGCATGGCACCGGCGTTGAGCAGCACGACACTCCAAGAAAGATTTCATGCTCAAATCTTGAGCTTGGTACAAAATCTCTTTAGCACTTTCTTGGCCAAGCTCATCTTCCATAATAGGGAAGCCAAAACTGTCACCAGCTGTTGGTGTTTTATACCGGCAACCTACCAAGGGGAGTACCTGAGGTAGATGAATGTGGCCTCGCCGAGATCGGTAACTCGAAGGAAGAGACACGTGGCACACAATTTAGACAGGTTCGGGCCGCGAGGTGCGTAATACCATACATCCTGTATGCTGCGTAGCTCTAGATTGATTGGGTGTGTTTACAAGATGATGTGTATGAGAGAGAGAAGGGTCCCTGCCTCACCTTATATAGCCCGAGAGGCAGGGTTACAAGTCGGTTTGAGGAGAGAGTACTAGTTGAGTACGTCTAGGATTTCTCTACACAGTACAAGACATGTATAGCTTCCTATTCGAGTACTCCACCGTAGTCCTTGCGCCTCACGCCATCAGGTGTCGTGTGGCACAAGTCGAGTAGTCCCAGGGGCCCACCGAGTAGTCGGTCCTGGTACCCACCGAGGTAGTGGGCCTAGGGAGGTCCATACGACAAGCCCCCGAGTTCAACGCGCGCCGCCACTACTCGCCACCAGCAAAGCCCCCGAGCGAATGCGAGTGAAAACTCCGTGTATTTGGAGGATGAAGCCTTCCCCATCCAAGAGCTCCAAGGCTGGTGCCGGAAAGAAAAGATCCCTCAGTGAGGCGGAGGAATCTGCCCAAGGGACATCACCACCGACTTCTCCCGCGCGCCCCAATCCGAACAAGGAGTGGAAAAAGTCGAAGATGAAGACCGAAGATCTGTTGGCACTAGTGAACAGCGGGTTCCTTCGGGAGAAGGAGGTGGACATATGGCGCGCCGCCGCGAGCGACCCATACCCAATGGAGAAGAACCCCAGCAAGGTGCCCATGTTCGCCCGGTTCGTGGAGCGCGGAATTGCACTCCCGGCGAGGGACTTCTTCAAGGGTCTTCTGAAGTACTACGGTATCGAGTACTTAAACTTGAACCCCAATGGAATTTTTCACATCTCCGTCTTCGTCCACTTCTCAGAAGCCTTCTTGGGGATCAAGCCCCACTGGGTCTTGTTTCGGAAATTCTTCCGCTTGAAGCCACAACCCAGCGCCAACGACCCAAGAGTAGTCAATGGAGCCGGAATTTAGATGAGTGAAGATGCCGCCGACTAGTACTTGGCATACAAGCTCATTGACTCGAACCAAGACTAGAAGGCTAAATGGTTTTACGTGACGAACCACCATCCGGAGCTGCCGAAGCCCAGCGGGAAGCAGCCAAAGCATCGGGGATGGTGGAACACTGAGCCAACAATGTAGGAGGGTATCCAGCTACCCGAGTTGTTGCAGAGGATTAAGGCTTTGAGGGAAGCCAAGCTGAGGACCGAACACGTGGCCTTCAACTTCATGAAGAGGAGGGTGTTGTCGATGTTTTAGACCGGCAAACCTACCAAGGGGGTACCCGAGGTAGTAGATTGTGCAGTGAGGATCGTGATCGGGAGACCGAGAACTTGAAGGTATGCGCAAGACATGGGACACAAGATTTATACAAGTTCGGGTCGCCAAGGTGGCGAACCCTACGTCCTGTTTGGGGATCAAGTATGGCGCCCTATGCTTGGTGTTGGGTTGTTCAGGTGCCTGGCTAGGTACTCGGCCCTCCTTTATATAGTCCAGGGGGCGGGTTCCTAGTCGGTTACAAGGCAGGAGTCCTAGTAGGATTACACGGAATGAGTCCTAGTAGGATTACAGGGGAATTCTAATAGGAGACCATCTTCATCCTTCCTTGCATGGGTACCCGGGGTGTATGCCCGACAAGACCCCGAGCACATTGTAGTCGAGAGTAGTAGTTCGAGTAGTCTTGAAGCCTCTTCGAGTAGTTCTTGAGCATCCTCGAGTACTGCTTGGAAAAGTCTTCAATAGTACTTGAACTGCCACGAGGCTGGAAGGTGGTCCAGCTCATCTATCTTGAAGTCGAGATTAAATGGAAGTGCGATTGCAAAATTGCACTCCATATGGAGTAGCCCCCGAGCCTTAGGTTGAGTTGCAGACTCTAGCTGAGGGTCAATCTTGATTCTGAATCTTCCGTCTTGAAAAATTTGAATGATGGGTGTAGCATAGCAGCCCCCGAGCCTTGAAATGATTAGGTAATCAATCCAAGGGTCTTCAGTGTTCACGAAAGCGATCATCCGAGTACTCTTGCAGCGTGTAGCTAGCCCTCGAGATAAGAGAGCCATATGAGCCACGTCGAGTAATTGTTGGTGCGGAGCCCCCGAGCTTGAGAGTAAGTAAAGCCTGCTGAAGTTTTCTCGAGTAGTAGTTGAAGTGCAGCCCCCGAGCTGGAGAGATTCCGAGTAGTAGTTTGGCGTTGAGCCGTGGAGCTTGAGAAGTAGTCGTGCTGCCAGAGAGGACTTTATATGCGATCAAAGTCGACTTTAGATGCCGACAATGCGGACTTTAGAATGCGACTTGAAAACTGAAGTCAACTTTGTGCCGCCCGGAGCGGACTTTGAAATGCGACTTGAAAACCAAAGTCGACTTTGTGCCGCGCGGAGTGGACTTTGAAATGCGACTTTGGAAGTCGACTTTAGATTGCCATGTGAAACAGACTTTACATGCGACTACAGTAGTCGACTTTGTGCCACGCGGGGTGGACTTAAGATGAAAAAAATGAAAACCACTTTCCGGAAAGCCAAAGCGAATAAAAAATCAGAGAAAACGAATAGTTTTGCCGCTGGAGCAGGCTTAAGATTGCGACCGAAGTCGGCTTGTGTCACCGAAGTGGGCTTGGGTGCGACCGTTAGCGTCGACTTGTGCCACCAGAGTGGGCTTGGGTGCGACCGTTAGCGTCGACTTGTGCCACCGGAGTGGGCTTAAGTACCTGAGCCATGGATTTCAGACCCAAGGTACAGTTGCCGCCGGAGCGGGATTGAAGGTGCGACCGGAGTCGACTTGTGTACCTGGGCCATGGATTTCAGACCCAAGGTACAGAGCGCGAGTACTTAGGGTACTTGGACCCATGGTATAGAGCATGAAGACCACGTGCAACTAGGTTCCATCGTCGCCAAGACCCGAGGGCCACTTACAGCTAGGTTCCTGTCGGTGTTTTGGACCGGCAACCTACTACGGGGAGTACCCGAAGTAGATGAATGTGACTCGCCGAGATCGGTAACTCGAAGGAAGAGACACGTGGCACACAATTTAGACAGGTTCGGGCCGCGAGGTGCGTAATACCCTACGTCCCGTATGCCGCGTAGCTCGGATTGATAGGGCACGATTACGGGATGGTGCAATAGTGCGCCGTGAGTTGAGATTGGATGAGGTGATCCCGAGATCGGTCCCCGCCTTGCCTTATATAGTCCGGGAGGCGGTTACAAGTCGGAGTAGGGAAGGAGTACTAGCCGAGTACGTCTAGGAGACCTCTACACAAAGGCGGAACGTGTACGAGTCCTATCCGAGTACTACTCCCCGTGTCGTCCTTGTGCTCCACGCCTTCAGGTGCCGTGTAGCGCAAGCCGGTAGTCCCAGGGGCCCACCGAGTAGTCGGTCCTGGTACCCACCGAGGTAGTGGGCCCAGGGAGGTCCATACGACAAGCCCCCCGAGTACTTTGTAGTCGAGAAGGATAGCTTCAAGTAGTCTTGACGGCCTTAACAAGTAGTCCTCAAGCGTCCCTGAGTGCTACAAGTCAAAAGTCCTCAAGAGTAGTCGAAGCATCCCGAGGCTGGAATGTACTCCAGCTGATGTTTGAGCAATCTTGAAGTCTTCTCGAGTAGTCCCAAGCGTCCTTGAAATCGCCTTCGAAGGTCTTCAAAAATGCCTCGCCTTGTCTTGAAGCCGAGCCATCAAGAAGATGCGATTTGCAGAACCGCCATCCAAGTGGAGTAGCCCCCGAGCCTCGAGCCGCGGGCTCTGGCTGAGGATCTATCCGAAGCCTTGGCGAGAAAATCCCGAAAAATCCGGAGAGAAAAAACCGAAGGACACGTGGCACGGAGCCCCCGAGCCTTGAGTCGAGTACTTCCTCTCGAATTGAAGGGTCTTCTTGGAGAATGTGTCCTGAGATGCTCTTGAGATTAGCCGCGTCCCAGGCAGTCGAGTAGAAGTAGCCGAGCCCCCGAGATGAGGCGCGTCGACTAGTGGAATATGAAGAGTCACGCGCAGCCGCTGAGTCAGCCGCGCGTGGACTTATCCAGCCGCCGTTACGGAGGCATTTTGGCTTATAAATTCAAGCCGAAACCCTTAGGGTTTTCACCCAAGTGAGCCGCAGTCATTCGCCACTTGAATCTTGAAGTAGATCCACTCCAGCGAGCACTGCCGCCGTAGTAGATCCAAGCGCATCGCCACCCGAAAGCTGTAGGGTAGCCCCCGAGCGAATGCGAGTGAAGACTCCCTGTTCTTGGAGGATGAAGCCGTCCCCGTCGAAGACGTCGAAGGCCGGCGGGAAGAAGAGGAGCCATGCGAGAGGCCGCCGCGGCCGGCCGCCGGACAGCGCCGCCGCCCACTTCTCCACCGCGTGCTGACCCTAGCCACGAGTGGAAAAAGTCGAAGGTGAAGACCGAAGACTTGCTGACCCTGTTGAACAGCGGGTTCATCAGGGAGAAGGAGATCGATATGTGGAGGTCCGCCGCCGGAGATCCCTATCCGATGGAGAAAGCACAAGACGAGATCCCGATGTTCTCGCGCTTCGTGGAGCGCGGGCTTGCGCTCCCAGCGAGCGATTTCTTCAAAGGGCTTCTCAGGTACTATGGCATCGAGTACCTCAACTTGAACCCCAACGGGATATTCCACACTTCTGTCTTCATCCATTTCTGCGAAGCATTCTTGGGGATCAAGCCCCACTGGGTTCTCTTCCGGAAATTCTTCCGCGTGAAGCCGCAGCCCAGCGCCTCCAACCCAAGAGTAGTCGGAGGGGCCGGGATCCAGTTGAGGGAAGATGCCGCTGAGCAGTACCTGGCGTACAAGCTCGTGGACTCCAACACGGACTGGAAGACGAGGTGGTTCTATACCACGAACCACCATCCCGAGCTGCCGAAGCCGAGCGGACGACAGCCCAAGCACCAAGAGTGGTGGAACACGGAACCCACCATGCAAGAGGGGATCCAGCTCCCGGAGTTGCTGGCACGCATCAAGACCCTGCGGGATGCAGGACTGAGGGCCGAACATGTGGCCTTCGCTTTCATGAAGCGCCGGATCCGGCCCGCCGGCCGCGCGGGATACGATGGGCTTCGAGTACACCGGCGACGACGACACGTCGCGGATGCGGGGGCGAAATTGAAGACAACGACATCATCGAGAGGTTGTCGAGGATCTTCAAGGACATGCCGGAGTACACGGCGTGCCCTGTCGAGGAGTTCCCCGCCGCGCGCCCGCCCAACGAGGTAAGTAGCCGTACCCGCCTCGTCGAGTAGTAGGCACTTGTAGCAGAGTTGCTGACGCTTTTGTGTCTTTTGCGTAGGATGATGTGAAGCGGTTTGTCTCCGAGCCGCAGCCACCACCGAGCGGGATTGAGATCCCAACGGTGGAGAAGGTGAAGGAGCGCCGAATAGTCGGAGACGACGACGATCCCGTCATCGTGGAGGATACCTCCGATGACGAAGAAGACGAGGAGACGCTGCAGGACCGCTTCCAGCTGCGGTCGAGGTTTAGCCGTCCGGGCTTGCCTCATGTGCCTCTCATCCAAGACCCTCCGGCTAGCTCGGAGGCTAGCCTTGCCGCGCCGCCGAGGAAGCCGCGCAACCCCCGCCAAGAAGCGGGTAGCCAAGAAGATGAAGGTCTCGCAGACCACGCCTCCGCAGGTAAGTCATCTTGAGCAAAGTAGTCGAGTACCCGGTGATCGAGTACGGTGCCGACGAGTAGTCGTTCTTGTGTGCGGGAGAGGCCGCCCGGCGAGCCCGTGGAGGAGGGCGATGAGGGCATGTGGCCCACGGTGGGGGAACCGGCCGGAAGCCGAAGTCCGACCCCCCCCACCGTCGAAGAACTTCGGCGCAGCGCGGAGCGCCGGCCCCCCCCGCCCCCGCAGGGGGAGCGAGTACCCGCGACCGCCGCCGCCGAAGAGGTGGAAGCCGCGAGGGGCGCGGCTTCGCGCGCGGGCCGCCGCCGCCGTGGAGGAGGCGGTAGTCGGAGAGGCGGAGGAAGAAACGCCCGCCGAGGGTGGACCGGTTGATATCGCCGCATCCTCGGTGCTCCGGCCGTGACTATCGTCCGGTCGAACTTGTAAGTACCACGCCTTCATGAGTAGTACTCAATGTAGTAGTCGATTTTATCTCGATGACCCTCTCGTGGATACTTGTGCGGAAAATCCACGGACTCTGAGCCGGGACGGAGAGGAGCCCACGGCGACAGAGGCGAGAAAAGGCCGCGCCGCCCGTCGAGGAGCCCGCTCCGAAGCCCAAGCCGCGACCGAGCCCCCAATCGCCGAAGCGCCGGCCGCGGAGGCGGTCGTAGTCGAAGGTGAGTACTCCTCCTGAAGCTATGGAGCCCCAAAAAGAGTAGTCGTAGATACTGATGCGCGTGTTCCTTGGTGACAGGCGCCGAAGGAGGTGACATCCCTGCAGGGGTGCCCATGCAGGAGTTGACACCAGAGGCCCCAGAGGCTGCGGTAGGAGCCCCCGAGCCCGTGGGGGAAACCGTCGAGAAGTCCGCCGAGGAGGAGGCGGCTGCCACGTCGCCAGGGGTTGCCCTGGAGGTGGCGATCCGATCTCCCGAGATCCAAGACGCGGAGCCTATCCGCTCGGCGCCAATGACCGAGGCTACGTCGAGTAGCCGTGGCGGGATTGAGCTGCTTGCCGACGATCTCGTCGAGCCGGCGGTGTTGGCGCAGCATCTGGAGGCGATGCGACGAGCCGAACAGTGGATGAAGGTAGGTAGCCGTTGCCTCCCGAGTAGTCATCCCGTTATCGTTGAGTACTCTGCTTGACTTGAATTTGTCTTGTGCAGGACGTCGCGGAGCGATCCCGCGAGAAGTCCAATCTGCTGCAAGGCTATGGCGACACGCATCGTGAGCCGAGGCCTTGGAGGAGCAGCTCATGAAGTCGAGGAAGCACGCGGCCGCCATGCGGTCGAAGCTTGACGCCGCCTTCGCCAAGTACCACAACGATGTGATGGACTTGCGGCGAAGAGCGACGAGCCGGTGCGGAAGAACAAAGGCCTCCGCAACAAGAATAAAGGTATGTCTCTTGACTTGTCGGGTACTTGTTGGGAGTCATCAAGCTCGACCCGTTGTTGTGTTCGGTGTTGCGAGAACTCGAAGGCCGGTGGAGCGACCGAAGGGCTCGGAGATCGGCATGAAGAATCTCTTCTACCGGGAGCAAGAAGCCCGCCGGTACTTGAACTCGACTACAAGGAGCCGGCCTTCGAGTGCGAGAAGCACATGGAGTTGCGAATTGCATCCGACGGGATCTCGTCAACCGCTACAAATCTTTGCGAGAGTTGAACGAAGATCGCGAGGCGCTCCGGCCCAGTCGAAAGACCTTGAAGAGGTCGCCCTCCCGATCGCGAGGCTCCCGGTGCCGCACCCGGCGGCCCCAAGATCGCTCCGTTGGTGGATCGACTTCGTGAGGCGCCAAGCCGGCCGGCCGCCTACGTGAAGCACATGGCCAAGTCAATCCCGAAGCGTGTGCCGGCCTTCATGAAGTCGTACTTCCCGAAGGCCCCGTGGAGGTAGTCGCCGGCGGGGTAGCCGCCAACCGCTCGGATGAGCAAGACGCGCAGTTGTGGGAGCGCATGGCTCCCATCGCGGAGCGGTAGCCGATAAATTGAACCTCCGGTAGCCCCGCATAGATAGGCGGTAGCCGTAGATGTATAGGAAACGAGTTGTAATGAACTTTTTCATATATCAATGAAATGTGATGTTCCATCAATGAGTACTCGTAACCGCGATCTCAGAGTGCGGAGCGCCCATCGTGGAGTAAGTGCGAGTAGTAGTACTCGGCTTAGTGGTCCCGTCGCAGGGAGTAGACAGTAAAGAAGTTGATGAACAATCAAACTTTATTACTGAAGAAGTACACCTGGGTGGCCAGGGCCGTAGTTACAAGTAGTCGCCTGGACCCGAAGGCCGCTTATAGCTGAGTAGTACTGGAGCGGGTAGCCGCTTACAGTGAGTGATCCGTAGGTAGCCGTGTAGGCTGGATCGCAGATCCGTAGGTAGCCGTGCGGGGCTGGATCTTGGAGTGTGGTCTCTTGGTAGACCGTCGCTAGAGTCCTTGACGCTCGTCGCGCCCCGGGGTCCGTAGGTAGCCGCACGGGGCCGGACTCGGAGAAGAGTAGTCCGGAGACTTGAAGCCGGGACCGGAGGGTCGCCGCGGCAAGGGGGTGTTGATGTAGTCGCGTGGACTTGAACCCCGGAGTAGTCGTTTAGACTAGGCGTAGAATCGACGGAGCCGGTCGACGTTCCACGAGTTGTTGACTTCTTCGCCTTCAAGTGTTTGGAGGCGGTAGGAGCCCGGCCCGGTCACCTTAGCCACGGTGAAGGGCCCTTCCCGAGGGGAGCCGAGTTTGTGAAGTCCTTCCGTGTTCTCGGATACGGCGGAGGACAAGATCTCCAACGTTGAAGGAGCGTTCCTTGACGTTGCGATCGTGGTAGCGTCGGATACCCTCCGAGGTACCTTGCTCCCGATTGGACGAGGGCGGCACGGCGAGCTTCTTCGAGGCCGTCGATATCAACTCGTCTGTCGTCCTCCGAGACGCCTTCGTCGTAGTGCTCCACCGCCGGCGAGTTCCATATGACATCGGCAGGGAGGATGGCTTCGGAGCCGTAGACCAGGAAATAGGGGGATTGCCCCGTTGGCTTGGATGGTTGAGTCCGCAGCCCCCAGAGTGCGTTGGGTAGTTCCTTGATCCACTTGCCCCCTTTTGAGTTAGCAGCGTCGTGTAGCCGCTTCTTGAGGGCGTCGAGCACCATCCCGTTGGCGCGTTCGACTTGTCCGTTGGCCCGTGGGTGGGCGACGGAGACGTATCTGACGTCGATTCCGCTGTTCTCGCAGTACTCCCAGAACTGGTGGTTGTTGAAGTTGGACCCCGTGTCCGTGATGATGCGGTGGGGTAGCCGTAGCGGTGTACGAGTTCATCCGGAAGTCGAGTACTGCGTCGGCCTTGGGGCATGTGACCGGCTTGACCTCGATCCACTTGGTGAACTTGTCGATAGCCACCAGCCCACTGTTGAATCCTCCCCGGCGCGGTTGGCGGTGGCCCAATCATGTCGAGCCCCCCGGCGGGCAAAGGGCCGGGTTGGCGGTATGGTGACTAGCTTGTAGGCGGGGACGTGTTGCTGCTTGGCGAAGAACTGACATCCTTGGCACCTTCTGACGAGTTCTTCGGCATCGCCCGAGGCCGTGGGCCGGTAGAAGGCTCGCGGAAGGCCTTGCCGACCGGCGTGCGGGGAGGACGCATGGTTGCCGCGACACCCTTGTGGATCTCCTCCAAGATGTCCTTGCCTTCTTCGCGAGGGACGCATTTCATGAGTACTCCAGAAGATGCGCCTCGTTTGTAAAGCTTGTCGCCGACGAGGACGTAAGACTTGGCGCGGCGGACGAGTTGTTCGGCTGCGTTCTTGTCGGAGGGGACCTTCTCGCTTCGCCGAGGTAGTCGATGAAGGGTTGCCTCCGGTCCACGTCGATCATCATGACCTCTCGCCCGAGCTGGTTGATGGGCGGGGGCAGTGGTCGGTGGCGCCGGCTCCGGGATGGATGGCGCATGAAGCTCATGGACGAAGACGCCCACGGGTACTTGGGCACGGGTGGATCCGAGCTTCGAGAGGACGTCCGCCGCAACGTTGTTGTCGCGGACGATGTGATGGAACTCGAGACCATAGAATTTGTTCTCGAGCTTGCGGACTTCTAGACGAGGGCGTCCATGTTCTCCTTGTTGCGGTCCCGGGACTTGTTGACTTGGTTGATGACCACTTCGCGGAGTCGCCGTAGACTAGTAGCCGCTTGATGCCAAGTGAAGCCGCGAGGCGGAGCCCGTGTAGGAGAGCTTCGTACTCGGCTTCATTGTTTGAGACCTTCCGAGAAGATGCGCGGACGTACTTGAGTTGTTCGCCGTTGGAGAGATCGGGGAGTACCCCTCGCGCTGCGCCCTCGAGGTTGAGTGAGCCGTCGAAGTACATCACCCAATGCTGCGGTCGCACGGTGGGAGTAGGTAGGCGGTTCTCCCGCCACTCGCCATGAAGTCGACTAGTGCTTGCGACTTGATGGCCGTGCGTGGCTTGAAGTCGATGGTGAGGGCGCCGAGCTCGACGGCCCATTTGGAGATCCTTCGGTGGCGTGCGGGTTCCTCGGGATGTCGCCGAGCGGGTAGTCGGTGACGACGGAGACCGAGTACTCACCGGAAGTAGTGTCGTAGCTTCCGCGAGGTGATGAGTAGAGCGTACGAAAGCACGCACGGGCCGGTAGCGAGCCTTGGACTGCGATAGAACCTCGCCGACGAAGTAGGCGGGCGGCCCCGGGCCGGGTAGGCGTGGCCGTCTTCTCCGCCGCTCGACAACGATGGCGATGCGACCACGTGAGTAGTCGCGGCGAGGTAGAGCGATGGGCGCTCGCCCTTGTAGGGAGCCGTGAGGACTAGTAGCTTCGACGGAAGTCCTTGAGGCCGGGCAAGGGCTTGATCCGCCTCTGCTTGTCCACACGAACTTCTCGTGGTGCTTGAGTAGTTTGAAGAAGGGGAGACCCCGTTCTCCTAGCTTCGAGATGAATCGTTCAATGCCGCCATGCACCCCGTCGGCTTACGGACGTCCTTGATGCTCGTGGGAGCTTTCATGCTGGTGATGGCGGAGATCTTCTCGGGGTTGGCTTCGATGCCGCGTTGGGCGATGATGAAGCCGAGTAGTTTGCCCGAAGGTACGCCGAAGACGCACTTGTTCGGGTTGAGCTTCCGGCGGTACTCGCGTAGCGATGCGAAGGTCTCTTCAAGGTCGTCGATGAGGCCACTTCGGAGTCCCTGGTTTTGACAACCACGTCATCCACGTAGGCCTCGACGTTCTTGTTGAGTTGCCGCTTGAAGCGAGCCCGGATGGCCCGTTGGTAGGTAGCGCCGGCGTTCTTCAACCCGAAAGACATGGTCGTGTAGCAGTACGCGCCAAACGGGGTGATGAACGCGGTCTTCTCCTGGTCTTCCTCCTTGATTGCGATGCGGTGGTACCGGAGTAGCGATCGAGGAAGCGAGAGCGGTCGCGGCCGCCGTGGAGTCGATGACTTGATCAATCCGCGGCAACCCGAAGGGGTCCTTGGGGCAATGCTTGTTGAGGTCGGTGTAGTCGACGCACATCCTCCACTCGTTCGAGTTCTTCTTGCGGACGAGGACGGGGTTGGCGAGCCACTCAGGATGGAAGACTTCTCTAATGAAGCCAGCAGCGAGTAGCTTGGCGAGCTCCTTCTTGATGGCGTCCCGTCTGTCGTCGGCGAAGCGTCGGAGGTGTTGTCGCTTGGGGGTGGCCTTTGGGTCGACGTTGAGGCGGTGCTCGATCGGCTCCCCCGGGCACTCCCGGCATGTCCGTCGGCTTCCACGCGAAGATGTCGCGGTTAGCCCGAAGGAAGGCGATGAGCGCGTCTTCCTATTTGGGGTCGAGGCCGGCCCCGATGGTGGTGGTCTTGGTGGGGTCGCTTTGTTCGAGGTCGGCCGAGCTTGACGAGCACCTCCTCGGGTGGCCGAGGCTTGTTGGCGGCCGTCGGACTTCTGCGGGATGTCGAGTTCGCTTGTGGCAAGCTTCTTCGACGCGGCGTAGACCTCCATCATTGGGGTGGGTACTTGATTTGTCGAAGCGATCACCACGGCCTCTCGTATCGCGATCGTGAGAGATCTTCAAGTCCCCTTGGAGGGAGAGTACGCCGATTTGGACTTGGCATTTTGAGTACCAAGTATGTGTAGTGGGGCACCGCCATGAACTTGGCGATGGCCGGTACGCGAGGATGGCATGGTAGGAAGTCTCGATATCCGCGACCTCGAACTTGATGTACTCGGTGCGGTAGTTGTCGCGAGACGCCCCGAAGGTAGCGCGGTACCACCGAGCCTAGTGTGATAGCCGCGTTGCACGGGACGATGCGTAGAAAGGCATGCTTGCTCTTGTCGAGCATGGGGGTGACGTCAAGGTTCATCTTCTTCGAGTCTTGGTGAAGAGGACGTTGAGCCCGCTTCCGCCGTCGATGAGCACCTTGTTGAGCTTAGAGCCCGCCCTTTGTTGGTTTCGGGACGAGGGGGAAACGTCTGGTTCGGAGAAGCGGGTCCATTGATCCGCGCGGGAGAAGGTGATGGGTGTCTCGACCACTCGAGAGGGGTCATAACCGGCGGTTCAATGGACATTACTTCACGGCGAGTAGCCTTCGCTCCCGCACACGGGGTAGTCGCCGAAGAGGATGTTGACGGTTTTCTCGGGTTCTTGGAAGTCGTCGCCGTCCTTCTTCTTGTTCTTCGATCGTGAGGGTGCGGTGGCTCCGGCGTATCCTTGAGTGCGTGCACGAGCCGGTAGCCCCGGTTCGGTAGTGTGGTTGCCGTTTGGATGCCACGGGCACTTCTCCTTCGGCGGGTCTTTGAACCCGCCGAATTCTTCTTCGAGTTCCCTTTCGGAGGGCGCCGGGGATAGCCGCGACGGTGTTGTACGGCTTGCGCTTGCGGTTGGAACCCGAGAAGTTGTTGTTGTTGTTGTTGTTGTTGTTGCGGTCGCCTTGGTTTGGATTCTTCTGCTGCCGCCGCCACCTTGGTTACTTGCTTGGACTTGCCGCGGATGGCGTCGTACTTGGCGTTGGCTTTGTCCTCTTCGTCCGCCCAGGACGTGATCATGTCCTTGAGGTGGGGAATGGACTTGGGGCGGCGTCGGCCGAAGTCCTCGAAGGTGCGGCGATGGTAGAGCCCGTCCTGGAAGAGGTCGATGACCTCCTTGTCGGTGACGTCCACGACGGTAGCGCGCTTGTCGAAAAAGCGGCGCATGTACTTGCGGAGAGTCTCGCCTTGTTCCTGCTTGATCATGGAAAGGTCCATGCGAGTACCCGAACGGCCCATGGCGCCCGCGAAGTTGCTCGTGAGCTTGTTCCTTCGGTGGTCCCACTTGTCGATTGAGTGCTTGTCCGGCGACTCGAGCCATGTGAGTGGGGCTTGGTCCGAGCGAGAAGGGGAAGTAGAGGCACTTGGTGTCGGCGTTGCGCCGGCGTTCTCGATGGAGAGAGCGTAGCATCGGAGCCTTCGGATGGGGTCTGCTTCGCGTCGTATTTGGTGATCCCCAAAGGCTTGAACTTGTCGGGGAGGGAGCGAGGGTTGCGAGCGGGGTGAGAAGGCGGGGAAGCCGTCGCCTTCGGCGGCGGTCGTCGACTTCTTCGCCGCAACTCTTCGATTCTCTGGCGAGCATCGTACCCGCCGTGAGAGGCGCCGGAGGGCGTGGCTATGCGCGTGGCCGCGGCCGCCGCGGCGCCGCCGCCTCCGGCTTTCTTGTTGGCTCGTGTGGTTGGAGCTGCCGCCGTCGGCCCGCCGCCGCCGTCGGGGTCGTTGCCGCCGCCACCGGCCGGAGCACGGTGGGGGACGACTTCTCGGTTGACGTTGTCTTGTCGTGAGGGTCCGCCGGCGGTGGAGCGTCGACGGTTTGGTTCGGCGGAATGTCGCCCGAGTACGGTTGGGGCCGGGGTCAACACTTGCGACTAGTAGCTTCGTTGTCGCGAGGCTTAGGCGGGAGAGGTTGGGCGACTCTCTTGTCTACCCGCATGAAGTAGGCTTCTTCGGCGAGCTTGGCGATGACCTCTCCAGCTCGTATGCCTTGAGCCTGGCGTGCGATCGTTGTGATCGACATGAGGCATTGCTCGGGGAGTGGTGTGGACTCTGCTCTCAAGCTCGCCGAGAGCTTCCGCAAGGTTGCGGATAGGGAGGTTGTCTCTGAGCCGCCGGCATCGTTCGTTGCGCTTCCTGTTACGTTCGCGTCGGGCGTCCCCTGTTGGCGTCGGTCTCGTCCGCGAGGGCATCGGCGGACGGCTCGTACGCGGAGATGTCCTCCAAGTACTTGTACGCGGCCGTGCACCGAGGTTCCGGGGTGTCGCCGGCAGCCATGAAGACTTGACGATCAGGGGTACCCAAGCTTGGCTCAGAAGGCGCCACCTCAGTTCGTGTGTTTGAGTCAGCTTGGGCTAGTGGTGTTCCCTCCTGGAATGGTAGCGAGTCGATGTAGGTGACGTAGCGTGAGTCCTCCTTTGTCAGCTCAGCGGGCTTGAGGTCTGGCCAGTAGACGTATCTTCCGGCCGGCGTCGATCTTATAACCGGCCCGAGGGCCGGCCACGACAAGGGGGAGCTCGGAGGAGTCGTCTTCGGACTCGGGCTCCTCGGGGTCCGACCCGAAGTCGAACTCGTAGTCGGGTTCGAGTAGAACTCGGAGAGAGGGCGGAGTCCGAGACGCGTCCGGGGGACGGCGTCGGAGTCCGAGTTGTACTCGGTTACGGGCTCCTTGCGGCCCGTCGTGGTGCGAAGCCTCCGTGCGGGCCGGCCGGGAACGCGAGAGCCACGCGCGGAGCGCTGGCGTGGAGAGGGGACCGCTGCGATGGGCGAGGAGCCGACTCGCATGCGATGGCCCATGGCGACGTCGGGTTCGAGTTGGAGACGGACTCGAGCTCGAAGTCGGTGTGGAGGTTGGAAAGCGAAATTTCGCCGAACTTGCGGCGAGCTCGCCCGTGACAACTTCGGGAAGCGTCACAAGGCTCGTCCTCGAGTCGGGTTGCATGATCAAGCGGCGGCGAAGGAGCCCGCGCCATCAGCGGTGCAGACCCAGGCGCCGAAGACGAAGGTGTCGCCACGGTTGAAGGCGATGGTTGGCTTGATGTGAACGGAAGCCGTCGAGTTCGCCATGTGATCTCGAGCGAGATCCCCTACCTGGCGCGCCAGCTGTCGGTGTTTTGGACCGGCAACCTACTACGGGGAGTACCCGAAGTAGACGAATGTGACTCGCCGAGATCGGTAACTCGAAGGAAGAGACACGTGGCACACAATTTAGACGAGGTTCGGGCCGCGAGGTGCGTAATACCCTACGTCTGTATCTTTGCGTGGCTACGGATTGATAGGGCACGATTACGGGATGGTGCAATAGTGCGCCGTGAGTTGAGATTGGATGAGGTGATCCTGAGATCGGTCCCCGCCTCGCCTTATATAGTCGGGAGCGCGGGTTACAAGTCGGAGTAGGGAAGGAGTACTAGCGAGTACGTCTAGGAGACCTCTACACGGTGCGGAACGTGTACGAGTCCTATCCGAGTACTACTCTGTGTTTGTCCTTGTGCTCCACGCCTTCAGGTGCCGTGTAGCGCAAGCCGGGTAGTCCCAGGGGCCCACCGAGTAGTCGGTCCTGGTACCCACCGAGGTAGTGGGCCCAGGGAGGTCCATACGACAGTTCCATCGAAGCTTACACACGTAGAATGCCACCGAATCAAGCAAAGATGCGACCGGAGTCAACTTTAAGTTGTCGCACAGAGCGGACTTTAGAATCTGCCTCCTTGGGGTAGCCCCCGAGTTGATGAAGTAGGCTCGTGCTGACTTGATTGATATACCCCAAGAGTAGTCAGCAGAGTGTAGCTCCCGTGAAAATCCGCCGAGAAGCATACACAAATGAGTAGTCGACAAGTAGTCCTACATGATGAGGAGAACGAGCCAAGAAAAGAAAATAGTAATCATTCAAGTAAATGACTTAGATGTTGCTGCCTGGGCAGACTGTTGATGAAGCCGTGGCGGTCGGCGATGGAGCCGCGACGGTTGTTGCTGAAGTTGACTAGTCAGAGTTGATTCCGACTAGTTGTTGGGGGCATGACTGTCGTTCTCGACTAGTTTGGAAAACTAGTCGAGATGAATGGTCGACGCAATACGACCGGAAGACGACGTCGCGGCGGCGCGCGGCGTACTCGAAGTAGAGTCAGTGTTGCCGCGAGACAAGTAGTCGCGACGCACGGCGTGGCTGAAGTAGAGCTAGTGTGGCCGCAAGAGGAAGTCACAGCGCATGGAGTAGTCGACGACGAGCCGCGTGATGAGCCGCGCGACGTGCCAAGGCACCCAGACGCGTGGCGCGGGCGAAGTAGTTGACGACGAGCGGCGAGATGAGCTACACGACGTGCCTAGGCACCCGGACGCGCGGCGATGGCGAAGTAGTCGACTACGAGCGGCGCGACGAGTCGTGTGATGAGCCGCACGACGTGCCGAGGCACCCGGACGCGCGGCGTAGTCGAAGTAGTCGACGACGAGCCGCGTGATGAGCCGCGACGTGCTGAGGCACCCGGACGCGCGGCGTATGCGAAGTAGTCGACGACGAGCCTGCGCGAGGCGAAGTAGTCGATGATAAGCCACGGGACAAGCCGCACGACGTGTCGAAGCAACCGGACGCGCGGTGTAGGTGAAGTATATCCGTTGCGGCCGCGAGACGGGTGGTCACGATGCACAACGAAATGACCAGGCACACGGCGAGAGCCAGTGCGACCGACTGACGAGAAGTCGAGCGTCGAGACGGCGCGTTCGGATGCACGGCATAGGCACAGTAGAGCCGGTGCAATCTGGACGACGAGTAGTCACGCCGCGAGACGCAGCGATCGGACGCACGGCCAGAGCCAGTGCGACCGACCGACGAGAAGTCGAGCGGCCAGACCATGCTTCAGGATGCACGACATATAGAGTCGGTGCAATCTGGACGACGAGTAGTCGCGCCGCGAGACGCAGTGACCGGACGCACGGCGAGAGCCAGTGCGACCGACCGACGAGAAATCGAGCGGCGAGATGGCGCATCCGGATGCACAACATAGGCGCAGTATAGCTGGTGCAATCCGGACAACGAGTATTCGCGCCGCGAGACGTAGTGACCGGGCGCACAACGAGAGCTAGTGCGACCGACCAACGAGAAGTCGAGCGGCACGATGGCGCATGACAAGGTTGAGGTAGAGCCCGTGCAACCGGGAGACGAGTAGTCGCGGCGCACGGCGTAGTTGATGTAGAACTTGTGCGACCAGGAAATGAGTAGTCATGGCGCACAACGTAGTTGAAGTAGAGCGGGTGCGACCGGACAACAACTCGAGCGGCGGCGGTGCTCAGAGTCGCAATGGACGACGTGGTTGAGGTAGAGTTGATGCAGCCCAAAGTAGACATGGTCACATCCGTGTGCACGTCTTGCGTGAGTCAAGGTAAGATTCTTGAAACTTCCAGGTAGCCCTCGTTGGTGTGCTTAGCACAATTCAATTAGTTGAATTGTTGAGCACGTGATCTGTTGGAATTGGCAGCCAATCGAATCATTAGTTGCAGGAAAAAATAGCAACACTTGATGTTTTGTGTTGATTTGGCCTTGATATTTTTGCTGATTCGAATTTGTTGATGGCACTCAGATAACAACGTTGAACTGAAGTTGTCAGAGCAGTAATCTTCGATCCGCGTACAGGCTGCTGATGAGTAGCAATTTTGATTAGCACTCGAGTAGGAAATTGATTGCTGCTAGGCTGTGATGTGACGCCATCTCCAATCTGACGTGGACTTTGGAACACAGAGTGTGCTCTGTATCGAACTTGGACAAGATGCGAGGTTAAGAGCGATCGTTTTCTCCACCTCAGTTTTGCTCGAACGGCACGTTGCCTCAGACAGAAATCGATTTGTGGGCGGACTCTGACTTCGACTTGGCGCCGCAGTCTTGATCGTGACGCGAATTGTTGATCTTTGACTTGAACTTGTAGTACGCAACTTCGGAACAAAGTGCTTGTACGTCCCTGGTGGTGCTGATGGCCGCATAGATTAACTTTGCAGATGAGGTCCTTCGAATTTGCCTGATGGTGATGATCACCCCTACTTGGCGCCAGCTGTCAGTGTTTTAGACCGGCAAACCTACCAAGGGGGTACCCGAGGTAGTAGATTGTGCGGTGAGGATCGTGATCGGGAGACCGAGAACTCGAAGGTACACGCAAGACACGGGACACAAGATTTATACAGGTTCGGGTCGCCAAGGTGGCGAACCCTACGTCCTGTTTGGGGATCAAGTATGGTGCCCTGCGCTTGGTGTTGGGTTGTTCAGGTGCCCGGCTAGGTACCCGTCCCTCCTTTATATAGTCCAAGGGCGGGTTCCTAGTCGGTTACAAGGCAGGAGTCCTAGTAGGATTACACAGAACGAGTCCTAGTAGGATTACAGGGGAGTTCTAATAGGAGTCCGTCTTCATCCTTCCTTGCATGGGTACCTGGGGTGTATGCCCGACAGGTGCAGCCGTTGATGACACGTGACACCCTCGGGTACCAGTACACCGGCGATGAGGATACGTCGAGGATGCCCGGCAGTGAAATCGACGATGAAGACATTATCGAGAGGTTGGGCAGGATATTCAAGGATATGCCGCCGTACACACCCTGCCCAGTCCCCGAGTACTCCGCAGCTCGTCCGCCGAACAAGGTTAGTAGCTGAACCCTCTTTCCGAGTACTGATTGTATTGTAGTAGTCGTGCTCACCCAAGCTGTTTGTTGCAGGATGACATTGCAAAGTTCGTCTCCGAGCTAGCTTCGCCTCCTCGACTTGTAGATATTCTAGAGGAGGGCAAGGGCAAGGCTAAAGAACGCCATGAAGTCGGCGAAGGTGAGGACACTGTCACCATAGAAGATACGACCGACGAGGAGGATGGGGAGACGCTGCAGGAGCGGTTCAAGCTACGGTCCAGGTTCAGCTGACCTGGGCTGCCCCACATCCCCCTTGTCGAAGATCCACCGACTAGCCTGGAGGCTAGTCTCCTTGCGCCGCCACGGAGGCCACACAATGTGGCGCGCAAATGAGTCGCCAAGAAGTTGAAGGTGATCAAAACTACATCTCAAGTGGTGAGCTCCTCGAGTAGAGTAGTCGAGTACTTGACTTGAAGTAGTCTATATGCTGACAATTGAGTTCTGAGTTGTCGCAGAAGATTCCCTCGTCCGACCCTGTTGATCAAGGGGAAGGAGAGGACTGGGATATGGTGGGCGAGCCAGTTGAAAGAAGCCGAAGTCCAGCCCCCCCTGGCGAAGAGCTTCTGGCGCAGCTTGCGCAACAGATAACCGGAGTTGTCGAGTAGCAGGTGCCAGCAGAGGAGAGCAGGCCGGGGCCAAGCACGACTACTGGAGCCGAAGAGCCAATATCGGCACAAGCTGCAGAAGAGGCGCCCACCGAAGCCGGGCTTGTAGACATCGCCAACATACTTGGCGCTCCGACCGTGGCTGTCGTCCGATCAAGCTTGTAAGTGGAAACCTTTCTCGAGTAGTACTTTATAACTTGGCAATCTTACTTGGTTGACCACCAATCTTGTAATGTGCAGGAAGTCGACCGATTTATCCTGGGAGGGAGATGAACCCGGCACAACTGCGAGCGAAGAGAATCTGACGCTCGCTATCGAGGAGTCTGCTCCCCTCCCTCAAGACGAAACCGTGGCACCGGGCGCAGAGGCTGCGCTGTTGGAAGCCACTGTGGTAGAAAGTAAGTAGTCTACAATGATGCATCCTACCGCAAGTAGTAGTCGTAGCCCCCGGGTACTGATGTGTGGCTTGTATTGACAGGAGCACAAGCTGAGGGAACCGGAATCCCCGAAGCCGTGCCGGTTGAAGGCGTCTTGCCTGAAGCTGAGATGACCACAGAAGCAGCATCCGAGTCTGCGGAGACAGCAGCGCCCGGGGTGACAGAAAGAGTGCATGACGAAGCACTGTTGGAGACAAGTATGGACGTAGTCATCCGGTCGTCGGAGATCCAAGACGCAGAGCCAATCCGTTCGGCGCCGATGTCAAAGGCCGCAGCAACTAGTCGTGGCGGGCTTGAGCTTCTAGATGATGACCTCATCGACCCGACGACGTGGCCCGCAACTTGGAGTCAATGCGCCGAGCTGAGCAATAGATGAAGGTACGTGACTGTACCCTTGAGTAGTCGAATTCCAGCTGAACTGAGTACCCAAGTAAGACTTGTTGACTTGTGCAAGATGTCGTGGAGAGATCCCGATAGAAATCTGACATGCTCCGGGGGTATGGCGATACGGTGCTTCGGGTGGAAGCGTTGGAGAAGGAGCTCAACCAGGCCAGGAAGCACTCCGCCATGCTACAGTCCAAGCTCGATGGTGCCTTCACCCAGTACCACAACGAGGTACAAGACATGCAGGCGAAGAGCGACGAACTGGTCCGCAAGAACAAGTCGCTGCGCCAAAAGAACAAAGGTATGACAATGTCAGCCTGTTGAGTACTTATTGGGGGTACCCTGTGGTAGTCTGACATCTCCCTTGAGTTGCTTGCAGATCTTGAGGCCCGGGTGGAGCAGCTGAAGGCACCGGAGACTGATATGAAGAACCTCTTCTACCGAGAGAAAGATGCCCGTGAGGTACTTGAGTACGATTATAAGAAACTGGCCCATGAGTGTTGTACGCACATGGAGCTTTGGATCGCCTAGGACCGTGACCTTGTCAACTACTATAAATCTCTGCAGAAGCTTGGTGAAGACTGTGAGAAGCTGCGGGGTCAACTTAAGGAGCTTGAAGAAGCCGCACTGCCCATCGCAAGGTTGTTGGTGCCTCACCAGGGCGGGCCAAAGATTGCTCTATTGGTCGATCGGCTGAAGGAAGCCCCCAGACGTCTGGTGACGTATGTCAAGCATCTGGCGAAGTCCATCCCCAACCAGGTCTTGGCGTTCATGAAGTCGTACTTCCCCAAGGCTCCAGTTGATGTAGTCGCGGGTGGACTAGCCGCCAATTGCTCAGATGATCAATACAAGGAGCTTCTGGAGCAGATGGCGCCAATCGCCGAGCAAGTCGTGGAGAAGCTGAACCTCCAGTAGTTGTCCTATAGGGTTAGCTTATGGCGACATATGTAATATAAACAAAGTTGTAAAAAACTTGTTTAAGTTATTACGAAAAGACTTCCATGAAATGAGTACTTGTTGTCACAATGTATGTATGCGGAGTGCCCATGTGTGGAGTTGCGAGTAGTAGTACTCGCCAGTAGACCCGTTGAGGGAGACACAGTAAATGAGTTGATCGATAATCAAACTTTATTATTGAAAGAGTACACCTGGATGGACAAGGCCGTTTACAAGTGTAGTCGCCAGGACCTGGAGGCCGCCTACAGCTAAGTAGTGCTAGGGTGCGTGGCCGCTTACAGCTAGAGATCTGTTAGTAGCTGTATAGGCTGGATCTAGAAGTACATGGTCTCTTGATAGACCGTTGCTAGAGTCCTTTGACGCCCTGAGCAGCCTGAGATCCGTTAGTAGCCGTTAGCGCTGGATATTTGAGTAGAGTAGTCCGGAGACTAGTGCCTGGACCTGGAGGCCGCTTATGGCGAAGGGATCCTGGAGTAGTCGTATAGACTTGAGCCCCAAGAGTGGTCAAGAGACTAGGCGTAGAATCGACAGAGCTGGTCGATGTTCCACGAGTTGCTGACGTCGTTGCCTTCAAGAGTCTGGAGGTGATACGAGCCTGGTCTGGTCACCTTTGCAACTGTGAAGGGACCTTCTCATGTCGAGCTGAGCTTGTGTAGTCCTTTCGTGTTCTGGATGCGGCGGAGGACGAGATCGCCAACGTTGAAGGAGTGTTCCTTGACGTTGCGATCATGGTAGCGTTGGATACCCTCGAGGTACCTTGCTGATTGGACGAGGGTAGCACAGCGAGCTTCTTCGAGTCCATCAATGTCAACTCTCCTGCTGTCTTCAGATATGCCCTCGTCGTATTGCTCTACTGCCGGCGAATCCCACATGACGTCGGCAGGTAGGATAGCTTCGGAGCCGTAGACTAGGAAATACGGTGACTGTCCCGTCAGCTTGGTGGGTTGAGTATACAGCTCCCAGAGTGCGTTGGGTAGTTCCTTGATCCACTTTCCTCCTTTTGTGTTAGCAACATCGTGCAGTCGCTTCTTGAGAGCGTCGAGTACCATCCCATTGGCGCGCTCGACTTGTCCATTGGCCTGTGGATGGGCGACTGAGACGTACTGGACGTTGATCCCGCTATTCTCGCAGTACTCCCAGAACTGGTGGTTGTTGAAGTTGGAACCCAGGTCGGTGATGATGCGATGGGGTAGTCTGTAGCGGTGCACGAGTTCATCCAAGAAGTCGAGTACTCTGTCAGCCTTGGGGAATGTGACCGGCTTGACTTCGATCCACTTGGTAAACTTATCAATGGCCACCAGAACTCTGTTGAATCCTCCTGGCGCGGTCGGAAGAGGCCCAATCATGTCGAGCCCCCAACAGGCGAAAGGCCAGGTTGGTGGTATGGTGACTAGTTTGTAGGCCGGGACGTGCTGTTGCTTGGTGAAGTACTAACACCCTTGGCACCTTCTGACGAGTTCCTCGGCATCGCCCAGAGATGTGGGCCAGTAGAAAGCTCGTCGGAAGGCTTTGCTGATCAGCGTGTGTGAAGACGCGTGGTTGCCGCAGACGCCTTTGTGGATCTCCTCCAAGATGTCCTTGCCTTCTTCTCGGGGAACGCACTTCATGAGAACTCCAGAAGTGGCGCCCTGCCTATAGAGCTTGTCTCCAACTAGAACGTAGGACTTGGTGCGGCGGACGAGTTGCTCGGCCAAGTTCTTGTCCGTGGGAACCTTCTGCTCGCGGATGTAGTCGAAGAAGGGTTGTCGCCAGTCCACATCTATCATCATGACGTCCTGGCCAGCTCGAAAAGGTGCTGGATCAGTGGTCGTCGGCGCCGGCTCCAAGATGGATGGCGCGTGAAGCTCGTGGACGAAGACACCCACTGGTACTTGAGCGCGAGTAGAACCAAGCTTCGACGGGACGTCCGCTGCAACATTGTTGTCGCGGACGACGTGATGGAACTGAAGGACCGATACGGCGAACCAGAGAGGGGGGAGTGAATGGGAGCCGATAAAAATTCTTTTCGAAGGAGATGGAAACTCCAACAAGATGAACGCGGCTTCCAACACACGTCTCCGACTCACTACCCAAGTTGGCCAAGCCCACGTAGCCAGCGGAGTGCCCCCTGGACCTAGGAACCAACACACAACCTTGCGAGCCCGAGAACGCAGCGGAAAACCAAACCTCGAGTCTACAGACCAACACCGGTCAGACCGGTCCCTGCTGGTGAAACGGAGCAACTTTCACTAAGTGGCTCCACACCGGTCAGACCGGTTAGACACACCGGTCAGACCGATCACAGCCTGAAAGCCCCCAAAGCACAAAACAGGCCAACCGACCACCAAACTGACCAAACTCGAAACAGCAGCAACACAGAACAACAACGAACACACCCAGACGTTCACCCGAGCAAAAACCCACCGAGGGTTGCACCGGTCGGACCGGTGTAGACTGGACAGCTCGGGATGAACAGCACCCGCGTGTCAACTCCCCCAAAACCAAACCTCGATCTCCCGAATCGCTCCACGGACTTGAACAAGACTTTGGGGATATTAGGAACACCTCATGAGGAGTCCATAGCCAAGTTTAATCCCACCAAAACTTATCCAAAAAGGAGGAATCGAAGAAATCCCGCCAAGAGCACCACAAACCCTAGAACTCGGAAAACCCCAAAATCGAGCCCCTTTACTCACGGATTTGGGAGGGGAATCACAACCCAAAGAACCACGAAGGGTTCCCACAAATTCCCCCCATCAAATCCCTAAGAGAAAGGTCCCGAAAACAACCCAAAGAAATCAGCAAGAGAGGGCTCCGAAAATCACCACCAAGAACAACCGGGAACAACACATCCAAACCTTGAGGAACCACGCCGAATCATCTATACATGCAACAAAGGTTCATACAAGGTCTAGCTTGCCGCCCGATCATCCAACCCTCTCACAAGATCTCACCATGAAGCTCTCAAGCTAGTCCTATGGAAATCCTAAGGAAAATAGGAAGGAAAATAGGAAAACAAATGAGCTAGGGTTCCAAGAGTTGGCTGCTGTCGGTGTTTTAGACGGCAACCTACTAAGGGGAGTACCCGAAGTAGATGAATGTGACTCGCCGAGATCGGTAACTCGAAGGAAGAGACACGTGGCACACAATTTAGACAGGTTCGGGCCGCGAGGTGCGTAATACCCTACGTCTGTCTTTGCGTAGCTACGGATTGATAGGGCACGATTACAAGATGGTGTAATAGTGCGCGTGAGTTGTATGAGAGGAGATTGGATGCTAGGGATCGGTCCCTGCCTCGCCTTATATAGTCGGGAGCGGGGTTACAAGTCGGAGTAGGGAGAGAGTACTAGTCGAGTACGTCTAGGAGTCCTCTATACGATGCGGAACATGTACGGCTCCCTAACCGAGTACTACTCTCTGTGTAGTCCTTGTGCTCCACGCCTTCGGGTGCCATGTAGCGCAAGCGGGTGGTCCCGGGGGGCCACCGAGTAGTCGGTCCGGGTACCCATCGAGGTAGTGGGCCCAGGGAGGTCCATACGACAAGCCCCCGAGTACTTTGTAGTCGAGAAGGATAGCTTCAAGTAGTCTTGACGGCCTTAACGAGTAGTCCTCAAGCGTCCCTGAGTGCTACAAGTCAAAAGTCTTCAAGAGTAGTCGAAGCATCCCGAGGCTGGAATGTACTCCAGCTGATGTTTGAGCAATCTTGAAGTCTTCTCGAGTAGTCCCAAGCGTCCTCGAAAACTGCCTTCGAAGGTCTTCAAAAAATGCTGTCTTGTCTTGAAGCGGAGGGCGTATGGAGGTGCGATTGCAAAATCGCACTCCATATGGAGTAGCCCCAGAGCCTTAGGTTGAGCCGTAGGCTCTGGGGAGGTCCATACGAAGTCTTGATGAGAAAACCCCGAAAAATCCGGAGAGAAAAAACCGAAGGACACATGGCACGGAGCCCCAGCCCCCGTCGCCTCCCCTCCCTCCCAATTTAATGGTCGAATTAAAAAAAAGTATCTGTGAGAGACTCTAGAGACACGCCACCACCCGAATAAAACGGAAAAAAAACCCAGCCCCACCCCGTCGAGGGTGGGCCAACAAAAGATAAAGCACGACGGCCCGCGCGCCCCGCGTCTACGCCGTTTGGACTTACCCGTCCCCGTTGCGGGGGCGGTTTGGGCTTATATAAAAAACAAAAACCCAAAAGTTTTTCACCCCCATACAAATTGACCGACATCTTTTCCCCCAAAAAAACAAACCCCACTCCCCCCCGCCCCCACAAGTAGCCCTGTTAACACCAAAATTTGGTAAGGAGTATGACATGTGGGTCCGATTCGAAAAAGAGTCCGTACGGTGGAAGGAAAGATATTTTCGAGAGATTTTCGGCGAAAAGGATCCGCGGTCGGCTATACTGCTCCCGGTTCGGCAAAAGAACGATGGGGCTGATTTTGCGGGATTGGACGGTGACGTGGCTCAATCGGAGGAAGCGAATGGATGGATAGGCGATCGAGTTTAGTTAGGCAATGAATCCATTCGCGATTGTAATCGGCGGGGTATAAATACGATCCCTGGATGTATGTAACGGACACGTTCATTCCTCAATACACACCGGCCTTACGCCAAACCCTAGAGTCCTTGTCGTGTCGTCGAGTTCTTCGAGAGGGCCAATCGATCCGTCGACCTCCGTGAGTACGGCAACCTTGTATCATGTCTAGTATCATGCGGTGGATTTAGATGCGATGCAAGTAGTCTTGTTACCACGCTTCGTGTCATGCGGTAGATTCAAGCTTGGTTCAAGAGGGTTTCTTGTTAGATCATGAGCCATGCGGTAGGCTAAGATTTAGCTCGAAGCTAGTTATCGGCTCTATTGGATTTTGGCAAGATCCAATAGATTCATTAAGTTACCCCGTGTTATCATGAGTTTTACTTTATGTTTTAATTCATGTAACACACTCTTGCCCAATCTAGATGGGTTTGGATCGGCTTTTTTCCCTTTTAAGATCCGTACACGAGCGGGTTTCGTGTTTTTGACGCGTGGATCTTGTGCTCTCCGATAGCCGAAACCGAATCGATCTAGGTTGTCACGTGTTGCGGGTTCAAGCTTGCTTTGTGCGTATAAATCTTGAAAGAACCGGGTATCATGCGGTAGATGCGAGGTTTTTGGGTTGCTTTGGAGCTAGTCATCCGGTGGATTAGATTTCCAATTCGGTCGATAGATTTATTCACGTGGTAATGTTTGTTCCTTCTTCATGGACCCTGGATCGGTTCATTCGGCCGTATTCGGTTATATCTTCACGAGTAGATCACGTGCCTCGTTCGTGCCTTAAGTGATGTATGCTTTTAGCTTTCCGTATTTGGATTGTATCATGCGGTGGATAGATCTATTTGCGGGAAGTGGTACGTTTTTCATGCAAGTTGTATCATGCGGTGGATAGATTTGTTTGTGATCGTACCCAGACGGATCTTAAAGTACCTAGACATGCGGTAGACTAGTGCTTTGATCTATGCGTGCTCATTTAATACATGATCATGTCCGTGCTTTACCTCATTTTATTTAATGACAAACCTCACGGGGATCGGTCATAACTTCATGCTTGCATCTTTATCTATACAAAGACCGATCATCGTCACGCTTACGTCATCCATTCGGCGGTATTCTTTTTCCCTTTATAATGGTCGGATGGTTGTGATTCTACGACGGGTAGCTCTACATAGCTACATGTCATTCTTGCTTGGCTTCTTGGCCATAAATATGGAAGCTATGCGGTGCCACCGACACGTTCCAAGCTTTGGTATCTAATTGCTTTATCTTTTGTTAATTTTCGGGAAAAATTGGCGGCACGTCATTGCTCTGCGCGTGCGAAGCTAGCTTTTCGGCTTCTTTGTGTGATTGGCGTTGAGTGCACATTTTGCGTCAACACACTTTTTGGCACGCCCGGTGGGACCATACGGCCGAATTGGTTCAAGATGCACGAAGTCTCAGACCTCCTGGATGTCAACATCGAAGAGCTTTCTCCGGAGCGGCATCGGCGGCTCTAGACGCCGTGAATCAATTTCGGCAAAAGTGTCTCATGTCGTTTAAGAAGAATCGAAGTGGTGTACCATATCGAAGAGTGGCACCGCCCGAGTCTTTGTTGCCGGGAGAGGCCGACGCCACAACCCAACAAGAAAAGGAGGAATGCGCGCGGATCTTCCGGGGAGTCGGTAGACGACATGCTCACCAAGCACAACCAAGCTTTCCTCGGGTCGCTCCGGCGGATGATGGTGGCCCTCTTTGGCCGGGCGCGGGGCGGGCGTTCGGAAAGGCGTACGCGGGAAAAGCAGGTGGGCCCGGGTGAATCAAGCTCTCGGCCGCCGCTACGAAGCCGGGTGCGGCGGCCTCCCCCTCAAAGCTCGGGAGCGAGACATTCCAACCTCCTCCGCGGGCGCGGGGGGGCGGCCGGTTCGGCCTCCGTTGCGGAGCTTCGGGGAGGTCAACCAATCCTCGCCGCCACCACGGAGCGGCACGGGTCGGCTCCGTGCAACGGCCGAATCCGTGCCGGCCTACGTACGGAGACCTAGCGTTCGGCTCATACGGGGCCCCACTCGACCCCGGTCGAAGAATAGCTCCGTCGACCAGCGGCTCCCGGAAGGAATTTGTACGGCGGTGGTTATCATGAAGTGGGAAATTACGGAGCGTTCGATGCCTTCCCGCACCCGGGGGTACGCGCGCGCTGCGGGCGCTCAGGAGGAAGATGCCCTAGCACGCAAGATGGCCGAATTGATGCAGAATCAGTTCGGCCTCAAGCCAAGGATGCAGGGCCCCACCTACAGGCCGCCGTTCCCAGAGTGGTACTATAACGTGCTCCTGCCACCAAGGGTGAAACCGCCGACGGAATTCACAAAGTTCTCCGGGCAGGACGAGACAAGCACGGTCGAGCATATCGCTCGTTACCTCATGCAGCTTGGGGAATGTTCGGCCGAAGAGACGTTCAGGGTTCGCTACTTCCCCGCCTCGCTGACGGGTCCAGCTTTTCAGTGGTTCTCGTCCTTGCCGCCGAATCAGTGGCCAGGTGGAAGGATTTGGAGCGTAAATTCCACGCTCATTACTTCGGCGGCGAGTTCGAGAAGAAGTTGATTGATCTCGCCACCACGAAGCAAAGGCACGGTGAAACACCGGCGGAGTTTCTTAGAAGATTCGAGAGAAGTCAAGGGCATGTGCTTCTCATTGAACTTGCCGGACGATCGGTGGGCGATATGGCCGTCGCCGGGATGTTGCCCGGCCGTGCGCGGAAGCTATTTGGGATGGAGTTTGAAAACTTGGGCCAACTATCGCGAAGTTATCCTTGATGAGCAATCGGGCATATGGCCTCAAGAAGGACCCCAAGTTTGGCAAGCGACATGACATCGGCGACATCTACAACCAATTCTTGGACAAGGCTGATTTGTGCGAAGATTCTGACGACGAATTGGAGATAGGCTGCGGCGAGAGATCTTGTGGGGTAAAGAGCCCTTGACAATGAATCAGCGGTGGGTCAGGCAGACCAAAGGAACCTACGACTTCGACATCACAAAGGCTGATAAGTTGTTTGAGCTCTTGGTAAAGGAAGGCCGAATCAAGCTACCTGAAGGGCACTCTATGCTTCGGCCTGATGGAGTCAAAGCGAAACGTTCTTGCGGCTTCCATGACGGGGACTCGCACTCCATCAACGATTGCAGGGTCTTCAGGATGAGGATCCAGAAGGCTATCCAGGAGGGGCACCTCAAGTTCGATAACAAGATGAAGCTGGATGGCCACCCCTTCCCTCAGAACATGCTCGGCTTTTCTATCAATGCGATAACAGCCGAAGAAAAGGGGAAAGTCAAGGTCCTGACCTCAGCCAGGTCCAAGCAAGATGGATCAGTTGACCCGGAGCGCCAGGTGACCCTAGAACAAGTGCAGGGCGACGCCCCCCGCGTTCTCAAGAGCCACGTCGAGATTGGGGAATCGTCCAGGCCTAAACCCAAGGTGACGTCACGCATTCTCCTCAACAAATGGCAGCGCCGAGATGGAAAAGGAGCGCTACCAAAAGCGTCGTCACGAGGAGGAGCGACGCGGGGGCGAAGAAGAGGCGCGCGGAGATGGAATCAAGAACGACACACGCGCGAGCGGCGAGCGCGCCCCGCGGGGGTGCGCCTTCTTCGAGCAGCTGGCTTGGAATGAGGGCCTAAAGCTACCCACATTAAGGAAGCGTCACGAATGCGGCGACGGATATGTTGAGTACGGGCGAGGAAGCGCGATCGCCGATCCGTCCATGAAAGACTTGGAAGGATCCACCCGAATGGGGATCGGCGGCAAAAAATTGAAATCATTGATCATCCCGGGAAGCGCCAAGCCGATCTCGGGTGGGGCGATCGGGGAAGAGGACGAGGATGTCCACGTACGGCGAGAGGGGCGGTGGTGCCCGCCGGCCTACGCGGGGAGCCGGAAGAGGCGGGTCCGGCGCTTGAGGAACCGCGAGATGAAGCAAGCGGGATCCGGACGAGGCAAAAGTGGCGCCCCAAGGACCGGCCCGGAAGGATCGAAGCGTTCGGCCCCTGCATGCATGGTATACTTCCTACCAAACGAGTTCATGGCTCCCGCTAACCGGGTGATGCGGGGAGGAAGCTTCCTTTGACGACGAGCGGCCCGAGGAGATGATGGCGCGGTCGGTGCTTGCCAAGCGAGGCCATCTTCGACAAGCCGGCCAAGAATCGCCATATGAGGCCGGCGTACTTGAGGGGGGTACGTCAATGGCAAGCCATTGACCAAGATGTTCGTCGACGGTGGCGCGGCGGTCAACGTAATGCCGTACACCACCTTCGGGAAGCTTGGCATGACCCCGAGCGATCGACACCAACAAGCATCATCACGAACGACTTCGCGGGAACCCCTCGGACACCAAAGGATGCGCTCACGTGGACTTGATGATCGGGTCCAAGACGCTGCTCACCACCTTCTTCGTCATCGAAGGGAAGGGAGCCTACGGCTGCTTTGCTTGGGCGGGGCCCGGATCCACGCCAAGCTGCTGCGTCCCATCCACTATGCATCAACGAGTCGATCCGGTGGGTGGACGATGAAATCGAGGTCGTCCGGGCGGATGACTCCGTAAGCGTGGCTAACATGGAACCGGCCTTGCAGGAGTACCAAGGCATCGATTGCTTCTCGGGGAAGGACGGGGAGAAGGTCTGTTGAACTTGTCGGCGGTGACCAACGGCCGATTCAAGCGGTCGGCTCTTATAGTAATTTTTAATGGAGAACCCCGTGGATGGCAACGATGGCAAGTTAGGACGAGGATTTATGTCGGCCGATAAGGCTGGAAGAAGTTGACATTGGGAACGGTGATAAACCAAGGCCGACGTTCATCGGTGCAAATTTGCAACCAGACTTCAGGGGGAACTTAATTGAGCTTCTCAAAGAATATAAAGATTGCTTCGCACAGGATTACTCGGAGATGCAGGATTGGATCGTTCCATCGTCGAGCACGGGTTGCCAATCAAGCCTGGTTTCAAACCATATAAGCAACCGCCCGGAAAATCTACAAGGATGAGGTATTGGCCGATGTGAAGAAGGAGATCGAAAGATTACTTGACGCAAACTTCGTTCGGCCTACTGAGATATGCGGAGTGGATTTCTAACATCGTCCCTGTGTATAAGAAAAATGGAAAAATGAGAGTTTGCATAGACTTCGGGGACCTAAACGAGACTACTCCCATGGATGGATACCGATGCCTATTGCCGATTTGTTGATTGACGCCGGCTTGGGCACAAGGTGATTAGCTTCATGGATGGCAACGCGGGATACAATCGGATCTTCATGGCAATAGAAGACATATCAAAGACGGCCTTCGGGTGTCCTGGTCATATAGGCCTATTTGAATGGATAGTCATGACGTTTGGGTTGAAAAATGCCGGTGCAACCTATCAGCGGGCCATGAATTACATTTTTCATGAGTTGATCGGCAAGACCGTGGAAATCTACATTGACGACGTAGTGATCAAGTCCTTAAGTCATGACACCCATGCGGAAGATGTGAAGAAGACCTTGGAATGCACCGGAAGCATGGCCTAAAGATGAATCCAAACAAGTGTGCATTCGGGGTGTCGGTGGAGAGTTCTTGGGGTTTTTGGTCCACGAAGGGGGAATCGAAGTTGGCAAAAAGAGCATGAAAGCCATTGATGAAGTCGTTCCTCCAACCAACCTCAAGGAGTTGCAATCAACTTTGCTCGGCAAGATCAACTTCGTGAGAAGGTTCATCTCAAATTTATCACGAGAAGGTGTTGCCGTTCTCTCCCGTTCTTGAAGCTAAAGAAGGATCAGAAATTCACATGGGGCGACGAACAACAGAAGGCTTTCGAGGAAATCAAGCAATACATGAAGGAGCCGCCGGTGCTGGTTCCTCCTCAGCTGAACAAGCCTTTCAAGTTGTACGTGGCGGCCGATACCCAAACTATTGGATCGGCCCTTATCCAAGAATTCGAAGGAAAGGAGCGGGTAGTAGCTTACCTTAGTCGAAAATTACTTGATCCTGAAACCAGGTATTCGGCTATGGAAAAACTGTGTCTTTGCGTATACTACTCATGTACAAAGTTTCGGCACTACTTGTTGAATGCCGAATGCATTGTATACTCGAAGTTTGATGTGATAAAACATATGTTATCTATGCCAATTTTGAATGGACGGATTGGCAAATGGATTTTAGCTTTATCGAAATTCGAGTTGAAGTTCGAATCGGCAAAAGCCATCAAAGGTCGGGTCATTGCCGATTTTATTCTTGAACATCGTGACCCTTCGGTTGATGCGCTTGAAATTACCCCTTGGGCTTTATTTTTTGATGGGTCATCATGTGGCAAAGGTGGGGGAGTAGGGATCCTACTAATTTCTCCCCGAGAGGTGAGATGTTTGAATTCGCCATTCCTATACAACCCACTTGTCACAAATAACCGAGTGAGTACGAGGCATTGCTTCGAGGGCTTCAATATTTGAGAGAAGCGGGGCCGTTTCGGTTGAAATTTATGGAGATTCGAGTTGGTCATCAAGCAATTGAACGGCCGGTACGAGTGCGGGAGCGAGGCGGCGAGGAGTTACTACGAGGAATGCGAGAGAAATCTTGAAGGGCTTTCCACTGGTAACCCTACGGCACATTCCTAGAGAGCATAACGAGGAAGCAAACGGTGGCTCGGAGCGCCTCCGGTTATAAAGAGAGTCAAGAAGCATTTGCTTTGCGAGAGGTGAGTGCACTAGGGACGGATCTTACGAGAAGATGATTGGAGGAAAGAGATCGTTGATTATTTGAGAGATCCATCCCGAAAAGTCTCTAGGAAGCTCGGGTACAAGGCAATCAAGTTCGTTCTTACGGATGACAATTTATTCTATAAATCATTAGATGGAGTATTGCTACGATGCACGGGTCCCGAGAAGAAGCCAAGAACATGATGAGCGAGGTGCACGATGGGATATGTGGAGCGCACCAATCGGCCTATCGGATGAAATGGGTTATTAGGCAAGGCTTGGATGCTTTTGGCCGACGATATTAGAGGAGTCGCTTTGAGTATTACAAGGGGTGTCAAGATTGCCGGAGGTTCGGGAATATTCAAAGGGTCCACTGCATCGGCATTGAATCCCATCATCAAGCCATGGCCATTCGGGGGCAGGGGTATAGACTTGATTGGCCAAATTAATCCGCCATCTAGCAAGGGGCATAAGTTCGTGCTTTTGGCTACGGACTACTTCACCAAATGGGTCGAGGCGATCCCGGCGAAGAAAGTGACGTCGAGAAAACATGATCGAGTTCGTTAAGGAACACATCATCTATCGATTTGGAATCCCTCGGACGATTACCCGCGACCGGGGGGCACAATTCGTGTCATTGGAGTTCGAGAGATTTTGCCGAAAGCATGGGAATCAAGCTGTTTAATTCTTCTCCATACTATGCCCAAGCTAATGGTCAAGCGAGAGGCTTCTAACAAGATCATGATCAAGCTTATACAGAAGAAGATCGACCAGAAGCCAAGGAGGTGGCATTCGGTACTCAATGAAGCGCTGTGGGCTTACCGAATGGCCCCCCATGGAGCTACAAAAACTTCTCCTTACGAGTTAGTTTACGGGCATCATGCGATCTGCCTTGGGAAATGCAATCGGACTCGAGGAGAGTAGTCTTTGCAAAACGAGTTAAGCTCCAAGGATTACGGTGGCACGATGATGGATGAGTTAGAAGATTTGCATATGATCCGTCTCGGGGCCACGGAGAACATCGAGAAGAACAAGGCTACGGGTCGCTAAATATTATAACAAGAAAGTAAAAGTAAGGCAATTTGCGAGAAGGCGACCTGGTGTGGAAAGCGCTATTGCCGATTGGAACTAAATACGGTGAATTCGGCAAATGGTCCCCTAGCGGGAGGGGCCTTTTCGTGTGGTCGGATGCGTTCCTGGTAATGCATACATATTGAAAACTTTGCTAGGAGAGGAGTTTTCCGCCGCAATAAATGGAAGATATACGAAGAAGTATTATCCTAGCATTGAAATCGATCGATGATTATACACATCGACACGAAACGGCGGCGCTCAAGGATGAGGCCGCCTTTAGAACAAAAATCCATGAACAAGAGAAAATGGCCGGTGCACGATGCATTGCCCTTAGCTCAATACTACATTACAAGCTTGTTTCTTACAAGATTACATCTAGCGACCACGATGGTCGGGTCCCCTAAAGGGAGGGAAGCGAGAAGGCGTGGAGAAAGAAGCGAAAGTATGATTCAATCTTTTCTTTGCTTCTTCGAGCTGCTGCTCCCTCTTCGGTTGTTCCGGGACCACCGTGACGGCGACTTGGAACGCACGAGGATGACCATGATTGGCGGCCTCTACCAAGCTATCCCGGGCCGCCTTCGGGTTCTTTGTACACATGTCGAGAGACATACGGAGCAAAAGAATCAAGGTTAGGGGCAAGAAATCCGGATGCAAACATGAAGGGGTCGAAGCGTTTACCCCCTACTAGTGCTTCCGGCGCCATGCGACGCTCGCGCTCGGCTTGGCAACGGACGGACATGTCCACGAGGCCGCGCTCCGGGTGCGGGCACGGCGGCGCGGTGATGAATGACCCTTTGCTCGGGCGTGGCATCCTGCGCGGGGGAGGAATCGGAGGAGATGTACTCGGGGACATCTTCGGTCCCAATGACCTCTTCGGGGAAGCAAATCAAGGCTGAAAAGACGAGAAGAAGACATGAAGCGTAAGATCAAGCGGGGAGAACGAGGAGCGAGATCAAGAAAGAACTCACTTCGAATCGTACGCTTCCTTGATGAGCCGCTCCCACGAGGTTGTTTACCCTTGTCCATGGCGTTGGGGTTTTTTCTTCGGCGGCAAAGGAAGAGACGAGAAGCGATGGAGGAGTGTGCGAATGGATTTGCGAGCACCCCACGGGCTATTTTATTGACCAAGGAGGCGCATTGGGAGTGATGATGCGGCCGGTACACCTTTGTTGGAATACCAAGCGGCGGGGGTTTCCACCAAGTACGAAGGGTTTTCTTTTGAACGGTGTTTACGGATTGCCGAATTGGGATCCTTTGTGGATCTTGCGCCAGGGGCGAGTTGTTTGCGAGCGTTCGGCTAAAGACGGTTCCCGGATGCATTCAAAGAAGACAAAATTCACGGATGCAAATGCGAAGGGAGATATCACGGAACAAATGCGAGAATTCAAAAGTTCATCATATATTGCCGACATTTACGCATCCCTAGTACAATCTAGTCAAAGAGTCCGTTCAACACGGACGGGGATGGGTAATTTCGGCAATGGCGTCGCCGTGGCCGTCGAGGCGCTCCCGGGATGAGCTCGATCTCGTCGATATCCTCCGGCGCGCCGCCACAGGAAGCCACGCGGCCTGGTGGAGTAGTCGACGTCCGTATGCGTCGCCATCGCGGCCCGGGCCCAAGGTGGTGCCCGGGCGAACGCCATGAACGGCCACCTCGTCGACGCGACGCTCCCGCTGCGGCCGGGCGCTCCGCCGGCGTGTCGCCGTGGGCATTCACCTTCTCGGCCAATTGCTCTACCAACGTCTTTGGGCGGGTCGAGCTCGGCGTCGCGGGCTGCAAAAGACAAGCGAGAAGGGATTAGCATCAAAGGCCGAGGGCTGGACCAAGAATCAATCTCGGGGCCATACGAGTCGATGGCCTCCGGCGGTTGTTTGCGGCGGGTCCTCCCCATTCTAACTCGGCCACGCCCGCTTTCTTGGAGACATCCTCCGGTTCGCGACGGGATGCCTCCAACTCCTCCTTGTAGCGGATGGCGTACGCTTCCCCCGTACGGTGCGGGGAGTGGCCGTCGGACTCGAAGAGTCATGCGGGAGGGGTTGATTGGTCGGCGCGCGAGGCGGATTCCCTTTGAATCAACTTTGCAAAAGGGAGGTGATTGTCAAGGCAAAAGAAGATCAAGAGAAGGATCGAAGAGGAGAAGTTGACGGTCATCACCGCTGCGCGCGTTAGCGGCTGCTCCCCCTCGGCCTCGTCGGAGGCACGGCGGCGGTTGAGGCGGCGCACCATTGCGGTTTGGGGATGTGCCTTGTTTGCAAGGAGACCGAGAGATTGGCAAAGATTCGAGAGCTAGAAGGCACTGGTGGAGAGCTAGGGGTACCTATGGCAACATTTATAGGCCAGGCGGGGGTAAATCGTGGCTTCGAGTCGTGGGCGTGGATCGTGGCGCACGTCCCAATAAAATCGGAAGGCGGAAAGATTTCCTTGACCGGCCCCTTTGCGGGTCGTTTGGAGTTCCAAGGCTGGGCCGTGTGCGGGTTGATTGGTTCGGCTAAGGGAACTCAAGGTGTCGTTCGGGAGTTAGCGTTTCACTACCGAATGGGTCGTTCAACACTACATCTCAAAGTACGCAAAGGAAAGGAAACAAATCGCAAAGGAAATATTACAAGAACGACCAGTCCAGGTATACATCAATAAGGACATTCAAGCATTAAGGAGTTTTGCGAGTGCGTGACGAACATTGGATACTATCAAGTGGGAATTATCCAAGATCTCCTGGTAGTCCTTTTGGGCACCAGATAAGTCAATGAGCTCTGCATCGCATTGCTTTACTCTGGTAACAGCCGATTCTACCTCCGCTTGGGTCTTTGCTATCAATCCGGGGAGATCGGCTATTTTCTTACGGTCAATCTCCATCTCCCGTCGACGGGCTTCTCAATTCCGCCTCTAGAGCGGCCTTCCTGGCGACTTTCAAATCGTAAGAAGCTTGCGGGTCGGCCAAGGCATCTTTATGGCTTTACGCTTGGGATTGTGCCCCGTTCATGGCATGTTCGGCGTCGGTTTTCTCCTTTTCGATGGCGGACGGGAGCGCAATTTCCTCCAAGTGCGCCTCAAGGGAACATAAAAGGGCTCTAAGTCGTAGACGGATGATAAGAAAGCTACGATGTCATCGGGGAGTCTTCGACTAATGGGTTCAAACATCTCTTCAAAATGGCGAAGATCATTGAGCGATCTGAACATCTTTTTCTAGCCGGTACGCAATTTCTTTGAGTTTGGGCAACACTTCATCTGGCGGCGGGCTGGTTTATTTCTTTCATCACCTCGGCGGTTGATGGGCCCTCGATGGCAAGCTCGATGACGGCGGAGCGTGACCACGAAAAGTCACATTACCGAGGTGAGAATGCGACATCGAGGTACGAAACCAAGCGCGGAATTGGGTACCTCATGAATGGTTTCTTGAGCGGGGGCAATCGCGGACGGGGAAGGTGCCCGGGTAGAGCCGAAACTTCCAAGTCGGGGGGATGCGATGCGGCCATCGGCGACTCGTGAGTTTACGGGCCGGAAAGGAGTTGGGTCCTCCTCGGTTGGGTTGGTCATTGCTCTGCTTGACCAATAGGCGATGGCATCCTGGGGGAATTTGGTGGCTCCGGTTGAGTTGGGAGGTTCATCTCCGGAGAATTGATGTCTTCGCTAGAGAAGGTGATGAAGACGAGATCTCTCTTGGGATGGGCAATTCAACCCTGGATGGGCTCGCTTGTTGAACCACGGAACATCTACAAGCGGTTCTCCCACGGCTTCTTCTGCAAGTGTCCAATTGAAAGAGTGAGTGCCGGTGCTCATCCTTGAGAAAGGACGATGAAAGACATACCGGTGGGTGGAGCATTGGCGAGTCTTTGGTTACGAAGAATGTTGGGCTACGGTACGAAAATGCACAATGAATATGATCCATCAAGAACGAGTGACTTGGTAATCAAGAAGGTAAAGGGTTTTACCTCAACAAGCACCTTTTTGACAGTTCTTCTCCTTTTGGCACTTGGAGGGGCAATCAGGTGCAGACCTTGCCTCCTGTCTGCGGCGAGGCTAGAAAGGCTGGGATATGTAGTAGCGTACCTGGCCATTAATTGATGCAGGGTTGTGGATTTAAACCCCGATCTTTGAAATCGGGCCTTCGGCATTATAAGTGATTACCCTGGCTCGAGGGGCGAGTGCGTGTTCTGTGGGCAAAAGATGAAGGTCAAAACCATGAATGGAGAAGAAGTGTTTGATCCAAGGGCTCATTGTGTTACCTGCGAAGTCGGCGGGGAAATCGAGGCACCAGTGCCGCACGAGAACACATGAACGGGTTCACCGAAGATGTGGTCATGGAATTCTTGCCACCATGAGTTGAAGGTGGGGTGAGCTATGGTTGCGGGCACAAAAGGACATGTGTAGACGGTGGGGCCTGCACACATAGTTGAAAACTTCTGCCGCACCTTGCATCGGTTCTTTGATTTCCTCCCTGGGCTTGAGGAATTCATGCGAAACAATCTTGGGGGCATGCGGCCACATCCAAGTTGCACGGCCATTACATTAGGCTGGTAGTACTCATAAGTACGGTATTACGCCTCCCTCCATTGAACTCGGCCGGTAATATGCATGGGCGGATTATGATGTTAAAGATTTCCAAGAATCCCCTATCTTGATGGCCGGGCTCAAAGGAGAATTCGACGGGGAAGGTCGGAGTGTCATTGCCTAGATAAGGGAGCCAAAGAGGATTGGAGAAGCCTGCGAAGAACAACTCGAAGAGGCTGGATGATGTCTGTTTGAACGATAACGATTGAAGGCTTGCTTCTCCATAGTTTTGGCATCCTCTGGTAACTTGAAGCTCTCCTTCGGGGGGATTGGACCGGGGGAAGAACCCGGAGTTCAAGTCGACGCCTATAATCGATGCATGTGAAGTTGCGGCCAAATTTGAACAAACCACCAAGGGCCATTGACGCATGCTATCCTCGGTTGGTGTACATTTGGGTAACGGTCGATGAAGCATATGGTATACACTTGCCCAAGAGGAATTTTCCCGAGAGGAAGGCGATTGCCACTAGCCGGATGGATCGCCATTGCGATGTGATTCAAAGTGGGTTCGTTGGCCTTGCCACAGAAGACAAATCTGCATAACCACATGTTCAAAAAGGCTCTGTATTCAACTTCGCCAAGGGGATTGTCTCTCATGTGCTTCGAAATATAATTCTTGTAGCCATTCCCTGGCTTTACCCCTGTTTGGCGTGAGGAATTCTTGAAGTTCCAAGGCTGGACAGACCCAGTGATGTCAAGGCCGGTGATCATGTACACATCGGCCAAGGTTGGAGACATTGGGCCATGCCCAAAAAGGAAGGCGTTGACGCCATTTGACCAGAAGTGGCATGCGGCTATCAGAAGATCTTCATTCTTGGGTGTCTCAGCTACGGATAACTCCAGACATTGAGCAATGCGGAGAGCATCCGGATTGGTCAATCCACTCTTATCCGCAAGAATCCTCCGATACCAAGTCTTCCGGCCTGCAATTGGGGGCAAAGGCCGGTTCTTGAACGCATCTTGCCATGGGGAGGTGGAGATAAAGCTACCTTGAAAGGGATTCTGCGAGATTCGGCGGCAATAAAATCTCGGGGGTCGGGATTCCCTTCGGGACCAAGATAATAAGGCTGCGAATTGGCCTCAATAGGAATCGGAAGAGCGATGAGGGTTCCTGGAGGAGAGCGGAAGAAGAAAATCTCGGGTAAAATTGAAAACCTAATGCCGAACAAAGGTTTGGAGGGGTGAATTTACACGAGCGGCTTGGTTACGAGTTGCCATTGGAGATTCGAGCTCGGAACGAAGGGGGATCTAGGGTTGGATGCGAACGAAGAATCCGGCGGATTGCGAAGAACGGTGTTGACGAGGTTTGGCTCAAGGATTCGTGGCTAGAGTCAATTGTGGAACAAAATTACTTTTATCCCACAATTGAAGGGGCATGTGTTAACACCAAAATTTGGTAAGGAGTATGACATGTGGGTCCGATTCGAAAAAGAGTCCGTCCGGTGGAAGGAAAGATATTTTCGAGAGATTTTCGGCGAAGGATCCGCGGTCGGCTATACGCTCCCGGTTCGGCAAAAGAACGATAGAGCTGATTTTGCGGGATTGGACGGTGACGTGGCTCAATCGGAGGAAGCGAATGGATGGATAGGCGATCGAGTTTAGTTAGGCAATGAATCCATTCGCGGTTGTAATCGAGCGGGTATAAATACGATCCCTGGATGTATGTAACGGACACGTTCATTCCTCAATACACACCGGCCTTACGCCAAACCCTAGAGTCCTTGTCGTGTCGTCGAGTTCTTCGAGAGGGCCAATCGATCCGTCGACCTCCGTGAGTACGGCAACCTTGTATCATGTCTAGTATCATGCGGTGGATTTAGATCGATGCAAGTAGTCTTGTTACCACGCTTCGTGTCATGCGGTAGATTCAAGCTTGGTTCAAGAGGGTTTCTTGTTAGATCATGAGCCATGCGGTAGGCTAAGATTTAGCTCGAAGCTAGTTATCGGCTCTATTGGATTTTGGCAAGATCCAATAGATTCATTAAGTTACCCCGTGTTATCATGAGTTTTACTTTATGTTTTAATTCATGTAACACACTCTTGCCCAATCTAGATGGGTTTGGATCGGCTTTTTTCCCTTTTAAGATCCGTACACGAGCAGGTTTCGTGTTTTTGACGCGTGGATCTTGTGCTCTCCGATAGCCGAAACCGAATCGATCTAGGTTGTCACGTGTTGCGGGTTCAAGCTTGCTTTGTGCGTATAAATCTTGAAAGAACCGGGTATCATGCGGTAGATGCGGGTTTTTGGGTTGCTTTGGAGCTAGTCATCGGTGGATTAGATTTCCAATTCGATCGATAGATTTATTCACGTGGTAATGTTTGTTCCTTCTTCATGGACCCTGGATCGGTACATTCGGCCGTATTCGGTTATATCTTCACGAGTAGATCACGTGCCTCGTTCGTGCCTTAAGTGATGTATGCTTTTAGCTTTCCGTATTTGGATTGTATCATGCGGTGGATAGATCTATTTGCGGGAAGTGGTACGTTTTTCATGCAAGTTGTATCATGCGGTGGATAGATTTGTTTGTGATCGTACCCGACGGATCTTAAAGTACCTAGACATGCGGTAGACTAGTGCTTTGATCTATGCGTGCTCATTTAATACATGATCATGTCCGTGCTTTACCTCATTTTATTTAATGACAAACCTCACGGGGATCGGTCATAACTTCATGCTTGCATCTTTATCTATACAAAGACCGATCATCGTCACGCTTACGTCATCCATTCGGCGGTATTCTTTTTCCCTTTATAATGGTCGGATGGTTGTGATTCTACGACGGGTAGCTCTACATAGCTACATGTCATTCTTGCTTGGCTTCTTGGCCATAAATATGGAACCTGCGGTGCCACCCGACACGTTCCAAGCTTTGGTATCTAATTGCTTTATCTTTTGTTAATTTTCGGGAAAAATTGATCGGCACGTCATTTGCTCTGCGCGTGCGAAGCTAGCTTTTTCGGCTTGCTTTGTGTGATTGGCGTTGAGTGCACGTTTTGCGTCAACAAAAACAAGAACAAAATACACCACCACCCCCACCAAAAACAATATAGGGCCGCCGCGCGCGGGGGGGGGAGAGCCCCCGCCCTAGGAGGAAGAAGCCACCCCCCACCAAAAAACACAAGGCCGGGCGGAGGAGGGGGGGGGGGGGGGAGGCGCCGCGCCGGGCCGCCACAACGGCCCCCCGCCCATGTCTCCACCGCGAGCCGATCCGAGCCGTGAGTGGAAGAAGTCCAAAGTGAAGACGGAGGATCTGCTGACCCTCCTGAACAGTGGTTTCATCAGGGAGAAGGAGGTCGACATGTGGAGATCCGCTGCTGGAGATCCATATCCGATGGAGAAGGCCGAAGACGAGATCCCAATGTTCGCGCGATTCGTGGAGCGCGGGCTTGCGCTCCCAGCCAGCGATTTCTTCAAGGGGCTGCTCGGGTACTACGGGATCGAGTACCTGAACCTAAACCCCAACGGCATCTTCCACACTGCGGTCTTCGTGCACTTCTGCGAAGCCTTCCTCGGGATCAAGCCACATTGGGTGCTTTTCCGGAAGTTCTTCCACGTCAAGCCGCAGCCAAGTGCCACCAACCCCAGGGTAGTCGGAGGAGCCGGCATCCAGTTGAGGGAGGACGCCGCAGAGCAATATCTGGCGTACAAGCTTGTCGACTCCAACACTGATTGGAAGACCAAGTGGTTCTACATCACGAACCACCACCCCGGCCTGCCGAAGCCGAGCGGACGGCAGCCCAGGCACAGAGAATGGTGGAACACGGAGCCCACCATGCAAGAAGGGATCCAACTTCCCGAGCTGCTGGCACGCATCAAGGTGCTCAGGGAGGCGGGACTGAGGGCCGAGCACGTGGACTTCAGTTTCATGAAGCGGAGGGTGCAACCGTTGATGGCTCGAGACACCCTAGGCTTCGAGTACACCGGCGACGACGACACGTCGCGGATGCCGGGAGGCGAGCTAGACGACAGTGACATCATCGAGAGGTTGTCGCGGATCTTCAGAGATATGCCGCCGTACACGGCGTGCCCTGTCCAAGAGTACTCCGCTACGCGCCCGCCCAAGGAGGTGAGTAGTCGTACTCCCCTAGTCGAGTAGTCATGGATTGGAGTAGTCGTGCCAATGTCTTCGTGTCTTGCAGGAGGACTTGAAGAAGTTCATCTCCGAGCCGCAGCCACCTCCGAGCGGAATCGAGATCCCGAGGGAGGAGAAGGCGAAGGAGCGGCGAGAAGTCGGTGAAGGCGACGACACCGTCGTCGTGGAGGATACCACCGACGACGACGACGATGGCGACGACGAGACGTTGCAGGAGCGCTTCCAGTGCCGACGGTCGAGGTTTAGCCGCCCGGCTTGCCTCATGTTCCTTCCTGCTCCTCCTCGTACAAGACCCCCCCGACCTCAGCTCCCGAAGGCTGGCACTCGGCCGCGCCGCCACGGAACCCGCGCAACCCTGCCAGGAAGCGGGTGTCGAAGAAGCTTAAGGTCTCCGAGACCACGCCTCAGGAGGTAAGTTGTCTTGAACAGAGTAGTCAAGTACTCCGTTGTACAAGTACGCTTGTTGATGAGTAGTCTCCCTTGTATGCAGGAGGTGCCACCAACGGAGCCCGTCGAAGAGGGCGACGAAGGCGTGTGGGACACGGTGGGGGAGCCAGCTGGAAGTCGTAGTCCAGCCCCCACTGTTGAGGAGATCTTGGCGCAGCTGGAGCGCCAGCCCCCTGCTCCACAAGGGAGCACGGGACCCGTGGCCGCCGCCGTTGAAGAGGTGGTGGCCTCAGGAGTGCAGGAGAGCACTGCGCCGGCCGCCGTTGCTGTGGAGGAAACGGTAGCCGCGGGAGCGTCGGAGGAGGCGCCCACCGAGGGTGGACTGGTCGATATCGCCAGCATCCTCGGTGCTCCGGCCGTGACAATAGTCCGGTCGAATTTGTAAGTACTCCACCTTCCTGAGTGGTATTTGTTGTAGTAGTCAAGGTTGACTGACGACCAAGTATGTGTGCTTCTGCAGGAAATCCACGGATCTGTCCAGGAAGGGGGATGAGCCCTCTTCAGCGGTGGCGGGAGAAGTCGCGCCGCCCGCCGAGGAGTCCGCTCCCACTACCGAGGCGGTGTTTGAGCCACAGGCTGCCGAGGCGTCGTTGCCGGAGGCCAGCGTTGTCGAAGGTGAGTGCTCTTCTTGAAGCTACAGGGCTCCTCGATGAGTAGTCGCTGATGCACTTGTCTTCTCGTTAACAGGCGCTGAAGCTGAAGGTGGTGACATCCCGGCAGGGGTGCCGGCGAGCAGGTTGACACCGCAGGCCCCGGGAGGGCCGAGGGAGGAGCCCCCGAGCCCATGGAGGAGGTCGTCGAGAAGTCCGCCGGGGGAGAGGCGGCCACCACGTCGCCGGAGGTTGCTCGGAGGTGGCTATCCGCTCCCCGAGATCCGGACGCGAGAGCCCATCCGCTCTGCGCCGATGACGGAGGCCACCGCGAGTAGTCGCGGCGGGATAGAGCTGCTCGCGGACAATCTTGTCGAGCTGGCGACGGTGGCCAAGCATCTCAAGGCGATCCGTCAGGCCGAGCAGTGGATGAAGGTAAGTAGCCGTAGCCTTTGAGTAACCAATCCTCTATCATTGAGTACTCTTGTGACTTGAGTTGTCTTGTGCAGGACGTTGCGGAGCGGTCCCGCGACAAGTCGAACCTGCTGCAGGGCTATGGCGACGCGGTGCTCCGAGCCGAGGCGCTAGAAGAGCAACTTGTGAAGTCGCGGAAGCACGTGGCTGCCATGCAGTCAAAGCTCGACGCCGCCTTCGCCAAGTACCACAATGACGTCCAAGAGTTGCAGGCGAAGGGCGACGATTTGGTGCGAAAGAATAAGGGCCTCCGCAACAAGAACAAAGGTACGCCGCTGAACTGGTCGAGTACTTGTTGGGGGTCGAGAAGTCCTTGACCCGCTGTGCTGTTGTCGTGTTGCAGAGCTTGAGGGCCAAGTGGAGCAGCTGAAGTCCTCGGAGACGAGCATGAAAAACCTCTTCTACGGGAGCAAGAAGCCCGCCGGTGTACTCGAGCTCGACTACAAAGAACTCGCCTTCGAATGCGAGAAGCATATGGAGCTCCGATTGCTTCGACCGAGATCTCGTCAAACTCGCTACAAATCCTTGCGTAGTTGAATGAAGACTCGCGAGGCATTGCGGGCCCAACCGAAGGAGCTCGAAGAAGCCGCACCGCCGATCGCAAGACTCCCGGTGCCGCACCCGGCGGCCCCAAGATTGCTCCTCTCGGTGGATCACCTCAAGGAAGCTCCGAGCCGGGCCGGCCGCCTACGTGAAGCACATGGCGAGGTCGATCCCAAGACAAGTCTTGGCCTTCATGAAGTCGTACTTCCCCGAAGGCCCCGCGGAAGGGAGGTAGTCGCCGGCGGGTAGCCGCCAACCGCACCGATGAGCAAGATGCGCAGCCGTCGGGAGCGCATGGCTCCCATCGCGGAGCAGGTAGCTGAGAAGCTTAACCTCCAGTAGCCCTGTAGTAGATAGCTGGTAGCCATGGTTGTACAGGAAAACAATTGTAATGAATTGCTTAAGTATCAATGAAAGGAATTTTCCAGCAATGAGTACTCGTAGTCGCGATCTCAGAGTGCGGAGCCCCCATCGTGGAGTGTATGCGAGTAGTAGTACTCGGCAGTAGTGGTCCCATTGTTGGGAGTAGGCAGTAAAGAAGTTGATGAACGATCAAACTTTATTACTGAAGAAGTACACCTGGATGGCCAGGGCCGTAGTTACAGAGTAGTTGCTTGGACCCGGAGGCCGCTTACAGCTGAGTAGCACTGGAGCGGGTAGCCGCTTACAGCAGTTGATCCGTAGGTAGCCGTGTAGGCTGGATCGTAGATCCGTAGGTAGCCGTGCGGGCTGGATCTTGGAGTGTGGTCTCTTAGTAGGCCGCTGCTAGAGTCCTTGATGCTCGTCGCAGCCCAGGGTTCGTAGGTAGCCGCACGGGGCCGGGAGCCCGGAGAGGAGAAGTCCCGAGGCATCGGAGCCGGGACCCGGGGGGTCGCTTACGGCCCGGGGGGTGTTGATGTAGTCGTGTAGACTTGAACCCCAGAGTAGTCGTGTAGACTAGGCGTAGAATCGACAGAGCTAGTCGACGTTCCACGAGTTGTTGATGTCTTCGCCTTCAAGTGTTTGGAGGCGGTAGGAGCCCGGCCCGGTCACCTTTGCTACGGTGAAGGGACCTTCCCAGGGGCAACTGAGCTTGTGAAGTCCTTCCGTGTTCTGGATACGGCGGAGGACGAGATCTCCAACGTTGAAGGAGCGTTCCTTGACGTTGCGGTCATGGTAGCGTCGGATACCCTCCAGGTACCTTACTGATTGGACGAGGGCAGCGCAGCCGAGCTTCTTCGAGGGCGTCGATATCAACTCGTCCGTCGTCTTCTGAGACGCCTTCGTCGTAGTGCTCCACTGCTGGCGAGTTCCATATGACGTCAGCGGGGAGGATTGCTTCGGAGCCGTAGACCAGGAAGTAGGGGGATTGCCCCGTTGGCTTGGATGGCTGAGTCCGTAGCCCCCAGAGTGCGTTGGGTAGTTCCTTGATCCACTTGCCCCCTTTGGAGTTAGCAGCGTCATGCAGCCGCTTCTTGAGAGCGTCGAGCACCATCCCGTTGGCGCGCTCGACTTGTCCGTTGGCCCATGGATGGGCAACTGAGACGTATCGGACGTCGATCCCGCTGTTCTCGCAATACTCCCAGAACTCGTGGTTGTTGAAGTTGGATCCCAGGTCTGTGATGATGCGGTGGGGTAGCCCGTAGCGGTGTACGAGTTCATCCAGGAAGTCGAGTACTCTGTCAGCTTTGGGGCATGTGACTAGCTTGACCTCGATCCACTTGGTGAACTTGTCGAAAGCCACCAGTACCCTGTTGAATCCTCCTGGCGCAGTTGGCAGTGGCCCAATCATGTCGAGCCCCCAGCAAGCAAAGGGCCAGGTTGGCGGTATAGTGACTAGCTTGTAGGCTGGGACGTGTTGCTGCTTGGTGAAATACTGGCATCCTTGGCACTTTCTGACGAGTTCTTCGGCGTCGCCCAGAGCTGTGGGCCAGTAGAAAGCTCGCCTGAAAGCCTTGCTGACCAGCGTCCGTGAGGATGCGTGGTTGCCGCAGACGCCCTTGTGGATCTTCTCCAAGATGTCCTTGCCTTCTTCACGAGGGACGCACTTCATGAGTACTCCAGAAGACGTGCCCTGTTTCTAAAGCTTGTCTCCGACGAGGACGTAAGACTTGGCGCGGCGGACGAGTTGCTCGGCCGCGTTCTTGTCGAAGGGGACCTTCTGCTCGCTGAGGTAGTCGATGAAGGGTTGCCTCCAGTCCACGTCGATCATCATGACCTCTCTCGCCCACCGGTGGATGAGCCGGGGACAAGGTGGTCGGTGGCGCCGGCTCCGGGATGGATGGCGCGTGGAGCTCGTGGACGAAGACACCCGCTGGCACTTGAGCGCGGGTGGATCCAAGCTTCGAGAGGACGTCCGCTGCAACGTTGTTGTCGCGGACGATGTGATGGAACTCGAGACCATAGAACTTGTTCTCGAGCTTGCGTACTTCTAGACAGTAGGCGTCCATGTTCTCCTTGTTGCGGTCCCAGGACTTGTTGACTTGGTTTATGACCACTGCGGAGTCGCCGTAGACTAGTAGCCGCTTGATTCCCAGTGAAGCCGCGAGGCGGAGCCCGTGTAGGAGGACTTCATACTCGGCTTCGTTGTTTGAGACCTTCCAGAAGATCTACAGGACGTGTTAACACCAAAATTTGGTAAGGAGACTGACCTGTGGGCCCAGATCGATGAAGAGTCCGTCTAGTGGAAGAAAAGGGTTTTTTCAGATATATTCGGCAAAGAGGTCTGCGGTCGGCTATCTGCTCCCGTTCGGCAAAGGAACAGTAGAGCTGATTTTGCGGGATTGGACGATGACGTGGCTCAAGCAGGAAGGACGAATGGATGGATAGGCAATCAAGCTTAGAGATAAGTTAGGCAGCGAATCCATTCGAGATTGTACCTGGCAGGGTATAAATATGAACCCTGAATGTATGTAAAACACAATCATTCTTCAATACAAACCGGCCTTACGCCAAACCCTAGAGTCCTTTTGTCGTGTCGTCGAGTTCTTCGAGAGGGTTCATCGATCCGTCGACCTCCGTGAGTACCGGCAACCTTGTATCATGTCTAGTATCATGCGGTGGATTTAGATCTGATGCAAGTAGTCTTGTTACCATGCTTCGTGTCATGCGGTAGATTCAAGCTTGGTTCAAGAGGGTTTCTTGTTAGGTCATGAACCATGCGGTAGGCTAAGATCTAGCTTGAAGCTAGTTATCGGCTCTATTGGATTTTGGCAAGATTCAATAGATTCATTAAGTTACCCCGTGTTGCTTTGAGTTTTTACTTTATGTTTAAATTCATGTAACACTCTTTTGCCCAATCTAGATAGATTTGGGTCGGCTCTATCCTTTTTGTGATCCTTGTACGAGTTAAATTCGTGTGTTGACACATGGATCTTGTGTTTTCCGATAGCCAAAACCTGATCGATCTAGGTTGTTACGTGTTGCGGGTTCAAGCTTGCCAATGCTGGTATAAATCTTGAAAGAGCTGAGTATCATGCGGTAGATGCAGGTTTTTGGGTTGCTTTGGAGCTAGTCATCCGGTGGATTAGATTTCAAATCAATCTGATAGATTTATTCGCTTGGTAATGTTCGTTCCTTCTCCATGGACCCCGAATCGGCTGTTCAGCCGTATTCGGTTATGTTTCTTTGCGAGTAGAACACGTGCGCAATACATGCTTTAAATAACGTGTGCTTTTAGCTTTCCATATTTAGATTGTATCATGCGGTGGATAGATCTATTTGTGGAAAGTTGTACGATTTTCATGCAAGTTGTATCATGTGGTGGATAGATTTGTTTGGCATCATACTCGACGGGTTCTAAAGTACCTAGACACGCGGTAGACTAGTGCTTTGGATCTATGCATGCTGATTTAATACATGTTTACGTTCGTGCTTTGCTTTATCCATTTATTTAATGTTAATCATCATGGGATCGGTCATGGCCTCGTGTATGTGCATCTTTACTCAAACAAAGATCGATTACTGTTATGCTTGCGTCATCCATTCGGCAGTGTTGCTTTTCCTTTTATAAGTCCCCGAATGGCTTTCAGTTTATTGGCAGGTAGCTTTCTATAGCTATGTGTCATCCCATCTGGCTTTATAGCCGTAAATATGGAACTGTCTGGTACCACCCGGCAAGTTCCAAGCTTTGGTATCTAACTGCTTTGTCTTTTGTTAATTTTCAGGAAAAATTGACTGGCACGTCTCGTGACTCTTTGCGCGTGTGAAGCCAGCTTGTTCGGCTTGCTGTGTGTTTGGCGCTAGGTGCACGTTTTGTGTCAACACACTTTTTGGCACGCCCAGTGGGACACTGCTGAAAGGATCAAGATGCCTGAGATCGCGGACATCATGGATGTCAACATTGAGGACCTCTCTCCTGAGCAGCGGCAGCACCTCCAGGACGCCGTGAACCAATTCCAGCAGAAGTGTCTGCTCTCCTTCAAGAAGAACAGAAGTGGCGTCCCCTACCTGAAGAATGACATGCCCAGGGTATTGTTGCCAGGGGAGAGCGACGCCACAACCCAGTAGGAGAAAGAGGAATGCCTGCAAGTGTTCCGGGATGCTGCGGATCTCGTTTTGAGCAAGCACCACAAAGCTTTTCTTGGTGCGTTTCAGCAAATGATGGTGGCTGTCTTTGGCCCAGGCATGGAGCAGGCATTCAGCAAGGCACCCGTCCAAGGGGGCACCGTGGAGCTGGGCGAATCAAGCTCTCAACCACCACTGCGGAGCCAGCCAATTCAGCCTCCCCCTCAGAGCACTGGAAGTCAAGCTTTCCAACCTCCTCTGCAGGGCGCCGGGGGTCAGCCAGTTCAGCCCCCGCTACAGGCCGCAGGAGGGCAGCCAATCCAGCCGCCACCACAGGGCAGCACGGGTCAACCTGTGCAACAGCCGAATCCGTACCAGCCTACGTACGGAGACCTGGCGTTCGGCTCGTCTGGGGCCCCGCTCGCTTCCGGCCACAGAATTGCTCCGGCGAGCAATTGGCTACAAAGAAATCTCTACGGCGGAGGCTACCACGAGGTGGGAAACTATGGAGCATTTGACGCTTTCCCACATCCAGGTTACGCGCCAGCTGCAGGCGCACAGGAGGACGACGCCCTGGCGTGGAAGATGGCCGAGTTGATGCAAAATCAGTTCGGCCTCAAGCCAAAAGTGCAGGGACCTGCCTACAAGCCGCCGTTCCCAGAATGGTACTTCAACATGCTCCTGCCGCCGAGGGTGAAGCCGCCGACGGAGTTCACGAAATTCTCCGGGCAAGACGACACAAGCACTGTGGAGCACATCGCTCGTTACCTGATGCAGCTCGGAGAATGCTCAGCGGAGGAGACGTTCAGGGTCAGATACTTCCCCGCGTCGGCCGACAGCCCGACGTTCCGGTGGTTCTCGTCCTTAACCCCCGAGTTGGTTAGGCAGATGGAGGGACCTGGAACGGAAATTCCACGCCCATTACTTCAGTGGCAGCTCGGAGAAGAAGTTGATCGATCTTGCCACCGTGAAACAGAGGCACAGCGAGACACCGTTGGAGTTTCTCAGGAGGTTTAGGGAGGTGAAAGGCATGTGTTTCTCGCTTAACTTGACAGATGACCAGCTAGCTGACATGGCCGTCGCCGGGATGTTGCCGGCCGTGCGTGAGAAACTGTTCGGGATGGAGTTTGAAAACCTGGGCCAGCTGTCTCAGAAGCTATCGTTGATGAGCAACCAGGCGTATGGCTTCAAAAAGGATGCCAGGTTTGGCAAGCAGCATGATGTGGCGGACATCTACAACCAGTTCTTAGACAAGGCCGATCTGATCAAGGACTCTGATGATGAGCTGGATGTGGCCGCAGCCGAGATCATGTGGGGGAAAGAGCCTTTAACGATGAACCAGCGCTGGGTCAAACAGACCAAGGGCACCTACGATTTCGATATCACGAAGGCTGACAAACTGTTTGAGCTCCTAGTGAAGGAAGGCCGAATCAGACTGCCTGAAGGGCATTCCATGCTTCGGCCCGATGGAGTCAAAGGGAAACGTTACTGCGGCTTCCACGACAGGGATTCACACTCCATCAACGATTGCAGGGTCTTCAGGATGAGGATCCAGAAGGCCATCCAGGAGGGGCACCTCAAATTTGACAACAAAATGAAGCTGGATGGTCACCCGTTTCCTCAGAACATGGTAGGCTTCTCTGTTAACATGGTGACGGCTGAGGAGAAAGGAAAGGTCAAAGTCTTGACCTCGGCCAGAGCTAGACAGGATGGAACAGTGGACCCGGAGCGCCAGGTGACTCTGGAATAGGTGCATGGTGAGGCCCCCCGCATTCTCAAGAGCCACATCGAAGTCGGGGAGTCATCCAGAGCCAAGCCCAGGGTGACCACACGCATCCTCCTCAACAAGTGGCAGCGCCAGATCGAAAAAGAGCGTTACCAAAAGCGTAGACACGAGGCGGAGAAGCGCAGAGCTGAAGAAGAAGCACACAGAAGGGACCTGGAGCAATACACGCGCGAGCAGGAACGCGCGCACTGGGGGTGTGCATTCTTCAGGCATTGCTGGAACGAGGGTTTGAAGCTGCCCACGCTGAGGACCTGTCCCGAATGCAGTGACAGGTATGTTGAGTACAGGCAGGAGACTGCCAATCGCCGATCCGTCCATGAGAGAATTGGAAGGATCCACCCTAACGGGGATCGGCGCCAAAAAATTGAAGTCATCGATCATCCTAGGAAGCGGCAAGCTGACCTCAGATGGGCTGATCAAGAGAAGGATGAAGACGACTACATCTGGCAGAAGGGGCAATGGTGCCCGCCCGACCTGAGGATAAGCCAGAAGAGACGGGTTCAACGCTTGAGGAACCGCGAGCTGAGGCAGGCTGGGATCCAGACAAGGCAGGTGTGGCGCCCAAAGGATCAACCTGAAGGGTCAAAGCATTCGGCTCCAGCATGCATGGTATACTTTCTGCCGAACGAGTTCATGGCTCCTGCTAACCAGGTTGTGCAGGAGGAGGCGTCCTTAGATGACGAGCAGACCGAGGGGATGATGGCGCAGTTGGTGCTAGCCAAGCAGGCCATCTTCGACAAACCGGCCAAAAATCGACACATGAGGCCGTTGTACTTAAGGGGATATGTCAATGGCAAGCCATTGACCAAGATGTTCGTCGACGGTGGAGCGGCAGTCAACGTGATGCCGTACACCACCTTCCGGAAGCTTGGCATGGGCCCGAGCAATCTGACGCCTACAAGCATAATACTGAATGATTTCGCTGGAAATCCTTCAGATACCAAGGGATGCGCTCACGTGGATCTGATGATCGGGTCCAAGACGCTGCTCACGACCTTTGTGATTGAAGGTAAAGGAGCCTATAGCCTACTGCTCGGACGGGACTGGATTCATGCCAATTGCTGCGTCCCATCCACCATGCATCAGCAGCTTATCCAGTGGGTGGATGATGATATTGAGGTTGTCCAGGCAGATGACTCCGTGAGTGTTGCTAACATGGAACTAGCTTTCTGGGAGTACCAAGGTATTGATTGCTTCTCAGGGAAAGACTGGGGAGAAGGTCCTGTTGAACATGTCAGCAGTGATCAACAGCCGATTCAAGCAGTCGGCTCTTATAGTAATTTTTAATGGAGAACCCCGTAGATGGCACTGATGGCAAGTTGGGGCGAGGATTTATGTCGGCCGATAAGTTAGAAGAAGTTGACATTGGAAACGGTGATAAGCCAAGGCCGACGTTCATCAGCGCAAACTTGCAGCCAGACTTCAGGGAGGAATTAATCAAGGCGCTCAAGGAATACAAGGATTGCTTCGCCCGGGATTATTCGGAGATGCTTGGATTGGATCGTTCTATCGTAGAGCATCGGTTGCCAATCAAATCTGGTTTCAAACCATACAAGCAACCGCCCCGGAAAGTCTACAAGGATGAAGTATTGGCCGATGTGAAGAAGGAAGTTGAAAGATTACTTGATGCAAACTTCGTTCGGCCATGCAGATATGCGGAGTGGATTTCTAACATTGTCCCTGTTTACAAGAAGAATGGAAAGATGAGGGTCTGCATAGATTTCAGGGACCTTAACAGGGCTACTCCGATAGATGGTTACCCCATGCCTATTGCCGATTTGTTGATTGACGCCGCGGCTGGGCACAAAGTGATCAATTTCATGGATGGCAACGCGGGATACAACCAGATATTCATGGCAATAGAGGACATATCAAAGACGGCCTTCAGGTGTCCTGGTCATATAGGCCTGTTTGAATGGATAGTCATGACATTTGGGTTAAAAAATGCCAGTGCAACTTATCAACGAGCCATGAATTACGTCTTTCACGAGTTGATCGGCAAAATTGTGGAAATCTACATTGATGATGTGGTAATCAAGTCCCTAAGTCATGACACACATTTAGAAGATGTAAAGAGGACCTTGGAGTGCACCCGGAAGCATGGTTTAAAGATGAATCCAAACAAGTGCGCTTTTGGGGTATCAGCTGGAGAATTCTTGGGGTTTTTAGTCCACGAGGGAGGAATCGAAGTTGGCAAGAAAAGCATGAAGGCCATCGATGAAGTTGTTCCTCCAACTAATCTCAAGGAGTTGCAATCACTGCTCGGCAAAATCAATTTCGTGAGAAGATTCATTTCAAATTTGTCACAGAAGGTTTTGCCATTCTCTCCGCTGTTGAAGTTAAAGAAAGATCAGAAGTTCACGTGGGGCGACGAACAACAAAAGGCTTTCGATGAGATCAAGCAGTACATGAAGGAGCCACCTGTGCTGGTCCCTCCTCAGCTGGAAAAGCCTTTCAAGTTGTACGTGGCGGCCGATACCCAAACCATTGGATCAGCCCTTATTCAAGAATTCGAAGGGAAGGAGCGGGTAGTAGCATATCTTAGCCGAAAACTACTTGATCCAGAGACCAGGTATTCGGCTGTAGAGAAGTTGTGTCTGTGTGTATACTACTCGTGTACAAAGTTTCGGCACTATTTGTTGAATGCCGAATGCACTATGTATTCCAAGTTTGATGTTATAAAACATATGTTATCTATGCCAATTTTGAACGGCAGGATTGGCAAGTGGATTTTAGCTTTATCAGAGTTCGAGTTGAAGTTCGAATCGGCAAAAGCCATCAAAGGTCAGGTCATTGCCGATTTTATAACTGAACATCGCGATCCGTCAATTGATTTACTTGAAATTACCCCCTGGGCTTTATTTTTTGATGGATCATCATGTGGTAAAGGTGGGGGAGTAGGGATCCTACTAATTTTGCCTAGGGGTGAGATGTTTGAATTTGCCATCCCTATACAGCCCACCGTCACAAATAATCAGGCTGAATACGAAGCTGGGGCCATCTCAGTTGAAGTTTATGGAGATTCAGAACTGGTGATCAAGCAATTGAACGGCCAATACGAATGCAAAAGTGAAGCGCTGAGGAGTTACTACGAAGAATGCAGGGAAATCTTGAAGAGCTTTCCGTTGGTAACTCTACAGCACATTCCTAGAGAACATAACGAAGAAGCAAACAGGCTGGCTCAAAGCGCCTCTGGCTACAAAGAGAATCAAGAAGCATTTGCTGCAGAGGGATGTGCACTGTTGGGGAAGAAGAAGAGTTGAGATTGGCAAGGATTCGAGAGCTAAAGGCTTTGTGAAGAGCTAGGGGCACCTACGGTTTCATTTATAGGCCTGGCAAGGCAAGATCATGGCCCCAAGTCGTGGCTCTGGATCGTGGCGCATATCCCAAGAAAATCGGAAGGTGGAAAGGTGTCCTTAACCAATCCGCCAATGGATCGTTTGGAGTTCTAGGCTGAGTCGTGTTCGGTTGACTGGCTCGGCTAAGAGGAGTCAAGGTGCCATTCGGGTATTGGCATGTCTTTGCCGAATGGATCGTTCAGTATTACGTTGAAGGAGCGTAGCAGGAAAGGGAAATGAAATTGCAAGAACAGATATTACAAAAAAGCGGCCAATTCGGTTATACATCAATTGAAGCCTTTAGACGGTCAAGTATTTTGCAATTACATTACGGGCATTGGATATTGTCTGGCGAATGCTATCCCACCGCTCCTGATAATCTTTTTGGGCCCTAGACAAGGCGATAAGCTCTGCATCGCATTGTTTCATCTTGGCCATAGCCGATTTTGCCTCCTCTTGGGTCTTCTCCATCAATTCAGGGAGTTCGGCTATTTTCCTGTCATCGGCCTCTATCTCAGCTGACAAGCTTCTCAATTCTGCTTCTAGAGCAGTTTTCCTGGCAATTTTTGAATCGCGAGATGCTTGCAGATTGGCCAATGTATCTTTGTGGCTCTCGGTCTGAGATTGCGCCCCGCTCATGGCTTGTTCAGCACTGGTTCTCTTCTGTTCAATAGCCGGGCGGGAGCGCACCTTCCTCAAAGCCTTCCTTATGGGCGCATAATGATCCTCCAGGCCACAGATAGATGCGAGAGAAGCATTGATGTCTTCAGGGAGCTCCTGGCTGATGGATTCGACCATTTCTTCAAAATGATCGAGATTTCTGAACGGATCTTGTGTATCCTTTTCCAGCCAGGCAAAGATTTCCCTGAGCTTTGCTAGCACTTCCTCTGACAAGGTTTGATGCATTTCTCCCATCACCTCGGCAACTGGATCGATCCCTACTGGCAGACTTGATGATGAAGGGGCCTGATCCTAAGAAGACAGTATTGCCGAGTCAGAAGTGCTAAAGTAAAGGCAGCAGAGTTGAAATGCGAATGAGTACCTCGTGTCTGGTCTCTTGAGCTGGGGCAGGATTCTGTTCAGGGGCAATCACAGGCGAAGGAGGTGTCCCAGGTAGAGCTGAAGTTTCTGAATGAGAAGGTGTTGCTGCAGTTGCTGGCAATTCAGGAGCTTCTGGCTGAAGGGAAGGTGAGTTCACCTCTGCTGGGGTTGGTGTCTCTTCATAACCAGCAGGTAATTGGGCCCTTGGAGGATTTGTTGGTTCTGGTTCAATTGGGAGATTCATCTCTAGAGAATTTATTGCTTCTACAGAGGGGGATTGGGTCCCTGATGAAGATGAAACTTCCACTGGGATAGGTAATTCAACCCTGGGTGGACTGGCTTGTTGAGACACTGGGACGTCCAAAAGTTGCTCTTCCCTTGTATCTTCTACAAATGTCAAATTAAAAAGTTAAATGCCAGTGTTCATCCTCAAAAGAAGACAGTGAAGGTCATACCAGTGGACGGAGCATTGGCAGGTTCTGATACTGAAGGTTGCTGAGCTCTGGGCTGAAAATACACAAGATATGATTTATCAGAACCAGAGTGATTTGGTGATCAGGAGGAGAAAGGGTGTTTACCTCAATAAGGACTTTCTTAATAGTTCTCCTCCTCTTGGCATTTGGAGGAGCAATCAGGGTCAAACCTTGCCTCCTGTCAGCAGCAAGGCTGGAAAGGCTTGGGTCTGTCGTGGCAAACCTGGCCATCACCGAGCCGCGAGTTGGGGACCCGAATCCCGATCTGTCGAGATCGGGCCTACAGCATTGTAGGTGATATTCCTGGCTCGAAGGGCAGGCACTGTGTTCTGTGGGTAAAAGAAATAAGATCAGAATCATGATTGAAAGAGAGATGTCTGATCCAAAGGTTGATTATATTACCTCTGAAGTTGGCAGAAAATCAGGCATCAACTCTGCACAGAACAGGTGCACAGGCTCACTGAAGATATGATCATGTAATTCTTGCCACCAGGAGTTGAAGGTGGGGTGAGCTATGGTTGTAGGCACAAAAGGCCAGGTGTAGATAGTGGGACTGCACACATAATGGAAGACTCTGCTGCTGTGCATAAGTTCCTTGATTTCTTCTCTGGGCTTGAGAAATTCGTGCAGGAACAGTCGTGGGGGCATCTGGCCACATCCAAGTTGCCGAGCCATTACATTGGGCTGATAATATTCATAAGTACTATGATTCTGCCTTCCTCCATTGAATTCAGCCGGCAGCATGCATGGGCGGATTATGATATTGAGAATCTCTATGAACTTCCCATCTTGGCGTTCAGATTCAAAAGAGAATTCACAGGGAAAAGTCAAAGTATCATTGCCCAGATAAGGGAGCCAGAGAGGATTCTGAAAACCTTTGAAGAATAGCTCGAAAAGCTGGCTGATGTCCTGCTGGACAAGAACAGTTGAAGCCGCTTCTCCATAAGTCTGGCATCCTCTGGTGGCTTGAGGTTCTCCTTCAGGGTGATTGGAATAAGGGAAGAGCCTGGTGTTTAGATCAACACCTACAATCTGATGCATGTGAAGCTGCAGCCACAGTTGAACAAACCACCAAGGGCCGTTGACACATGTTATCCTCTGACTAGTATACATCTGGGTGACAGTTTGGTGAAGCATATGGTACACACTGCCCAGGAGGAATTTCCCGAGGGGTAGGCGGTTGCCACTGGCCAAATGAGAAGCCATTGCAATGTGATTCAAGGTAGGCTCATTGGCTTTACCACAGAAGACGAACCTGCATAGCCACATGTTCAGGAATGCCCTGTATTCAACTTCGCCCAGGGGTTTGTCCTTCATGTGCTTCAAGATATAGTTCTCGTACCCGCTCCCTGGTTTCACCCCTGTCTGCCGTGAAGTGTTTTTGAATTCCCAGGGTTGGACGAATCCTGTAATGTCAAGGCCGGTGATCATATACACATCAGCCAGAGTTGGAGACATCGGGCCGTGGCCAAAGAGGAATGCGTTGACGCCGTTTGACCAAAAATGGCAAGCTGCTATCAAAAGGTCTTCGTTCTTGGGGGTCTCAGCCACAGATAACTCCAAGCATTGAGCAATGCGGAGGGTATCCCGGTTTTGGGTTAATGCACTCTTGTCTGCGAGAACCCTCCGGTACCAAGTTTTCCAGCCTGCGATTGGAGGCAAGGGCCAGTTCTTGAAAGCATCTTGCCACCGAGGAGGTGGGGCTAGAGCTGCTTTGAAAGGGATCCTCTCGAGATTCGACGCAATGAAATCTTGAGGATCGAGTTTCCCACGGGACCAAGATAATAGGATCTCGAATTGGCCCCGTACGAATCGAAGTTCGGTGGAAGGCTCTGCGCAAAAAGCGGAAACGAAATCTCAGGTAAAATTGAAAACCTAAATGCCGAATGAAGCTTACGGGGAGGGGATTTACCTGAGCGTCTTGATTTTGAGCTGCCATTGGAGATTTGAGCTTAGAGCAAGGGGATCTAGGGTTTGGATCTGGACGAAGACTCCGGCGGATTGCGAAGAGAAAGGAACAAAGGTTGATGCATTCGATTTGAAAATATTCGTGGCTGGAGTCAATTGCGGAACAAAATCACTTTTATCCCGCAATTGAAGGGGCATGTGTTAACACCAAAATTTGGTAAGGAGACTGTCCTGTGGGCACAGATCGATGAAGAGTCCTTCTAGTGGAAGAAAAGGGTTTTTTCAGATATATTCGGCAAAGAGGTCTGCGGTCGGCTATCTGCTCCCGTTTGGCAAAGGAACAGTAGAGCTGATTTTGCGGGATTGGACGATGACGTGGCTCAAGCAGGAAGGACGAATGGATGGATAGGCAATCAAGCTTAGAGATAAGTTAGGCAGCGAATCCATTCGAGATTGTACCAGGCAGGGTATAAATATGAACCCTGAATGTATGTAAAACACAATCATTCTTCAATACAAACCGGCCTTACGCCAAACCCTAGAGTCCTTTTGTCGTGTCGTCGAGTTCTTCGAGAGGGTTCATCGATCCGTCGACCTCAGTGAGTACCGGCAACCTTGTATCATGTCTAGTATCATGCGGTGGATTTAGATCTGATGCAAGTAGTCTTGTTACCATGCTTCGTGTCATGCGGTAGATTCAAGCTTGGTTCAAGAGGGTTTCTTGTTAGGTCATGAGCCATGCGGTAGGCTAAGATCTAGCTTGAAGCTAGTTATCGGCTCTATTGGATTTTGGCAAGATTCAATAGATTCATTAAGTTACCCCGTGTCGCTTTGAGTTTTTACTTTAGTTTAAATTCATGTAACACTCTTTTGCCCAATCTAGATAGATTTGGGTCGGCTCTATCCTTTTTGTGATCCTTGTACGAGTTAAATTCGTGTGTTGACACATGGATCTTGTGTTTTCCGATAGCCGAAACCGGATTGATCTAGGTTGTTACGTGTTGCGGGTTCAAGCTTGCCAATGCTGGTATAAATCTTGAAAGAGCTGAGTATCATGCGGTAGATGCAGGTTTTTGGGTTGCTTTGGAGCTAGTCATCCGGTGGATTAGATTTCAAATCAATCTGATAGGTTTATTCGCTTGGTAATGTTCGTTCCTTCTCCATGGACCCCGAATCGGCTGTTCAGCCGTATTCGGTTATGTTTCTTTGCGAGTAGAACACGTGCGCAATACATGCTTTAAATAACGTGTGCTTTTAGCTTTCCATATTTAGATTGTATCATGCGGTGGATAGATCTATTTGTGGAAAGTTGTACGATTTTCATGCAAGTTGTATCATGCGGTGGATAGATTTGTTTGGCATCGTACTTGACGGGTTCTAAAGTACCTAGACACGCGGTAGACTAGTGCTTTGGATCTATGCATGCTGATTTAATACATGTTTACGTTCGTGCTTTGCTTTATCCATTTATTTAATGTTAATCATCATGGGATCGGTCATGGCCTCGTGTATGTGCATCTTTACTCAAACAAAGATCGATTACTGTTATGCTTGCGTCATCCATTCGGCAGTTGTTGCTTTTCCTTTTTATAAGTCCCGAATGGCTTTCGGTTTATTGGCGGGTAGCTTTCTATAGCTATGTGTCATCCCATCCGGCTTTATAGCCGTAAATATGGAACTCGTCTCGGTACCACCGGCAAGTTCCAAGCTTTGGTATCTAACTGCTTTGTCTTTTGTTAATTTTCAAGAAAAATTGACTGGCACGTCTCGTGACTCTTTGCGCATGTGAAGCCAGCTTGTTCGGCTTGCTGTGTGTTTGGCGCTAGGTGCACGTTTTGCGTCAACAGGACGTACTTGAGTTGTTCGCCCGTTGGAGAGATCAGGAGTACTCCTACACCTGCGCCCTCGAGGTTGAGTGAGCCATCGAAGTACATCACCCAATGCTCCGGTCGCACGGTGGGAGTAGGTAGCTGGTTCTCCCGCCACTCTGCCATGAAGTCGACTAGTGCCTGCGACTTGATGGCTGTGCGTGGCTTGAAGTCGATAGTGAGGGCGCCGAGCTCGACAGCCCACTTGGAGATTCTTCCAGTAGCATCTTGGTTCCGCAGGATGTCGCCAAGCGGGTAGTCGGTGACGACGGAGACCGAGTACTCTTGGAAGTAGTGTCGTAGCTTCCGCGAGGTGATGAGTAGAGCGTACAGGAGCTTCTGCACAGGCTGATAGCGGGCCTTGGACTTTGATAGAACCTCGCTGACGAAGTAGACTGGGCGCTGGACCGGGTAGGCGTGGCCGTCTTCCTGCCGCTCGACAACGATGGCAGTACTGACCACGTGAGTAGTCGCAGCGAGGTAGAGCAACAGCTGCTCTCCCTTGTGAGGAGCCGTGAGGATCGGTGGCTTTGATAGGAAGTCCTTGAGCTGGGCAAGGGCTTGATCCGCTTCTGGAGTCCACGCGAACTTATCTTGATGCTTGAGTAGTTTGAAGAAGGGGAGGCCCCGTTCTCCTAGCCTCGAGATGAATCTGTTCAGCGCCGCCATGCAACTATCAGCTTCTGGACGTCTTTGATGCTCGTGGGAGCTTTCATGCTAGTGATGGCGGAGATCTTCTCGGGGTTGGCTTCGATGCCGCGCTGGCTGATGATGAAGCCGAGTAGTTTGCCCGAAGGGACGCCGAAGCCGCACTTGTTCGGGTTGAGCTTCCAGCGGTACTCGCGTAGTGATGCGAAGGTCTCTTCAAGGTCGTCGATGAGGGTACTGGAGTCCCTGGTTTTGACAACCACGTCATCCACGTAGGCCTCGACGTTCTTGTTGAGTTACCGCTTGAAGCAGGCCTGGATAGCTCGTTGGTAGGTGGCGCCGGCATTCTTCAACCCGAAGGACATGGTCGTGTAGCAGTACGCGCCAAACGGGGTGATGAATGCGGTCTTCTCCTGGTCTTCCTCCTTGATTGCGATCTGGTGGTACCCGGAGTAGCAGTCGAGGAAGCAGAGCAGGTCGCAGCTCGCCGTGGAGTCGATGACTTGATCAATCCGCGGCAACCCGAAGGGGTCCTTGGGGCAGTGCTTGTTGAGGTCGGTGTAGTCGACGCACATCCTCCACTCGTTCGAGTTCTTCTTGCGGACGAGGACGGGGTTGGCGAGCCACTCGGGATGGAAGACTTCTTCGATGAAGCCGCTGCGAGTAGCTTGGCGAGTTCCTTCTTGATGGCGTCCCGCCCGTCGTCGGCAAAGCGTCGGAGGTGTTGTCGCTTGGGGGTGGCCTTAGGATCGACGTTGAGGTAGTGCTCAATCAGCTCCCTGGGCACTCCTGGCATGTCCGTCGGCTTCCACGCGAAGATGTCGCGGTTAGCCCGAAGAAAGCTGATGAGCGCGTCTTCCTATTTGGGGTCGAGGCCAGCCCCAATGGTGGTGGTCTTGCTGGGGGTCGCTCGTTCCGAGGTCGACCGGTCTTGACGAGTACCTCCTCGGTGGCCGAGGCTTGTTGGTGCTTTGTCGGACTTCTCTGGGATGTCGAGTTCACTTGTAGCAAGCTTCTTCGACGCGGCGTAGACCTCCATCATCGCATTGGGTACTTGGTTTGTAGAGGCGATCTCCACGGCTTCTGTGTCGCAGTCGTGGGAGATCTTCAAGTCCCCTTGGAGGGAGAGTACACCGGCTGGGCTTGGCATTTTGAGTACCAAGTAGGTGTAGTGGAGAACCGCCATGAACTTGGCGATGGCCGGTCTGCCGAGGATGGCGTGGTAAGAGGTCTCGAAGTCCGCGACCTCGAACTTGATGTACTCGGTACGGTAGTTGTCCCGAGACGCCCCGAAGGTAACTGGCAGGACCACTGAGCCCAGTGGAATAGCCGCGTTGCCAGGGACGATGCCGTAGAAGGGTGTGTTGCTCTTGGTGAGCATATGGGTGATGTCGAGCTTCATTTTCTTCAAGGTTTTAGTGAAAAGGACGTTAAGTCCGCTTCCACCGTCAATGAGCACCTTGTTGAGCTTGGAGCCCGCCACCACTGGCTTCAGGACGAGGGGAAACCGTCCTGGTTCAGAGAAGCTGGTCCATTGGTCCGCGCGGGAGAAGGTGATGGGTACCTCCGACCACCTGAGGGGGGTCGGGACCGCTGGTTCAATGGACATCACTTCACGACGGGTAGCCTTCTGCTCCTGCCTGCTGGGCAATCCGCCGAAGAGGACGTTGACAGTCTTGTCCGGCTCCTGGAAATCATTATTGTCTCCGTCCTTCTTCTTGCCCTTTTGATCGTGAGGGTGTGGTGGCTCTAGCGTATCCTTGAGTGCATGCCTGAGTTGGTAGCACTGCTCGGTAGTGTGGTTGCCATTTGGATGCCACGGGCACTTCTCCTTCGACGGTGTCTTTGAAGCCGCCGGAGTTCTTCTTCGAGTTCCCCTTCGCAGGGCACTGGATAGCCGCGACAAGGTGTTGTCTGGCTTGCGCTTGCGGTTGGGACCCGAGTAGTTGCTGCGTCGTTGTTGTTGCGGCCGCCTTGGTTTGCGTTGCTTGCCGCCGCCGCCGCCCGGTTCTCGCTTGGCCTTGCCACGGATGGCGTCGTACTTGGCATTGGCCTTGTCCTCTTCATCCGCCCGGGACGTGATCATGTCCTTGGAGGTGGGGAATGGACCTGGGGCGACGGCGACCGAAGTCTTCAAAGGTGCGACGGTGATAGAGACCGTCTTGGAAGAGGTCGATGACCTCCTTGTCGGTGACGTCGACGACGGTAGCGCGCTTGTCGAAAAAGCGGCGCATGTACTTGCGGAGGGTCTCGCCTTGTTCCTGCTTGATCATGGCCAGGTCCATGAGAGTACCCGATCGGCCCATGGCGCCCGCAAAGTTGCTTGTGAACTCGCTCCTTCACCGGTCCCACTTGTCGATCGAGTGCTTATCCGGCGACTCGAGCCGGTGAGTGGTGCTTGGTCCGGGCGAAGGGGAAGTAGAGGCACTTGGTGTCGCTGTTGCCGCCGCCGTTCTCGATGGAGAGGGCGTAGCATCGGAGCCACTGGATGGGATCCTACTTCGCGTCGTACTTGGTGATCCCCAGAGGCTTGAACTTGTCGGGGAGGAGCAAGTTGCGAAGTCGAGGTGAGAAGGCGGGGAAGCCGTCGCCTTCAGCGTTGGTGGTCGACTTCTTCCGCCGCAGCTCCTCAATCTTCTGGCAAGAGTCGTACCCGCCGTGTGAGGCGCCGGAGGCGTGGCTGTTCGCGTGGCCTCGGCCGCCGCGGCCGCCGCCGCCTCCCGGCCCTCCGCTGGCCCCATGGTTGGAGCTGCCGCCGTCGCTGCCGCCGCCACAGGCCGGAGCGCGGTGGGGAACAACTTCTCGGTTGCCGTGGTCTTGCTGTGAAGGTTCGCCGGCGTTGGAGCGACGACGGTTTGGCTCGGCTAGGAGGTCAGCTCGAGTACGGTTGGGACCGTTGTTGGCGCTGCGACTTGTGGCTTCGTTGTAGCGGTGCCTGGCTGGAGGAGGTTGGTTGACTCTGTTGTCGACCCGCATGAAGTAAGCGTCTTCAGCGAGCTTGGCGATGACCTCTCCAGCGTGTATGCGCTGAGCCTGGCGTGCGATCGCTGTGATCGACATAAGGCATTGCTCAGGGGTGGTGTGTACTCTGCTCTCGACTGCCTCGAGAGCTTCCGCAAGGTTGCGAATGGGGAGGTTGTGGCGGAGGCGCCGGCGACGTTCGCTGCACTTCCGGTTACGCTCACGTCGAGCGTCTCTGTCTGCAGGGTTCTCGTTCGGGGGAGCATCAGCAGAGATCTCGTCGGAGGAGATGTCTTCTAAGTACTTATCCTGAGCCGTGCCTGAAGACCCTGGGGTGTCGCCGGCAGCCATGAAGACTTGGCGATCAGGGGTGCCAAGGCTGGACTCAGAAGGTGCCACCTCAGTTGGTGTGCTCGAGTCAGCCCGGGCCAGGGGTGTTCCCTCCTGGAACGGCAGCGAGTCGATGTAGGCGACGTAGCGTGAGTCTCCCTTTATCAGGTCAGCAGGCTTGCGGTCTGGCCAGTAGACGTATCTCCCGGCCGGCGTGGATTTTATAACCAGCCCAGAGGCTGGCCCTGACAAGGGAAGCTCGGTGGAGTTGTCCTCGGACTCGGGCTCCTCAGGGTCCGACCCGAAGTCGAACTCGTAGTCCGGTTCGAGCGAACTCGGAGAGAGGGCCGGAGTCCGAAACGTGATCGGGGGCGGCGTCGGAGTCCGAGTTGTACTCGGCACGGGCTCCTTGCCGGCCCGCGCGAAGTGGGGAGCCCCTACGCGGGCCCGGCTGAGGGTGCAGGGGCCGCGCGCGGAGTGCTCGCGAGATGAGGGGACCGCCTGCGATGGCTGAGCCGCCGGCTCGCACGTGATGGCCCATGGCGACGTCGAGTTCGGGTTGGAGACGGACTCGAGCTCGAAGTCTGCGTGGTGGCTGAAGAGTGAAATTTCGCCGAACTTGCCGGCGAGTTCACCTGTGACAACTTAAGGAAGCGTCACGAAGCCTGTCTTCGGGTTGGGCTGCATGGTCAGGCGGCGCTGGAAGGAGCCCGCGCCATCATCAGTGCAGACCCATGCGCCGAACACGAAGGTGTCGCCACGGTTGAAGGCGACGTTTGGCTTGAAGTGGACGGAAGCCGTCGAGTTCGCCATGTGATCTCGGGCGAGAGCCCCTACCTGGCGCGCCAGCTGTCGGTGTTTTAGACCGGCAACCAACTAAGGGGAGTACCCGAAGTAGATGAATGTGACTCGCCGAGATCGGTAACTCGAAGGAAGATACACATGGCACACAATTTAGACAGGTTCGGGTCGCGAGGTGCGTAATACCCTACGTCCTGTATGCTGCATAGCTCTGGATTGATAGGGCGCGATTACAAGATGGTGTAATAGTGCGCCGTGAGTTGTATGAGAGGAGATTGGATGCTAGGGATCGGTCCCTGCCTCGCCTTATATAGTCCGGGAGGCAGGGTTACAAGTCGGAGTAGGGAGAGAGTACTAGTCGAGTACGTCTAGGAGTCCTCTATACAGTGCGGAACATGTACAGCTCCCTAACTGAGTACTACTCCTGTGTAGTCCTTGTGCTCCACGCCTTCAGGTGTCGTGTAGCGCAAGCCGGGTAGTCCCAGGGGCCCACCGAGTAGTCGGTCCTGGTACCCACCGAGGTAGTGGGCCCAGGGAGGTCCATACGACAGCTGCCATCCTCTCACCTCTTGGGTTATATGGAGGCAACCGAAAGTCTAAAATGCCCTTTACTAACAACTAGGGATACAAGCCCCTCAAGGGCGGATTTGGAAGTCTTCATGTCTTCACCATCGGACGGATGCCCGGCAACCGCACCCTGCGTAGCCTCGACGCAAGCCGTGCGATCCCGATGCGTGTCCTTCGCTTCGAAGTCTCCGGACTGCGTCGTCGCACACCGGTCGACCGGCAGCTCCCACCGGCCGACCGGTACCCACCGTCGACCGGTCTGGCACTGTTGCAGCACCGTCTTCGGTTCTTCGGTCTTGGCTTTGTGGATCAACCAAGGAACCCAGCGGTTTTCTGGTGAACCACCAGAAACCCCGCGAACTCGGTGTAGCCTCCGCCAATCTCCACTCATAACTTTGCTCCCACGTAGTCCTGGCTCGACCTTGGTTTTGAGGCTCAACCAAGAAACCGTCTGTCGTATGGACCTCCCTGGGCCCACTACCTCGGTGGGTACCAGGACCGACTACTCGGTGGGCCCCTGGGACTACCCGGCTTGCGCTACACGGCACCTGAAGGCGTGGAGCACAAGGACTACACAGGAGTAGTACTCGGTTAGGAAGCTGTACATGTCCCGCACTGTGCAGAGGACTCCTAGACGTACTCGACTAGTACTCTCTTCCTACTCCGACTTGTAACCCCGCCTCCCGACTATATAAGGTGAGGCAGGGACCGATCTCCCTCATCCAATCTCAACTCATACAACCCACGGCGCACTATTGCACCATCCTGTAATCGTGCCCTATCAATCCAGAGCTACGCAGCATACAGGACGTAGGGTATTACGCACCTCGCGGCCCGAACCTGTCTAAATTGTGTGCCCCTGATCTCTTCCTTCGAGTTACCGATCTCGGCGAGTCACATTCATCTACTTCGGGTACTCCCTGTAGTAGGTTGCCGGTCTAAAACACCGACACCGGCGCGCCGTAGGGGCTCTCGCTCGAGATCACATGGCGAACTCGACGGCTTCCGTTCACATCAAGCCAACCGTCGCCTTCAACCGCGGCGACACCTTCGTCTTCGGCGCTCGGGTCCGCACCGCCGATGGCGTGGGCTCCTTCCGCCGCCGCCCCGATCATGCAACCCGACTCGAGGACAGGCCTTGTGACGCCTCCCGAAGTTGTCACAGGCAAGCTCGCCAGCAAGTTCGGCGAAATTTCGCTTTCCAACCTCCACGCTGACTTCGAGCTCGAGTCCGTCTCCAACTCGAACCCGACGTCGCCATGGGCCATCGCATGCGAGCCGGCTTCCCAGCCATCGCAGGCGGCTCCTACACCACGCCGGGCCGGCAAGGAGCCCGTACCCGAGTGCAACTCGGACTCCAACGCCGTCCCCAATCGCGTCTCGGACTCCAGTCCTCTCTCCGAGTTCTTCTCAAACCCGGATTACGAGTTTGACTTCGGGTCGGACCCTGAGGAGCCCGAGTCCGAAGATGACTCCTCTGAGCTTCCCTTGTCAGGACCAGCCTCGGGGCTGGTTATAAGATCGACGCCGGCCGGAAGATACGTCTACTGGCCAGACCGCAAACCGGCTGAACTGACAAAGGAGGATTCACGTTACGTCGCCTACATCGACTCACTACCGTTCCAGGAGGGAACACCACCGGCCTGGGGCCGACTCGGCACACCAACCGAGGTGGCGCCCTCCGAGCCCGGCCTTGGGTACCCCCGATCGCCAAGTCTTCATGGTCGCCGGCGACAACACTCCCGAGACCCTCGGGCACGGCGGCCGAAGACGGATACCGGAGGACATCTCCGCGAACGAGCCGTCCGCCAACGCACCTCGCGGACGAGACCGTCGCCAACGGGGATGCCCGACGCGAGCGCAACAGAAGCGCGGCCGAACGGCGCCGGCGGCTCAGAGACAACCTTCCCATCCGCAACCTTGCGGAGGCTCTCGAGGCGGTCGAGAGCAGAGTACACACCACCCCTGAGCAGTGCCTCATGTCGATCACAGCGATCGCGCGTCAGGCTCAAGGTATACGTGCTGGAGAGGTCATCGCCAAGCTCGCTGAAGACGCCTACTTCATGCGGGTCGACAACAGAGTCAACCAACCTCTCCCGGCTAAGCCTTGCGACAACGAAGCCACTAGTCGCAGCGCTGATCCCGGCCCCAACCGTACTCGGGCCGACATCCCAGCTGACCCAAACCGTCGCTGCTCTAATGCTGGTGGACCTTCACGACAAGAGCAAGGCAACCGAGAAGTCGTCCCCCACCGTGCTCCGGCCGGTGGCGGCGGTAACGACCCTGACGGCGGTGGCAGCGATGGCGGCAGCTCCAACCAAGGGGCAAACAGAAAAGCTGGAGGCGGCGGCAGCCGCGGCGGCCGCGGCCACGCGCACGGCCACGCCTCCGGCGCCTCTCAAGGCGGGTACGATGCCCGCGCAGAATCGAGGAGTTACGGCGAGAAGAAGTCGACGACCGCCGCCGAAGGCGACGGCTTCCCCCGCCTTCTCACCCCGCTTCGCAACCTCGCTCCTCCCCGACAAGTTCAAGCCTTTGGGGATCACCAAGTACGACGCGAAGCAGGATCCCATCCAGTGGCTCCGATGCTACGCCCTCTCCATCGAGAACGCTGGCGGCAACAGCGACACCAAGTGCCTCTACTTCCCCTTCTCGCTCGGACCAAGCCCCACTCACATGGCTCGAGTCGCCGGACAAGCACTCAATCGACAAGTGGGACCACCGAAGGAACAGCTTCACGAGCAACTTCGCGGGCGCCATGGGTCGTTCGGGTACTCGCATGGACCTTGCCATGATCAAGCAGGAACAAGGCGAGACCCTCCGCAAGTACATGCGCCGCTTTTTCGACAAGCGCGCTACCGTCGTGGACGTCACCGACAAGGAGGTCATCGACCTCTTCCAGGACGGGCTCTACCACCGCCGCACCTTCGAGGACTTCGGTCGACGCCGCCCCAAGTCCATTCCCCACCTCAAGGACATGATCACGTCCTGGGCGGATGAAGAGGACAAGGCCAACGCCAAGTACGACGCCATCCGCGGCAAGTCCAAGCGAGAACCAAGGCGGCGGGCAAGCAGCAGCAAATCCGAACCAAGGCGCCGCAACAACAACAACAACAACAACTACTACTACTACTCGGGTTCCAACCGCAAGTGCAAGACAAACAACACCGTCGCGGCTATCCGGCCGCCCTCGTAAAGGGAACTATAGGAAGAATTCCGGCGGGTTCAAAGACCTGCCGAAGGAGAAGTGCCCGTGGCATCCAAACGGCAACCACACTACCGAGCAGGTGCTACCGGCTCGAGCACGCGCTCAAAGATACGCCGGAGCCACCGCACCCTCACGATCGAGAGAACAAGAAGAAGGACGGCGACGACAACGACTTCCAAGAACCCGAGAAGACCGTCAACGTCCTCTTCGGCGGACTACCCGGCGGGCGGGGAGCGAAGGCTACTCGCCGTGAAGTAATGTCCATTGAACCAGCGGTTATGACCCCTCTCAGGTGGTCAGAGACACCCATCACCTTCTCCCGCGCGGACCAATGGACCAGCTTCTCCGAACCAGGACGTTTCCCTCTCGTCCTGAAACCAACGGTGGCGGGCTCTAAGCTCAACAAGGTGCTCATCGACGGCGGAAGCGGGCTCAACGTCCTCTTCATCAAGACTCTGAAGAAGATGAACCTTGACGTCACCCCCATGCTCGACAAGAGCAACATGCCTTTCTACGGTATCGTCCCCGAGCAACGCGGCCATCCCACTAGGCTCGGTGGTACGCCGCTACCTTCGGGCGTCTCGCGACAACTACCGCACCGAGTACATCAAGTTCGAGGTCGCGGATATCAAGACTTCCTACCATGCCATCCTCGGCGGACCGGCCATCGATAAGTTCATGGCGGTGCCCCACTACACATACTTGGTACTCAAAATGCCAAGTCCAAACTCGGCGTACTCTCCCTCCAAGGGGACTTCAAGATCTCTCACGACCGCGATACGAGGCCGTGGTGATCGCTTCAACAAACCAAGTACCCAACCCGATGATGGAGGTCTACGCCGCGTCGAAGAAGCTTGCCACAAGCGAACTCGACATCCCGCAGAAGTCCGACAGCCGCCAACAAGCCTCGCCCACCCGAGGAGGTACTCGTCGGGCGATCGACCTTGGAACAAAGGCGACCCCAAAGCAAGACCACCACCATCGGAGCCGGCCTCGACCCTAAATAGGAAGACGCGCTCATCGGCTTCCTTCGGGCTAACCGCGACATCTTCGCGTGGAAGCCGACGGACATGCCGGGAGTGCCCGGGAGCCGATTGAGCACCGCCTCAACGTCGATCCAAAGGCCACCCCCAAGCGACAACACCTCCGACGCTTTGCCGACGACGGACGGGACGCCATCAAGAAGGAGCTCGCCAAGCTCTCCGGCGGCCGGCTTCATTCGAGAAGTCTTCCACCCCGAGTGGCTCGCCAACCCCCGTCCTCGTCCGCAAGAAGAACTCGAACGAGTGGAGGATGTGCGTCGACTACACCGACCTCAACAAGCACCGCCCCAAGGACCCCTTCGGGTTGCCGCGGATTGATCAAGTCATCGACTCCACGGCGGGCTGCGACTCCGCTCTCGCTTCCTCGATCGCTACTCCGAGTACCACCGGATCGCAATCAAGGAGGAAGACCGGGGAGAAGACCGCGTTCATCACCCCGTTTGGCGCGTCATTGCTACACGACCATGTCGTTCGGGTTGAAGAACGCCGCGCTACCTATCAACGGGCCATCCACGCCTCGCTTCAAGCGGCAACTCAACAAGAACGTTGAGGCCTACGTGGATGACGTGGTTGTCAAAACCGGGGACTCCGGTACCCTCATCGACGACCTTGAAGAGACCTTCGCATCGCTACGCGAGTACCACTCGGAAGCTTAACCCGAACAAGTGCGTCTTCGGCGTCCCTTCGGGCAAACTACTCGGCTTCATCATCGGCCAACGCGGCATTGAAGCCAACCCCCGAGAAGATCTCCGCCATCACCGGCATGAAAGCTCCCACGAGCATCAAGGACATCCGAAAGCCGACGGGGTGCATGGCGGCATTGAACATATTCATCTCGAGGCTAGGAGAACGGGGCCTCCCCTTCTTCAAACTACTCAAGCATCACGAGAGGTTCGTGTGGACCACGAGAGGCGGATCAAGCCCTTGCCCGGCTCAAGGACTTCCCCGTCGAAGCCGCCGGTCCTCACGGCTCCTCACAAGGGCGAGCGCCCATCGCTCTACCTAGGCCGCGACTACTCACGTGGTCGGCATCGCCATCGTTGTCGAGCGGCGGGGAAGACGGCCACGCCAATCCGGTCCAGCGCCCAGTCTACTTCGTCAGCGAGGTTCTATCGAGTCCAAGGCTCGCTATCGGCCCGTGCGAAGCTCCCCGTACGCTCTACTAATCACCTCGCGGAAGCTACGACACTACTTCCGGGGAGTACTCGGTCTCTGTCGTCACCGACTACCCGCTCGGCGACATCCTGAGGAACCAAGACGCCACCGGAAGGATCTCCAAATGGGGCCGTCGAGCTCGGCGCCCTCACCATCGACTTCAAGCCACGCACGGCCATCAAGTCGCAAGCACTAGTCGACTTCATGGCGAGTGGCGGGAGAACCGGCTACCTACTCCCACCGTGCGACCGAGCATTGGGTGATGTACTTCGACGGCTCACTCAACCTCGAGGGCGCGGGCGCGAGGGTACTCCCCCGATCTCTCCAACGGGCGAACAACTCAAGTACGTCCCGCGATCTTCTGGAAGGTCTCAAACAACAAAGCCGAGTACGAAGCCCTCCTACACGGGCTCCGCCTCGCGGCTTCACTTGGCATCAAGCGGCTACTAGTCTACGGCGACTCCGCAGTGGCCATCAATCAAGTCAACAAGTCTTGGGACCGCAACAAGGAGAACATGGACGCCTACTGCCTAGAAGTCCGCAAGCTCGAGAACAAATTCTATGGTCTCGAGTTCCACCACATCGTTCGCGACAACAACGTTGCAGCGGACGTTCTCTCGAAGCTCGGGTCCACCCGCGCCCAAGTACCCGCGGGCGTCTTCGTCCATGAGCTTCACGCGCCATCCATCCCGGAGCCGCGCCACCGACCACCGTCCCGCCCCATCCACCACTGGGCGGGGAGGTCATGATGATCGACGTGGACTGGAGGCAACCCTTCATCGACTACCTCAGCGAGCAGAAGGTCCCCTCCGACAAGAACGCAGCCGAACAACTCGTCCGCCGAGCCAAGTCTTACGTCCTCGTCGGCGACAAGCTTTACAAGCGAGGCGCATCTTCTGGAGTACTCATGAAGTGCGTCCCTCGCGAAGAAGGCAAGGACATCTTGGAGGAGATCCACAAGGGCGTCTGAGGCAACCACGCGTCCTCACGCACGCTGGTCAGCAAGGCCTTCCGGCGAGCCTTCTACTGGCCCACAGCCCTGGGCGATGCCGAAGAACTCGTCAGAAGGTGCCAAGGATGTCAGTTCTTCGCCAAACAGCAACACGTCCCCGCCTACAAGCTAGTCACCATACCGCCAACCTGGCCCTTTGCCTGCTGGGGGCTCGACATGATTGGGCCACCGCCAACCGCGCCGGGGAGGATTCAACGAGGGTACCGGTGGCTATCGACAAGTTCACCAAGTGGATCGAGGTCAAGCCGGTAACATGCCCCAAAGGCGACGAGTACTCGACTTCCCGGATGAACTCGTACACCGCTATGGGCTACCCCACCGCATCATCACGGACACCGGGGTCCAACTTCAACAATCACCGGTTCGGGAGTACCGCGAGAACGGCGGAATCGACGTCGGATACGTCTCCGTCGCCCATCCACGGGCCAACGGACAAGTCGAGCGCGCCAACGGGATGGTGCTCGACGCCCTCAAGAAGCGGCTACACGACGCGCTAACTCAAAAGGGGGCAAGTGGATCAAGGAACTACCCAACGCACTCGGGGGCCGCGGACTCGGCCATCCAAGCCAACGGGGCAATCCCCCTACTTCCCGGTCTACGGCTCCGAAGCCATCCTCCCCGCCGATGTCATATGGAACTCGCCGGCGGTGGAGCACTACGACGAAGGCGTCTCGGAAGACGACGGACGAGTTGATATCGACGGCCTCGAAGAAGCTCGCCGTGCCGCCCTCGTCCAATCGGCAAGGTACACCGGAGGGTATCCGACGCTACCACGATCGCAACATCAAGGAACGCTCCTTCAACGTTGGAGATCTTGTCCTCCGCCGTATCCCGAACACGGAAGGACTTCACAAGCTCGGCTCCCCACGGGAAGGCCCCTTCACCGTGGCTAAGGTGACCGGCCGGGCTCCTACCGCCTCCAAACACTTGAAGGCGAAGAAGTCAACAACTCGTGGAACGTCGACCAGCTCTGTCGATTCTACGCCTAGTCTATACGACTACTCTGGGGTTCAAGTCTACACGACTACGTCAACACCCCTTGCCGCAAGCGACCTTCCGGTCCCGGCTCCAAGTCTCCCGGACTACTCTCCTCCGTGTCCGGCCCCGTGCGGCTACCTACGGACACGCGGGCGCGACGAGCGTCAAGGACTCTAGCGGCGGTCTACCAAGAGACCACACTCCAAGATCCGGCCTACGCGGCTACCTACGGATGCGCGATCCGGCCTACACGGCTACCTACGGATCACTCACCGTAAGCGGCTACCCGCTCCCGGTACTACTCGGTCGTAAGCGGCCTTCGGGTCCGAGCGACTACTTGTAACTACGGCCCGGCCACCCGGTGTACTTCTTCAGTAATAAAGTTTGATCGTTCATCAACTTCTTTACTGTCTACTCCCTGCGACGGGACTACTAAGCCGAGTACTACTACTCGCACCTACTCCACGATGGGCGCTCCGCACTCTGAGATCGCGGTTACGAGTACTCATTGATGGAAATTCTCATTTCATTGATATATGAAAAGTTCATTACAACTGTTTCCTATACAACTACGGCTACTAGCTATCTATGCAGGGCTACTGGAGATTCAACTTATCGGCTACCTGCTCCGCGATGGGAGCCATACCGTTCCGGCGGCTCGCGTCTTGCTCATCCGGCCGGTTGGCGGCTACCCCGCCGGCGACTACCTCCACTGGAGCCTTCGGGAAGTACGACTTCATGAAGGCTAGCACCTGCTTCGGGATCGACTTGGCCATATGCTTGACGTAGACGGCCAGCCGGCCTGGCGCCTCACGAAGTCGATCCACCAACGGAGCGATCTTGGGGCCGCCCGGGTGCGGCACCAGGAGCCTCGCGATCGGGAGGGCAGCCTCTTCAAGGTCCTTCGGTCGGGCCGGAGCGCCTCGCAATCTTCGTTCAACTTCGCAAAGATTTGTAGCGATTGACGAGATCCCGGTCGATGCAATCCGCAACTCCATGTGCTTCTCGCACTCGAAGGCCAGCTCCTTGTAGTCGAGTTCAAGTACCTGGCGGGCTTCTTGCTCCCGGTAGAAGAGATTCTTCATGCTGACCTCCGAGGCCTTCAGCTGCTCTACCTGGCCTTCGAGTTCTGCAACACCGGAACACAACAAACGGGTCAGAGCTTGATGACTTCCAACAAGTACCCGACAAGTCAAGAGACATACCTTTATTCTTGTTGCGGAGGCCTTTGTTCTTCCGCACCAGCTCGTCGCCCTTCGCCTGCAAGTCCATCACATCGTTGTGGTACTTGGCGAAGGCAGCGTCAAGTTTCGACTGCATGGCGGCCGCATGCTTCCTCGACTTCACGAGCTGCTCCTCCAAGGCTTCAGCTCGCAACACCGTGTCGCCGTAACCTTGCAGCAGATTTGACTTCTCGCGGGATCGCTCCGCGACGTCCTGCACAAGACAAGCTCAAGTCAAGCAGAGTACTCAATGCAAAGGATTGACTACTAGGGAGGCAACGGCTACGTACCTTCATCCACTGTTCGGCTCGCCGCATCGCCTCCAAGTGCTGCGCCAACACCGCCGGCTCGACGAGATCGTCAGCAAGCAGCTCGATCCCTCCACGGCTACTCGTTGTAGCCTCCGTCATTGGCGCCGAGCGGATAGGCTCCGCGTCTTGGATCTCGGGGGATCGGATTGCCACCTCCAGGGCAACCCCTGGCGACGTGGTAGCCGCCTCCCCCTCGGCGGACTTCTCGACAACTTCCCCCATGGGCTCGGGGGCTCTTGCCGCAGCCTCTGGGGCTTCTGGTGTCAACTCTTGCACGGGCACCCCTGCAGGGATGTCACCTCCTACATCGCCTGGCACCAAGGAACACGCGCATCAGTATCTGTGACTACTCTTTTTGGGGCTCTATAGCTTCAGGAAGAGTACTCACCTTCGACTACGACCGCCTCTGGCAGCGGCGCTTCGGTAGCCGGGGGCTCGGTCGCGGCTTGGGCTTCTGGAGCGGGCTCCTCGACGAGCGGCGCGGCCTCTTCTGCCTCTGCTGCCGTGGGCTCCTCTCCGTCCCAGCTCAAGTCCGTGGATTTTCTGCACAAGTATCCACAGAGGGTCGTTAGACAAAATCGACTACTACAATGAGTACTACTCATGAAGGCGTGGTACTTACAAGTTCGACCGGACGATAGTCACGGCCGGAGCACCGAGGATGCTGGCGATATCAACCAGTCCACCCTCGGCGGGCGTTTCTTCTTGCGCCTCCTCGACTACCGCCTCCTCTACGGTGGCGGCGGCCGGCGCAGACGTCTCCTGCGCCCCTACGGCTTCCACCTCTTCAACGGCGGTGGCCGCGGGTACTCTGCTCCCCTCCGGAGCAGGGGGCTGGCGCTCCAGCTGCGCCAGGATTTCTTCGACAGTGGGGGCTGGACTTCGGCTTCCAGCCGGTCCCCCCACTGTGGGCCACATGCCCTCATCGCCCTCCTCCACGGGCTCCGCTGGCGGCCTCTCCTGAAGACAAAGGAAGAGTACTCGTCAACAATGTACTCGAACAGCGGAAACTCGACCACTCTGCTCAAGATAACTTACCTCCGGAGGCGTGGTCTCTGAGACCTTCATCTTCTTTGCCACCCGCTTCTTGGCGGGGTTGCGCGGCTTCCTTGGCGGCGCGGCAAGGCCAGCCTCCAAGCTAGTCGGCGGATCTTGCACAAGTGGCACATGAGGCAAGCCTGGACGGCTAAACCTCGACCGCAGCTGGAAGCGGTCCTGCAGCGTGTCTTCATCTTCATCATCGTCATCGGAGGTATCCTCCACGATGACGGTGTCGTCGCCGTCTCCTACTACTCGGCGCTCCTTCACCTTCTCCACCGTTGGAATCTCGATTCCGCTCGGTGGTGGCTGCGGCTCGGAGACAAACCGCTTCACATCATCCTGCGCAAAAGACACAAGGCGTCAGCAATTCTGCTACAAGTGCCTACTACTCGACGAGGGGGGTACGGCTACTCACCTCGTTGGGCGGGCGCGCGGCGGAGTACTCCTCGACAGGGCACGCCGTGTACTCCGGCATGTCCTTGAAGATCCTCGACAACCTCTCGATGATGTCGTTGTCCTCAAGTTCGCCCCCCGGCATCCGCGACGTGTCGTCGTCGCCGGTGTACTCGAAGCCCATCGTATCCCGCGGCCGACGGCGGGCCGGATCCGGCGCTTCATGAAACTGAAGGCCACGTGTTCGGCCCTCAGTCCCGCATCCCGCAGGGTCTTGATGCGTGCTAGCAACTCCGGGAGCTGGATCCCCTCCTGCATGGTGGGCTCCGTGTTCCACCACTCTTGGTGCTTGGGCTGCCGTCCGCTCGGCTTCGGCAGCTCGGGATGGTGGTTCGTGGTGTAGAACCACCTTGTCTTCCAGTCGGTGTTGGAGTCCACGAGCTTGTACGCCGTGTGCGCTCCGCGGCATCCTCCCTCGGTGGATCCCGGCCCCTCCGACTACTCCGGGGTTGGAGGCGGCCGGGCCGCGGCTTCACGCGGAAGAACTTCCGGAAGAGAACCCAATGCGGCTTGATTCCCAAGAAGGCTTCGCAGAAGTGGACGAAGACAGAAGTATGGAAGATACCGTTGGGGTTCAAGTTGAGGTACTCGATGCCATAGTACCTGAGAAGCCCCTTGAAGAAATCGCTCGCTGGGAGCGCAAGCCCGCGCTCCACGAAGCGCGAGAACATCGGGATCTCGTCTTGTGCCTTCTCCATCGGATAGGGATTTCCTGCGGCGGATCTCCACATGTCGATCTCCTTCTCCCTGATGAACCCGCTGTTCAACAGGGTCAGCAAGTCCTCGGTCTTCACCTTCGACTTTTTCCATTCGCGGCTTGGGTCAGCGCGCGGTGGAGATGTGGGCGGCGCCGCTCCGGTACCGGCCGCGGCAGCCTCTGCATGGCTCCTCTTCTTCCCGCCGGCCTTCGACGTCTTCGACGGGGACGGCTTCATCCTCCAAGTGCAAGGAGTCTTCACTCGCATCCGCTCGGGGGCTACCCTACAGCTTTCGGGTGGCGATGCGCTCGGATCTACTACGGCGGCAGCGCTCGCTGGAGTGGATCTACTTCAAGATTCAAGTGGCGAATGACTACGGCTCACTTGGGTGAAAAACCCTAAGGGTTTCGGCTTGTATTTATAAGCCAAAACGCCTCCGTAACGGGCGGCCAGATAAGTCCACACGCGGCTGACTCAGCGGCTGCGCGTGACTCTTCGTATTCCACTAGTCGACGCGCCTCACCTCGGGGGCTCGACTACTTCTACTCGACTACCTGGGATGCGGCTAGTCTCAAGAGCATCTCAGGACACTTTCTCCAAGAAGACCCTTCAATTCGAGAGGAAGTACTCGACTCAAGGCTCGGGGGCTCCGTGCCACGTGTCCTTCGGTTTTTTCTCTCCGGATTTTTCGGGATTTTCTTGCCAAGACTTCGGATAGATCCTCAGCCAGAGCCCACGGCTCGAGGCTCGGGGGCTACTGCACGTGGATTGCGGTTCTGCAAATCGCGTTTCCGTAACGGCTTCGGCTTCAAGACAAGGCAGGCATTTTTTGAAGACCTTCGAAGGCAGATTTCAAGGACGCTTGGGACTACTCGAGAAGACTTCAAGATTGCTCAAACATCAGCTGGAGTACATTCCAGCCTCGGGATGCTTTGACTACTCTTGAGGACTTTTGACTTGTAGCACTCAGGGACGCTTGAGGACTACTTGTTAAGGCTGTCAAGACTACTTGAAGCTATCCTTCTCGACTACAAAGTACTCGGGGGCTTGTCGTATGGACCTCCCTGGGCCCACTACCTCGGTGGGTACCGGGACCGACTACTCGGTGGGCCCCCGGGACTACCGGCTTGCGCTACACGGCACACCGAAGGCGTGGAGCACAAGGACTACACAGGAGTAGTACTCGGTTAGGAAGCTGTACATGTCCCGCACTGTGCAGAGGACTCCTAGACGTACTCGACTAGTACTCTCTTCCTACTCCGACTTGTAACCCTGCCTCCCGGACTATATAAGGTGAGGCAGGGACCGATCTCCCTCATCCAATCTCAACTCATACAACCCACGGCGCACTATTGCACCATCCTGTAATCGTGCCCTATCAATCCAGAGCTACGCAGCATACAGGACGTAGGGTATTACGCACCTCGCGGCCCGAACCTGTCTAAATTGTGTGCCGCTGATCTCTTCCTTCGAGTTACCGATCTCGGCGAGTCACATTCATCTACTTCGGGTACTCCCCGTAGTAGGTTGCCGGTCTAAAACACCGACACCGTCCATGACTTCATCTTGCTGTTCATGCCACCATGCGGCCCGCATTGACCCCGCTGGCCACCGGGTCCCTCGAACGAAGCCTACTTGTCTTCTCCACACCTGGAGGCCTCACCGGCGACGACCTTTCGCGCTTGATCTTCACCTGCACCAACACCAGTCAAGCCGCAACCTGCACCTGCAATACTTAGCCAAGAATCAGTCCACACAACGTTGTCAATCACTCATCACACAAGGAAGCTACCATCCACCAGTCCTCGAACCACACATGGTCCTCAGGAACTCGAGTCTGTAGAACTTGTTCTCGAGCTTGCGAACTTCTAGGCAGTAGGCGTCCATGTTCTCTTTGTTGCGATCCCAGGACTTGTTGACTTGGTTGATGACCACTGCGGAGTTGCCATAGACTAGTAGTCGCTTGATGCCCAGAGAAGCTGCGAGGAGGAGCCCGTGTAGCAAAGCTTCGTACTCGGCTTCGTTGTTTGAGACCTTCCAGAAGATCTGCAGGACGTACTTGAGTTGTTCGCCCGTTGGGGAAATCAAGAGCACCCCTGCACCTGCGCCTTCGAGCTTGAGCGAGCCATCGAAGTACATCACCCAATGCTCTGGCCGCTCGGTTGGAGTTGGTAGCTGATTTTCCCGCCACTCCGCCATGAAGTCGACTAGTGCTTGCGACTTGATGGTTGTTCATGGCTTGAAGTCAATGTTGAGGGCGCCGAGTTCGATTGCCCACTTGGAGATTCTTCCAGTAGCATCTTGGTTCCGCAGGATGTCACCGAGCAGATAGTCAGTGATGATGGAGATCGAGTACTCCTGGAAGTAGTGTCGTAGCTTCCGCGAGGTGATGAGCACTGCATACAGTAGCTTCTGTACTGGTTGGTAGCATGCCTTAGATTCCGACAGGACCTCGCTGACGAAGTAGACTGGTCGCTGGACTGGGTAGGCGTGGCCGTCTTCCTGCCGCTCAACAACGATGGCAGTACTGACCACGTGAGTAGTCGTAGTGAGGTAGTGCAGTAGCTACTCCTTTTTGCGAGGAGCCTTGAGGACTGGTGGCTTGGATAAGAAATCCTTGAGCTGAGCAAGATCTTGATCTGGCTCTGCAGTCCACACGAACTTCTCTTGGTGCTTGAGTAGTTTGAAGAAGGGTAGCCCCCGTTCTCCAAGCTTCGAGATGAATCTGTTCAAGGCTTCCATGCACCCGGTGAGCTTCTGCACGTCTTCGATGCAAGTGGGAGCTTTCATGTTGGTGATGGCGGAGATCTTCTCGGGGTTGGCTTCGATGCAGCGATGGTTGTGATGAAGCCGAGTAGTTTTCCCGAAGGCACACCGAAGACGCACTTGTTCGGATTGAGCTTCCATTGGTACTCCCGCAGAGCTGCGAAAGTCTCTTCAAGATCGGCGGAGTGTGTTGGAATTTCGAGTCTTGACGACCACGTCATCCACGTAGGCCTCGATGTTCTTGTTGAGTTGTTTCTTGAAACACTTCTGGATAGCTCGTTGATAGGTGGCGTCGGCGTTCTTCAACCCAAACGACATTGTCATGTAGCAGTAGGCGCAGAACGGGGTGATGAACGCGGTCTTCTCCTGGTCTTCTTCCTTGATTGCAATCTGGTGGTACCCGGAGTAGCAGTCGAGGAAGTAGAGGAGGTCGCAGCCCTCCATGGAGTCGATGACTTGATCTATCCGCGACCGGAAGGGGTCCTTGGGGTAGTGCTTGTTGAGGTCGGTGTAGTCGATGCACATCCTCCAGTCGTTTGTGTTCTTCTTGCGGACGAGGACGGGGTTGGCGAGCCACTCAGGATGGAAGACTTCTCTGATGAAGCCAGCCACGAGTAGTTTGGAGAGTTCCTTCTTGATGGCGTCCCGTCTGTCGTCGGCGAAATGGCGGAGGTGTTGTCATTTCGGGGTAGCTTTAGGATCGACGTTGAGTGAGTGTTCGATCAGCCGCCTGGGCACCCCTCGCATGTCCGCTGGGTTCCAAGCGAAGATGTCTCGGTTAGCTCGGAGGAAGATGACGAGCGTGTCTTCCTATTTCGGGTCAAGGCCCGCCCCGATGATGGTAGTCTTGCTGCTGTCGCATGTCCCGAGGTCGATCGTCTTGACTTGCACTTCCTCAGCTGGCTGGGGCTTGTTAGCTGTGTCCAACTTCCCTAGTATGTCGAGCTCACTCGGGGCAAGATTCTTGGATGCAGCGTAGATCTCCATCATGGCGTTCGGTACTTAATTTGTGGCTGCGAGTTCCACAGCTTCTGTGTCGCAGTTGAAGGATATCTTCAAGTCCCTTGTAGCGAGAGTACACCGGCTGGACTTGGCATCTTGAGTACCAAGTACGTGTAGTGGGGTACCGCCATGAACTTGGAGATAGCTGGTCTACCGATGATGGCATGGTAGGAGGTCTCGAAGTCCGCGACTTCAAACTTGATGTACTCGGTGCGGTAGTTTTCTCTGGTTTCCCCGAAGGTAACTAGCAGGACCACTGAGCCTAGTGGGATAGCTGCGTTCCCGGGGACGATGTCGTAGAAAGGCGAAGTGCTCTTGGTTAGCATATGATTGATGTCGAGCATCATCTTCTTCAAGGTCTTGGTGAAAAGGACGTTGAGCCCATTCCAACCGTCAATGAGTACCTTGTTGAGTTTGGAGCCCGCGACTACCGGTTTTAGGATGAGTGGAAACCGCCCTGGTTCAGAGAAGCTTGTCCATTGATCCACGCAGGAGAAGGTTATGGGTACCTCCGACAACCTGAGAGGGGTCGGGACCGCTGGTTCGATGTTCAATACTTCCCGTCTGGTGGCCTTCTGAGACCGTCTGGTGGGTAGTCCGCCGAAGAGGACGTTCACCGTTTTGTCGGGTTCTTAGAAGTCGCTGTTGCCTTCATCAGCTTTTTTCTTGTCCTTCTTGTCATGAGGAGGCCGTGGGTCTGGAGTGTCCTTGAGTGCTCGCCGGAGTTGGTAGCACTGTTCGGTAGTGTGGTTGCCATCCAGGTGCCACGGGCACTTCTCTTTCAGCAAGTCCTTGAAGCCGCCGGAGGTCTTCTTCGAGTTGTCTTTCGCAGGGTGCTGGATATCCGCGACTGTGTTGTCTGGATTGCGCTTACGGTTAGGACCCGAGTAGTTGTTGCTGCGACCGCCTTGATGCCTGTTGTTCTTGTTGTTTTGTTGCCGCCCGTGTTCCGCTTGCTCTTGCCACGAATAGCATCGTACTTGGCATTCGCCTTGTCTTCTTCATCAGCCCATGAAGTAATCATATCTTTGAGGTGGGTGATGGAACTCGGGTGGCGGCGACTGAAGTCTTCAAAGGTGCGACGGTGGTAGAGACCATCTTGGAAGAGGTCGATGACCTCCTTGTCGGTGACGTCGACTACGGTGGTGCGCTTGTCGAAGAAGCGCCGCATGTACTTGCGTAGGGTCTCGCCCTGTTCCTGCTTCACCATTGCCAGGTCCATGCGACTACCTGAGCGACCCATAGCGCCCGCGAAGTTGCTGGTGAACTGTTCCTTGAGCTGGTCCCACTTGTTGATCGAGTACTTCTCGAGTGACTCGAGCCATGTAAGTGGAGCTTGGTCCAGGCAGAAGGGAAAGTAGAGGCACTTTGTATCATTGTTGCCACCATCGTTTTTGATGGAGATGGCGTAGCATCTGAGCCACTGGACTGGATCTTGCTTCGTGTCGTACTTGGTGATCCCAGGGGTTTGAATTTCTCCAGGAGAAGCAGATTGCGAAGCCGATCAGAGAAGGCGGGGAAGCCGTCGTTGTCACCTGCCGTGGAGGACTTTTTGCGTCGAATTTCTTCAATTCTACGGCGGGCATCATAGCCACCGCGTGAGGCACCGGTGACGTGGCTGTCCGCGTGGCCTCGGCCTCCGCGGTCGCCTCCGCTACCGGCTCTCCTGCCAGCCCCGTGTGAGTAGCTCCCGCCGCCACTGCCTCCGCCACCAGCATCACCATGAGCAGCGGCACCGCGACTACCGCCGGCGCCGCCGGCACTGTGCCGCCCTGAGAAGGTCCACCAGCTTCTGCCCTAGTACAGTTGGGGTTCTGTAGTAGTTCTCCTCGAGTGCGGTTGCGTCCATTGTTCACTGGACTGCGACTTGTGGCTTCATGGTTGTCGGATTCACGAATTCTGAGGGGAGGCACTTGAGTGACTCTGTTGTCGACTCTCATGAAGTAGGCGTCCTCCGCGAGCTTGGCGATGACTTTTCCCGCACGCATCCCCTAAGCCTGACGTGCTATTGCAGTGATACACATGAGGCACTGCTCTGGGGTAGTGTGCACCTGGTTTTCGACTTGGTCAAGAACCTCTACGCAATTCCGTATGGGTAGGGTCTCACGAAGACATCGACGCTGTTCATTCCGCTTTCTGTTGCGTTCACGTCATGCGTTCTTGTCGTCGTTAGTTTCGTCTGCAGGTGCATTGGCAGACAACTCATCTGCTGAGATATCTTCAAGGTAGCGGTCAGGGCGAGTCCCTGAGGGTCCCGGCGTCTCGCCAGCAGTCATGAAGACTTGGCGATCAGGGGTGCCGAGACTGGAGTCGTATGGACCTCCCTGGGCCCATTACCTCGGTGGGTACCAGGACTGACTACTCGGTGGGCCCTGGGACTACTCGGCTTGTGCCACACGGCACCTGATGGTGTGAGGCGCAAGGACTACGGTGGAGAAGTACTTGGATAGTAAGTTGTACATGTCCTGTTGTTGACAGATAAAACTCGTATCCACCTACGATCCGCAAGTGTACGGACCTACACCTTTTTCACCACGGGATTCCCAAGGTTCTTATCAATCCGCGGAGCAAGGGGATTACTAGCGCTTAACCAAGTACTAATCTAGTTGACTAAGGAAACCTTTAAAGAGAGTATTAATCTAAACGTAAAGACAATCTAACCTAAGTTAATCTAAGTTAAGTTGATCAAACAAATCTAGGGTTAAACTAGATGGTAAAGGGGTGAACACAAGAGAGTGAGTAAGAAAGATAAGCGTTCCCTCCCTAGGATCTAGGATAACATGGTATGCATCTACTACACGGAAGCGGTAAACCAATCTACCGGGGGGTTGTGACCACGGTTTCGCCCTTTCCCTCCTCTCGTACTATCACTACGCGAAGGTATTCGTGACTAGACCTATGATGGACACGGTATGTTGATGGAATCTAAGGGAGTAGCGGATATCATACGCCCGAAAAACACGGTGGCCTACCTTAATCATCAAAGCATCATCAACATGAAAACAATAGATTGAAACCACGAATCAAGTAGCGATCACATAGCATGTATCCATCTAATTCTAGGGATGAACGGAGACATTACCCCATCATCTTACACGGATTGAAGCACATAGGGGTGATGGAGACTCCGGAGAACGTCGTCGATGAAGATGGCGGCGATGGAGCTTGGGAACACCCCTAGGCCAACGGCTTGGAGTCCTCCTCTTGCTTCCTTCTCTCCGCCGGCGTTGATCCTTGCGACGAGCTCATCTAACTCTCCCCCCTCATCTTGCGGCGGCGGTTTTCTCGGTGATTGGTGCTCGGTAGGATGATTTGTTCGATGTGGCGGCCGACGGCGGCGGAGGCAATAAATAGACGAACACCTAGGGCAAAGGGGGGACCGAACCGACCCCGAGTGGGGCCGGGCCGGTCGGCCCGGGCCGGCCGGCCGGCCCGAGCCCATTTCGGCCAGGTTCGGCCCCGGTTTCCTCCCCGGTTGCTTCTCGCGTGATCCCTTATTTGTGTGCACTTGCATGTGGGCCTTTGACGTCGTTTCCTTCACGGTTAAGGCTTGAATCCTTGCTATGCAAGCTTCGCTGTTTTCTGGTTGAGTCCCTGAAGACTTGCATGTTGATGCTTCGGTCCTCGGGTCATTTGGAGTCATGTTCATCGCGTGTCTTGGCTCTTGTCGGGTTTCATGATCTTCTTCCAAAGTGCTTGGTGAACTTATCCCGAAAGTCTCCTCATTAGCGTAGATTTCCTACATAAACAACAAACTCCAAAATCAACATGCAAGTGTGAACTTGTTATATCATTAGTATGCCTAGTGGCGGGTTAGTTGCAAATCATAATCGAAACCAATGTATAACAAGTACTCTAGGTTGACGGAAATTCACCGTCAACATCTCCCCCATGCTTAAACCTTGCTCGTCCTCGAGTAAGTAATCCTTGCTTAAAAGGGAAATCAATGTTGCCTTCCAATGTTGTCCCTGCACTTAGTCATTCATGACGAGGCGAATTGTTCTCTCTTAAGAATTTATTTTAAAGTTCAAGTTATGACCGGCTTCTTTTTCATTATGGAAGATAGACTAACAATAAAGAACAAGCCACATTTAATAAACACGATGCTCTCAAACTTAAGTGAACTTCAAACCATTACCTTGTCACATGGAAGATGTTCAAAAAGATGCATATTCAACATAAGTGAAAATCTCTTGCAAAAGCTCATGGAACACTCATCTCATCAAGTCACTCAAGCCTATACTAGATTATATTCAACCTACTCTACTCATATGTGATAGTGGAAGGCTTATGTGGAGCTTGGAATGTTAAAAACAATCCTAGCAAAACATACATCCGAAATATTGTCAAATTAAGAGAGAGATCTATTGGAATTATCGAGACTCGTCAAAAAGGCCATGGAAAATAAATGTTGGAAAGAGAGAGGGATGAAACACACACATTTAGATAAGTGGACATGTGCAAGTGGCAAATGGATGATCCCGAGGCACGAGTGAAGTCCTCGTTATCGGATTGCACATGGTTGGAAGATTTGAGTGTGGATTTGTCATCAAGGCACTTGAGAACTTATGAAGCAAAAAGATCCGAGGAGCATCTTTATTATTTTTTTACTTTTATTTTATTTCCTTCTCATTTTTCTCTCTTTCTTTCTTTCTCTTTTTTCTTTATTCTTCCTTTTTTTCCTTACTTTTCTTTTCTTCTCATCATAATATTTTTTCTTCTTTCATTTTTTTTCTTCTTTTTTTCTTTTTTTCTTTTGCTCCTCAAAACTTTTTGCAACATAATACTTACATAGCATTTGTGTCAGAGAATGACTCCTCCCCCATGCTTGAACGATGCTCGTCCTCGAGCATAAAAGAGGGGAAATGACTGCTAAAGTAAGTACAAATTCCATAATCTTGCGGAATATTTGAATCTCCATCGAGAATTTTACTCCATACTCAAATTGGGTTGTGGACAAGGAGGTGATCACAAAAAGAAGTTTTTGGTTTAGGGTGGATGACCAGCGAAGTTTGTGGAATTTTCGATGTGAAAACCCACAATGCATGGACAAGAAGGCTAGCATGAAAAAGTTACACAAAGGAATGACTAGCTTCTTAGTCTCTAACTGTAGAAATCAATCCTAATCCAACTCATCAAAATATATGTTTGCAATCTACGGGTTTTGTTATCATAAAACATATATGTATATGGCTTTGGTAGGTAGAACTTTGCAAGAGCATCACAAATATGTAGATAGCATAAAAGTTAAGTTTCCATAAAAACAACAAGTTATCCGGCTATCCATAAACTTAAATCAAAGAGCAAAGATATGTACGTGGGTATAGAGCATAGTTATTTCACCTCCACAAATAAAAGAGCCGGTATTTAAATTAATTTCAGATCATATTATAGAGAGCAATTAGCCAAGACATGTATAACTTCATGTAGGTAAAACAAAGCGGCAACTTTCATCATCTTTCCGTAAGTATAGGCAATATAGAACATCGAGGTGAACACATGGTCATGCTTATCTATTGAAAGTAAAAAGAAACCTAGGCTGTCCTCCTGGTAGCCATGTTATTGTTTGAAGAGAAAAACAAAAGGTTGCACCTAGTTGAGGTTGAAGGCATACTTACAAGCATTTGTGTTTGGAAAAGAGAAGGTCCATGGAGATGTTACCATCCTTTGTAATTCTTCGTTGCCTTCTTCCGACATCTCCATGTATCGATGTGGTTTTTGCTTTTGTCTTGATTTATCAACACTCCTAGACTTCTGAATTTAATCTTGTATGCCTAATGGAATCATTGGTCGCCCTTCTCTTCAATGTTGTCATCACCATCTCCTCTTTCTTGTTCTCATCATCTCCTTGCTGTCTCTTTTTCATGGATTTCCACCTCTGTCCAGAACAGAACATATATCTAAATATAGTTCTATTGAAAAGTTTATGAAATTACCTTTCCAACGTGTGGCCATTCATCGAAAACGGAGTTCAAACAAGGGAGCTATGTCTGTTTTACTTCAGCGCTGCGTGCTGTCCAAAACTGATTTCAGGACGTGTTGCACTCGGTGATTCGGGCATAACCGCTTGTAGGAACCTCTGATTGTCTTGATTCTTGATTTGTTGGAATCGTAACTTCATCTGGCTTCTAAATATCCAAAAATATCCAGTGTTTTCCCTTCGAGACCATGCAGAATTTTGATGAGATTGGTGACTTCTTGCGCATTGATCCGGAGATGTTAACGATCTTTATCATTCTATCTTCTAGAGTGTCGTGTTGCACTTCCGTGTTGAAGATTCAGGGTCTCCCCCATGCTTAGCATTTTGCTAGTCATGGAAGAAGAAGACAAAGCACTTCTTAGCCATCCTTCAATTTCCTTGTAGTGAGAGTCTTTATCTTGTCTGTAAGACGTTTTAAACGCACATTCTACCCCAAGGTGACGGTTGGGAGTAGATAGAATTGCCAACAATCCAACAATGTCTCCTAAGATTCTTAACTTGTGGCATAATTAGTTTAATGAGGAATAAAAACCTAAATGAGTGTACATGGTGCAAGGTGTGTATGCACATGATACGAAAGCATATAAACAAAGACAATGTTTTCACTAGTTCTAAACACCATGTTTACAACTAGGTTGCCGAATTTCTCCATAGCCATAAAGGTTTATATATCTAGGGTTAAAACACCATGTCTATCCCTAAATCAATAACTCTTATAGCACAAGAAAAATTAAGCGTGTTGCAAAGCTTATAAACTAACCAAAGCAACATGAAAACATGTGAAAAGCCAGCTAGGTTTATCGACCTTAACGATGATGGTCCGCAATCTTGTTTAAACACCACGTTTACACAAGATCACAAAAGGAAAACACCCATAGGTACCTGTGAAGCATTAACATGGAAACTGAAGCATACATCATTAAGTATATAAAACAACCAAGCCAACTATGTGCAAAACATGTATACACAAAGAAACATTACATTGATAACAAAATGCAATGCATACAAATAAATATTATCATGAACATGATGGTGGTTCTAAAAAGGAAAACTGAATTTAGATTAATAACCACAAGTTGATCATCATAAGATAGTGCCATTCTTTATTTTCTCTAAGAAAGTAGTAAAAATATAAAGAAACGGGTTACCTCCCGAAAAGCGCGTCATTTAAAGTCATAGAGCTGGACTTTCTCACATACCTTCTTTTTGTTGCATAGCCATGGCCCTTCATGAAAGAAGAAAAGGTACCAATGCAGCTTTAATTTACTTCCCATGTTGTGCTTGATCACTTATAAAAGACTTGCCCAAAGCATCCTTTTGTTTCATCATTATCTCCTTCTTTATCATCCTTCGGTGCTGCCTTCACTCCATGAATTATTTTTAATGTCCAGAACAGAAAGTACACTCAAGCTCTACTCCATTGCACAGTGCACAAAATTTCCTTTCCAACGAGTCTTCATTTGCTCAAATCAGACTTCGGACAAGAGAGTTATGTCCGTTTTACTTCGGCAATGAAATCTGTCCTGAAATTTCAGAACGCGCAACGCTCAATGTTTTCTCCATAACTCCTTGCACGGGTCTTCAAACTTGTTGGTTCTTGATGCGTTGGAATGGCAATTTGATGGAGCTTCTGAATATCTCATTTTCTTCATTTGTACACCTCTAAACAAGCTCTCAAATTGATGAAGACAGCAGCATCCATCGCGGGATTCGGAGAGGTTGATGATTTATCTTGCAACTCTTTTAGGCATGACTTCTTTTTTCATTATTCAAGCCTTGTCTACATGGTTAGTGAAAATCGGGCCTTTCCCGACATATGATTCTTTAAGGTCATTAGCTTGACCAAGCGCAAAGCATGATCGAGATTTACAAAACTTATTGTAAACATACGTGTCCATAATTAACACCACATGTGAATTGTAGCAACAAGTCAAGGTGTAAATAAAAGAAGCATATGTTTCATGCATAGCACTTAGCTCATCATTAGGCAAAGGTTCTTTAGGTGTGATATTAATTGGATCAAACATAAATGTATCCTCTTTTTCATTCTCAAGAAAATCTAGCCTATCAACATGATCACTATTGGAACAAGGCATAGACATTAAACTATCATTCATACTATTGGTTGAGCATGAGTATTTGAATTTATCAACATCAATACCAATAATATCTTGAGATTTCAGCGCGTACCTTGGCCTTAGAGATTTTTCAACAAGAGTGATATTTGGTTGATCAAGCGGTGTTGAAGGCGAATCGATCTCAACAAGTGTAGTTGCCTCTTCATCACCATCTTGCAATTTCTTCAACTCATCATGTGGAACATGTAATCCTTCAACTATGTACGCATTCATCTCTTCTTTGAAGTCTTCTTTATCAACCAGATCTTCATCTTCAAAGACTTGTATGTTGCTTTCTTTATCTTCCATGTACCACATGTCGTCAAGATCGCTCATTGTTGATTCACTCTTTCCTTCATCCTTGAGTACTTCCATGTCTTGATTTGCTAGTGTGTAGGCTTCAATAGCACACAAGCTATCATCTAGCTTGAGTCCTATCTCCTCCCATTTATCCTTTGAGTCACTAGGATCATCACGGTTGTACTCTTCTCTTCCTTCATCATAAATCTTTGAGTTGTCAAACCGGTCGATCCATCCTTCATCTCCTTCTTCTCTTTCTTCTTCAAACATATTTTGGATCGACTCTCCACTCATCTCTTGATCAAATATACCTTCAATTAGTTTGGCAACATGTCGGCGTTCCTCCTTCCTTCGGTAGTTAATTAGTGGGGCGAAATCAACTTGAACCCAACCTGATTGAATGAACTCCGCCAATGGTCTAGCATTCCACATACTTCGGCCTACATTCATGTTAGTTTCAACATTTTTAACATCCGAAATGACTTCTCTTACCTTGGGAAGTGGATCTTCACTTTCTTGTATGGTCGGTTCATCTTCCTTGACCTTCGGTTCATCTTTTTCATAAATTTCAGCAAGCACCTTGGGCTTGCTTTTGTCATTTTGCTCCTCTCGACAACATCTTTGCCAATCTCGTAGTGTTCTTTGTCCATTGCTTATCCTTTGTAAGATTTGTGCGGCTTCAGTAATTGTTTTATCCATTATATCACCGCCTGCACACATGCTTACAAAATGAGATGAGTTAGGGGTTAGTGAAAAATAAAAGGTATGCAACATCAAGTCACCAGAAAATCCCAAGTTCAGGCCTCGCTCAAGTAGTTCATTAAAATGGTCCCATGCTTCATCGATTCCTTCATCCTCTCCTTGCTTGAAATTGAGCACTTGCCTCCTTAAGTCTTGAACCTTGCTTATGGGAAAGAACTTCAAAAGAAACTTCTTCACTAGCTCATCCCAATTTCCTTTTGCTTCAACGGAAAAAGATTCCACTTGAACCAAGCGGCCGGAACTCCTTTTTGTTGCACCGTGTTGCATAACATCGTGAATTCCTTAATGTGTCTATATGGGTTGTCATCCTCCAATCCTCTAAATGGTTTCGTCGCCACTAACTTGATGATTCCTGGCTTCACTTCGTAGTGGGTTGTAGCAAGCATCAAATCTGATTTTTGTATCTCAATGTCTTCCATTGACGGCATTGCTAGCTCCCTTAGCGACATCTCTTCGTCTTCCAATGGTGAGGTGTTGACGGATAAAATACGTATCCCTCTACGATCCGCAAGCGTATGGACCCCACACCTTTTTCACCACGGGATTACCAAGGTTCTTGTCAATCCGCGGAGCAAGGGGATTACAAGCGTTTGATCAACAACGACACACTAGCTACTAAAACCCTAACTACTATTATACTAGAAAACAACTAAACTACACTAGAGAGAATGATAAACGATCAAGGAAGAAGACACTCGCCCACGGGTCTACGATACTAGAGCATGCAATCGCTTAAAGACATGAAAAACCAATCTAATCTATCGGGGATGTGACCACGGTTTCGCCCTTTCCCTCCTCTCGTATCGTCACTACGCGAAGGTATTCATGACTAGACCTTTGATGGCCACGGCGTATTGAATGGATCCAAGGAAGCATTGGAGCTCGTACTCCCTCTACGGCACGGTTGCAAGCCTTAAGCATTAAAGTATATTCAACACAAGATGATAGATAGATAATCCGACAAAGTGCGATTACATCTCAATATCGACTACAACCCATGGACGAATGAGAAGATTACCCCATCAAGGTGCTGATCATGGCACCGTTGATCATGGTTTCCCTTCCGCCGTGTCTTCCTTCTTCTCCACGAGAGGGTACTTCCTTCGAGGTGGTTGATCTCCACCGAGATCCTCCTCCTCTCTCTCTAGCTTGTAGATGGCCTTCGGGTGCGAATAAACTCCTCCCCCCCGTGTTGGCGGCGCGTCGGGGGTTTTAGGGTCGAAGATCCTTCGAGGGCAACGAAGACGGGACCGAACCGGTGCCCGAAGTGGGCTGGGCCGATCCGGCCGGGCCGGCCGGCCCCGGTGCCCGCTTCGGCCCGGTTCGGTCGCCCTTTTTGCTCCGTGGGTCCTCGTGCACTTATCTACTTTGCCCCTTCCACTTGGATGATTTTGACGCTGTTATCCTTGCGATCAAGATGGAGACTCTCTTTGCATGAAGTTTGATCTTTTACGCTTCAATCCCCGGGGTGTTCCTCGTAGCACTTCGGTCCTCGCCACCATTGGAAGTAATTTCAGCAAGCTCATGAACACGAACAAGACTCCATGAATGCTCCTTTGAACTTATTGCGAATCCGTCCTTTATGTCCATGATTTCCTACATAAACACAACACTTCCAAATGCATGCACAAAGATGAACTTGTTATATGATTAGTGTGCCTAGTGGCGGGTTAGTTTAATAATCAAATCCAAACCAAAGTGTAATGAACATGCTAGGTGCACCAAAATACACCGTCAACATCTCCCCCACACTTAGCTCTTGCTCGTCCTCGAGCAAGTACTCGTAAAAGTACTTCGTCCAAGGTGTGTAATCGTGTACCACTTATCCTTCTTCACAAGTTAGTCAATCCCTTCATCTTTAATACATAAACACAAAGTAATGATAATCAAACATAAACATGGGCGTTTAGAATTTTTACCACGTCAAAATTTACCCCACAACTCAAACTCTTCACTCGAAGCTTTCAATTTCAGCCATACTTACTTCTTTGCTTCCATCGGAGGGTTTTTATGGTTTTCAAAACAAAAATTCCTGCAACAAGTATTAGACAAAAACCTTTCTTCAAGCTCTCTCAAGTCACTCATATGAAGTGGTTATCCTAACCAAATTTTATAAAACACTCACCTCCCATTAATCTCTCATATATCATGTAAAGGTGGAGCTATAGGTAGGGCTAGCGCAATCAACACAAGTATTGTCAAACTAAGAACTTTCTCTAATGGTTGTCTACCTTTCAAAGCCAATGATCATGAGAATTAACCATATGTAGGGATATCAAGGATGAGAAGATTTAGAATGGTGGACATGTGCAAGGGCAAAAGAAAATTGTGACCACAAGGCACCAATGATGTCCTCGTTGTCGGATTGCACATGGTTGGAAATAGAGTAAAAGTTTCGTCTCACAATCAACGTGACATCCTTCCTTACACTTTATTATTTTTCTTTTCTTTCACTTGATCCATCCCTCTCATATCTTCATTGCTAACTCATCTTTCTCTCTTTTTTTCTTTTCTTCTTTCATTCACATATGATTTTTTTTCTCTTTATTTTTCTCTCTCTTGACAACTTTTCAAAGCTTTCAATTCTCCCTTTTCTCGCATGCATACAATCTGAAATTTTTAAATAAATCATGGTAGAGACGAGACGAAACTTTGAAAATAGGTTGTGTTCAAGGAATACGATGTTCAAAAGAGATGTATAGGGTTGGGTATGGAATCCAGTGATATACATGACTTTCGTTATGAAAGTCATGAACTGAATAAATGACGAGGCTAGCAACAAAAGATAAGCACAAGGACATGATCATTGCTTGAAATTAAAACTCACCAAGAGAGAAGGGTCCTAGCCTAACTCATCGTGCTAATCACACTTATGGTGGAGCGAAAAAAAACAAACTTGGCTTTGGATAGGAATTTTTTCATACTCTCAACTTGGAAAAAGAGGTTTTGCTAACCTTTATTACAAGGGTTTTAAAGTGATTTTCAGAACTGAAATCCTCCAATTTTTAGCATCGAACATAGCACAACTAGCATGTGAAGCTCAAGATCGAAGCGCGGTATGGGTACTTTAAGTAGTAGCGATTCCACTAAGCACCACGGTAAACGATTTTCAAACCATATACTTGTGTTCATATATCAAGAATCGAAGATTAAGCAAACAAGTAAATAAAGATAAACAATACATAAAACACAAAGATATATATAAGACTCTTTTTATTTGGTTTTCTTGACTCAACACTAATTTAAGACGCTTGCAAAAATTTAAAAACAGACTCGAAAACTAAAGACTCATTAAAACGCTAAGACTCTCACACGAAGATTAAACCGAGCCTAAACTTGAAGTTCAAAACCTAAGGCTAGCGAGCTAGCTCTCCCCCACACTTAAAACATACGACGTCCTCGTCGTATCTTACAAAAATCCTAAGGGGAAAACTAGATTTAGTGGTACTTCAAGCAAGCTTTGCACCACTTGCCTCTCATGTTTCCAACCATGCCGAAAAGCTTGCGCACGTTGCGGTTAAGGAACTTGTAATCATCTTCAACTACGCGCTCCAAGTCCTCCATACGCTGCTTCATCGCTTCCATGGTTTGAAGACATTCGTCGGCCGACGCGTAGAGAGCCACGATGGATTGACGGCAAACTCGACAGCACACCGGATGCAATCCGAAGGGGTCGTCGTCGCCATAATCTCCACCGTTGTCACCACCGTCGTCGCCACCTCCATTGTTGTCGCCTTCGCCACCTCCGTTGCCGTCGCCGTTGGGGCCTTCGGGAGTCCTTTCATAAGGATGCTCATCCCAATCATCATCATCTCTACCGGCGGCCGCCCACGAGCTCGGGCTACGATCATCGGAGAAGTCGCCATCCCCATAATCCTTAGGCTCCGGCGACACCTCCTTGTAATCCTTGCGCTTGATGCCTTGGATACGTGCCGACCTTCGAACGGGTGTAGGGACCTTCTCTCCTTTGACGGGGTGGCGAGATGCAAGAGCTCCGGTCGGGACACGTCCTCCGCAACGGATACGTGCGGTCCTCTTGACGGGTAGCTTGACCTCGCATCGCATCGCCTCCTCCATCGATGGCTTCTTGGCTTCTACCTTCAACCCTAAGCTTTTTGGAGGCTCAATGGCTCGCTACAAGGGTGCAACACATTGCTTGAAAGGTTTGATTCTCGAGCTCCCAATTCGGCCAAATATATAGTCCCGAGGGAAAAAGCACCGGGAACCTTATTTTCCTTTTTTACACTTCCCTTAAAATTTTCTCGACCAAACAAGGAAGTCGAAAAGGAGCAGTTTGGGCGAAATTCGGGGACATCGGGCGGCGGGCCACCACCGGGCCGATCCGACCGGGCCGGCCGGCCCACCCCGCCTCGGGGGCGGCCGGTCCGGTTTTTTGCTCACCGCCCTATTTTTTCGTCCTCGCCCATGGGAAAAAGTTGGCCCAAGAAATCTTCGCGAAAAACTCCGGAGAACTAAAAGAAAAATTATTTACGAGAAGTTGGCGCCTTGTTTTTCGTCTTAGGCGGGACGTTCGGGCTCTTCCTCCATGGTAAAGACGTCAACATGATGAACGGGCACGACATCGGGTTCGTAGTAAACCTTAAGCCGCCGTCCATTCACCACAAATTGATTGCCGTTTATATCCATAATGGTCACCGCTCCGTTGGAGAACACCGAATGCACAACATAAGGTCCGTCCCACTTGCTTTGCAATTTCCCCTTTCTCGAAGGTTTTAAACCTCGAATTGTAGAGGAGGACCTTATCTCCTTCTTTGAATTCTTTTTTCTTCAATCTTTTATCATACCACCTTTTGATTCTCTCTTTGTATATGCTTGCGTTTTCATAAGCTTTCAACCTCAACTCCTCTAGCTCGCTTATTTGAATTCTTCGTTTCACCACCGCGGCATCGAGATCAAGGTTCATCTCTTTTATCGCCCAATAGGCTTTATGTTCCAACTCAACCGGAAGGTGGCAAGCTTTTCCATAGACGAATTGATAAGGGGTCATACCTATCGGTGTTTTAAACGCCGTTCGATAAGCCCATAAAGCTCCGTCTAATTTCTTTGACCAATCCTTGCCTCCCTTCTCTATGGTCTTGTTGAGTATACTTTTTAATTGCCTATTTGACGTTTCCGCTTGTCCGTTGGTTTGTGGGTGATAGGCCGTGGAGACCCTATGCTCAATTCCCAACTTGGACAAGCACTTTTTAAGGTTCTTCCCGGTGAAATGAGTTCCTCCATCACTTATCAAGATTCTCGGTGTACCGAAACGGGGAAAAATCACGTTCTTGATCATAGTGATGGACTCCTCCGTGGAAGCTTTACGACATGGTATAGCCTCTACCCACTTGGATACATAATCAACCATAACAAGTATATACTCGAATCCAAATGAGTTTTTAAAAGGCCCCATGAAGTCTATGCCCCATACATCGAATATGTCGATTTGCAAGTTGTATTTCAAAGGCATAGAATTTCTTTGAGAGATGTTTCCGGTTCTTTGGCATTCGGGGCATGACGCAACATATCTTTTAGTATCTTCATGCATCTCCGGCCAATAGAACCCGCTCGACCATACTTTTGCTTCGGTTCGAAAATGGCTATAGTGCCCACCGTACTCCGCCGAGTGGCACTTCCTTAGAATCTCAAGCCTCTCTTCTCTTGGCACACATCTTCTCATCACTCCATCATTGCCAAGCTTGAAGAGGTATGGTGCATCCCAAAAATATTTCTTACTTTCAGAAATTATCTTCCTTTGAGTGTTTTTGTCTAGATGATCGAGGGGCATCTTTCGAATTGCTCTAATGATGTCGATCATCCAAGTATCTTTATCAAGCACTCTATAGAGGTGGTCATCTCTCATCTTATCTTCTATGGGCTCTTTATCGTCTTGTCCACGATTCATCCTAGACAAATGATCGGCCACAACATTTTCCACCCCCTTTTTATCACGAATTTCAACATCGAACTCTTGGAGAAGAAGGATCCAACGAATCAAACGTGGTTTAGCTTCCTTCTTAGCCAAGAGATACTTTATGGCTGCGTGATCGGTGTAAACAATGACTTTCGAGTTCACGATGTAAGATCTGAATTTTTCGAAAGCGAATACCACCGCTAGCAATTCTTTTTCCGTAGTAGCGTAATTTAATTGTGCCCCACTAAGAGTTTTGCTAGCGTAGTAAACGGCGTGAACTCGGCCTTCCTTTCTTTGTCCCAAGACCGCGCCTACGGCGTAGTCACTTGCGTCACACATGATCTCGAAAGGTTGGCTCCAATCCGGAGGTTGGATGATGGGAGCACTCACCAACGCATTTTTCAAGGTCCGAATGCCGCTAGACACTTCTCATCAAAGTCGAAAGCCACATCCTTTTGAAGAAGGTGCGTTAAAGGCTTAGTGATCTTCGAGAAGTCCTTTATAAATCTTCTATAGAATCCGGCATGGCCTAGAAAGCTCCTTAAGGACTTAATATCCGTAGGAGGTGGGAGTTGCTCAACCGTCTCTACCTTAGCCTTATCCACTTCAATTCCTCTCTCGGATATAACATGTCCGAGCACTATGCCTTGCTTAACCATGAAGTGGCATTTTTCCCAATTTAAAACCAAATCTACCTCCGCACACCTTGTAAGGACCTTTTCTAGGTTTGCTAAGCAATCCATGAACGTCTTCCCATAAACGGAAAAATCATCCATAAACACTTCAACAATCTCTTCGATGAATTCTGAAAACACGGCCATCATGCAACGTTGAAAAGAGGCCGGAGCGTTGCATAGGCCGAAGGGCATCCTTCTATATGCAAACGTTCCGTAAGGACACGTAAACGTTGTCTTATGTTGATCTTCCGGGTGAATGGGAATTTGCATGAACCCCGAGTATCCATCGAGAAAGCAAAAATAAGCGTGGTTTGCTAACCTCTCGAGCATCTCGTCTATGAACGGTAGGGGGAAGTGATCTTTCTTCGTCGCTTTGTTAAGCTTACGGTAATCAATACACATCCGCCACCCGGTCACGGTTCTTTGCGGTATCAATTCGTTCTTCTCATTCTTCACCACGGTCAAACCTCCTTTCTTCGGTACACAATGTACGGCTCACCCATTCGCTATGCGGAACCGGTAGATGATTCCGGCATCAAGTAACTTGATAACCTCTTTCTTTACTACCTCTCGCATGGCATGGGTTAGCCTCCTTTGGTGGTCCACTACAGGCTTACATTGGTCTTCCATTGGTATACGATGAGTGCAAAAGGTCCGGGCTAATACCTTTGAGATCATTAATTGAATATCCAATCACCTTCCTATGTTTTTTTAATAAAATCAGCAACGCTTCATTTTCTTCGGGACTCAACTCGTCGCTCACAATGACTGGATAAGTTTTGTCTGGACCCAAAAATTCATATTTTAATCCCTTGGGCAAAGGTTTAAGGTCTACTTCGGGCACTTGTGGCTCCTCGGGTTTGATTTCTCCTATGTCTTCGAACTTCTCTTCCTCCACGCTACCGTCATGCGGCTCTAAGCCTTTTGTTGCTTCCTCTAGCTCTTCATCTTGTTGATTACTAATTTGATTTTCCATCGCTCTTTGCAGCGGGTCTCTAAGAGTTTCAACAAAACAAAGACTATCTATCTCATCTATTTCTTCATCTTCGGGAGGAAAAGGAGTAGGGTGTTTAGAAGCACGAAGAAAGTTATATGTGTACTTTGTTCCATTAAGGTTCATTGTTACTTTGCCTTCTCCGGCATCTAACACGGCATCAACCAACTTAAGAAAAGGCCTACCTAAGATTATATGATCGAATTACTATGGTAAGCATCAATAACAAAGAAATCGGTTGGTATATAGTTTCTAGAGATTTTTACTTTCATGTTGCAAGCAATACCTAGAGGTTTGATAGTTCTACCATCTCCCATAATTAATTTCGTTGATGTTGGAGCTAAGTCTAGGTTGTGGTATTGAACTTTATCGTAAATTTTAGAAGATAGAACACTTACTTGGGCTCCGATGTCGCATAAGGCTTTGCATTGAACTCCGTTGATCTCGCAACTCAAGTGCGGCGTCATCTTCTCTTCTTCTTCGGATCCGATCGAATAAATTTCAGCAAGGCGAGCGTATGGTGATGCTTCGGGCTTGATCCCCATGATCCTCTTCACCTCGGCAATATGTTCCGGATCCACCACGTCATCTCCAAAGAGCTTTTCAAAAATCTCACCGGTGGTTTCGAGGTCGTATGAATTTTCAGCTTTCTTCTCCGGTGGGAAATCCACTTCCAATGCTCTTGCCATTCCCTTTTGATTAGGGAACGGTCTTCTCTTGTCGAATACTTCTCCATAATCAATAGGAACCCAATCCATTGGCTCGAACTCCCTTGGTGGCTTCGCGCTTGACATGCTTCTCTTGTCCGTCTCATTTGGTGTGGCGAAGTCGACGCTTGGTGTAGTTCTTGGCTTGATGTGTTCTTGTTCAAGCTTTTTCATGATTGGCTCCTCTTTTGTGACTTCCGGGGTTGCCTCTTTAGAAAAATCAGCAAGCTTTTTCTTCCTTGAATTGAATTCCGGCTCTTCTACAAGTCTTGTTTCCCAATCTCTTCGCATGGCAGCCGCTTTACTAACTTTTTGTAGAAGTTGGGCAGCTTCCGTGAGTGTTTTCTCCATGAGATCCCCACCCGCACACATTTCGACGTGTCGCATGCAACTAGGGGTTAGGGAAAAGAAAAATGTATGCAAGAGTACGTCACCGGTGAAGCCGAGTTTTGGTCCTTGTTCGATTAATTCATTAAACCTATCCCGGGCTTGGTCTATCCCTTCCTCTTCTCCTTGCATAAAATTGATCACTTGCCTCCTTAGATGTTGAACCTTGCTCATTGGAAAGAACTTCTCGCAAAACTTCTTTGTCAACTTGTTCCAATTGCCTTCAACTTCAAAGGACGCAACCGAGTACCATGTTTTTGCTTTGCCGGCAAGTGAGTAGGGAAAGAGATTCCATTTGAACCATTCATCGGGAACTCCTTCTTGACGCACCGTGTTGCATATTGTCGTGAAATCCCTTATGTGTCTATATGGGTTCTCCTCAACCATCCCTTCAAATGGGTTTTCCGCCACCATCTTCATGATCTTGGATTTAATTTCATACTTGGTCGCTTCGAGCTTCGAATCCGACTCTTGTACCTTTATGTCTTCACATCGAGGGCTAGCGTAATCCCTTAATGATTTCTCCGGTTCTTCCACGGGTTGATTAACGAACTCCATCTAGACAATAAGATAAAAACAAAAACAAAAAGAAACAAGTGTTTTTCCGATAATATATGTTAGATAAAGCAAATAAAAGATAAACTAAAATATAAAACTAAGTTAGATGCAAATCAAACGATGTAAACTAACTTGCTCCCCGGCAACGGCGCCAGAAAAAGGGGCTTGTTGACGGATAAAAGACGTATCCCTCTACGATCCGCAAGCGTACGGACCCCACACCTTTTTCACCACGGGATTACCAAGGTTCTTGTCAATCCGCGGAGCAAGGGGATTACAAGCGTTTGATCAACAACGACACACTAGCTACTAAAACCCTAACTACTATTATACTAGAAAACAACTAAACTACACTAGAGAGAATGATAAACGATCAAGGAAGAAGACACTCGCCCACGGGTCTACGATACTAGAGCATGCAATCGCTTAAAGACATGAAAAACCAATCTAATCTATCGGGGATGTGACCACGGTTTCGCCCTTTCCCTCCTCTCGTACTGTCACTACGCGAAGGTATTCATGACTAGACCTTTGATGGCCACGGCGTATTGAATGGATCCAAGGAAGCATTGGAGCTCGTACTCCCTCTACGGCACGGTTGCAAGCCTTAAGCATTAAAGTATATTCAACACAAGATGATAGATAGATAATCCGACAAAGTGCGATTACATCTCAATATCGACTACAACCCATGGACGAATGAGAAGATTACCCCATCAAGGTGCTGATCATGGCACCGTTGATCATGGTTTCCCTTCCGCCGGTGTCTTCCTTCTTCTCCACGAGAGGGTACTTCCTTCGAGGTGGTTGATCTCCAGCCGGAGATCCTCCTCCTCTCTCTCTAGCTTATAGATGGCCTTCTGGTGCGAATAAACTCCTCCCCCTGTGTTGGCGGCGCGTCGGGGGTTTTAGGGTCGAAGATCCTTCGAGGGCAAGGAAGACGGGACCGAACCGGTGCCCGAAGTGGGCTGGGCCGATCCGACCGGGCCGGCCGGCCCGTGCCCGGTTTCGGCCCGGTTCGGTCGCCCTTTTTGCTCCGTGGGTCCTCGTGCACTTATCTACTTTGCCCCTTCCACTTGGATGATTTTGACGCTGTTATCCTTGCGATCAAGATGGAGACTCTCTTTGCATGAAGTTTGATCTTTTACGCTTCAATCCCCGGGGGTGTTCCTCGTAGCACTTCGGTCCTCGCCACCATTGGAAGTAATTTCAGCAAGCTCATGAACACGAACAAGACTCCATGAATGCTCCTTTGAACTTATTGCGAATCCGTCCTTTATGTCCATGATTTCCTACATAAACACAACACTTCCAAATGCATGCACAAAGATGAACTTGTTATATGATTAGTGTGCCTAGTGGCGGGTTAGTTTAATAATCAAATCCAAACCAAAGTGTAATGAACATGCTAGGTGCACCAAAATACACCGTCAACATGATGTGAACAAATCCATCTAGGCACAAGAAAATTTGAAAAAAAACAAAAAAACAAAAAAAGATTTTTTTTCTAGAAAATAAGGGTTAGATGTTAGTAATCAACAAAATTAATACTAGATTAAACGTAGCAAACTGGCTTGTTTCCCGGCAACGGCGCCAGAAAAAGGGGCTTGTTGACAGATAAAACTCATATCCACCTACGATCCGCAAGCGTACGGACCTACACCTTTTTCAACACGGGATTCCCAAGGTTCTTATCAATCCGCAGAGCAAGGGGATTACTAGTGCTTAACCAAGTACTAATCTAGTTGACTAAGGAAACCTTTAAAGAGAGTATTAATCTAAAAGTAAAGACAATCTAACCTAAGTTAATCTAAGTTAAGTTGATCACACAAATCTAGGGTTAAACTAGATGGTAAAGGGGTGAACACAAGAGAGTGAGTAAGAAAGATAAGCGTTCCCTCCCTAGGATCTAGGATAACATGGTATGCATCTACTACACGGAAGCGGTAAACCAATCTACCGGGGGTTGTGACCACGGTTTCGCCCTTTCCCTCCTCTCGTACTGTCACTATGCGAAGGTATTCGTGACTAGACCTATGATGGACACAGTATGTTGATGGAATCTATGGGAGTAGCGGATATCATACGCCCGAAAAACACAGTGGCCTACCTTAATCATCAAAGCATCATCAACATGAAAACAATAGATTGAAACCACGAATCAAGTAGTAATCACATAGCATGTATCCATCTAATCCTAGGGATGAACGGAGACATTACCCCATCATCTTACATGGATTGAAGCACATAGGGGTGATGGAGACTCTGGAGAACGTCGTCGATGAAGATGGCGGCGATGGAGCTTGGGAACACCCCTAGGCCAGCGGCTTGGAGTCCTCCTCTTGCTTCCTTCTCTCCGCCGGCGTTGATCCTTGCGACGAGCTCATCTAACTCTCTCCCTCATCTTGCGGCGACGGTTTTCTGGCGATTGGCGTCGGTAGGATGATTTGTTCGATGTGGCGGCCGACGGCGGCGGAGGCAATAAATAGACGAACACCTAGGGCAAAGGGGGGACCGAACCGACCCCGGAGTGGGTTGGGCCGGTCGGCCCGGTCCCGGCCGGCCCGTGCCCATTTCAGCCCGGTTCGGCCCCGGTTTCCTCCCCGGTTGCTTCTCGCATGATCCCTTATTTGTGTGCACTTGCATGTGGGCCTTTGACGTCGTTTCCTTCACGGTTAAGGCTTGAATCCTTGCTATGCAAGCTTCGCTCTTTTTCCGGTTGAGTCCCTGAAGACTTGCACGTTGACGCTTCGGTCCTCGGGTCATTTAGAGTCATGTTCATCGCGTGTCTTGACTCTTGTCGGGCTTCATGATCTTCTTCCAAAGTGCTTGGTGAACTTATCCCGAAAGTCTCCTCAGTAGCGTAGATTTCCTGCGTAAACAACAAACTCCAAAATCGACATGCAAGTGTGAACTTGTTATATCATTAGTATGCCTAGTGGCGGGTTAGTTGCAAATCATAATCGAAACCAATGTATAACAAGTACTCTAGGTTGACGGAAATTCACCGTCAACACCTGTACTGTGTAGAGAACTCCTAGACGTACCTGACTAGTACTCTCTCCCTGAACCGACTTGTAACCTTGCCTCCCGGACTATATAAGGTGAGGTAGGGACCTCTCTCTCTCATACGCATCATCTTGTAAACACACCCAATCAATCCAGAGCAACGCAGCATACAGGACGTAGGGTATTACGCACCTCGCGGCCCGAACCTGTCTAAATTGTGTGCCACGTGTCTCTTCCTTCGAGTTACCGATCTCGGCGAGGCCACATTCGTCTACCTCGGGTACTCCCCTTGGTAGGTTGCCGGTCTAAAACACCGACAGCTGGCACGCCAGGTAGGGGCTCTCACCGAAGATCTCATGGCGAACTTGACGGCTTCAATCTTCATCAAGCCAACTGTCGCCTTCAACCGCGGCGACACCTTCGTCTTCGGTTCCTGGGTCTGCACTACTGACGGCGCTGGGTCCTTCCAACGTCGCCTTACCATGATGCCCAACCCGAAGATCAGGCTCGTGACGATTCCCGAAGTAGTCACGAGCGATCTCACCGGAAAATTTGGCGAAATTTTGCTCTACAACCAACACGCCGACTTCGAGCTCGAATCTGCTTCCAACTCGAACTCGATGTCCCCGTGGGCCATCGTATGTGAGTCGGCTACTCAGCCGTCGTGTGTGGATTCCCCACTCCATGAGCACTTCCCATACGGCCTCTACAACCTCAGCAAGGCCCACGCGAAGGCTCTCACTGCGTGCCGGGACGGCAAGGAGATCGTCTCCGAGTACAACTCGGACTCCAACCCCATCTCCGGCTACTACTCGGACTCCTCCTACGAGTTCGACTTCGGGTCAGACCCCGTTGAGCCCGAGTCTGAGAACAACACGACTGAGCAACCGCTATCAGGACCAGCTTCCGGCCTGGTTATAACATCTACACCCATCGGGAGATTCGTCTACTGTCCAGACCGCAAGCCTGTAGACCTGACAAACGGGAACTCACGCTGCGTCGCCTACCTCGACTCTCTTCCCTTCCAGGAGGGAACACCGCTAGCTCCAGCTGAGGAGCATACTCCAACAGAGGTGGCGACTTCCAACTCCAGTCTCAGCAGCCCCGATCGCCAAGTCTTCATGGTTGCTGGCGAGACGCCGGGACCCTCAGGGACACGCCCTGACCGATATCTCGAGGATATCTCAGCATTGTCTGGCAATGCACCCGCAGACGAAACCGGCGACAACAAGACCGCCCGACGTGAACGCAACAGAAAGCGGAATGAACGGCGCTGACGCCTCCGTGAGACCCTACCCATACGGAATCTCGCAGAGGCTCTCGACTAAGTTGAAAATCAGGTGCACACCACCCCAGAGCAGTACCTCATGTCTATCACTATGATAGCACGTCAGGCTCAGGGGATGCGCGCGGGAGAAGTCATCGCCAAGCTCGCAGAGGATGCCTACTTCATGAGAGTAGACAACAGAGTTGCTCAAGTGCCTCCCATCAGAACTCGCTAACCCGACAACAATGAAACTACAAGTCGCAGTCCAGCTGACAATGGACGCAACCGTACTCGAGCAGAACTACTGGCCAACCCCAACCGTACTCGGGCATCGGTCGGTGGACCTTCTCAGGGTGGCAACAGCGCTGGCGACGCCGGCGGTAATCGCGATGTCGTCCCTCATCACGATCCTGGTGGCGGAGGCAGCGGCGGCAGGAGCTCATCACACGGGGCTGGCAGGAGAGCCGGTGGCGGAGGCGACCGCGGAGGCCGAGGCCACGTGGACAGCCACGTCACCGGTGCCTCACGCGGCAGCTACGATGCCCGCCGTAGAATTGAAGAAATTCGACGCAAAAAGTCCTCCACGGCAGGTGACAACGACGGCTTCCCTGCCTTCTCTGCTCGGCTTCGCAATCTACTTCTCCCGAAAAAATTCAAACCCCTGAGGATCACCAAGTATGATGCGAAGCAAGATCCAGTACAATGGCTCAGATGCTACACCCTCTCCATCGAAAACGCTGGTGGCAACAATGATACAAAGTGCCTCTACTTTTCTTTCTGCCTGGACCAAGCTCCGCTTACATGGCTCGAGTCACTCAAGAAGTACTCGATCGACAAGTGGGACCATCTCAAGGAACAGTTCACCAGCAACTTCACAGGCGCTATGGGTCGCTCGGGTACTCGCATGGACCTGGCAATGGTGAAACAGGAACAGGGCGAGACCCTTCGCAAGTACATGCGGCGCTTCTTCGATAAGCACGCCACCGTAGTCGACGTCATCGACAAGGAGGTCATCGACCTCTTCCAAGACGGTCTCTACCACCGTCGCACCTTTGAAGACTTCGGTCGTCGCCGCCCAAGCTCCATCACCCACCTCAAGGATATGATCACCTCTTGGGCTGATGAAGAAGACGAGGCGAACGCCAAGTACGACGCCATCCGTGGCAAGAGCAAGCAGAACATGGGTGGCAACAACAACAACAACAACAACAACAACAACAACAGGGATCAAGGTGGCCACAGCAACAACTACTCGGGTCCTAATCGCAAGCGCAAGCCAGACAACACAGTCGCGACTATCCAGCACCCTGCGAAAGACAACTCGAAGAAGACCTCCAGCGGCTTCAAGGACTTGCTGAAAGAGAAGTGCCTGTGGCATCTGGATGGCAACCACACAACCGAGCAGTGCTACCTACTCCGGCGAGCACTCAAAGACACTCCAGAACCACGGCACCCTCACGACAAGAAAGGCAAGAAAAAGGCCGACGAAGGCAACGACGACTTCCAAGAACCCGACAAGACAGTGAACGTCCTCTTCGGTGGACTACCCAACAGACGGGCTCAGAAGGCCACTCGAAGGGAAGTCTTGAACATTGAACCAGCGGTCCGAAAACCTCTCAGGTGGTCGGAGGTACCCATCACCTTCTCCCACGCGGATCAATGGACAAGCTTCTCTAAACCAGGGAGGTTTCCACTCGTCCTGAAGCTGGTAGTCGCGGGCTCCAGACTCAACAAAGTTCTCATCGACGGTGGAAGCGGGCTCAACGTCCTTTTCACCAAGACCTTGAAGAAGATGAAGCTCGACATCACCCACATGTTCACCAAGAGCACTTCGCCTTTCTACGACATCGTCCCCGGGAACGCAGCCATCCCACTAGGCTCAGTGGTCCTGCCAGTTACCTTCGAGGAGACAAGGGAGAACTACCGCACCGAGTACATCAAGTTCGAAGTCGCGGACTTCGAGACTTCCTACCATGCCATCCTCGGTAGACCAGCTATCACCAAGTTTATGGCGGTACCTCACTACACATACTTGGTACTCAAGATGCCAAGTCCGGCCGGTGTACTCTCACTACAAGGGGACTTGAAGATATCCTTCGACTGCGACACAGAAGCTGTGGAACTCGCAGCCACAAATCAAGTACCCAACACAATGATGGAGATCTACGTTGCATCCAAGAAGCTTGCCCCAAGTGAACTCGACATCCCATAGAAGTCAGACAACGCCAACAAGCCTCAGCTAGCTGAGGAAGTACAAGTCAAGATGATTGACCTCGGGACAGGCGACTGCAGCAAGACTACCACCATCGGGCGGGCCTCGACCCTAAATAGGAAGTGTCGGGGACAGCCCTAGGGGTCCCCTTAAACAATGGAGGAAACCCCACTTAAAACCCGGAACGAAACCCAAAAACATTAAGCCTAACCATGCAGGTGCCTAACCATGCAGGACACGGCCCACAGGGACTCCGACGGCCCATCGAGGCGGCCCACGTAAGGATCCCCTCGAACAGGCTCCGCCTCGTTCGAGGCTGCGCGCTCCCTTCGAGCGGGCATCGCCCCGCCGAGGGGCAGCACCTCCCTCGAGCGGGTTCCGCCTCGCTCGAGGGTACGCCCGCCCCTCCGGCCGGGGTCCGCCACGCCGAGGGTACCCCCTCACGCGTGCGCCGGCCCCGTACACGGGCATTTAACGCCCTGACGCCGCAGGACGGCGCCATCATGCGCCCGGGGCTCGCACCCCGGTGCCGCCACACCAACTCCCCAGGGAGGAGCCCATCCCCGCCACGCGTGGGAGGGTGCGTGCGCGGCGGCCGGTGTCGGTCCCGTGACACCGCGCGCACGCCCCGAAGACGGCTAACGCGCCGAGCCCTCGAAAGGGGGCCGGCGCACCCTCGATGTACTTTCTTGTGACCCTACAGGGGTTAGGGTGGAGGCGCTAGGCCGGTGGACCGCCATCCCCGCCACTGTAACGGCGTGGCCGCCGTACCCGCGCGTGCAGGCGCACGCCGGGCCCTCGTAGCAACGACTCCACCCCCGTGAAGCGCGTCGGGAAGGAACGCCGTTCGCCAACTCCTGTGCGCCGTACGGGCCTACGTCAGCACCTTCCCTCGAGCCTATCAGAGGACATCACCGCCATCCGCCGCTCTCCTACCCTCGAACCGCCACCGTTCGGGTACAAGTCGGCCATGATGACCGGATCGCTGCAAGGATCACCCGGACGGCCGCCCACTCTACAAAGATAGCACGTCGTGCTTCTCCACACGACCTAGATAGCGCGGCATGCATGTAACTCGTCTCCCCCTTGAACTATAAAAGGGGGATGAACCCCCCGCCCCGCGGGGGACGGACTCGCATAGATTCATCCCACGCAAGGCACTCACTCTCTTATTCTCCCACAACATCTTCAGCCACTCCACCAGGGACTTGGAAGCCACGCTTCCTCTCCCTCCTCGCTTGTAGCAGCCCCACTACAGGCACCCCCGGTGCTGAGCAATATAGTGCCGAGAGCATAGCCCTGTTGGACGTACGGCCCCCTCGGCCGGAACCAGGATAAAACCTTGTGTCACTTGTTGCTTAGCATCGACCATTGAGGGATAGACCTCGGTGCTATCTACTGGTTAGTGTCGGGACCACATTCCGCACCGACAGTTGGCGCCCACCGTGGGGCAAACGAGCGCCTAAGGTCACTTCACCAACTCCCTCCATGGTGATTCGCACCGAGTATCGTGCTACACGCTACTGCATGGGTAGCTCGGACCCCCTCTCGGCCGGGTTCGAAATCCGCTTCGGGGACCTGAACTTTCAGGCCACGGGGAACGGCTATCTCATGCGCCTCACGAACCGTGAGGAGCTCCGCGCGCAGCGCCAGGCTAGGTCAGCATTGGCCCCCACCGCGCGCACCACCACGGCGCAGGCGCCCGCAGCACGGATGCCGCGGGCCCGTCGGCGCCACGACGCCACCGTCGCTCCGGGCGCCGCTCCCGTCGGCGCGATCCGAGCGGCGGCAGCCGAACGTGCCGCCGCCCGGCGCGGTGCGCCCGCCACCACGACCGCCACCGCCCGGCGGGGCGCGCGCGCGCTCGGACCGCGCATCCCCATCGGCCGCGTGGCGCCACAACGGCCTACAACACCAACGTGAACACGACGATGCGCGGGTTCCGCCCCGCCGCCACGTCTTCGTCGCCGGGGACCCCGCGCCTCGGCCAGAGATGAGTCATCCCCCGGGCTCCGTCGACACGATGCCACCCGCCAACCGCCACGGATACGCGGAGTGGGACTTCTCCGGCGTGCCGGACCCGGGGCCGCGGTCCGGCGTTTCCTCGACGCCGCGGACTACCGGTTCGGCTGCTCCGACGATTCCAAAGACGGGGAGCTACGACCCCGCGCGGGAGTGCTGCGCCGTCATCACCAATGACCCGCCAACACCGCCGGTGCGGGGGCGCCGGGAGACGGGGAGGTCACGCCGCCCTGGGGATCGCCGCGCGCCCGGCCGCGGGGCTAAGCGCTCCGGTCGGGGCCGACGTCGACGCACGCTTGCCCAAGCCCGCGAGCTTGAGGCCAAGCCGGCGAAGGAATACCGAACGATGCGGCCGCTCCGAGCCTCAATGGCGGGGAAGCCTCGCGCGCGGCGAACGCGCGCGGGAGCTGGGCCGACAGGTCCGCGACCGCATCAACGCCGTCCCCAACGTCGAAAACGCGGACGTACCCCCGCGGGCGAGCCAGAAGCTCGTCGCTGCCGCGACGCTGCTGCGGGCTATGCCAGCACCCTCGACCCCCGAGGCTCGAGACATGCACCGCGAGGTGCAAACTCTCATCGAGCAAGCGGCCGTCCAGCAGGCCGAGAGCTCGGCCTCACGCATCCGCCAGCAGGGGGATGCTCGCGCCGACGAAGCTGCACCGGGAGGCGAACCCTCGGTGCACGCGGGGGGACAAGCGGGGCAACCCACCGAGCAAGGGCGCACGCCGGCCAAGGAGCGACTCCTTGACGCGCGCAGGGCGCTGGATGGCGACGCTCGCAACGTCATCAACGCCAGGCGCACCAGCAAGGCGGACGCACGAGCGGCAAGGGGCTACCACCCTCGACGGGGTGGGCGCTACGACAGCGGCGAGGACCGCTCCCCCGACGCCGGAGCCCCCCGGCACCCGCGTGTTCGGCCCGGAGATTCGCGCGGCGCCGTTCCCCCCAACGCTTCCGCCAACCCTCGACGATTGTCAAGTACAATGGAGAGACGGACCCCCGCGTGTGGCTCAATGACTACCGCTTGGCTTGCCACCGGGCGGGGGCCACCGGCCGACGAGGTCATCATCCGCAACCTGCCCCTACATCTTGGCGACGCGGCCCGGACATGGCTCGAGCACTTGCCCGCCAGCCAAATCCATAACTGGGACGACCTAGTCCACACATTCGTGGGCAACTTCCAGGGCACATACCGCGCCCCGGGAACTCATGGGACCTCGCGCTCCGCACGCGTAGGCCCGCGAATCGCCGCGGGACTTCATACGCGCGCTTCTCCAAGCGCCGCACGGAGCTCCCAAGCGTGGCGCAGCCTCCGAAATCGTGCATGCCTTCCTCGAGGGCACCACGTGCCGGGACCTCGTGCGGAGCCGGGACGCAGCCCCCGCCCGCGGACTCCAATGAGCCGTTCGACATCGCCACCGCCCTTCGCCTCCGGGAGGAGGCCGTGGGGGCGATCTTCGACGGCAAGAAGGGCAAGCGCTCCGAGGACGCGCCCGCGGAGGGCGCAAGTCCAAGGAGCCGCACCGCAACGACAAGCGGGCCAAGAAGGGGAAAAGGCCGCGCCGCGAGGCGCGCGAGCAGGGGCGCGACGGCGGCAACTCCGAGGCCCTCGCTGTCGACCCGGCTCGACGGGGCCCTCGACTGGCCCCTCAAGGCCAGGGGGTGTTCGATGACATGCTAAAGAAGCCATGTCCCTACCATAAGACCCCAGTGCACCACACCCTTGAGCAGTGCGACATGCTCAAGAAATTCTACGGCCGTGCCGCCGAGAAGGAGGCAGAGGCCAAGAAAGACGAAGGCGATGGCGACGCCGGCGGCTTCCCTGCCGTCGAAAATGTGTTCCTCATCTTCGGGGGACCAACTATCGACATGTCGACACGCCAACGCAAGAAGGAGCGGCACGAAGTCCTCGCCGCTGAGAGGGCGCCTCCGTCCTTCCTCAACTGGTCGGAGGACGCCATCACATTCAGCCGGGAGGACCACCCGAACCGCGTCCCCAACCCGGGCCAGTACCCGCTGGTGGTTGACCCCATCATCGGGAACGCCCGGTTCTCGAAGGTCCTCATGGACGGAGGCAGCAGCCTCAACATCCTCTACGCGCATACGCTGCGCCTGATGGGGATCGGTTTGGACCGAGGCACCGGCCCGGCACGAAGCCGTTCCACCCGCATCGCGCCCGGCAAGCAGGTTCAACCCCTCGGGCAGATCGACTTGCCGGTCTGGTTTGGCACCCCTAAGAACTTCCGCAAGGAGACCCTCACCTTCGAGGTGGTGGGGTTCAAAGGTGCCTACCATGCTATACTTGGGCGACCCTGCTATGCCAAATTCATGGCGGTCCCCAATTATACCTCTCTAAAGATGAAGATGCCCGGCCCGAACGGCGTCATCACCGTCGGCTCGTCGATCGAGCACGCGTTCGACTGCGATGTCGAATGCGTGGAGCACGCAGAGGCACTAGCGCTGGATGAAGCGCTGGTGAACACGCTGGAGAAGATGGTCAACGAAGACCTCGACTCCGCCGCCAAGCATGTAGGCACCTTCGAGGCTACGGAGCAGACCAAGGGGGTCCCCCTCGACCCTTCGGCTCCCGAGGGCAAGGCGTTGAGGGTCAGCTCCACCCTCGACCCCAAATAGGAAGCAGTGCTCGTCGACTTCCTCCGCGCCAATGCCGACATCTTCGCGTGGAGCCCCTCGGACATGCCAGGCATCCCGAGGGAAGTCGCCGAGCACTCCCTTGACATCCTGCCAAATGCCCGCGCCGTACGCAAGACCGGCTCCGCCGCTTCGACGAGGAGCGGCGACGGGCAATCGGAGCGGAGCTGCGGAAGCTTCTCGAGGCCGGATTCATCAAGGAGGTGTTCCACCCAACGTGGCTAGCAAACCCCGTGCTTGTAAAGAAAAAGAATGGGAAGTGGCGGATGTGTATAGACTACACTAGTCTCAATAAAGCATGTCCTAAAGTTCCTTTTCCTTTGCCACGCATTGATCAAATCGTTGACTCAACTGCTGGGTGTGAACTGCTCTGTTTCCTTGATGCTTATTCCGGATACCACCAGATTAAGATGAAAGAGTCCGACCAGCTCGCGACCTCGTTCATCACACCGTTCGGGACGTTCTGCTACGTCATGATGCCATTTGGCCTCAGAAACGCGGGCGCAACATACCAACGTTGCATGCAGCACGTTTTTGGGGATCACATCGGGCGGACGGTCGAAGCGTACGTGGACGACATCGTCGTGAAGACCAGGAAGGCGGACGACCTGGTTGGCGACCTTGGCGTCGCGTTCAACTGCCTACGGGCCAATGGGGTCAAGTTAAACCCCGAAAAATGTGTCTTTGGAGTGCCGCGAGGCATGCTCCTGGGATATATCGTCTCCCAACGGGGAATCGAGGCCAACCCCCGAAAAGGTCGCGGGCCTCGAACGGATGGGTCCGATCCGGGACCTCAAGGGGGTGCAGAAAGTGTTGGGGTGCCTTGCCGCCTTGAGCCGCTTCATCTCACGGCTCGGTGAGAAGGGCCTGCCCCTCTACCGCCTACTCAAGAAGCACGAGCACTTCTCCTGGACCACCGAGGCCCAGGACGCGCTCGACAAGCTAAAGGCGTCACTGACGCACGCCCCGATCCTCACGCCGCCGCAGACGGCGAGCCCCCGCAGCTCTACGTGGCCGCGACCACCCGGGTGGGTGAGCGCCGTGATCGTTGTGGAGCGCACGGAGGAAGGACACGCCCGCCCGGTGCGGCGCCGCCGCCTACTACATCGGCGAGGTCCTCTCGGACACGAAGACGCGCTACCCACGGTCCGTGAGGCTGCCGTACGCAAGTGGTTCTTGCGCGGCGCAAACTCCGCCACTACTTCGAGGCCCACCCCGTCACGGTGGTTTCCTCCTTCCCACTAGGGGAAATCATCCGCAACCCCGACACCGCGGGTAGGATCGCCAAGTGGTCCGTGGAGCTGATGGGCGAAACGCTCGCCTACACCCCGCGCAAGGCCATTAAGTCCCAAATCTTGGCGGATTTCGTCGCCGAATGGACGGACACGCAGCTGCCGCCGCCACAGATCCAAGCGGAGGCCGGACTCGTTCTTCGACGGCTCGGTGATGAAAACGGGGGCGGGCGCGGGCTCGCTCTTCGTGTCACCCCTCGGGGAACACATGCGTACGCGGTGCGCCTCCACTTCCCCGCGTCTAACAACATGGCCGAATACGAGGCCCTCCTCTCGCGGCCTCTGTCGGTGCGGAATATGGTCCCGACACTAACCAGCAGATAACGCCTAAGTCTATCCCTCTATGGTCGATGCTAAGCAACAAATGACACAAGGTTTATCCCGGTTCCCGCCGAGGGGGCCGTACGTCCAGCGCGGGCGTGCTCGTGGCACTATATTGCTCAGGCCGGGGGTGCTTGTAGTGGGGCAAGTACAAGCAAGGTGGGAGAAGAAGCGTGGCTTCCAAGTCCCCGGTGGGTGGCCGGACGTGTTATGGGAGAATAAGAGAGTGAGTGCACAATGCGCCGTGTTCCTCTCGGGGTTCGTCCCCCCGCGGCTGGGGGCTCGCTTCCCCTTTTATAGGCCAAGGGGGCGGCGAGTTACATGCACGCCGCGCTACCTAGCTACGTGTAGGAGCACGTCGTGCTACGGTGTAGAGCGGGCGATCGTCCGAACGATCCATGCCGCGATCCGGCCATGATGGCCTACTTCGTTCCCCGAACAAGGGCGGTTCGAGGGTAGGAGGCGGCAGACGGTGATGGCGTTCTCTCGGTAGGCTTCGAGGGAGGTGCGATGATGACCGCACGGGGTACGGGGAGCGGGCGAACGGCGTTCCTTCCCAATGAGCTCGCGGTGGCGGAGTGGTTGCGCCGGGCGTCGGGCGGCGGCTGGCGCGAGTCGGGCGTGCGCCCGCATGCGTGGGTACGGCGGCCGCGCCGTTGCCGTGGCCGGGATGGCCGTCCACCGGCCTAGCGCCCCTTACCTAACCCGCAAGGTCACGGGAAAGTGGAATCGAGGGTGCGCCCGGCCCCCTTTCGAGGGTCGGGCGCGTTAGCCGCACAGCGCGGCGTGCGCACGGTGTCACGGGACCGACACCGGCCGTACCGCACGGTCCATCCGTCGGGGACCGCCCTAGGGGTCCCCTCAAACGATGGGGGAACCCTCACTTAAATTCCCGCATCAAATGAACTCGGGCCTAACCATGCAGGGGAACTAACCATGCGGACGTGGCCCACGCAGCGAGACTTCGGAGGCCCCGCCAAGATAGCCCGACCGCGAGACCCCTCGAGCGAGGCCCCGCCCGCCCGAGGGTACGCTCCTCCTCGAAGGGCTCCGCCCCCGCTCGAGGGGCAACCCCCTCCTCGAACAGGTTCCGCCCCGTTCGAGGGGCGACCCTTCCCTCGAGCGGTCCCGCCCCGCTCGAGGGCCCGCTCCCCCCCCGAGCGAGCCTCGCCCTCGCTCGAGGGTTCGCTCCACCCTCGGCCGGGGCCCGCCACGCTCACGGCGCCCCGCACGCGTGCGCCGGCCCCGTACTTGGGCATTTAACGCCCTGACGCCGCGGGACGGCGCCATCATGCGCCCGGGGCTCACGCCCCGTGCCGCCGCACCAACTCCCCGGGGAGGAGCCCATCCCCGCCACCGTGGGGTGGACCGTGCGCACGGCCGGTGTCGGCCCCATAACACCGCGCGCACGCTACTGTACGACTAACGCGCCCGACCCTCGAAAGGGGGCCGGGCGCACCCTCGATCCCACTTTCCCGTGACCCTGCAGTTAGGTGAAGGGCGCTAGGCCGGTGGGCGGCCATCCCGCCACCGTAACGCGCGCGGCCGCCGTACCCACGCGCGCGAGCGCACGCCCCCGACTCCGCAGCGCACGCCCGAACACCGCACAAGAACCACTCCACCACCGCAGCTCATTGGGAAGGAACGCCGTTCGCCCCGCTCCCCGTACCCCGTACCGCCCATCATCGCATCTCCCCTCGAAGCCTATCGGGGGCGCCATCGCCATCCGCCGCCTCCTACCCTCGAACCGCCACCGTTCGGGTACAAGGTAGGCCATCATGGCCGGATCGCAGCCGAAGATCGACCGGACGGCCGCCCACTCTACACCATAGCGCGACGTGCTCCCTCACGTAGCTAGGCAGCGCGGCGTGCATGTAACTCGCCGCCCCCTTGGCCTATAAAAGGGGAGGCGAGCCCCCAGCCGCGGAGGGGAGGCGGAGGGGGACGAGTTGGGACGAATTCAGAGGAACACAGCGCATTGTGCACTCACTCTCTTATTCTCCCACAACATCTCCAGCCACTCACCAGGGACCTGGGAGCCACGCTTCCTCTCCCGCCTTGCTTGTACTTGCCCCACTACAAGCACCCCCGGTGCTGAGCAATATAGTGCCACGAGCACAACACTGCTGGACGTACGGCCCCCTCGGCCGGAACCAGGATAAATCCTTGTGTCATTTGTTGCTTAGCATCGACCATCGAGGGATAGACCTAGGCGTTATCTACTGGTTAGTGTCGGGACCATATTCCGCACCGACGCTGGCGCCCACCGTGGGGCAAACGAGCGCCTAAGGTCATTTCGCTAACTCCCTCCATGGTGATTCGCACTGAGTACCGTAGCACCCGCTACAACATGGGTAGCTCAGACCCCCTTCCGGCCGGGTTCGAGATCCGCTTCGGGGACTTGAACTTCCAGGCCACGGGGAATGGCTATCTCATGCGCCTCACCAACCGTGAGGAGCTACGCGCGCAGCGGGAGGCCAGGTCCGCCCTGGTCACCGCCGCACGCACGACACCGGCGCGGCACCTCGCAGCACCGATGCCGCGGGACCGTCGACACCGCGACGTCGTCGTCGCTCCGGGCCGCGCTCGCGACAGCACGGTCCGAGCGGCGGCAGGCCGAGCGCACCGCCGCCCAACGCGGAGCGTCCACCGCCACGACGACCGCCACCGCCCCGGCGGGACCGCGTGCGGTCTCCCGACCACGCGTCCCCATCGGGTTGCGTGGCGCCACTACGGCCTACAACGCCAACGTCAACACTACAATGCGCGAGGTTCCGCCCGGTCGGCACATCTTCGTCGCCGGGGATCCCGGCACTTCCGGCCAGCGGACGAGTCGTCCCCGGGCTCCGTCGACACGATGCCACCCGCCACCGCCATGGGTACGCGGAGTGGGGACTTCTCTCGGTGTGCCGGACCCGCCACGTTCGGCGCTTCCTCGACGCCACGGACCACTGCGGTTCGGCCGCTCCGACGACTCCGAGACCGGAGCTACGACCCCACGCGGGAATGCCGCGCCGTCATCACCAACGACCCGCCAACGCCGCCGGTGCGGCGGGCGCCGGAGATGGGGAGGTCACGCCGCCCCCGGGATCGCCACGCGCCCGGCCGCGGGGCCAAGCGCTCCCCGCCGGGGCCGACGTCGATGCGCGAGGCCGGCCCAAGCTCGCGAGCTCGAGGCCAAGCCGCGCAGGAGTACGGACCGTGCGGGCCGCTCCGCGCCCTCGATGGCGAGGAGAGGCCTCTGCGCGCGGCGAACGCGCGCGGGAGCTGGGCCGACAGGTCCGAGACCGCCTCAACCCCGTCCCCAACGTCGACAACGCGGATACTCCGCCGCGGGCGAGCCAAAAGCTAATCGCCGCCGCAACACTGCTGCGCGCCATGCCGCACCCTCGACCCCCGAGGCTCGAGACATGCACCGCGAGGTGCGACCCTCCTTGAGCAAGCGGCCGTCCAGCAAGCCGAAAGCTCGGCCTCACGCATCCGCCAACGGGGGACGCGCGGGGTGATGATCCGCACCGGGGGGCGAACCCTCGGTGCATGCGGGTCGACCCGCTGACCAGGGACGCACGCCGGCCAAGGAACGCCTCCTCGACACACGCAGGGCGCTGGATGGTGACGCCCGCAACGTCATCAACGCCGGCGCACCGGCCAAGGCGGACGCGCGAGCGGCCGGGGGCTACCACCCTCGAAGGGGTGGACGCTACGACGCCGGTGAGGATCGCTCCCCAACGCCGAGCCCCCGGCACCCGCGTGTTCGGCGGGAGATCCGCACGGCGCCGTTCCCCCGCCGCTTCCGTCGGCCCTCGACGATCATCAAATACAACGGGGAGACGGACCCTCGTGTTTGGCTCAACGATTACCGCCCGGCTCCGTCGCCCGGGCGGGGCCACCAACGACGAAGTAATCATCCGCAACTTGCCCCCGCATCCGGGCGACGCGGCCCGGACATGGCTCGAGCACTTGCCCGCCGGCCCGCATCCACAACCGGGACGATCCGGTCCACACCTTTGTGGGCAACTTCCGTGGGGCACATACGTGCGCCCCGGAACTCCCCGGGATCCGCGCTCCCGCACGCGAAGCCGGGCGACCGCCGCGGGACTTCATACGGCGCTTCTCCAAGCGCCGCACGAGCTCCCCGCCGTGGCACAATCCGAGATCGTGCACGCGTTCCTCGAGGGCACCACGTGCCGGGACCTTGTGCGCGAGCCGGGGACGCAGCCCGCCCACGGACTCGAACGAGCCGTTCGACATTGCCACCCGCCTTCGCCTCCGGAGAGGAGGCCGTGGGGGGCAATTTTCGATGGCAAGAAGGGCAAGCGCTCCGAGGACACGCCCGCGGAGGGCGGCGGGTCCAAGGAGCCGCGCCGCAACGACAAGCGGGGCAAGAAGGGGAAGAAGCCGCGCGCGCGAGGCGCGCGAGCAGGGGCGCAACGGCGGCAACGCCGAGGCCCTCGCTGTCGACCCGGCCCGGCGGGGCCCTCGACCGGCTCCTCGAGGCCCGGGGGTGTTCGACGACATGATGAAGAAGCCATGCCCCTACCACAAGACCCCCGTGAATCACACTCTTGAGCAGTGCGACATGCTCAAGAAGTTCTATGGCCGTGCCGCCGCGAAGGAGGCCGAGGCCAAGAAGGATGGGGGCGACGGCGACGCAGGTGGCTTCCCTGCTGTCGAAAATGTGTTCCTCATTTTTGGGGGACCCACTGTCGACATGTCAACCCGGCGCCGCAAGAAGGAGCGGCACGAAGTCCTCGCCGCGAGAGGGCACCTCCGGCCTTTCTCAACTGGTCGAAGGATGCCATCACCTTTAGCCGGGATGATCACCCAAACCGCATCCCGAACCCGGCCGCATGCCCCCCCGGTGGTCGATCCCATCATTGGGGAACGCCCGGTTTCGAAGGTCCTTATGGACGGAGGCGTAGCCTCAATATCCTCTTCGCGCACACATTGCGCCCGATGGGGATTGGGCGGGACCAGCCTGCCGGCCCGACACGAAGCCGTTTCACCGCATCGCGCCCGAAAGCAGGTTCAACCCCTTGGGCAGATCGATCTGCCCGTCTGGTTCGGGACCCCCAAGAATTTCCGCAAGGAAACCCTCACCTTCGAGGTGGTGGGATTCAAAGGGGCCTACCATGCCATCCTTGGGCGACCATGCTATGCCAAGTTCATGGCGGTCCCCAACTACACGTACCTGAAGATGAAGATGCCGGGTCCAAACGGCGTCATCACCGTCGGGTCATCGATCGAGCATGCATTCGACCGCGATGTCGAGTGCGTGGAACATGCGGAGGCGCTAGCGCCGGGATGAAGCGCTGGTAAACGCGCTGGAGAAGATGGTCAACGACGACCTCAGCTCCGCCACCAAGCACGTCGGCACGTTCGAGGCCGCCGAGCAAACCAAAGGGGTCCCTCTCGACCCATCGGCCCCCGAGGGCAAAGCATTGAGGGTCGCATGACCCTCGATCCTAAATAGGAAGCAAGGCTCGTCGACTTCCTCCGCGCCAACGCCGACGTTTTCGCGTGGAGCCCCTCGGACATGCCAGGCATCCCGAGGGAGGTCGCCGAGCACTCCCTTGATATCCCCGCCCAATGCTCGCGGCGTTCGGCCCGCCGGCCGCGCCGCTTCGACGAGGAACGGCGACGGGCGATCGGAGTGGAGCCGCGGAAGCTCCTCGAGGCCGGATTCATCAAGGAAGTGTTCCACCCGACATGGTTAGCTAATCCCGTGCTTGTAAAAAAGAAAAATGGGAAGTGGAGGATGTGTATTGACTACACCGGGCCTCAATAAAGCATGTCCAAAAGTTCCTTTTCCTTTGCCGCGCATAGATCGGATCATTGATTCCACCGCCGGTGTGAACTACTCGTTTCGTTGATGCCTATTCGGGATATCATCAAATAAAAATGAAGGAGTCCGACCAGCTCGCGACTTCGTTCATCACACCGTTCGGGACGTTCGTTACGTCACGATGCCTTTTGGCCTCGTAAACGCGGGCGCAACATATCGGCGCCGCATGCGAGCACGTTTTTGGGGACCATATCGGGCGGACGGTCGAGGCTTACGTAGACGACATCGTCGTCAAAACCGGAAGGCGGACGACCCGGTCGGCAATCTTGGCATCGCATTCGGTACCGCTCGCGGGCCAACGGGGTCAAGCTCAACCCCGAAAAATGTGTCTTTGGAGTGCCGCGGGGCATGCTCCTAGGATACATCGTCTCCCGGCGGGGGGATCGAGGCCAACCCCCGAAAAGGTCGCGGCCCTCGAGCGAATGGGTCCACCCGGGACCTCAAAGGAGTGCGGGAAAGTGTTGGGGTGCCTCGCCGCCTTGAGCCGCTTCGTCTCGAGGCTCGGTGAGAAGGGCCTCGCCCTCTACCGGCCGCTCAAGAAGCACGAGCGCTTCTCTTGGACCGCCGAGGCCCGGGAAGCGCTCGACAAGCCGAAGGCATCGCCGACGCACGCCCCAATCCTTACGCCGCCGCGAGACGGCGAACCCCTCCAACTCTACGTGGCCGCGACCACCCGGTGGTCGCCGCCGTGATCGTCGTGGAGCGCACGGAAGAAGGGCATGCCTTGCCCGTGCGAGGCCGGTCTACTATATCGGCGAGGTCCCGTCGGACACGAAGACGCGCTACCCCCGTGTCCGAAGCCGGTGTATGCGCAGTCCTCGCGCGGCGCAAGCTCCGCCACTACTTCGAGGCCCACCCGATTACGGTGGTCTCTTCCTTCCCGTTAGGAGAGATCATTCGCAACCCCGACGCGGCGGGTGCACTGCCAAGTGGTCCGTGGAGTTGATGGGCGAAACGCTCGCCCACGCCCCGCGCAAGGCCATCAAATCACAAATCCTTGCCGATTTCGTCGCGGAGTGGACGGACACGCACCGCCGCCCCCCTCGCATCCAAGCAGAGTGCTGGACTCTGTTCTTCGACGGCTCGGTGATGAAGACAGGAGCGGGCGCGGGCCTGCTCTTCGTGTCACCCCTCGGGGAGCACATGCGCTACGCGGTGCGTCTCCATTTCCCCGCATCCAACAATATGGCGGAATACGAGGCCCTCCTCTCGCGGCCTCAAGATCGCCATCGAGTTGGGCATCAAGCGCCTCGACGTGCGAGGGGATTCGCGACTCGTGATCGACCAAGTCATGAAGAACGCGAGCCGCCACGACGACAAGATGGAGGCCTACCGTAAAGCCGTGCGGGCCCTCGAGGACAAATTTTACGGCATCGAGCTTAATCATGTACCCCGCCGGTACAACGAAGAAGCGTACGAGCCGGCAAAGATAGCGTCCGGCGGATCACCGTTCCCCCGAACGTTTTCGCGCGCGACGTCGCGCGCCCCCTCGGTAACCTTCGAGCCTTACCCCTCGAGCGACGACGGACCCTCGGGGGCTCCCTCGAATCCGGCGGGTGCGGACCCCATGGAAGAGGACCCCTCGAACGAGGCGTACGTACTCTCCCTTCTCGAGGGGTACGGCTCCCACGAGGCGTCGCAATGGACATCGAGCCGGCTCCCCGTCCGTGCGGACGGGCGGGAGAAGTACATCGCCCGGATTGCTCGAGGGGAGCTCCCCCCGCAGATCGGGCCACAGCCAGGCGTGTCGCCAGGATGGCCAAGTCATTCACCTTCGTCGACGGCGAGCTGTACAAGCGCGCCGCGTCGGGCATCCTCCGGGCCGGTGTATACCAATCCCCGAGGGGCGCGAGCTCCTGCGGGACATACACGCGGGAATCTGTGGCCACCACGCCGCGCCACGCACTCTCGTTGGCAACGCGTTCCGCCGTGGCTTCTATTGGCCTACCGCGGTCGCGGACGCCAACGAAATCGTGCGCACCCGCGAAGGGTGCCGCTCTACGCCCGCAAGACCAACCCGCCCGCTCACGCCTTACAAACAATCCCCGTCACATGGCCGTTCGCCGTGTGGGGGGTTGGACATCGTCGGCCCCCGCGGAAGGCGCCGGGGGCTTCACCCACCCTCGCTCGTCGCAATCGACAAGTTCTCCAAGTGGGTGGAGGTGCGCCCCATTACGAATTTGAGGGCCGAGCAGCAGCTACGTTCTTCACCGACATCGTCTACCGCTTCGGAGTGCCAAACTCCATCATCACGGACAACGGGTCCCGCTTCACGGCCGGAAGTTCTTGGAGTTCTCGCGACAAGTTCCACATCCGAGTGGACCGGGCACCGTGGCGCACCCGCCGTACCAACGGCCAAGTGGAACGTGCCAACCCGCATGATTCTACAAGGCCTCAAACCCGAACTTTTCGACCAGCTCAACAAATGCGGCCGAAAATGGCTCCAAGAACCGCCCCAGCTCGTGTGGAGCCTAAGGACTACCCCAAGCAGCCACCGGGTTCACCCCCGTTTTTCCTAGTCCATGGCGCGGAGGCCATCCTCCCCACGGATCCGGAATACGGTTCACCCAAAGTTCGGGGCTACAACGAGGACGCTAACCGGCCGAGCCCGCGAGGACTCACCGGATCGGCTAGGACGAAGTACGCCTCGTGGCGTTGATGCACTCCGCAAGGTATCAACAGCCCCTACGACGCTACCAAGCGCGCAAGATACGTCGCGAGGATTTCGGCGAGGGGGATTTGGTCCTAAGGCTACGCCAAGACAACCGAGGGCGCCACAAGCTATCGCCCCCATGGGAGGGACCCTACGTCGTGGTGAAGGTGCTCAAACCGGGCACGTACAAGCTTGCCAACGAGGACGGCGAAGAACTCACCAACGCTTGGAACATCCAACGGCTACGTCGCTTCTACCCTTAGCTAGGATTTCCAAGTATTTTCCGTTGTAAAAACGCACGGCCAACGCCCCGCCTTGGCGTCACCTATGTAAATACTCCGAATCCAATAAAAGGGCAACTCGGCTTTCCCCCCGAAAACCCAAGTTACCCTCGGGGGCTACTGCGGGGGGGCACCCCCCCCCCCCCAAATGGTCCCATTTTTTCGTGCAAAAAACGTAATAACACGCGCTAAGTTTGTTTCCTACTTCAACCACGAGCCACGATTTGAACAGGGCGTAGGCGGCACAGCGGAAGGAGCGCGCGAGCCAGAGACAGCCTACGCCGCGTGGCTACGGCCCGTCTCTCTCGCCTCCAACCCAGCGGGCCCCTGCGAAAGGCGGACTTCCCTAACTAGAATCTACTCAGGAAGAAGAAGAAGCAAAAAGCGCAATAAGCAAGCGATTTCATTTACAAACTGACCATGTTCACGAAACTACTTGTTTATTTACAAGAGGCCACGAGGCCGCAGTTCGATACACACAAACAAAAAAACGGGCCTAGCGCCCAGATGCTTTCAGGTAGAGGGAGCGGCAGCGTCGGCGGCGTCCGGGAAGAGGAATTCCTCGAAGGCCTCGGCGAGCGTTCCGGCGGCGTCAGCAACAAGCGCGTCCGCGCGCTCCATGGCCACCTCGTCCTCGACGCCCACGGGCACGATGTAGCCTTCCGCCACCGCCTCGAGGTTGACCTCGTAGTGGGATCGCACCACTCCGAGGGCCTTCGCACGCCCGTGTGCAACGCCCGGCGCACCCGCTCCGTGACGTGGCCACCGAGCGCGCGCAGCGGGCCGGCCGCCGAGCCGCCGGCCGGACATCGCCTTCCTCGACGACGTGACAGTCTCGAGGGCCGCGTCCCGCGCCTCCCGGCAGCCTCTCGCTCGGAGGAGTTGTAGGAGGCTCGCAGGGCCTCGCCCGCCCAACAGCGTGCCCCAAAGCTGTGCGCAGGCCTGGAAGCGACAAGACGACAAGAAATCAGAAAGGGGGAAACGAACCCTCTAAAAGCAAAAACTAACAAGCGTGGTCGGACAAGAATCTTACCCTCGACTTGCCTCTTCTCCGCATCGAGGTCGCGGCGCGCGGACTCGAGCGCCGGCCGAGATGCCGGGACGGCTCTCGCCTTGCTCGACGAGGGCCATCTCTTGGGCGGCATTGCGATGCCGAGCGCCGCCGCCTCATCCTCAACCTCGGAGAATGCGGCGTTCCGCTCCTCCGGCCGACCTCTCCGCCGTCTCGCACGCGACGCGTTCCCACCCGCCGCCGTCCGGCGTCACCAAGGGCGGCGCCCTCGCTCCCCGCCGAAGCCGCCCCTCGCCCCCGGCGGGCGATGCGCTCCCCGCCGGAGCTGCCCCTCGCCGGCGACGAGAGCCGCGCCTTCACGTCGAGGGCGGCCTTCGTGTCATCGGCCTCCTTGGCGCGCTGCTCCGCCCGCGCGCGCCCGCTCCTCGCCCGACGCCGCCGCGCGCTCGGGCCCCCTCGAGCGACGTGCGGAGCTCCCGGGTCTCGGCGCGAGCGGTGGCCACCTCCGCCTCCCGTGTGGCGGCCGGCCGTTCGCGTCTTGTCCGTGTCCTCGCGCGCGTTCCACGGCGCCTCGTCACGATCGACGAGGGCCGCGCGGATCCGCCCGAGACTCGGGTCACGCGCCGCGTCCCCGCCCCGAACTCTCGGGAAGCACGTCGCACCACGCCATCGCCCGCTACACCCCGGCCCCGTGTCCGGCGTCCCGAGGGCATCCGCAAGCGCGTCGTAAGCGCCGCATCGCTCCCCGAGCCGGGCGGTGCCTCGGCGTTCACCCGGTCGAACGCGCCGTACTTTTCGCGAGCGCGGCGCTCGAGCTCCCGGCATAACACACATCGAATCCCGTAAGCGCCAAAGTTTGAGTGCGCACGCGAAAACGAAAAAGGAAGGGAAACGAGCAACCGTGGCTCACCCGGAAGACGGTCCGGGCCGGCCGCCGTGGACCCGCGAGCCGCTTCGTTCAACGCGCGGCTGAGCGTGGCGCCATGGCCCGAGAGCTCGCCCCGCAGCTCCCCGCTCCCCCCGAGCGTCGCAAACGCCGGGGGGATCCTCCACGGCCCCCCCCACCCCGGGCGGGGCGGCCGGCGCGGGAGGACGAGGCCTCGGCATCGTGCCCTCGGCCCCCGCCGTCATGCGACCCTCGTGCCGCCTCACGAGGGCCCCCCTCCCCGGGGCTCGGGGAGTTCGCGGGCCCCGGCCCACCGGGTTCCACCCGGGCGGCGGGGAGTCATCCGAGAGCTCCACCACCTCCGCCCGGGGACCGCCGGGCCGGGCGGAGCCACCCGCGCCGCCTCCGCCGGCGCCTCCACCGCGCCTCCGCGACCACGGGCGCCCGTCGTGGCGCCGTGGCCGCCACCACCGTCCGCGCCGCCACATCCGCGGGCGCTCCCGCAGGCGCGCCCGCTCCGCCTCCTCCGTAGTGGCCGCCACCGCGGGCGGCACCTCCACCGTAGCCACCGCCGCGGCCGCGCCTCCGTGGCGACCGGCGCCGGCCGCCCCCGAGCAACCTCTCCGGCCGCGCCGCGGCGGGTTGATCCGCCGGCCGGCCCCCCGAGGCCTCGGCCGGCCTTGCGAGCTCGTGCCCGCCGCCGCGCTCGTTCCCCGGCGCGACCCCCCTCGACGAGCGCCGCCGGTGGGGATCGGCGCGTCCGTCCTCGGCACCTTGGCCGGTGCAAGAGGAGGAACGGTCGGCACCGCCCGCGCAATCACGAACGGAGAGTTAGAACATCTAACCACCGACACACCAAAGCCACACGGAGGAAGGCAAGGCTACGTACCTCGCGGAGGAAAAGGCCCGCTTCCTTTTCCTCGAGGCCTCGGACGGGGGCCGGCGTAGCGGTCGCGCCCGACGCAGCCGCCTCCCCGATGGCGCCGCCGCACGCGCGCGGGCACGCTGCCCCGTGCGCGGGCGCACCCGACGCCGCACCCCCCCGACGGCGCCACGGTGCGCGGGGGCACGCTTGTCCCGCGCGCGGGCACGCCTCCCGACGCGCCCCTCGACGACGACGCCGCTCGTGCGGACGCACTCCCCGCCGCGTGCGCGGCACGCTCGACGCGCGCGCGCCCACGTCCGCCGCGCGCGCCTCCGCGGCGCGCGCCGCCACCTCCGCGGCGCGTGCCGCCCCCGACGACGACCGGCCGGCGGCGGACGCCGACGCGCCCGCCCCGGACGAAGCCGCCCCCGACGCCGCGCGAGATCCGGCGACGGGGGCGCGGGCTGCCACCGTCCGAGGGGCCCTCCCCCTCGGACTCTTCCTCTTCGTCCCGATCCGAGGACGAGGGCTCCTCGATGTCGGGGGAGGAGAGCCCCGCCTCCTCCCCCGCCGGCGTACTCGGCGGACCGTGCGTCGCGACGCGCCCCCGGCGCCGCCTTGCGTGCTCCCTCGCGCGCGCCGCCCGCTCCTCGCCGCTCCCCGCCGCGCCGCCCGCCGAGCGCACGGGAGTCGGGGGTGGGTGGAACGGACTTGGCGATACCGAACCGCACCAACCGCGCGCAAGAGTGACAATGGCGCGTCAAGAAATATAAACGAGAACGAGGACCAAAACAGTAGAAAACCACACTCACCAACGGGCCGGTGGGAAGCATCTCGATATCCCACGGGGTCCGACCCGCGGCGCCGGCGTCCGGTGTCGACGGCGCTCCGCGCCCGGTGAGCGCGTACGGCCGCTCCGGCGGCGTCGGGAGCATCCGCGACCTCGCCGTGTCGACGGGGTTGGCCGCCTCCGTCATCTCGAAGATGCGGAGCGGCCTCTCCATCAACGGCACGATTCGCCGGTGATGAAGGAAGGCGAGGACGCCCATCGCGTTGAGCCCTTCCCCCTCGCCGGCCCGCCGGCAGGCGGCGAGGACGGACTCCCCGGCGCGCCCCGTGGTTGGCCGTAGGCAACCCGTAGCCCCGCCGGTCCGGCCTCTCCTTGAACACCCGCCCGTGTAGGGAGGGAGGCCGGGCTCGGCGTTGCGCGAGATAAAACCATCCCCGCTCCCCGGCCGGCGTTGTTCGTCGTCATGGTGCGGGGGATGTAGAAGTTCTTGAGCCGCCCCCGCGGGCAAGCGACATCCCGCCGGCGCGCACCGCGCGGCGGGTCCTCGGCTCCGACGTGGGCCGCGTGATCGCCTCCCCGCGGAAGAGGTGTACCCGCAGCTCCCAATTGATCGGGATCCCCGGGTACCCTTCGCGGACGCCCACGAATGTGGCCGCCCGCGAGATAGCGTTGGGGGCGAAGTTGTGCGGCTCCACCCCCGTAGTGGTAGCACAACGCCCGCATGAACGTGCTCGCCCGCGCGTTGAAGCCGCGCTCGTGGTAGCGGAGAAAGCTCACCACGTAACCCTCCCGCGGATTGGGCTCGTGGTGCGACGCCGGCGGCACGATCCACTCCCGCCGGCGCCCTTCTTCGTTGGCCGAGAGCCGGCCGGCGGCGACCGCCCGCCCCGGGCGAGCCGGGTCACGGCCGACTTCTCCCGTGCGTACGGCTCCCGGGACCCCCGATCGGAGGCTGAGGCGGCGCCATGAGGGAGGACGAACGAGTACGAAGGTGGAGGACGAGGAAACGAGGAGAAAGATCTAAGCAAGCGAGCCCGCGCGACGGCAAGGGTGAGACGAAGGCGAAGAGGCGGAGGACTAAAACGGTGAGGAGCCAAGGTAAAAAACCGCCGCCTACTCCTTCCCGCGCTTTTATAGGCAACGGCGAGTTCTCCGGAGCGGACGCCCCGCCGGCGCATTTAACTGCAGGAATCTTTCCGTCGCGTCGGCAAGCGGGCCCCACCACGACCGCGCAGCTCTAACACCTGCAGGCGGGTCATCATTACGGCGAGACCGGCAGCAACCGAGGTGAAACCGTCACATCCGCCGGCAGCGCCGCCCACTACGCGCGCGCGCGGAGCCGCAGCGCCTAAAAAAGCGCGCCGGGCCGCCGCAAAACCCGCAGCCACGCCCCGCAAGGCAATTAAATGCCCGGCCCCTTGCCAAGCAAGGAGAGCCCTCGAGCGAGGCGAATCCTCGGCTCGAGACAGGGGGTGACCCTCGATGGGATATCGCCGTGAGAAGGTCGCCCCGGACCCGCTCGATGTAGAGCAGGCCACCGCGGCACCCATGCCACGTAGGACCCTCGAGCGGCATGACCCCCAACTCGAAACAAGGCGACCCTCGATGGGATATCGGCGTGAGAAGGTCGCCCGGACCTCGCTCGGTGTAGAGCGAGGGACCGCGGCACCCATGCCACGTAGGACCCTCGAGCGGCATGACCCCCAACTCGAGACGATGTCGACCCCCTAAAGAAGGCACGCGCATAAGAGGATCGCCCGTGTCACGCTTGAAATAGAGCGACACCGAAAGCACTCATACCGCGCCATGCCACCAACCAGCACCTCGAGGGCTCGGCACGCCCGCACCCCTCGACGGCCGCAAACGCGAAAAGACGGGGCGGCCTAGGCACGGCCCCGCACGGCCTTGCCGATCGAGGTTCGAAGCCTGACCCTCGACGGGTTCGAACAGGCGCCCCAGATCGCAGAGTCAGGGACGACGAGGGCACGCGCATTCGAGCCGTTCCTCGAGCCCGTCGGCTCGAGGGTGCCCCACATGTCGTGTTCGAGAGCCGCCGAGGGGCGCCTAGCCGGGGGGATCCCACCGAGGGAGAGCTTCCGCGCCCTCGGTCCCCTAGCGAACGGGACCGAGCCCCACCTAGCAAACCCACGCAAGCGCTTCCATGGACGTGTCTCCGACCGCGCGCCCTACCCTTATCGAACGGGGCATGGACGTCCACTTGAACCACCCGCTAGCAGCTCGAAGAGGAATCCGCGATTCGCGACCCGCTCGATGGGAGTCGTGGAAACCTCACCTCCCGACCCGCGGAGGGACGGCGAGGGCGTGATAAAAAACAAGTCGTCGTGCTCGACCCGATCGCCTCGAACGAGCCAAGGCTCGTGGGGCTTGACGCACGGCTACACCTCCTTGGAATTGCACCCGCCCGAGACAAAGGACAGGGGAGCGTGCACCCCCGATGCCGGCTGAAATACCGCCGATGCCGGTTGGCATATGTGCCACGCCTTTCCGACCGAATTGCTCGCGGTTAACCCCCTCCGGCAGAGAGCCCACACTCCCGCAGGGCTTCGGGGCTAGACCCGCGGGTCCGCTAGCGCGGCCCCACGCGAAAGCGTTCGCAAACAAGGAGGGAAGAACGTCCTATCGGGAGGTTCCGGCATCCGCGGGAGCCTCAATGGCAAACCCGCGGATGCTCGGGGGCTACCGTCGGGGACCGCCCTAGGGGTCCCCTCAAACGATGGGGGAACCCTCACTTAAATTCTCGCATCAAATGAACCGGGCCTAACCATGCGGGGAACTAACCATGCAGACGTGGCCCACGCAGCGGACTTCGGAGGCCCCGCCAAGATAGCCCGACCGCAAGACCCCTCGAGCAGGCCCCGCCCGCCCGAGGGTACGCTCCTCCTCGAACGGGCTCCGCCCCCGCTCGAGGGGCAACCCCCTCCTCGAACGGGTTCCGCCCCGTTCGAGGGGCGACCCTTCCCTCGAGCGGTCCCGCCCCCGCTCGAGGGCCCGCTCCCCTCGAGCGGAGGCCTCGCCTCGCTCGAGGGTTCGCTCCACCCTCGGCGGGGCCCGCCACGCTCACGGGCGCCCCCGCACGCGTGCGCCGGCCCCGTACTTGGGCATTTAACGCCCCGACGCCGCGGACGGCGCCATCATGCGCCGGGGCTCACGCCCCCGTGCCGCCGCACCAACTCCCCGGGGAGGAGCCCATCCCCGCCACCGTGGGGGTGGACCGTGCGGTACGGCCGGTGTCGGTCCCATAACACCGCGCGCACGCTACCGTACGACTAACGCGCCCGACCCTCGAAAGGGGGCCGGGCGCACCCTCGATCCCACTTTCCCGTGACCCCGCAGGGTTGGGTGAAGGGCGCTAGGCCGGTGGGCGGCCATCCCGGCCACCGTAACGGCGCGGCCGCCGTACCCACGCGCGCGGGCGCACGCCCGACTCCGCGGCGCACGCCCGAACACCGCAGCCAACCACTCCACCACCGCGAGCTCATTGGGAAGGAACGCCGTTCGCCCGCTCCCGTACCCCGTACCGCCCATCATCGACATCTCCCCTCGAAGCCTATCGGGGGCGCCATCGCCATCCGCCGCCTCCTACCCTCGAACCGCCACCGTTCGGGTACAAGGTAGGCCATCATGGCCGGATCGCGGCGAAGATCGACCGGACGGCCGCCCACTCTACACCATAGCGCGACGTGCTCCCTCACGTAGCTAGGCAGCGCGGCGTGCATGTAACTCGCCGCCCCCTTGGCCTATAAAAGGGGAGGCGAGCCCCCAGCCGCGCGGGGGAGGCGGAGGGGGACGAGTTGGGACGAATCCAGAGGAACACAGCGCGTTGTGCACTCACTCTCTTATTCTCCCACAACATCTCCCGCCCACTCACCGGGGACCCGGGAGCCACGCTTCCTCTCCCGCCTTGCTTGTACTTGCCCCACTACAAGCACCCCGTGCCGAGCAATATAGTGCCACGAGCACAACACTGCGCCGGGACGTACGGCCCCCCTCGGCGGGAACCAGGATAAATCCTTGTGTCATTTGTTGCTTAGCATCGACCATCGAGGGATAGACCTAGGCGTTATCTACCGGTTAGTGTCGGGACCATATTCCGCACCGACACCATCCCACGGGGGCGGGGATGGGCTCCTTCCCCGGGGAGTTGGTGCGGCGGCACCGGGCGTGAGCCCCGGCGCATGATGGCGCCGTCCCGCGGCGTCGGGGCGTTAAATGCCCAAGTACGGGGCCGGCGCACGCGTGCGGGGCGCCCGTGATCGTGGCGGGCCCCCGCCGAGGGCGGAGCGGACCCTCGAGCGAGGCGAGACTCGCTCGAGGGGGAGCGCGCGCCGTTGACGGTGAAAATCCGTCAACCTAGCCATGAGTTTACCTTCGGTGTTGGCATGAATTTTATACCTTATCCATTGGTACTAACCCCCGTGGTATAACAAGTTCACATGTGCATGTCGTTTTTGGAGTTTAATGTTTATGCGGGGATTTAGTGTTGAATGCAAGACTTTCGGGGTAAGTTCATCAAGCACCTCATGACAAGACTTTGAAGCCCCGAACAAGTCATGCAATGAAGTAAAATTAACTCCAAGAAGCCGGGGACTTGATCCGAGAAGACGACGGACTCCGGGGACCCGACCGGAAAAGTGCCGAATCTTGCAAGACAAGGAGTTGAGTCCAATTCGGAGAGAAACCGACGACATGGACCTACATGCGAAGGGGGAAGCATCCAGGAAGCAAGGGAACCGACCTCGGGCAAAGGAGCCCGCGGGGGCCGGGCCTAAATGGGCCCGGGCCGCCGGCCCGGGGGTCCGGTCGGCCCAGGCCCATTTAGGGCCCAAATGCGTCGTCCTTTGCCCTAGCTGCTAATCGGGCTATTTATAGTCCCCTGACCGAGAGCCACGGGGAGGAGAAGTCGTATTCCGCCGCCGAGGAGCAGAGAAGCTTGAGGGACACCAACTTGAAGATGAGGGCCGTGCTAGTTGTCTAGGGTTTCCCTGGCCGACGTGGGAACCTTGCATGGAAGACCACGTCGGAGCTCCGGAGCGAGGATCAAGATCGAGGGAGGGCCCCTGTGGTGATCTTGTTCATGTAATCATTCATGGTGAAGTTTGTAAGTGAATCCGATTTCTAGCGATTAAGTGCTTTCTCGATGATTTTGATTTCTTCTTGGTTTTGCTTCTTCTACGATCTAGTCTATAGCTAGATTACATAGGGTGCTCTTGTAGCCGCGGTGGCTAGAGGTGCATACCGGACCGGCCAAGTGATTTCAACTTGTTCTATCGAACTCGCCCTAAGCTCCCCGCATGAATAGGGATACGTTGTGACGAACGGGGGTCTCGAAAGGCGGATGTTTTCGGAGTCGGATGGGAAGGCCACGATTTAAAGATGCTTTTAATGAGATTCGCTTTGCTATCTTCATCTATCTTGTTTGGAGCTACAACATAAGCATGATCTAGATTCTCTAGATTGGTTATCTCTTGCTTTCTCTTGCTACCTCTTTAGTAGATTAGATTAGATTCGTTTTCTTTATGAGTTAGTAGATTAGATGCAACTTGTCTTCATAAGATAGCTTACCTTGCTTTACTAGATTGAATCCTTGCGTTGCACATTGTTCCACGGATTCGATACCTTGGGTTCACCACTCGAGGGAAGAAGGGTCCCTTGACTACGACGGGAGACTTGTCCGCTTGCAAGTCACAAACGAACTTTGATACAACTATTAACCGTCAACAAGCCCCTTTTTCCGGCGCCGTTGCTGGGGAACAAGCAATCAAGATCCGATCTAGTATCGCTTATCTTTCAGTTTTTCTTTTGATTTTCTTTTGCATCCCTTATGTTTGATCATCCCCAAAAAGAAAAAAAAGAGTCAATCTAATCTAGTTTTGATTAACCCTAGTTTTTATGTTTAGATTTTTGTTTTATCACTAACCCTAACCGGAGATGGTTGGCTACCTCTCCAAGAAACCCAAACTTTTTTTGTGGATGATCCAGGAAAACTTTACAGGCAAAGGTGACGTGCAACACAAGCTCGAAGGACCATCAAAATCTCCAAGGGAATCACCCCCTCCAAGTCAAGACGCCGAAGGCCGTTCAAGATCAACGAGGATAGAGAAGATGGAGATGGAGAAAGAAGCTCAACACCTAAAGGCTGCCAAGGCAAGATCCACATGCGGGGTGTTCATCGTGATGAAGATGTTAGAGACGCAAGTGGGACAACTTGCCGGACAACCGATTGGTGACAAAGAAGAATATCCGAGACAACTCCAAGGTCCCAAGACGGCGAAGGCTACTCAAGCTCATTCGGGAGAGATGAAGGATCACACTAGAGACCATGAAGATCACGACCGAAGGACAGGAGTTCGAGATGCCGAGCCACAAGGAAGATGTTGCATCCGTCAAGACCAAAGGACAAAGCCGACTGTGAAGACCAAAAAAATTGACTAAGCCAAAGTGGGTACCCAAGATTGCAACGCCCACAAAGAGCGTTGATCCGGAGTAATCAAGTGAAGAAGTCTAGCCATGGACTATAAACGAAGCGCTAGGCGGGAGGCAACCCGTTTCGTCTAGTCAAGAATAAGCTACCGGGAGGACAACCCGATTCCAGGTTTTTCAAGTCTTTTTAAATTTAATTCAGTTCTGAATTTTACTACGCAAAACCTTAGACTTAGAATGGTTGAACAATATTAGAGACATAATTCTTGGTTGAACATGTTGCTTGATCATAAACCCTTTACATGAACCATCCTATGTGATTGTTTGCTTCTTTTTCGAGTAACCACAACCAAAAAAAAAAAAAAAAAAATTCAGAACCAAACTCAACCTTTCATCCTCTTTATGATGTTGTGGTTGACTTGTTTTTCATGCTAAAAACACACGAGTAGAGCCACGACTTGTATCTAGATGTTGTTTAAATTTCAGCATGTGGTAGGACTCGCGTGAACCTAGAAACTTGATTTTTGGTTGGTTCAAAAATCCATATCCTTGGTTTCTCTAAGATTAGAATTTTTCTAAGCCTCACTTAATTTTATTTCATTCAAAATCTCTCTCATCTAATCAAAATTAGGACCTAAACCTATGCCCCCGTGATCAAGCCGGGAAAAGCTTGCTCTCAACCAATGAAGGCAAACTATACCTGGTGAGACCGAAATCGACGTAAAAATAAAATATTTTCGACTTGCATTTGTTTTTAATGGTTTAAAAACTTCTCTAAAATTATGTTCGAGCTCTTGCATGGCTCTGAAAAATATTTTAAATTTCGAATTAGAGGAGTGCTTAACCTTAAACACACCTTAATGGAGGCAAGTCTAGTAATCATGCATGCACCATTGGATTCCCTTTCATCAACTTTCACCAATTCCACACGCAAAGGACAAGCATGGTGGGCAGCAAGCATCAACTTTTTAGGAATTTCATGGTGGCATGTGAAGCAAGTGGAGCTAGGGAGCATGGACATGACCCAAAACATGAAGCATCAAGTGGAAGGACCAATAGTGGACGAGAGCGTTTGGGCGGTGCAACTCGTGGAGCACGCGGGCGGGGAAAGTTGCGAGAGGTGAAATGATCGTGCCGGAAGAAAGACGAGACGGGGAGGAGCACCGAGGCCGGCCTCACGTACATAAGGAGCCCCCCCGCTCCCGTTTTTTGCAGGCAAGCTTCCCTCTCCTTCCTTTGTTTGTGTGTTCAAGTTTGTGTGCTCAAAACCTCCGTAGACATAGCCAACCTTCCCAAGCTTGATAGCTCAAGAAAAAAAAATCCACATCCTTAATCCACTCAAAGTCCGTACTCCAAAATAATATTTGTGTACCTTGTTACCGGTGAAAACCCCGGATATTTATTTGTGAGGGAGAGCGCTGCAATCAAGGAAGAAACTACAAGTCTTTTCACCGAAGAAGAAGGGATCATCGTCGTCTAAGCCATCATCGACAACCTCTTCGAGGAGGCGCTCGGTTTCCGAGTTTCCTTGGAGTATGGAGGAGGACACGGCACCGCCGAGGAGGAACCACACTCTTCTCCTTGGTGGCATGAGGGTCACACAAAACTCGTTTATTAGGTTTACCAAACCTCAATAACATATGGAGGAGCCGCCCGTCCAACCTCACCACTTGACACGATCATCCGCTCCACCTCCATATGCCCCGCGGTATTCCGAGGGGTATGTCATCATGACGGAGGAGGAGAAGAAGCTCGCTCACCTTAAGTAGAGGCTTGTAGCGAACGTCAACATCAACGACCAAGCTCTCCACATATTGGGTTTCACACGGGACACCGGTGCAATTCTCTAGCGGAGTGTCGGCAAACACCCACAAGAAATTCGCCTAGGAAATTTTCATGACCATGGCGCATAACCTTGATGAAGGAGTGCCGAGTCTCTCATTCCGTTGGAGGGAGCCCACAAGAGGAGAAGAAGGAAGACGCCGTTGGAAGGGTAACCTTGATCGGTGATGCTATTTCTAGCACCTTGATGGGGTAATCTCCTTTCATCCATGGGTTGCGATCGATCTTGAGATGTAATCACACTTTGTTGGATTATCTATCTATCATCTTGTGCTGAAAATACTTTAATGCTTAAGGCTAGCAACCATGCCGTAAAGGGAGTAAGGGCTCCACCTTGCTTCCTTGGACCCATTCAACACAATCCCCGATAGATCGATTGGTTTTCATGTTCGAAACGATTGCATGTTCTAGTATCGTAGACCCATGGGCGAGTGTCTCCTATTTTCAAAAGGGAGCTCCGAAACAATTATGTGCATGAAGGCACATGGGAAGGTTTTTGGAGTATGATCACGGGAAGAGACCATCAACGAAGAAATACTATCCGGAACCCCATCATCCAAGTGTGTCACTTTTGTGCAAGTGGATTTTTGGGGAGAATAAGAGAGACATAGATAACCAACACGGAGTTGAATTGGATTTACTCGCAGCCAATCAACCCTACTCACCTATAGCAACATCGGATTCGGGAGATCGGGTTGTTACCTCTCCATGTTGACTATCTCTTTAAAACCGGTATTGCAAGGAACCCAAATCATCTCCTACCCGGGACTTCCCTAGGAATATATGAAGAAAGGAAAATATAAGAGTGAAGATGAGAGAGGAGGCTTACAAGTGGCCTAGGTGAATTTGCCCCTTCCGGATTGAAGATTAAGACTTTTCTTGAGGGGAAGAAGATCGGTTAGAGGAAGGACTTCTTGTGCCGGCGAAGAAAAATAAAGGAGAAGAATTATAGGAGAAGGATCTTCTATGGCCCAAGAATAAGGTGCACAACAAAATTATGTCCCACCATTGGGAGGAACCCCGGCGCCGCCGAGTTACTACGGTGGTGTACCAATGCAAGCATGGGGGAGGGGGTGCAGCCATACCCCCACCATTTTTGCGGTGCCCAACGTAGCCTTTGCGGAGCCATTTGCACACCTTCCTCGACCACAACAAAATGGAGCCACCATTGGAGGATACGCTGCAAGGAACATGCAAATTATTGCAGCCATCCAAACCAATGCAAACCAAATGGGTGAAGGAAATGCAAACGTCGCTTATGTGCTTGGACACCTTCACCCAAAGCACCGTCGGACAATTCATAGGAGGAGTGGTGCATTCCTATTGCAAGTAAGGGTACAACAACCAAGACTTTCAATATCAACCACCGGCGGAAGATTAGAGAGAGGAGGAGCTTTAGTTATCTTTCCTTTACCCCCTTTTCTTTAATTTTCAGCTCGTTTGCGCCTATGTTTGCGTAGTGTTTTCAGTTTTGCTTTAATTTTCAGTTTTTAGTTTAATTTTCAGCATGTATCTTAGTTTTTATTTTCATCATGAATAATGTCACCACCAAGTTTTTACCTTTGGTAAAGTTACAAAGTTTGTGCCATGATGATATATGATTATAATTGCCGCTTTGTTTATCTTTGTAATTGATTTATGCATGTTTAACCTAGTGCTCTCTTAAAAATACAAATCTGAAATTATCTAAATGCTAGCTTAATCTTCAGCGGAGGTTATGATTAAAATAAAGACCCATAGTGTTTTATGTGCTCTCAAGTTATGAATAGATTAAAGATGTCTTTTATGCTCAAAAATATTGCTAACCTTGTCACAAATATCACTTGTGTGTTGCTCAACCTATCCGAGCCTTATATATATTTGAGTGCATAAACCTTAGTGTACAAGATTTATTTTTGAGTGAGTTATTGCAGGCCATGATTTCTCTGGCCCGAGACTAAGAAGCTGGTCATTCCGTTTTTGCGTATCTATCTTTTTGCTAGCCTTTTATCCGTGCATTGTGTATCCCCGCATCGGTGATCTCACAAACTTCGCCGGATATCCACCCTTAAACCAAATATCATCTTTTGTGATTACCTCCTTGACCACAACCTATTGTTGAGAATGGATCATCAATTCAAGGAAGATCGCAAGACGGTGCCAACATTGAAGATTTCAAGTATCTCTCCAAGGAAAAATATTCCGGTACCTACCTTATTTTTCGCCTCTTTGCTCGAGGACGAGCAACGTCTAAGCATGGGGGAGGAGGTAGGTACGGTGCAGTTTTAGAGTTCAAAAGGGAGTATTTTTTAAAAAAAATATATATAATGATGAAAGAAAAAAATTCGGCGATGTACGTGACTTCCAAGTTGAAGAAAGAAAAAAATATATATATATATAAGAAAGAAAGAAAGAAAGAAAGAAAGAAAAGAATGAGAAATATGAGAAAGAGAAAAAAATATATATGAGCGTAAAGTGAACTCCCTAGGTTCTCTAAGAGTGCATTCAAGGCTTCAAGTTAAAAAGATCCATTCTCATTTTCCAACCATGTGCAATCCGATAACGAGGACTTCTTTTGTGCCTTGGGATCACTTTTTGCCATTTGCACATGTCCACTCATCTAAAAGTGTGTGTATTTTTCTCTTTCCCCTCCTTGACTTAACATTATTTTCCAATGACCTTTTTGACGAGTCTCGGTAAGACCATGAGAAGCTTGTCTTGTTTTGACAACACCTCATTTATAAAATCTTGTTAGGACTAAACTTTCCCAAAGCTCCATATAAAGCCTACCACACATATATGTTATGAGAGGGAAAGGAGTAGAATATATAGGCTTGAGAGACAAGTGAGATGAGAGTTTATGAGCAATATACAAGATGATATAAATTTGTGAATTTGGTTTAGCTTTTCTTATCTCGTTCTTCATTTCAAAAATTCCGAGATCCATTTAAAACTTTGTGAGCATGTTAATACTTGTGGGATAAGCTTAATAAGAATCTACCCTCCGTGGAGATGAAGGCTAGTACATTATGGAACTTTAATGAATTAATATTTTGAGAGCATTATGTTTTCTCATGTATGATCAAATGCAAAGTTTAAACATTGTTTAGCAATGATGATATCCATCGAAGGCTTACTCGAGGACGAGCAAGGTTTAAGCATGGGGGAGATGTTGACGGTGAAAATCCGTCAACCTAGCCATGAGTTTACCTTCGGTGTTGGCATGAATTTTATACCTTATCCATTGGTACTAACCCCCGTGGTATAACAAGTTCACATGTGCATGTCGTTTTTGGAGTTTAATGTTTATGCGGGGATTTAGTGTTGAATGCAAGACTTTCGGGGTAAGTTCATCAAGCACCTCATGACAAGACTTTGAAGCCCCGAACAAGTCATGCAATGAAGTAAAATTAACTCCAAGAAGCCGGGGACTTGATCCGAGAAGACGACGGACTCCGGGGACCCGACCGTAAAGTGCCGAATCTTGCAAGACAAGGAGTTGAGTCCAATTCGGAGAGAAACCGACGACATGGACCTACATGCGTAGGGGGAAGCATCCAGGAAGCAAGGGAACCGACCTCGGGCAAAGGAGCCCGGCGGGCCGGGGCCTAAATGGGCCCAGCCGGCCGGCCCAGTCCGGTCGGCCCGTGCCCATTTAGGGCCCAAATGCGTCGTCCTTTGCCCTAGCCGCTAATCGGGCTATTTATAGTCCCCCGACCGAGAGCCACGCGGAGGAGAAGTCGTATTCCGCCGCCGAGGAGCGAAGAGAAGCTTGAGGGACACCAACTTGAAGATGAGGGCCGTGCTAGTTGTCTAGGGTTTCCCCGGCCGACGTGGGAACCTTGCATGGAAGACCACGTCGGAGCTCGAGCGAGGATCAAGATCGAGGGAGGGCCCGGTGGTGATCTTGTTCATGTAATCATTCATGGTGAAGTTTGTAAGTGAATCCGATTTCTAGCGATTAAGTGCTTTCTCGATGATTTTGATTTCTTCTTGGTTTTGCTTCTTCTACGATCTAGTCTATAGCTAGATTACATAGGGTGCTCTTGTAGCCGCGGTGGCTAGAGGTGCATACCGACCGGCCAAGTGATTTCAACTTGTTCTATCGAACTCGCCCTAAGCTCCCCGCATGAATAGGGATACGTTGTGACAGAACGGGGTCTCGAAAGGCGGATGTTTTCGGAGTCGGATGGGAAGGCCACGATTTAAAGATGCTTTTAATGAGATTCGCTTTGCTATCTTCATCTATCTTGTTTGGAGCTACAACATAAGCATGATCTAGATTCTCTAGATTGGTTATCTCTTGCTTTCTCTTGCTACCTCTTTAGTAGATTAGATTAGATTCGTTTTCTTTATGAGTTAGTAGATTAGATGCAACTTGTCTTCATAAGATAGCTTACCTTGCTTTACTAGATTGAATCCTTGCGTTGCACATTGTTCCACGGATTCGATACCTTGGGTTCACCACTCGAGGGAAGAAGGGTCCCTTGACTACGACGGGAGACTTGTCCGCTTGCAAGTCACAAACGAACTTTGATACAACTATTAACCGTCAACGCGCCCTCGAGCGGGGCGGGACCGCCGAGGGAAGGGGCCGCCCCTCGAGCGGGGCGGAACCCGTTCGAGGAGGGAGTTGCCCCTCGAACGGGGCGGAGCCCGTTCGAGGAGGGAGCATGCCCTCGGGCGAGGCGGAGCCTCGCTCGAGGGGGTCTTCCTAGGCGGGCCGCCTTGGTGGGCCTCCGAAGTCTTGCCGCATGGGCCGTATCCCCGCATGGTTAGTTTCCCGCATGGTTAGGCTTAGCTTATGTTGATGCGGGAATTTGGATAGGGGTTCCCCCATTGTTTGAGGGGACCCTTGGGGCGGTCCCCGACGCGCAGCCCCCGAGCATCCGCGGGTTCGCCATTGAGGCTCCCGCAGATGCTGGAACCTACTGATAGGACGTTCTTCCCTCCTTGTTTGCGAACGCTATCCGTGGGGCCGCGTCGGCGACCCGCGGTCTAGCTCCCGAAGCCCCCGCAGAGTGTGGGCTCTCCCCGCAGGGGTTAACCGCGAGCAATTCGGTCAGAAAGGCGTGGCACATATGCCAACCGGCATCGGCGGTATTTCGGCCCGCGCATCGGGGGTGCACGCTCCCCTCGTCACCGTGCTCTCCGGCGGGTGCAATTCCAAGGAGGTGTAGCCGTGCGCCAAGCCCCCGAGCCTTGGCCCGTTCGAGGCGATCGGGTCGAGCCTGACGACTTGTTTTTTATCGCGCCCTCGCCGTCCCTCCGCGGGTCGGGAGGTGAGGTTTCCACGACTCCCATCGAGCGGGTCGCGAATCGCGGATTCCTCTTCGAGCCGCTAGCGGGTGGTTCGAGTGGACGTCCATGCCCCGTTCGATAAGGGTAGGCCGCGCGGTCCGGAGACACGTCCATGGAAGCGCTTGCGTGGGTTTGCTAGGTGGGGGCCTCGGTCCCGTTCGCTAGGGACCGAGGGCGCGGAAGCTCTCCCTCGGTGGGGATCCCCCCCGCTAGCCGCCCTCGCCGGCTCTCGAACACGACATGTGGGGCACCCTCGAGCCGACGGGCTCGGGGTACGGCTCGAATGCGCGTGCCCTCGTCGTCCCTAACTCGAGATCCGGGGGCGCCCGTTCGAACCCGTCGAGGGTCGGGCTTCGAACCCCCCGATCGCAAGGCCGTGCGGGGCCGTGCCTTGGCCAGCCCCGTCTTTTCACGTTTGCGGCCGTCGAGGGGTCTGGGCGTACCGGCCCTCGAGGTGCTTGTTGGCGGCGTGGCGCGCCATGAGTGCTTTCGGTGTCGCTCTATTTCAAGCGTGACCGGGCGATCCTCTCACGCGCATGCCTTCTTTCGCAGGGTTGACATCGTCTCGAGTTGGGGGTCATGCCGCTCGAGGGTCCTTCGTGGCATGGGTGCCCGCGGTGGTCCGTTCTACATCGAGCGAGGTCCCGGCGACCTTCTCACGCCGATATCCCATCGAGGGTCGCCTTGTTTCGAGTTGAGGGTCATGCCGCTCGAGGGCTTCACGTGGCATGGGTGCCGCGGTCGCCTCGCTCTACACCGAGCGGTCCCGGCGACCTTCTCACGCCGTCATCCATCGAGGGTCACCTTTGTCTCGAGCCGAGGATTCGCCTCGCTCGAGGGCTCTCCTTGCTTGGCAAGGGGCCCGGCATTTAATCGCCCCGCGGGCGTGGCCGCGGGTTTTGCGGCGCGGGCGCGCCTTTTTAGGCGCCGGCGGCCGCGCGCGCGCGTAGTGGGCGACGTGGCGGGCGGACGTGACGGCTTTCGCCTCGGTCGCCGGCCGGTCTCGCCGTAATGATGACCCGCCCGCAGGTGTTAGAGTCGCCGCCAGCCGTGGTGGGGCCCGCCCGTCGACGCGATGGAAAGATTCCCGCAGTCTATCGTTGGCGAGGCGTGCGCTCCGGAGAACTCGCCGTTGCCTATAAAACCGCGGTGAGGAAGGGACGGTGGTTTTTTTTACCTTGGCTCCTCACCGTTTTCGGTCCTCCGTCCCTTCGCCTTCGTATCGCTCTCCCGCCACCGCGCGGTTTCGCTCGCTAGAGCTTTTTTCTCGCTTCCTTGTCCTCCGCCCTCGCACCTCGTTCGTCCTTCCTTATGGCGCCGCCGCGGCCTTCCGATTAGGGTCCCGGAGCCATACGCATGGGAGAAGTCGACCGTGGCCTGGCTCGCCACGGGCGAGCGGTCGCCGCCCGGCCGCTGGGCCAACGAAGAAGGGCGCCGGCCCGAGTGGATCGTGCCGCCGGCGTCGCACCACGAGCCCAATCCGCCGAGGGTTACGTGGTGAGCTTTCTCCGCTACCACGAGCGCGGCTTCAACGCGCCGGCGAGCACGTTCATGCGGGCGTTGTGCTACCACTACGGGGTGGAGGGCGCACAACTTCGCCCCCAACGCTATCTCGCAGCGGCCACATTCGTGGGCGTCTGCGAAGGGTACACGGGGGATCCCGATCAATTGGGAGCTGCGGGTACACCTCTTCCGCGGGGAGCTGATCACGCAGCCCCACGTCGGAGCCGAGGACCCGCCGCGCGGTGCGCGCCGGCGGGATGTCGCTTGCCTGCGGGGGGCCGCTCAAGAACTTCTACATCCCCTCGCACCATGACGACGAACAACGCCGAGCCGGGAGCGGGGATGGTTTTATCCGCGCAACGCCGAGCCCGCCTCCCTCCCTACACCGGGGCGGGTGTTCAAGGAGAGGCCGGACCCCCGGGGCTACGGGTTGCCTACGGCCAACCACCGGCGCGCCGAGGAGTCCGTCCTCGCCGCCTTGCGCCGCGGCGAGGGAAGGGCTCAACGCGATGGGCGTCCTCGCCTTCCTTCATCCTACCGGCGAATCGTGCTGGTTGATGGAGGGGCCGCTGCATCTTCGAGATGACGGAGGGCGGCCAACCCCGTCGACTCTGGCGAGGGTCGCGGATGCTCCCGACGCCGCGGAGCGGCCGTACGCGCTCACCCCGGCGCGGAGCGCCGTCGACACCCGGACGCCGCGCTCGCGGGTCGGACCCCGTGGGATATCGAGATGCTTCCCACCGGCCCGTTGGTGAGTGTGGTTTTCTACTCCGTTTTGGTCCTCGTTCTCGTTTATGTTTCTTGGACGCGCCATTGTCACTCTTGCGCGCGCTTGGTGCGATTCAATATTGCCAAGTCCGTTCCACCCACCCCCGACTCCCGTGCGCTCGGCGGCGGCGCGGCGGGAGCAAGCGGGAGCGGGCGGCGCGCCGGAGGGGAGCACGCAAGGCGGCGCCGGGGGCGCGTCGCGGCCGCCCTGGCCCGCCGAGGACGGCGGCGGGAGGAGGCTGGGCTCTCCCTCCCCGACATCGAGGAGCCCTCGTCCTCGGATCGTGGACGAAGAGGAAGAGTCGAGGGGGAGGGCCCCTCGCACGGTGGCGGCCGCGCCCCCGTCGCCGGATCTCGCGCCGGCGTCGGGGCGGCTTCGTACGGGGCGGGCGCGTCGGCGTCCGCCGCCGGGCGTCGTCGTTAGGGGCGGCACGCGCCGGCGGGGGCCGGCGCGCGCCGCGGAGGCGCGCGCGGCGGACGTGCTGCGCGCGCGTCGAGCGTGCCCGCACGCGGCGGGAGTGCGTCCGCACGAGCGGCGTCGTCGTCGAGGGCGCGTCGGGAGGCGTGCCCGCGCGCGGGACAAGCGTGCCCCCGCGCATCGTGGCGCCGTCGGGGGGGTGTGGCGTCGGGTGCGCCCGCGCACGGGGGGGCGAGCGTGCCGCGCGTGCGGCGGCGCCATCGAGGGGCGGCTTGCGTCGGGCGCGACCGCTACGCCGGCCCCGTCGAGGCCTCGAGGAAAAGGAAGCGGGCCTTTTCCTCCGCGAGGTACGTAGCCTTGCCTTCCTCAGTTGTGGCTTTGGTGTGCTGGTGGTTAGATGTTCTAACTCTTCGTTCGTGATTGCGCGGGCGGTGCGGGCCGTTCCTCCTCTTGCACCGGCCAAGGTGCGAGGGACGGACGCGCCGATCCCCACCGGCGGCGCTCGTCGAGGGGGTCGCGCCGGGCGCAGCGCGGCGGCGGGCACGAGCTCGCAAGGCCCGGCCGAGGCCTCGGGGCCCGGCCGGCGGATCAACCCGCCGCGGCGCGGCCGGGGGGGCTTGCCGGGGGCGACCGGCGCGGTCGCCACGGGGGGGGGGGGGGCGCGAGCCGCGGCGGTGGCTACGGTGGAGGTGCCGCCCGCGGTGGCGGCCACTACGGAGGCGGAGCGGGCGCGGCCTGCGGGGCGCCGCGGATGTGGCGGCGCGGACGGTGGTGGCGGCCACGGCGCCACGACGGGCGCCCGTGGTCACGGAGGCGCGGGGTGGAGGCGCCGGCGGAGGGCGGCGCGGTGGCTCCGCCCGCCGGCGGTCCCCGGGCGGAGGTGGTGGAGCTCTCGGATGACTCCCCGCCGCACGGGTGGAACTGGTGGGCCGGCGGCCCGCGAACTCCCCCGAGCCCCGGGAGGGGGCCCTCGTGAGAAGCGGCACGAGGGTCGCATGACGGCGGGGGGCCGAGGGCACGGTGCCGAGGCCTCGTCCTCCCGCGCCGGCCGCCCCGCCCCGGTGGGGGGCCGTGGAGGATCCCCGGCGTTTGCGCCGCTCGGGGGGGAGCGGGAGCTACGGGGCGAGCTCACGGGCCATGGCGCCACGCTCAGCCGCGCGTTGAACGAAGCGGCGCGGGTCCACAGCGGCCCGGCCTGGACCGTCTTCCAGGTGAGCCACGGTTGCTCGTTTCCCTTCCTTTTTTCGTTTTCGCGTGCTGCACTCAAACTTTGGCGCTTACGGGATTCGATGTGTGTTATGCCAGGAGCTCGAGCGCCGCGCTCGCGAAAAGTATAGCGCGTTCGACCAGGTGAACGCCGAGGCCCGCCAGCTCCGGGAGCGATGCAGCGCTTACGACGCGCTTGCAGATGCCCTCAGGACGCCGGACAGCTGGCTGGTGTACCGGGCGATGGCGTGGTGCGACGTGCTTCCTGAGAGTTCAGGGCAGGACGCGGCGCGTGACCGAGCCTCGGGCGGATCCGCGCGGCCCTCGTCGATCGTGATGAGGCGGCGTGGAACGCGCGCGAGGGACTCGGACAAGACGCGAACGGCCGGCCGCCACAGGGAAGCGGAGGTGGCCACCGCTCGCGCGGGGCCGGGAGCTCCGCACGTCGCTCGAGGGGCCCGAGCGCGGCGGCGCGGGGGCGAGGAGCGGGCGCGTGGGGTGGAGCGAGCGCGCCAAGGAGGCCGATGACACGAAGGCCGCCCTCGACGTGAAGGCTGCGGCTCTCGTCGCCGGCCCGAGGGGCGGCTCCGGCGGGGAGCGCATCGCCGCCCGGGGGCGGGGGCGGCTTCGGCGGGGAGCGAGGGCGCCCTTGGTGACGCCGGGACGGCGGCCGGGAGCGGAGCGCGTCGCGCGCGGGGCGGCGGAGAAGTCGGCCGGAGGAGCGGAACGCCGCATTCTCCCGAGGTTGAGGATGAGGCGTTGACGCTCGGCCTCGGCAATGCCGCCCAAGAGATGGCCCTCGTCGAGCAAGGCGAGACCGTCCCGAGCCTCGAGGCGGCGCAGGAGTCCGCGCGCCGCGACCTCGATGCGGGGAAGAGGCAAGTCGAGGGTAAGTTCTTGTCGACCACACGCTTGTTAGTTCTTGCTTTAGAGGGTTCGTTTCCCTTTTCGATTTCTTGTCGTCTTGTCGCTTCCAGGGCTTGCGCACGCCACGGGAGCACGGCTTGTTGGGCGGGCGAGGCCTCGGAGCCTCCTACAACTCCTACGAGCGGGAGGCTGCCGGAGGGCTGCGGGACGCGGCCCTCGAGACTTGTCACGTCGTCGAGGGAGGCGATGTCCGGCCGGCGGCTCGGCCGGCCGGCCGCTGCGCGCGCTCGGTGGCCACGTCACGGAGCGGGTGCGCGGGCGTTGCACACAGGCGTGCGAGAGGCCCTCGGAGTGGTGCGATCCCACTACAAGGTCAACCTCGAGGCGGTGGCGGAAGGCTACATCGTGCCCGTGGGCGTCGAGGACGAGGTGGCCATGGAGCGCGCGGACGCGCTTGTTGCTGACGCCGCCGGGGCGCTCGCCGAGGCCTTCGAGGAATTCCTCTTCCGGACGCCGCCGATGCCGCCGCTCCCTCTTCCACGAAAGCATCCGGGCGCTAGGCCCGTTTTTTTGTTTGTGTGTATCGGGAACTGCGGCCTCGTGGCCTCTTGTAAATGAACAAGTAGTTTCGTGAACATGGTCGGTTTGTAAATGAAATCGCTTGCTTATTGCGCTTTTTGCTTCTTCTTCTTCACGAGTAGATTCTAGTTAGGGAAGTCCGCCTTTCGCGAGGGGCCCGGCGGGTTGGAGGCGAGAGAGAGCGGGCCATAGCCACGCGGCGTAGGCGTCTCGGCTCGCGCGCTCCTTCCGCCGTGCCGCCTACGCCTGTTCGAATCGTGGCTCGTGGTTGAAGTAGGAGACAAACTTAGCGCGTGTTATTACGTTTTTGCGCGAAAAAATGGGACCATTTGGGGGGGGGTGCCCCCCGCGGTAACCCCGAGGGTAACTTGGGTTTTCGGGGAAAGCCGAGTTGCCCTTTTATTGGATTCGGAGTATTTACATAGGTGACACCAAGCGGGGGCGTTGGCCGTGCGTTTTTACAACGGAAAATACTTGGAAATCCTAGCTAAGGGTAGAAGCGACGTAGGCCGTTGGATGTTCCAAGCGTTGGTGAGTTCTTCGCCGTCCTCGTTGGCAAGCTTGTACGTGCCGGTTTGAGCACCTTCACCACGACGTAGGGTCCCTCCCATGGGGGCGATAGCTTGTGGCGCCCTCGGTTGTCTTGGCGTAGCCTTAGGACCGAGTCCCCCTCGGCCGAAATCCCTTCGACGTATCTTGCGTGCTTGGTAGCGCCATAGGGACTTGTTGATACCTTGCGGAGTGCATCAACGCCACGAGGCGTACTTCGTCCTAGGCGATCCGGTGAGTCCTCGCGGGCTCGGCGGGTTAGCGTCCCTCGTTGTAGCCTCGAACTTTGGGCGAACCGTATTCCGGATCCGTGGGGAGGATGGCCTCCGCGCCATGGACTAGAAAAAGCGGGGTGAACCCGGTGGCTCGCTTGGGGTAGTCCTTAGGCTCCACACGGCTGGCCGGTTCTTGGAGCCATTTTCGGCCGTAGTTTGTTGAGCTGGTCGAAAATTCAGGTTTGAGGCCTTGTAGAATCATGCCGTTGGCACGTTCCACTTGGCCGTTAGTACGCGGGTGCGCCACAGTGCCCGATCCACTCGGATGTGGAACTTGTCGCGAGACTCCAAGAACTTCCGGCCCGTGAGCGGGACCCGTTGTACGTGATGATGGAGTTTGGCACTCCGAAGCGGTAGACGATGTCGGTGAAGAACGTAGATCGCTCTTGCTCGGCCCTCAAATTCGTAATGGGGCGCACCTCCACCCACTTGGAGAACTTGTCGATTGCGACGAGCGGGTGGGTGAAGCCCCCGGCGCCTTCCGCGGGGGCCGGACGATGTCCAACCCCCACACGGCGAACGGCCACGTTACGGGGATTGTACGCGAGTGTGAGCGCGCAAGTTGGTCTTGCGGGCGTAGAACTGGCACCCTTCGCAAGTGCGCACGATTTCGTTGGCGTCGCGACCGCGGTAGGCCAATAGAAGCCTTGGCGGAACGCGTTGCCGACGAGGGTGCGCGGCGCGGCGTGGTGGCCACAGATCCCCGCGTGGATGTCCCGTAGGAGCTCGCGCCCCTCGGGAATGGGTATGCATCGGCTCGGAGGATGCACCGACGCGGCGCGCTTGTACGGCTCACCGTCGACCGGGGTGAACGACTTGGCCATCCTGGCGATGCGCTGGGCCGCGGCCCGGTCGCGGGGAGCTCCCCTCGAGCAATCCGGGCGATGTACTTCTCCCGCCCCGGTCCGCGGACGGGAGCCGGCTCGATGTCCATTGCGACGGCCTCGTGGGGGCCGTACCCCTCGAGAAGGGAGAGTACGTATGCCTCGTTCGAGGGGTCCTCTTCCATGGGGTTCGCACCCGGCCGGATTCGAGGGAGCCCCCGAGGGTCCGTCGTCGCTCGAGGGGTAAGGCTCGAAGGTTACCGAGGGGGCGCGCGACGTCGCGCGCGCGCGTTCGGGGGGAACGGTGATCCGCCGGACGCGATCTTGGCAAGTTCGTCGCCTCCTCGTTGTACGGCGGGGTACATGATTGAGCTCGATGCCGTAGAATTTGTCTTCGAGGGCCCGCACGGCCTTGCAGTAGGCCTCCATCTTGTCGTCGTGGCAGCTCGCGTTCTTCATGACTTGGTCGATCACGAGCCGCCCGAATCCCCCTCGCACGTCGAGGCGCTTGATGCCCAACTCGATGGCGATCTTGAGGCCGCGAGAGGAGGGGCCTCGTATTCCGCCATATTGTTGGATGCGGGGAAATGGAGACGCACCGCGTAGCGCATGTGCTCCCCGAGGGATGACACGAAGAGCGAGGCCCGCGCCCGCTCCCGTTTTCATCACCGAGCCGTCGAAGAACGAGTCCGGCCTCTGCTTGGATCCGAGGGGGCGGCGGTGCGTGTCCCGTCCACTCCGCGACGAAATCGGCAAGGATTTGTGATTTGATGGCCTTGCGCGGGGCGTAGGCGAGCGTTTCGCCCATCAACTCCACGGACCACTTGGCAGTGCTACGCACACGCGTCGGGGTTGCGAATGATCTCTCCTAACGGGAAGGAAGAGACCACGCGTGGCCGGGTGGGCCTCGAAGTAGTGGCGGAGCTTGCGCCGCGCGAGGGACTACGCGCATACAACGGCTTCTCGGACACCGGGGGGTAGCGCGTCTTCGTGTCCGATAGGACCTCGCTGATGTAGTAGACCGGCCTCTGCACGGGCAAGGCATGCCCTTCTTCCGTGCGCTCCACGACGATCACGGCGGCCCACTCGGGTGGTCGCGGCCACGTAGAGTTGGAGGGGTTCGCCGTCTCGCGGCGGCGTAAGGATTGGGGCGTGCGTCAGCGATGCCTTCAGCTTGTCGAGCGCTTCCTGGGCCTCGGCGGTCCAAGAGAAGCGCTCGTGCTTCTTGAGCAGCCGGTAGAGGGCGAGGCCCTTCTCACCGAGCCTCGAGACGAAGCGGCTCAAGGCGGCGAGGCACCCCAACACTTTCGCACTCCTTTGAGGTCCCGAAGTGGACCCATTCGCTCGAGGGCCGCGACCTTTTCGGGGTTGGCCTCGATCCCCGGCGGGAGACGATGTATCCTAGGAGCATGCCCCGCGGCACTCCAAAGACACATTTTTCGGGGTTGAGCTTGACCCCGTTGGCCCGCGAAAGGTGAATGCGATGCCAAGATTCGCGACCGGTCGTCCGCCTTCTGGTTTTGACGACGATGTCGTCTACGTAAGCCTCGACCGTCCGCCCGATATGGTCCCCAAAAACGTGCTTGCATGCAGCGCCGATATGTTGCGCCGCGTTTCGAGGCCAAAAGGCATCGTGACGTAACGAACGTCCCGAACGGTGTGATGAACGAAGTCGCGAGCTGGTCGGACTCCTTCATTTTTATTTGATGATATCCCGAATAGGCATCAAGGAAACGAGTAGTTCACACCGGCGGTGGAATCAATGATCGATCTATGCGCGGCAAAGGAAAAGGAACTTTTGGACATGCTTTATTGAGATTGGTGTAGTCGATACACATCCTCCACTTCCCATTTTTCTTTTTTACAAGCACGGATTAGCCAACCATGTCGGGTGGAACACTTCCTTGATGAATCCGGCCTCGAGGAGCTTCCGCGGCTCCACTCCGATCGCCCGTCGCCGTTCCTCGTCGAAGCGGCGCGCCCGCTCGCGAACGGCGCGAGCATTAGGCGGGGATATCAAGGGAGTGCTCGGCGACCTCCCTCGGAATGCCCGGCATGTCCGAGGGGCTCCACGCGAAACGTCGGCGTTGGCGCGGAGGAAGTCGACGAGCCTTGCTTCCTATTCAGGATCGAGGGTCGTGCGACCCTCAATGCTTTGCCCTCGGGGGCCGATGGGTCGAGAGGGACCCCTTTGGTTTGCTCGGCGGCCTCGAACGTGCGCGACGTGCTTGGTGGCGGAGCCGAGGTCGTCGTTGACCATCTTCTCCGGTGTGTTTACCGGCGCTTCATCCGGCGCTAGCGCCTCTCGCATGTTCCACGCACTCGACATCGCGATCGAATGCATGCTCGATCGATGACCGGACGGTGATGACGCCGTTTGGACCCGGCATCTTCATCTTCGGGTACGTGTAGTTGGGGACCGCCATGAACTTGGCATAGCATGGTCGCCCAAGGATGGCATGGTAGGCCCCTTTGAATCCCACCACCTCGAAGGTGAGGGTTTCCTTGCGGAAATTCTTGGGGGTCCCGAACCGGACGGGCGGTCCCGATGCCCAAGGGGTTGAACTCTGCTTTCGGGGCGCGATGCGTGAAACGGCTTCGTGCTTCGGGCCGCGGCTGGTCCAGCCCAATCCCCATCGGGCGCAATGTGTGCGCGAAGAGGATATTGAGGCTACCGCCTCCGTCCATAAGGACCTTCGAAAACCGGCGTTCCCAATGATGGGATCGACCACCGAGGACTTGGCCGGGTTCGGGATGCGGTTTGGGTGATCATCCCGGCTAAAGGTGATGGCATCCTTCGACCCGGTGAGAAAGGCCGGAGGTGCCCTCTCTACGGCGAGGACTTCGTGCCGCTCCTTCTTGCTTCGCCGCTCGGGTTGACATGTCGACAGTGGGTCCCCCAAAAATGAGGAACACATTATCGACGGCGGGGAAGCCACTCCACGTCGCCGTCGCCCCCATCCTTCTTGGCCTCTGCCTCCTTCGCGGCGGCACGGCCGTAGAACTTCTTGAGCATGTCGCCTTGCTCAAGAGTGTGATTCACGGGGTCTTGTGGTAGGGGCATGGCTTCTTCATCATGTCATCGAACACCCCCGGGCCTCGAGGAGCCGGTCGAGGGCCCGTCGGGCGGGTCAACAGCGAGGGCCTCGGCGTTGCCGCCGTTGCGCCCCTGCTCGCGCGCCTCGCGGCGCGGCTTCTTCCCCTTCTTGCCCCGCTTGTCGTTGCGGCGCGGCTCCTTGGACCCGCGCCCTCGCGGGCGCGTCCTCGGAGCGCTTGCCCTTCTTGCCATCGAAAATTGCCCCCACGGCCTCCTCTCCGGAGGAGGCGAAGGCGGTGGCAATGTCGAACGGCTCGTTCGAGTCCGTGGGCGGGCTGCGTCCCAGCTCGCGCACAAGGTCCCGGCACGTGGTGCCCTCGAGGAACGCGTGCACGATCTCGGATTGTGCCACGCTGGGGAGCTCTGTGCAGCGCTTGGAGAAGCGTCGTATGAAGTCCCGCGGCGGTCGCCCGGCCTCCCGCGTGCGGGGAGCGCGGATCCCAGGAGTTCCCGGGGCGCACGTATGTGCCCTGGAAGTTGCCCACAAAGGTGTGGACCAGATCGTCCCAGTTGTGGATCTGGCTGGCGGGCAAGTGCTCGAGCCATGTCCGGGCCGCGTCGCCCAGATGCAGGGGCAAGTTGCGGATGATTACTTCGTCGTTGGTGGCCCCGCCCAGCTGACAGGCCAGGCGGTAATCGTTGAGCCAAACACGAGGGTCCGTCTCCCCGTTGTATTTGATGATCGTCGAGGGCTGACGGAAGCGCCCGGGGGAACGCTGCCGTGCGGATCTCCCGAGTGGAACACGCGGGTGCCGGGGGCTCCGGCGTTGGGGAGCGATCCTCACCGGCCGTCGTAGCGTCCACCCCTTCGAGGGTGGTAGCCCCCGGCCGCTCGCGCGTCCGCCTTGTCCGGTGCGCCTGGCGTTGATGACGTTGCGGGCGTCGCCATCCGGCGCCTGCGTGTGTCGAGGAGGCGTTCCTTGGCCGGCGTGCGTCCTCGGTCGGCGGGTCGACCCGCATGCACCGAGGGTTCGCCCCACTGGTGCCGGATCATCACCCCGCGCGTCTCCTCGTTGGCGGATGCGTGAGGCCGAGCTTTCGGCTTGCGGGACGGCCGCTTGCTCAAGGAGGGTCCGCACCTCGCGGTGCATGTCTCGAGCCTCGGGGGTCGAGGGTGCCGGCATGGCGCGCGGCGGTGTTGCGGCGGCGATTAGCTTTTGGCTCGCCGCGGCGCGCGTGTCCGCGTTGTCGACGTTGGGGACGGGGTTGAGGGCGGTCTCGGACTTGTCGGCCCGGCTCCCGCGCGCGCGCTCGCCGCGCGCGGAGGCCTCTCCGCCATCGAGGGCGCGGAGCGGCCGCACGGTCCGTACTCCTGCGCGGCTTGGCCTCGAGCTCGCGAGCTTGGGCCGCCGCGCATCGACGTCGGCCCCGGCGGGGAGCGCTTGGCCCCGCGGCCGGGCGCGTGGCGATCCGGGGGCGGCGTGACCTCCCCATCTCCGGCGCGCCGCCGCCCCGGCGGCGTTGGCCGGGTCGTTGGTGATGACGGCGCGGCATTCCCGCGTGGGGTCGTAGCTCCCGTGCGGAGTCGTCGGAGCGGCCCCGAACCGGTGGTCCGTGGCGTCGAGGAAGCGCCCGAACGCGGCCCGGGTCGGCACACCGAGAAGTCCCACTCCGCGTACCCATGGCGGGCCGGCGGGTGGCATCGTGTCGACGGAGCCCGGGGGACGACTCGTCCGTGGCCGAGGTGCGGGATCCCCGGCGGCGAAGATGTGCCGACCGGGCGGAACCTCGCGCATTGTAGTGTTGACGTTGGCGTTGTAGGCCGTAGTGGCGCCACGCAACCCGATGGGGACGCGTGGTCGGAGACCGCACGCGGTCCCGTGGGGGCGGTGGCGGTCGTCGTGACGGTGGACGCTCCGCGTTGGGCGGCGGTGCGCTCGGCTGCCGCCGCTCGGACCGCGCCCGACGCGAGCGCGCGCCCGGTGCGACGACGGCGTCGCGGCGTCGACGGTCCCGCGGCATCCGTGCTCCCCGCGGGTGCACGCGCCGGCGTCGTGCGTGCGGCGGTGACCGGAGCGGACTGGCCTCCCGGCGCGCGTAGCTCCTCACGGTTGGTGAGGCGCATGAGATAGCCATTCCCCGTGGCTCGGAAGTTCAAGTCCCCAGAAGCGGATCTCGAACCCGGCGGAAGGGGGTCCGAGCTACCCATGTTGTAGCGGGTGCTACGGTACTCGGTGCGAATCACCATGGAGGGAGTTAGCGAAATGACCTTAGGCGCTCGTTTGCCCCACGGTGGGCGCCATCTGTCGGTGCGGAATATGGTCCCGACACTAACCGATAGATAACGCCTAAGTCTATCCCTCAATGGTCGATGCCAAGCAACAAATGACACAAGGTTTATCTCGGTTCCGCCGAGGGGGCCGTACGTCCAGCAGTGGTGTGCTCGTGGCACTATATTGCTCGGCACCGGGGTGCTTGTAGTGGGGCAAGTACAAGCAAGGTGGGAGAAGAAGCGTGGCTTCCAAGTCCCTGGTGAGTGGCTGGAGATGTTATGGGAGAGTAAGAGAGTGAGTGCACAATGCGTTGTGTTCCTCCGGATTCGTCCCCCCGCGGCTGGGGGCTCGCTTCCCCTTTTATAGGCCAAGGGGGCGGCGAGTTACATGCACGCCGCGCTGCCTAGCTACGTGAGGGAGCACGTCGCGCTATGGTGTAGAGTGGGCGGCCGTCCGGTCGATCTTCGCTGCGATCCGGCCATGATGGCCTACCTTGTACCCGAACAGTGGCGGTTCGAGGGTAGGAGGCGGCAGATGGCGATGGCGCCCCCTGATAGGCTTCGAGGGAGATGCGATGACGGCTGGTACGGGGTACGGGAGCGGGCGAACGGCGTTCCTTCCCAATGAGCTCCGCGGTGGTGGAGTGGTTGCTTTGCGGTGTTCGGGCGTGCGCTCGCGGAGTCGGGCGTGCGCCCGCATGCGTGGGTACGGCGGCCGCGCGCGTTACGGTGGCGGGGATGGCCGCCCACCGGCCTAGCGCCCCTTACCTAACTCGCAAGGTCACGGGAAAGTGGAATCGAGGGGTGCGCCGGCCCCCTTTCGAGGGTCGGGCGCGTTAGCCGTACGGCGGCGTGCGCACGGTGTCACGGGGCCGACCGCCGGCCGTACCGCACGGTCCATCCCACGGTGGCGGGGATGGGCTCCTTCCCCGGGGGAGTTGGTGCGGCGGCACGGGGCGTGAGCCCGGGCGCATGATGGCGCCGCCCGCGGCGTCGGGGCGTTAAATGCCCAAGTACGGGGGCCGGCGCACGCGTGCGGGGCGCCCGTGAGCGTGGCGGGCCCGGCCGGGGCGGAGCGAACCCTCGAGCGAGGCGAGGCTCCGCTCGAGGGGAGGCGGGCCCTCGGCGGGCGGGACCGCTCGAGGGGAAGGGGTCGCCCCTCGAACGGGGCGGAACTCGTTCGAGGAGGGGGTTGCCCCTCGAGCGGGGCGGAGCCCGTTCGAGGAGGAGCGTACCCTCGGGCGGCGGGGCTTTGCTCGAGGGGTCTCGCGGTCGGGCTATCTTGGCGGGGCCTCCGAAGTCTGCTTTGCGTGGGCCACGTCTGCATGGTTAGTTCCCCGCATGGTTAGGCCCGGTTCATTTGATGCGGGAATTTAAGTGAGGGTTCCCCCATCGTTTGAGGGGACCCCTAGGGCGGTCCCCGACGAGCGGGAGCGGGCGGCGCGCGGACGGGAACACGCAGGCGGCGCCAAGCGCGCCGCGACGCACGGTCCGCGGAATATCGGCGGCGGGAGGAGGCCGGGGCTCTCCTCCCGGACATCGAGGAGCCCTCGTCCTCGGACCGGGACGAGGGAGGAACCGGTCGAGGGGAGGGCCCCTCGGACGGTGGCGGCCCGCGCCCCGTCGCCGGATCTCGCGCCGGCGTCGGGGGTGGCTTTGCACAGGGCGGGCGTGTCGGCGTCCGCCGCCCGCCGGTCGTCGTCGGGGGCGGCACGCGCCGCGGGGGGTGCCGGCGCGCCACGGAGGCGCGCGCGGCGGACGTGCGCGCGCGCGCGTCAAGCGTGCCGCGCGTGGCGGGAGCGCGTCCGCGCGCGCGGCGTCCCCGTCGAGGGCGCGTCGGTGGGCGCGCGCCGCGCGCGGGGGCTAGCGTGCCCCCGCGCGTGGTGGCGGCGTCGGACGCGCCCACGCGTGAGGTGGGCGTGCCGCGCGCGTGCGGCGGCGCCGTCGGGGAGGTGCCGCGGCGGGCGCGGCCCCGCGCCGGCCTCGTCGGAGGCCTCGAGGAAAAGGAAGCGGGCCTTTTCCTCCGCAAGGTAAGGAACCCGTTCTTCCTTTGCTTTGCCTTAATTTGCTGGTTATTAGACGCTCTAATCCTCCGTTCGTGTTTCCGCGAGGCGGTGCCAACCGTCCCTCCTCTTGCGACCGCCAAGGCGGCGAGGACGGACGCGTCGATCCCCACCGGCGGCGTTCGTCGAGGGGGTCGCGCCCGAGCCGGCGCGGCGGCGGACGCAGCGGCGCGCAAGGCCGGCGGGGCTTCGAGGTCCCGGCCGGTGGATCAGCCCGCCGCGGCGCGGCCGGGGGTCGCCGGGGCGGCCGGCGCCGGTCGCCATGGAGGCGCGGGCCGCAACGCGGCGGCTACGGTGGGGGTGCCACCGCGGTGGCGGCCCCTGCGGAGGAGGCGGAGCGGGCGCAACCGCGGGAGCGCCGCGGACGTGGCGGCGCGCGGACGGAGGTGGCGGCAACGCGCCGCCACAACGGGGCGCCCGCGGCCGCGGAGGCGCGGTGGAGGCGCCGGCGGGGGGAGCGGGCGGCGGCTCGCTGCGCCGGCGGTCCCCGAGGGCGGAGGTGGTGGAGCTCTCGGATGACTCCCTCGCCGCACAGGTGGAACCGGTGGGCCGGCCGGCCCACGAACTCTCCCCGAGCCCCGGGAGAGGGCCCTCGTGAGGCGACACGAGGGTCACATGATGAGTGGGGGGCCGAGGGCACGACGGCCGAGGCCTTATCCTCCCATGCCGGTCGCCCCGCCCGGGTGGGAGGGGCCGTGGAGGATCCCGGCGTTCGGCGCGCCCGGAGGGAGCGAGGAGCTCCGGGGCGAGCTCTCGAGCCACGGCGCCACGCTCAACCGCGCGTTGAACGAAGCGGCGCGGGTCCACGGCGGCCGGCTTTGGATCGTCTTCCGGGTGAGCCACGGTTGCTCGTCTCCCTTCCTTATTTCGTTTTCGCGTCTTGCATTCAAGCCTTGACACTTGCGAGATTCGATGTGTGGATGCCAGGAGCTCGAGCGCCGCGCTCGTGAAAAGTATAGCGCGTTCGACCAGGTGAACGCCGAGGCCCGCCAGCTCCGGGAGCGATGCAGCGCTTTCGACGCGCTTGCGGAAGCTCTTAGGACGCCGGACGGTGGGCGGCTCTACGGGCGATGGCGTGGTGCGACGTGCTTCCCGAGAGCTCGGGCGGGGACGCGGCGCGTGACTCGAGTCTCGGGCGGATCCGCGCGGCCCTCGTCGATCGTGACGAGGCGCCGTGGAATGCGCGCGAGGACACGGACAAGACGCGGACGCCGGCCGCCACAGGGGAGGCGGAGGTGGCCACCGCTCGCGCGGGAGGCCGGGAGCTCCGCACGTCGCTCGAGGGGCGCGGGCGCGGCGGCCGCCGGGCGAGAGCGGGCGCGCGGGCTGGAGCCGGCGTGCCAAGGAGGCCGACGACACGAAGGCCGCCCTCGACGTCAAGGGCTGCCCGGCTCTCGTCGCCGGCGAGGGGCGGCTCCGGCAGAGCGCATCGCCCGCCGAGGGGCGAGGGGCGGCTCCGGCGGGAGCGGGGGCTGCCCTTGGCGGCCGCCGGACGGCGCGCGGAGCGGGAGCGTGTTGCTCGCGGGCGGCGGAGAAGTCGGCCGGAGGAGCGGAACGCCGCATTCTCCGAGGTTGAGGATGAGGCGTTGACGCTCGGCATCGGCAATGCCGCCCAAGAGATGGCCCTCGTCGAGCAAGGCGAGAGCCGTCCCGAAGCCTCGGGCGGCGCTGGAGTCCGCGCGCCGCGACCTCGATGCGGGGAGGAGACAAATCGAAGGTAAGCTATTGTCGACCCCTCGTTAGTTTTTGCTTTAGAGGGTTCGTTTCCCCTTTTCTGATTTCTTGTCGTCTCGTCGCTCCCAGGCTTGCGCACTGCCCTGGGACACGCTGCCGGGCGGGCCGAGGCCACTGCAAGCCTCCTACAACTCCTCCGAGCGGGGGAGGCTGCGGGAGCTGCGGGACGCGGCCCTCGAGACCTGTCGCGTCGTCGAGGAAGGCGATGCCCAGGCCGGCAGCTCGGCCGGCCGGCCGCCTACGCGCCCTCGGCGGCCACGTCACGGGGCGGGTGCGTCGGGCGTTGCACCGGGCGTGCGAAGGCCCTCGGAGTGGTGCGATCCCACTACGAGGTCAACCTCGAGCGGTAGCGGAAGGCTACATCGTGCCCGAGGGCGTCGAGGACGAGGTGGCCATGGAGCGTGCGGACGCGCTTGCTGCCCGCCGCGAGTCGCTCGCCGAGGCCTTCGAAGAGTTCCTCTTCCGGACGCCGGCCCGATGCCGCCGCTCCACCCGCCCTCGAAGCACACAGGCGCTAGGCCCATTTTTTGTTTATGTGTGTCGAAGGACCTGCGGCCTCGTGGCCTCTTGTAAACAAACAAGTAGTTTCGTGAACATGGTCGGTTTGTAAATGAAATCGCTTGCTTATTGCGCTTTTGCTTCTTCTTCTTCACGAGTAGATTCTAGTTAGGGGAGTCCGCCTTTCGCGGGGGCCCGGCGGGTTGGGGGCGAGAGAGACGGGCCATAGCCGCGCGGCGTGGGGCCCCGGCCTCGGCTCGCGCGCTCCTTCCGTCGCGTGCCGCCTACGCCCTGTTCGAATCATGGCTCGAGGTTGAAGTGGGGAACAAACTTAGCGCGTGTTATTACGTTTTTTGCGCGAAAAAAAATGGGACCATTTGGGGGGGGTGCCCCCCGCAGTAGCCCCCGAGGGTAACTTGGGTTTCAGGGGAAAGCCGAGTTGCCCTTTTATTATACTTGGAGTATTTACATAGGTGACACCAACTGGGGCGTTGGCCGTGTATTTGTACAACAGAAAATATTTGGAAATCCTAGCTAAGGGTAGAAGCGACGTAGGCGTTGGATGTTCCAAGCGTTGGTGAGTTCTTCGCCGTCCTCGTTGGCAAGCTTGTACGTGCCCTGGTTTGAGCACCTTCACCACGACGTAGGGTCCCTCCCATGGGGGCGATAGCTTGTGGCGCCCTCGGTTGTCTTGGCGTAGCCTTAGGACCAAATCCCCCTCGGCCGAAATCCCTCCGACGTATCTTGCGCGCTTGGTAGCGCCGTAGGGGCTTGTTGATATCTTGCGGAGTGCATCAACGCCACGAGGCGTACTTCGTCCCGGTCGATCCGGCGAGTCCTCGCGGGCTCGGCGGTTTAGCATCCTCGTTGTAGCCTCGAACTTTGGGCGACCCGTATTCCCGGATCCGTGGGGAGGACGGCCTCCGCGCCGTGGACTAGGAAAAACGGGGTGAACCCGGTGGCTCCGCCTGGGGTAGTCCTTAGGCTCCACACGACCGCTGGCGGTTCTTGGAGCCATTTCCGGCCGCAAGTTTGTTGAGGCGGTCGAAAATCTGAGTTTGAGGCCACGTAGGATCATGCCGTTGGCACGTTCTACTTGGCGGTTGGTCCGTGGGTGTGCCACGGCTGCCCAATCCACGCGGATGTGGAACTTGTCGCGAGAATTCCAAGAACTTCCGGCCCGTGAGCCGGGACCCGTTGTACGTGATGATGGAGTTTGGCACTCCAAAGCGGTAGACGATGTCCGTGAAGAACGTGACCGCCCGCTCGGCCCTCGGATTCGTAATGGGGCGCACCTCCACCCACTTGGAGAACTTGTCAATTGCAACCGGCGAGTGGGTGAAGCCCCCCGGCGCCTTCCGCGAGGGGGCCGACGATGTCCAACCCCCACACGGCGAACGGCCATGTTACGGGGATTGTTTGCGGAGCGTGAGCCGGCAAGTTGGTCCTGCGAGCGTAGGCGGCACCCTTCGCAAGTGCGCACGATTTCGTTGGCGTGCGACCGCGGTAGGCCAATAGAAGCCTTGGCGGAACGCGTTGCCGACGAGGGTGCGCGGCGCGGCGTGGTGGCCACGGATCCCCGCGTGGATGTCCCGTAGGAGCTCGCGCCCTTCGGGGAATGGGTATACACCGGCCCCGGAGGATGCCCCGACGCGGCGCGCTTGTACGGCTCGCCGTCGACGAGAGTGAATGATTTGGCCATCCCGGCGATGCGCCCGGGCGCGGCCCGGTGCGGGGAGCTCCCCTCGAGCAATCCGGGCGATGTACTTCTCCCGCCCGGTCCGCACGGGCGGGGAGGCCGGCTCGATGTCCATTGCGACGGCCTCGTGGGAGCCGTACCCCTCGAGAAGGGGAGAGCACGTACGCCTCGTTCGAGGGGTCCTCTTCCATGGGTTCCGCACCCGCCGGATTCGAGGGAGCCCCGAGGGTCCGCCGTCGCTCGAGGGGTAGGGCTCGAAGGTGACCGATGGGCGTGCGATGTCGCGCGCGAAAACGTTCGGGGGGAACGGTGATCCGCCGGACGCGATCTTGGCAAGTTCATCTCGCCTCCTCGTTGTCCCGGCGGGGTACATGATTGAGCTCGATGCCGTAGAACTTGTCTTCGAGGGCCCGCACGGCCTTGCAGTAGGCCTCCATCTTGTCGTCGTGGCAGCTCGCGTTCTTCATGACTTGGTCGATCACGAGCTGCGAATCCCCTCGCACATCGAGGCGCTTGATGCCCAACTCAATGGCGATCTTGAGGCCGCAGAGGAGGGCCTCGTATTCCGCCATATTGTTAGACGCGGGGAAGTGGAGGCGCACCGCGTAGCGCATGTGTTCCCCGAGGGGTGACACAAAGAGCGAGCCCGCGCCCGCTCCTCGTCTTCATCACCGAGCCGTCGAAGAACGAGTCCGGCACTCGCCGGAATTTGGGGGCGGCGGCGGTGTGTGTCCGTCCATTCGGCGACGAAGTCGGCTAGGATTTGCGATTTGATGGCCTTGCGCGGGGGCGTAGGCGAGCGTCTCGCCCATCAACTCCACGGACCACTTGGCAGTCCGCCGCCGCGTCGGGGTTGCGAATGATCTCTCCTAATGGGAAGGAAGAGACCACCGTGGCCGGGTGGGCCTCGAAGTAGTGGCGGAGCTTGCGCCGCGCGCGAGGACTACCGCGTACAACGGCTTCGGACACAGGGGTAGCGCGTCTTCGTGTCCGATAGGACTTCGGCGATGTAGTAGACCGGCCTGCGCACGGGCGGGGGCATGCCCTTCCTCCGTGCGCTCCACGACGATCACGGCGGGCCACCACCCGGGTGG